>ML675611.1:26128733-26439798 GCA_007922155.1 Mesoclemmys tuberculata | reverse complement strand
TTTTGTCATGGAAATCTTGGCTGTAAGTAAAAATGAACCTCTACTTTTTGACAACAGAAAACAGATAGGGAAAGGATGAGTTTCTTCTTAACTTTTCAGGGATCCTGGGAAACTCTGTGGAATTTGATACACTGAGTTGGTGAATGGCCATTTTTAAATGTGCGCCATTTCCAACTTTTGAGGATATGGTTCATGTTCAAAATCAAACCAAAAAGCTGTAAGATGCAGCACTGAAGACTGTAGTTTTATGCTATTCTGTTTATAACTGTGTGTTATTGACACATGTAGTCATTTAAAAAGAATCTGGATGCAAGAAGAGGGAATCACCACACAATGGTTTGGATTTTGTAAAAAACAGAGTTGGATATTGTCAGCCTTTTCGAGTTTCACTACATGTTTTTCACCTATAACTTTCACCATGTGTGTTAAGGAAAATGATTTTTTAAAATGAATATTTATTATTTGTATTCTGGGTTTGTCTAAATGCTTCCACGAGGGCAGAGATTGTGCTAAGCATCATACAAACAGAATAGACGATGATCCTTGCCCTATAGAGCTTACAATCTAATGAGACAAGACAGACAAATAGATAAACAACAAAAATTCATTTCTAATTAAATGGAAGCCTTTGTTATGCACAATCAAAATTATTATTTGAAATTACTTATTTTCCTGCCTCAATAATTGACAAAGAAATATAAGAACTTCAGCAGACCAGATTTCTCTTTCTTTCAGTAATGAATGGGACTCCAACCACAGAAGCTCTAGGTACTGTTGGAAATCCAGATCCCATTCTATTTGAGTGTGTCCTAAATGTGGTAAAATGATGTTTCCCATCCCCACTTGAAACATCATTAAATGGATAGATTGTTTGTTTGAAAAAAAAAATGACATTAAATATGTGATCCACAAATGTTTTATTCTAGGATTATGGCTTAACCCTGCTCCCGCTAAAGTCAGCACTAATTTCAATGTTAGTTTTATCATTAACTTCAATGAAAGGAAAAATGAGATGAATGTAGCAAACAATACTAAGCCTGATTCTGACATTCATTCACCTCAGTGTAAGTATGCATTAAAATGTAGTGTAAGTATATGCATTAAAATCAGTGGAATTACAGTGGGCGAATGCCCAAATCTGGTCCACAGTTTTTTTTTCCTGTTTTTTAACCAAGTTTATTAGATAAGGAAGTGGAAGGAATGGGGTATAGAATAAAACCCTGGTGCTGTTTTATTTTTAACTCAGCCCAGGTTAATTGAGAGGTATGTGAATGTCTCAAGTTGTCCTGGAACAACTTGTAGTTCCTGTAGTACTTTATTGATGACTGTAGGGTAACTCAGTTAAATAACTAATCAATAACTTATAAAGTAAGCATTAGTAGTGATGCCTGGCTGAATTCTTTGGTCTCTGCAACTGCTTTCTGTCTCTGTGTGAGTTTGAAAGTCAACAGGAAGTGTGGAACTGCATTGTGACTTGAGGCGGTGTGGTAAACTTAAACTTCCCACTGAAACATAACCCTCGACAGGACAGCTTTATGTAAAAAGTCGAATGGAATTTGAGATCAAAGGTTAAATTGTTAAAATAGTAGCAGGCACATGGCAGCAATAGTAATGAGCAAGTTATTTTGTTTGTTCTTGGAAGACTAAAAAATGATTGGAAGTTAGTGAGAAACAGGGTGAAAAAGGAAGTTGTTTTGCTTGGCTTCAACAAATATTGCTCAGAGAATTAACTGTAGCAGTCTATAGCATTTGATGTGGAGAATTGAGGGAGGATTATGTATGGCCAGAAGTATAGTTGCATCCACTCAAGACAAAAAGCAATTAAAAGCCTGCCTCTGACTCATGCCAGCTGCTCGGGCTTGTGTGGATTGGATTTGTGGAGTTATTTAATTGTGGTGTAGATGTTCAAGCTCAGGATGGAGCCCGGGCTCTAGGACCCTGCAAGGTGGGAGGATCTGAGAGTTTGGGCTGCGGCCTGAGACCAAACGTCTACATCACAATTAAGAGCCCCTTAGCCCGAGCCCCATAGGGCAGTGCCTGGCAAACTACAAGAGAATACAAGTGCTTGCAGCCAGTCAATAGAGACATAGTCCTTTATTCGGACAAGCAAGGCAAATCTCTCTCCCAATGGAATTGGAAAATTCGGAGGGTTGTAAAAAGGAAAGAGAGCTCTATCATTTTTATTCATCTGCAGATATGACAAGGGGAATTTGATTTCACTGGCTGAAGGTAACTTCAAGTAAATTAAACAATAACATGAATAAATCTTTGTTCTGATCAACACAGGCCAGAAAATGGATCCGTTCAAGGGTTCTTGAAAATCCAGATGGTAGGAAAATATTTCATTGGCCTGTTTTAAAATGGGTATGTTGGATTTGCAAAGAAAATGCTAAGTCTGACTGCAAGTATTCAGATACTCGAGATCTTTTATTTATGAGTTTGGTACATTTATGTGTTTGGTGCTACGTTTAAAGCCTTTAAATAACCTTTTGAAAAAAAACAAAGCCTTAAGAACTTTGTGTATACATACTGATGTGGCTTATGAATGCAGTTGGGAAGGTTTCCTATCTTCAGCCCCATGAAATAGGCTCGGGTGAGATTTGCTCATGTATAAATCTTTTGATAACATCATTCTAAACACCATTAAGACCTGATAAATTGATAAGATGATTTCATAATGAATATCACGTTGGATGTCAGGATGATAAAGGTACTTGCTTTATATAAGCAATTTAGATTGTATTGTGCATGTAATGGAGGTAACTTCTGAAACTACAATAGCTGGATTCCCATGGGAAGCCTCTAAGGATTGGTTGTATTGGTTAAACTAAACCAAAAGATTTGTTAGAGGGGTTAAGAATTGTCCGTTCTTGCACCCCAGTGTGATAGCTGGCCTGCTGTCTCCTGAGGATACTATCTGAGGAAGTTCTGAGGTATATATCCACCCAAAATGTTTCTCTTTTGTGAGCTGAGCGCTAGAAACAGAGAGCCAGGGTCTCAGCTGGTATATACCGGCATAACTCTACTGAAATCATTGACTTCAGTGGAGTTCTGCTGATTTATACCAGCTGAGCCTCTGTCCTAAAGCCTTGAGAAAACTGCATTAAAACTTAATCATGGTGTAGATCTCAAAGATATTAAAACTGGTATCTTAGCTCTAAAAACAATGAGAATGATGGAAAATATACAGCAAAGCAACAAAAAAGGAGTACCATAGATTAACTGCAATATCACAGTTTGGTTTTGTTGCACATGAATGGACAGAGATCTATATTAGCTAACTGATTCTTGGTAAATCAGGTAATGTAGACTGTTAGGATAGAGTACCCCAACTGCATATGGAGAAACTTCCACCCATCTTCACTTAAAATATTCACGTTTATGGTGAACACACTGCCTCTCACCTCATATCCTGATAACCCAACCCCTTTTTTATTGTCTGATATCCACACAGGTGCTATTTATTGACTTAAACACATATACATATGCTAATAATAAAATACAGAGCTCTAAAGAAGATTTACAAATGCAGTTTGGATGAATACACAGTTAAGTCCTGAAGAACTATCTTTAATCACGTTTTCCCTTTGTGGTAGGTTTTTGTGTCTCGTTAACACTCTGTACCAAAATTAGCACATAAAGAGACAATTGGAATTATGGGGACACAGAACATGTGTGTGGCATGTATTCTGAAAAGCATGGAAGTGAATTGGTGCACTTCACTGATATTGCCTCACAATATATCAACTGGTATCTGCCCTGCGGTTGAAGAGGAGTTATTCACAGTACTTAATGTTGGCTTGAACATCCAAGCCTCTTGTGATACCTTGGACAGCACTCTTAGTTCCTCACACATAACCCTATGCCTTTATCTGGTTTGATTCATGCAACTGACATTTTTAAAGTAGGTCTTCTCTCCAGAGGGATCAGTGTTCAAAATAAGAAGCAGTTTCTTTCTGAAAGGATACCCCTGAAGTCTGTCTAGATTATAGTATAACTATTCAGAACCATTGACTAATTTGGATAAATCCCTTCTCCAGATAGCTTGATTCAGTCTGTATATCGTTAGCATTAGATGACGACAAGTTCGCTTCCCACAGGATTGCATCAGTGTCTACACATGGCTAAACATTTGTGCTTGATTATTGATGAGCCAGACTCTTCTCACTGTCATTCTTGTTTCACAGCTCAGGGAGGTGATACTGGAAAGCATTACACACGCTGTAGTATGTGTTAAGTGTTTTATGAGGAACAGCTCTTTCAGCTGTTTAGCGTTTCAGAATATTTTTTGAGTTAGTAACCATCCAGTTTAATAAAGACATTGGTGACTCGACTGTTAGGCAGATTTGTATTTTCCCCGTTACTTATGTCCTTCATAATTAAAAAAAAAAGACAAATGTTGCCAATTTTTTTTCCTGTTTTTAAATGAAGTTTTTATATTTTTACCAGACCATGCTTCTGTCTGCTTTTCAGAGAGCTGAGAAGGGAAATTAACAATAGATGGTAGTGATCCCTATGTTTAAGTTGTCCAGCACTTTCCTATACAAAAGATTCTTGCAATCTTTTTTTTTTTTGAGAAGGAATAACATCTTAATTGTTTACAGCATGCCTTTGGAATTTAGCAGAGACAAAATCCTGGAGATACAGGTGCACTTTGTGCATATCTCATGAAATTCTGTTTCGGTTTTGCAGTGTAATATACTGTGACGGGGTGGATGTACCCGCCCCCCCAGTCACAAAAGGGTTAACCACACACTATGGGTGGCAGAAGTCCTGTCCCCCTTAGAGTGCTGGGCGTGCTCCAACTGCTGCCTCAGTATTAAAGGAAGCAGCCTAGCTCATTCTAGGTGGACTGCCAAGGAGGAAGGATGCATGGTGGAGGCTCCCATGCTGAAGCTATAGCAGCCCTTACCTGATGCAGCTAGAGATCTGAAGAACCCAGGAGGATCCTCAGCGTATCCTGATCGCTTCCTGGAGTTAGTCTCGGGGGTCTACGTGTACTGAGGAGCCCAGAACCCCCAATGATCTGTGCACCACCACGCCAGGAGACAGAGTAGGAAGCAGCCTAGGGAGGGGGGAAACAGCCGTGACTCCTGGGAAGAGTCAGCGTGTTCCGGGCAGATTCCCCATTGACTGAGTGGTAAGCAACCTTGCCACTGCCAGGTCCCAGAGCTGGGACCCGATGGAGTAAGGAGAGCCTGGGTCATCCCCTTAATGGCAGCTCCCTTGACTCTGGCTATTGGGCTGCACAGCCCTGATTCCCAGGGCAGTCAAATGAGCTTTAACCAGTGGACTGCCACACTCCCCAACACGCTCCACAAGGGAACAGGGTGGACATACCCTATGACATACCATTAAAATACCATTAAAAAGTAATAACTGAGCAGAAACATTCTACAAAGCTGGGCCCGCACCACCACTAGAGCAGCTGCAGAAATAGCACCACAGACTGCACTGGGAATGCCTGGGAGCTGCCAGAGCAGCTATAGCAGCAGAGGATGTGGGAATGAGGGAGGAAGCACCAGGTTGGTAACCATCTAGACCAGGTACATGGCCTCCACAGCACATTCCCTTCTCTAGGGGCACCATGTAAAGTCGGACCCCCCCAACCCCTAAGAAAGGGGAGGAGAGAGAATGCAATGCGTGGGCAGAACTCCTCCAACTAGCCCTCCACATCCAGCATATACCACCAGCATTTCGTTCCCATCCGTAATCAAAAGTTAGGAAATGTCAGCTTTAGCATTGCTGTGTAAAGTTATGCATTGTGATACAATCTTTAATTACATGATCACATACTATTTTTCCCACAGAACCCCTGCCTCATTCAGTGCACTGGGGAAGAACTAAGATTGCATGGGTAACTGTAGATCTAGTATTCCTTAACTTTCAAGTGCTGGACTTCTGAACCTAAATAACTTGCTTTAACACAGTTATTTTGTATGTAATATACATACAAATGTACGTGGGGATCAACCAAGTATGGTTATGAATGTAACATCCTGCAGCACTGATTTCAAATGGAAGATTTGTCTTTGACTTCATGGGAGCAGGAGCAGACCCGTAACCTATCCTGTGGGTTGAATTTTGAGAAATGGATCTTTGCATGTTTGGGATAGAAACTTTGTACAAAGTACAGAATTACAGATAGGGAAGTTTTCCTGGTAGGCTGCCCCTCCTGCATCCAAGCTTGGGTGGCTGGTTTGATTCTCCACCAGAGCTGCAACATCCGTACTGCTATTTTTAACATCACAGCTTGAGCCCCGCTAGGGTGAGTCTGTCTGTTTGGGCAGGGTGGCTCGCTCCCAGCTGTAGAGTAGATATACCCATGTAGTCTCTGGCTCTGGGCAGTCCAGTTGGCTGGTTGCCCTGGAGCAGGGAACCATAGAAGCCCAAGCTGCTAAGGAGCCATGCGTAGGGCTCCCAGGCTCTCGGCTCCCTGTCAGCCTGCCACAGACCTGGATAGGCAAGCTGTCAGGAAACCAGGCAGGTTTTGAAATCTGCCTGGCAGTCAGGATTCTGTCAGAACTTAATCAAAATCAAACTATGTCTGCAAAACATTTAGAGTTTTTCATTGGAATTTGCAGATTCATCAAAATGTTTTGTCAGAATTTCTCTGACCAGCGCTATGAAGGATATTGAGAATTTTCATGCAGTGATTTTTTATAACCTTTAACTTTCTTAGCATTGCAGTGCGAAAGATTCCCCCCCCCCACGTCCCATGCAAAATAGATTTTCTGCACGTTACATCCACTTTGCTTTTCATTTGCCAGAGATCATGGGCTATGTCTCCTAAATAGCTTTTTCAACAATTTGTGACAACAGCTGTCAGCATCATGTAAACTGGATAAATAAGAAATTTTCTTTGACGCTGACTCCCTTGCTGCTGTTTCACTTTGATTTTCAATTACAAACATGAAATCTGAGGCAAATAGACTTGGGTCAGAATGGTGTTCTATTCAAATGGCATCCTGCATCAATTTAAAAAGAAAAAAAAAAAGGTAAGATATGAGCCATTTTTAACCTGCCAGGAAAGGAATGTTACCAGCTTTATAAATGTAGCAGTAGCATGGATTCCAGCCTTCCTAGCTTTTAGTTTGCTGTCGCTGATTAATGAACTAAAACTCTGGCTTTTTTAATTTCAGAAGGTAAAAGACACCTTTAGGATCATTCAGCAATTCTTACTGGTGTATAGAGTGCAGCATTGTATGCTGTTAAATAGAAGGGAGAATCACAACAAATTGTTTTGTAAACATTACCCTTTCAAGTTCAGGAAACACAGTTCAGTAGCTCCCTACAGGAGAGAAGCAGATATTCTTGGTTTTAGTCTGCTCAGCCAAGTGATGGTGGATTAAGTTTCCTTTTTATAAATGTCCTTTAATTAGAGAATGATCCAGATCAGAACACTTGAATTTTGAGGACATTTGGATCAGTAGCCAAACATGTCAGATGGCTTCTTTCTTTATAATACGCCAGCCCAAACCACCTGTGATTCTCCTCTTGCTTACACTGGTTACTCCTGATTTACCCCAGTGCAAGAAAGAAAACTCAGATGCCTCCAATTTGAATTTTATAGCTGTCTCCTTTATGAATCCAACACCCATATCCAAAACCTCCTAAACTTTGGAGGGATTCAGATCAGAACTGAACTTTGCTGGTCAAGCTTCCCTCTCCCGATGTGCTCTCCACTGATCAAAGGCATTTTGTAAATGTTATATGCTGGTACCTTTCAGGACTGTAACATACTAGTCTCTGTTGGTGGAAATTTCATCAGTGTACACGTTTATGAAATTGCATCCAAAACATCAAATTTTATATATAAATACCAAGCAAAATTAGAGATGGGTGAGGTAATATCTTTTATTGGACCAACTTCAGTTGGTGAGAGAGAGGAACTTTCAAGCCACACAGAGTTCTTCAGATCTGGGAAAAGTACTCCCAGTGTCGTGGGAAAATGCAAAGTGGAGCAGATTGTTTAGCATTAAAAATAGTTTGTACACATTATAAAGGAGCATTCAAGGTAGAGTACACTGTCAACACCTCTGCTGTCATAGGACTGCAATCGGGGATTAGTGGGATACACATTGTTGTAATAAGCCATAAAGCCAATGTCTCTGTTCAGTCCATGATTTTTAGTGTCCAGCAAATGAACCAAAGAGCAAATGATTGTTATTTTATTTTATTATTAACTCTAAGAACTTGTACAGGGTATAGTGCTTGTTCGTCAGACCCTGCCCCACACTAATAAATAAGAGATGACTTACACTGCATGATGTGAATCCAGATCTGAATTTTGGACACTCCAAATTTTTGGGTGGTTCAGCTCTGGGGCTTCAATTTGGGCCCATTCGAACAATGCAGACAAATTATTTGGGACCATTTATATCTTGACAATTTTTTTCCTTTTTAAAAAGCACCCTAGATCTGCATGAACCTCATTAGTTTCTGTTTGGGGGGGATCTGCGAACATTTTTGTTTTTATGGTGGTGGTTATCATGCATTCATCTCTACCACCATGAACCCTCAAAATTCAGAACTCAGCACAAAGAGCAGTTTTGCATGTTTCCCACTCAAACCTCATAAATCACTCCTCAGTACTTATGGTGAGATAGAAAGAAGCGTTACCCAAATGTTTGTGAACCCACACAGAATTTTCATACACACCTTTTACTCAGGTCTTTTTTTGGTTCCATGGCCTGTTAGATCTATTAGACTTTATCAAATTAACATCTCTGTCAAATTAGATTCCAAATAATTGGCTGTTTCTTTTATTTATTCCTAAAAGGAAGCCGGATCATCAGCGTGAACGAAAACGTAATTACTGATGCAACTACAAATTCTGAACATTCTGCACAAGCATGAATGTATTTTCTATGTGCTGGGAGGTTAAAATAAAAGTGACGTTCGATTAAATGAAAATATATCCCATAAACTGACTTGGAAAATTCTTTCCAGTCCATGCAGAGGGATTGATGCTGATGTGCTAGAGCACTGTATACCAGACTGTAATTGTATTTCTTTTCTCTCCTGTCTGCTCCAGAGCCTTTTTGCCCCTGCCTCATCAGGAGCCTCATCAGCCTTGACTGATTGCAGATGTGCCTAATTTAGAGCCTTCTCCTTAGTTGTCTCAGCTGAATTTCACTGTCAACCCCAGCTCTCTTGTCATACACAGAAGAAAAAAATAGGAGCAATCGGCTGCTCCAGAAGTGTTCCTTTTTTTCTGCATCTGTTCTTTGATTCCAGCACAGATGTTTAAAGTGCTGAATTTCTCTTGACTTTCCAAGCTGAAGGTCAAATATGCTTACATTTTTTTTAATGAAGAATCATCTGTTGTAATTTCACTGGACTAGTCTACAATGTACCTCCCACCCATAGCTCTGACACATAAAGGACAAAGTGCTTTAGAGTGGCTAAGCTGCCTTCTGTTCTGTCATCCGACGAGTGTGTATCATCTATGCCATCCTGATGCTTCTTCCAAGCCCTCCTTTCATCCCCTTCCAGCACCTTCAAACAACATGCAATTAGATGCTGTTGTCTTGGAAGGTTCCCATTCTGTGTACCTGTCACCTACTGTCTCTCCACATGCATGTCTCTTTCATTCTTAGTGACATCTGGCTTTCCCTTTGCCTCTCTTCTTGATCTGCTTTCAATTTCCACAAAGCCTTTTCTGGCCATCTAGCCTCCTGCCTCCTCACAATCACCATGTAATTTGACCATCAAGCCTGAATCAACTCTCCCCTTTATCAAAATGGCAACTCCTTCAGTCTTGTTCACTAAACACTACTCCTCTGACCTCTCTGTATCTGAGCTCCTTTTCTTTAACCACCTCCTCCTGCCTTTCAACCTGATCTGCCTGCCCCGCAACCCAGTCCTCCCCTTGTATGATCTCTGTGTCATCAATGTACATGATATCTCTGCTGTAGGGAAGCAACAGGGACCTGGGCACACATTGCAAATTAATCCTCTGCTCACTCCTGCGTCTTGGGCCAAGAATGGATGAACTCTGCCATATTGTCACCTGGTTTTTGGTGCTGTCTGGATTGGAGCACATCAGCCAACATGACCTTTGGAAAATGGATGCTTTGGGAGGCTGTGGTTTCTAATTGAGCAGCCATAATTTAACAACATTTTCTGCTTTCACATGCAATAACTGAGTTTCATCTTGAGTTTTTGGATTCATGCAAACCCAAAATTCAGAGCCTCTCTCTTAATCATGTAAATAAAATATCTAGTGAAACTCAAATGAATTGTAACCAACAGGCTACACAGAGCTCTAGGTCTGACTACTTTGAGGAGTTGTCACAGTACAAATATAAATCATAGACTCATAGAATATTAGAGTTGGAAGGGACCTCTGGAGGTCATCTAGTCCAAGCCTCTGCTCAAAGCAGGACTATCCTCAGCTAAATCATCGTGGCGAGGGTTTTGTCAAGCCTCAGCTTAAAAACCTCTAAAGATGGAGATGCTACCACCTCCCTAGGTAACCCATTCCAATGCTTCACCACCCTCCTAGTGAAAAACTTTTTCCTAATGTCCATCCTCGACCTGCCCCACTGCAACTTGAGACCATTGCTCCTTGTTCTGTCATCTGCCACCACTGAAAACAGCCTAGCTCCATCCTCCCTGGAACCCCCTTTCAGGTAGTTAAAGGCTGCTATCAAATCCCCCCTCATTCTTCTCTTCTGCAGACTAAACAGGCCTAGTTCTTTCAGCCTCTCCTCATAAGTGTTGTGCTCCAGCCCCCTAATAATTTTTTTGCCCTCCACTGGACTCTCTCCAACTTCTCCACATCCTTTTTGTAGTGGGCGGCCCAAAACTGGACACAATATTCCAAATGCGGCCTCACCAATGCCGAATAGAGGGGAATAATCACTTCCCACGATCTGCTGGCAATGCTCTTACTAATGCAGCTCAATATGCCATTAGCCTTCTTGGCAACCAGGGCACACTGCTGACTCATATCCAGCTTCTTATTCACTGTAACCCCCAGGTCCTTTTCTGCAGAGCTGCTGCCTAGCTCGTTGGTCCCCAGTCTGTAGCTGTGCATGGGATTCTTCTGTCCTAAGTGCAGGACTCTGCACTTGTCCTTGTTGAACCTCATCAGATTTCTTTTGGTCCAATCCTCCAATTTGTTTAGGTCCTTCTGTATCCTATCCCTCCCTTCCAGGGTATCTACTACTCCCCCTAGCTTAGTGTCATCTGCAAACTTGCTGAGGGTGCAATCTACCCCCTCTTCCAGATCATTAATGAAGATGTTGAACAAAACCGACCCCAGGACCGACTCCTGGGGCACTCCACTTGTGACCAGCTGCCAGCTAGACATGGAGCCATTGATCACTACTCGTTGAGCCCTTTGCTCTAGCCAATTCTCTGTCCATTTTGTAGTCCATTCATCCAACCCATACTTTTTTAACTTGCTGATAAGAATACTGTGGGAGACCGTATCAAAGCTTTGCTAAAGTCAAGGTATATCATGTCCACCGCTTTCCCCTCATCCACAGAACCAGTCACCTCTTCATAGAAAGCAATCAGTAAATGGGTAAATTGAGAGTGTATGTTGGAAATTTTGTGGGTTTTTTTGAAGAATATTCTTAAAGAGGTTTTAGGCATGCCAGATCTCACCAGCTAAACAGGATACATAAGTTTCTCAGGCTATTATGCCACTTAAGACACTATTTGTTGATTTGTAGTAAAAGTAAACTGTGTATCAAGCTTGAATATATCCACAAGGGTATTTATAAATGTTAATCCATATTTCAGCTCCATTACAGCAATAGAATTTCTAGAAAAGAACTAGTGATACATATTTTTTACCCTGAAAGGTTGCAAAGTAGGATATTGCTGATATCTAAAGTTACAAATGTTACACAGTATGTAACCCTGACTACCCCGCCTTCCTGCTAAAAGGTTTCTTCCATAATGTTGTCATGTGAGTTCCACCACAGTGCATGTACTTACCAAGAATAATAGCTAGCTCTTTTCTGGTTACTACACCAGTTTTTACTGGAAGGCCATTAGCTGTTTGGTTATCCACCTGCAGCTGTAGCTACATTCACACTGACATCTTCATTCAGGATGTCGTCTTCTCTCTCCTTCACCTGTTTTGCTCTGTCTTGTGACATCTTTCTATGCATATAACTTTATCACAGGTTCTAAAAAAACTCTTGAGCTAGCTAGGCCTTGCATGTAATGTCCCAGTGCTAGGTGTGAATGTTCTAAATCTAGGTGATTGTAGTGGTGGTTTAAGAAAAGAAATATTAAAATGGGAAAAACAAATCTATAGCTCACACATTTCCTACGATCAGGAAGCAATAACATTTTATTAAGGAGATAAATTATTGACAATTTAGGAAAATAAATCGATAACAACAGGCAAACAGTTATTCCACTAACGTTAGCTTGAGCAGCTGGGAAATGCTACACAATGATTGGTGCTCCTTGTGATTGAAGCTTTAGACCCTTGTAGGGTGGGCTATTCTCAGCAGCTTCACTTGATTTTATTTTTACTCTATAATCACTTGAAGAAAAGCTAAAGCAAATGACTCTTGAGATCTGTTTCCCAGAACCTTTAACCAGTGGCTCACTCTGAATTTTCACAAGATGCTAGAGGCAGTTGCCTCACTTTTTGTCTTTATGATTAGCAAGAAATATTCCTGATGAACCGGCATGAATGCCATGCCCCAATACCTGACTGGCTGTGAGTCACCTCCTGTTTCCAGTGCAACTGTGGAGGTGCCAATGAAGATTTTCAAGTATATTTATTATTTAATATTTATACAGCCTCATTGTGCTTGACAGAATAAGACAAAGTCCTGCCCGCAAGAACTTGAAATCTATGTACCAGGTTCTGGACTGAATTCTGGACTTTTTAGCATAATGAATTTCCTGAGTCTTGTAGGGTCATTATTCTGGTCCTGTGCCATGCCCCCCCTTTGCAGCTCCTGGTGTAGGGACATGCCAGAGGAAATCCCAGAAAAGGCAGAGATATCGTTGGGGATTGTCACGGCCTAGGCATAAATTAGAAGCCCTTGAAGCTGCTCCCTCTTATGAGTCACCAATGTGATGCAGCTGTGAAACAGATAAATGCGATCCTAGGATGCAAAGCATTTCCAGTAGTGGTAGAGAAGTATTAATGCCATTACACAAGGCAGTGGTGAGACCTCATCTGGAATAATGTGTAAAACTCTGGTCACCTGTTCAATAAAGATGAATTTAAACTGGAACAGGTGCAGAGAAGGCCTACTAGTATCATCAGGGGAATGGAGGGCCTGTCTTTTGAGAGGAGACTAGAAGAACTTGGCATGTTTAGTCTAGCAAAAAGAAGGCTGAGAGGAGCTGTGGTTGCTCTTCATAAATACATTAGGCAGGTAAACAGCAGAGAGGGTGAAGAGCTATTTAAGCTAAAGGACAATGTTGGCACAAGAACAAATTGGTAGAAACTGGCCACACAGAAATTCAGGGTGCAAATTAGAGAGAGGATTTTAACCATCAGAGGGGTGAAGTTCTGGAACCACCTACCAACAGAAGTTGTGGGGGGAAACAACTTTATTTGTTTTAAGAGAGAATGGGACAAAGTTTTTAGTACAATTGTATGACAGGGTTGCTTGTGATGGTGGTGGGGGGGGCAGGAATCAACAGATCTGGGGGGTCACGTCTGGTTTATATCTTATATTCCTAATGCTCATGCTTCAGGGTTTCAGATGATCACCAGCAGGGGTCAGGAAGGGATATTTTCCACCTTAGGATATTCCTAGAGGATTTTTTTATTTCCTTCCTCTGAAGCCTCAGGGGTGGCTAGAGTTAGAGAGGGGACACTGGGAAGCATAGGCTGGTGTTCTGAGGGGGCACTGAGCATTCTCATTCTCTCTCTCAGGTGTGTGCCTGGCTGGTATTACTCACATGCTCACGGTCTAACTGATCGCTATATGTGGGGTTGGGAAGGAATTTTCCCCAGGCTGGTTTGGCAGTTACCTTGGGGAACTTTTAATTTCCTCTGCAGTGTGTGAGTGTGAGTCACTTGCCAGGTTTATCTGGGTCCATCTCACTGAACCATTTCCCTGCCATCCAGAGGCTTTGAGCACTGGTGCCCTTGGTCCCTCCTGTTCTCTGCCTGTGGCACATAATAATCTAGTCTTCCTTGGTTCTCATTTACTTTGGTCTCATTTCTGTTGTTGGTTTTAGTGTGTGGGTGCTGAGTGGGGTTGGTGGCCTGTGGTATACAGGACGTCATGATCTAGTTGTCCCTTCTGGCCCTAAACGCTATGATATTACAGTGGCCTAGCTAGCCCCTAGCAGCCCCAGCAGGTGCAAAGGTAGTGTATAGACACTTTTGTTCCCCTCCATCCCAAGGTTTCTGACTCCTAGCCATCATTTAAGTGTGTGCCGCTGAGGGACCATGAATGGGGAACAGAGGTGCAGCTACCCTGACACTGTGACCTGTATGCCTCCATGTTGAGTGGGCGGTGTACATTCCAGCTCGAGGAGACACACCTTTGCCAACTCTGATCCGGCTAGAGCACTAGAAATAGTGTAGCTGTGGTGATGCAAATGGGGGAGAGGGAGGGCTAGCTGTACGTGCCTTCAGCCTTGGATAGGATCATACGTGGGTTGGCTAGTCCCTCCCACTGCTTGTTCTGCTGTAGTTACCCTCTATTGTTTTTAGCATGCTAGATTGATCACAGCTTGTGTGGGTGTCTCCCCTCAAACCAGAACTTACACCTTCCAGCATCAGAGTAGACATACTTGAAGAGGTAAACTTTGTTTGCTCTTTAAAGCAATTGATCAGCTATAACTTATGTTACAAAACTAAAAGGAATGTTGGAGAGGAATAAAAGTAGCTACGAAAGAGATGGAAAAATAAGTATCAAATTACTAGTTTGAGAACCGGTACTAAGCCTCCAAGCATCCCCCACGGGAATTAGATGTTTACAGATCTATGAGCAGGATCAACCTTAGCTAGGTGATTATGCATTTAATAAAAATGCTGTTCTGTGTCTGACAGGCCTGATTCCTGAGTGCTTATTAAACAGTAGAGGGATTTCCTGGGGAGGAGATTTAAGGAGGGCTTTGATGGTGAGAGGAAAAAGAGGTGTGTGAGGAAGGATCATGATGGATGAGGAGAGGGATTTGCTCTAATTCTGAAGGTGAGCAAGCTTCCCCTTCCTATTTATCTTGAAGACATGTGCTTAACTTTTCCCTAGTTCTTTTGACTGCTTCTTCAGTGCTGACTCAGCTCAAGAAAAATACATACATAAAGATACTCAGTCAGCAGGTACTCTGTGAAAACAAGTAATCCTGTAGCCTAATGCTGTGTAAGTCTCCCTTCTCTTCTCGCTGCTTACAAGTTGAGCTTGTAAATTCCTCGATTTGCTGTCTGAGAGATGCCCTGAAGGCCTGGCGGTATATAAATATATAGCATGAACTTCCCCCTTGTGCTGGTGTAGATCATAGTTTCTCAACCTGTGGCACACATACCCCTGACGGTACGCGAGACGCAGGCAGGGAGTATGTGGCAAAAACCCAGTGAAGGGAGGTGGGTGGCAGCCTCCAGCTTCTGGGGAAGCGAATGGCAGCTGCCAGCTTTCTGCCTGGTCCCACCGCCTAGCTGGGAGGTAGACGGCAGCCACCTCAGTCCTGAGAAGCTGGGCAGCAACTGCCGGCTTCTTGGGAGGTCGGGCAGCCCAGTCCCAGCTCCTAGGTGGAGCTCAGCAGCAGCCTCCTGCACCCCGCGAGCGGGGCTCACAGCTGGGTGGCTGCCATCCGTGCCCTGGCCCTGAGCCAAGAGACAGCCTCCCGTGCCCTGGCTTGAAGATGGGTGCAGCTGCCTGCCGCCTGCCCACACCCCCGGGTGCCAGCCTGCGTGGAAGCCTCCTCCGCCCCAGCGTAGAGCAGGTGGCAGTCGCCCACCTCCTGGGCTGGCAGCCGGGCAGCAGCCACCTGCAACTTGCCAGATGGCAGCTCCCCTCTCCAGTTTAAAGCCCGGTGCCCAGAAAGCCACGCAAAGAGCCCAGCGGCTTGCCCGGCCCTGCAGCTGGCTCTGCCCACAGGCTTACTTGTCAATTGACCACGATGACAGCCCCACATTTTACCAGTATAAAAATCTTTAGAGGGGCCCACGCAGCGTGATTTGCCCCACACCCACACACCCCTAGGGACGGCCATGGGGAGCGCTGCTATCCACTCTGGTGGGCCGCTAGTGCCTTATCAGACCCCACTAGTTCCCAGCTGTGTGAGGAGAACCAGACTGTATTTCTCAGTGGAAAATTGAGTGTTGGGAACTTATTAAAATTCTCAGAAGTTAGGGGGTCCTTGCTACTTACAAGGTTCAGAAGCACTGGTCTCGATGTCAGAGAGAGAGGGAAAGATCAGAGCCCAAGTGGCTCGTTTGACCATGGTTCTCCTTGCTTCCTTGGCTGCTGTAGCGTGCTGTGGGGAGTCGATTACTATTGGACACTGTCCATCTGACAGTTAGATGTTTTTAGAGGAAACTCCTGCCCTCTCTTGCCTCTATCTCTAAGGGTGGCAGTTTGCTCATACTCTTCTCTGCCGCACATGGAAGGAGTGAGTCCCTGGTTTCTGTTTTGTCCTACCCAATAAGGCAGGATATCTGGCAAACTTGATCCTGTCCACCACTGCATCAACACATCAGGCAAGTCTGGAAAGGCTCCCCCGGCTCATCTACTGCTCCCCCTTTGCTACAGCCATGAGAGTGGGGCAGACATAGGTGGCACAAGCTAATTTCTGTTTTAGGATTGAGGGACTCCTCAGGCCCCCTAAACACCTCCAAAAGGTAACACATAGAACTATTATCACATCACTTAAATTCACCCTGTTATCCACGGTTTCACGTTACACCCAAAAACTACGTTAAAAGCACATGAAGTTTGCAAAGCGGTCATCTATTGGGAGATGTCTCCCTCATGCATGTATAGTATGGTCTTTAATTACAGGATCACATACTGTTTCTTTTTCTCATGGGAACCCTGCCTCATCCACTGGCAGCAAGGGGGGCATCAAGAGCACAGAAGAGACAGTCTCTCTGCTCACAGTTCCTATGTCTGGCCCACAGCAGCTGGGAGGACCAATTGCAGAAGAAATCCTGCTCCGCCCCCCAGCTCAGAGCTGGACATGCTCAGTACAAATGGAACCTGCAGAGAATTTAGCTGCCAAACTCTAAAGTCTCTACTCAGAATGTGCAAACTGAGACTTTTCAATTTGGTCAAATTTTGGTAGTTTTTCATGGAAACAGCAAAAGGCACATCTCGCACACAGCATCATCCCCTGCCAAATATCAGGTTCTTGTCACAAAGCATACGGGCACTAGAGTTTCTCAACAAAATGGTTGTTTTTACATGAGCAAAACAAGGTATTTTTCCTAATCTCATTATCAGAAACAGCTATTCATTTTTGCAGCAACTTTCCAGAATGATTCAGCCTGAGGAAGACGTCCAGCATGAGGAAATTCAGCCCAAATGATCGAAGTGTGACAAAGTGATAAGCAACTGAAAACAGGGGCTTTATTCTGCAACATGTCAGGCAACCTTATCTATAGGCAGAGCTACTAACTCCACCTATAATACTGGTAAAATTCTGCTTTTGGATTTACATGCAGAGTCCCTGTTAATTTCAATGCACTGCAAATGGGAGCCTTGCATGAGTTTCATCCTGCATGGTGCTGGCTCACAGGTCCAGAATTAGCTCTAAGTTACTGGTATCTGATGAAAGATTTTTAGATTCCTCCTCTCCCCCCACTTCTCTAAACACGCAGTCCCTACATGGATTCCATGTGCTCTGTAATTACTGTTATCTCCCAGTGGAATATCCTAAACACATCTTGACCTTTTAACAATCACTAGCTGTAAATGCAGACACAAAGGAACGCACCTAAGCAAATGATCTTTAGCAGATCTTGTGGCAGCTGGTGTTCATAAATGTTTTATATAGCTCACTGCACTAACACAGAGTAGATCATCATGTGCTGCTGCATGGAGGTGGAAATGGAGATTAGATGGCTACTGCAAACTGCATTTTCACAGTGTATTAGACTGACAATTATGCTTGTGTTCAATGATTATATGCTAGTTCCGACCCTATGCTCCATGGGTGGCCCAAGGAGGCAATGGAATTGAATTGGTGTGGATATGGGGCAGAATCTGGGCAGCCCATACAGCAGATCTCCACCCCATGTGTACTGCAGGTCTGAGCTCTGTGGGTCTTCATTGGTAGTAATGCTCTTGGCAGGGCTGGGCATGGCTAGTGTATCTGTGACTATGTGGATCACCCACCCAGTCTTCCATACATGGAAGGAGTCACATCAGCCAGTGAAGCTAATGCGGTTCTGGGGCCATGGAATGGCTCAAATATCACACTGTGACTTTAAGGAAGGAGTCTGCCTGTGGGACTCCTCTCAGTGCAGCATATATATTTGGGCTGTGTGCATGGTCCAGGATTTGGGTCATATGAAACCTCTGAGATGTTTTAGTTCCTAGCTAAGGTATATAGACAAGGCATATGGAGTCTCCTTTGGGCTCAAGGGTTCTCAGACAACTGTCTTGGCCTGTTCAGCCCTCCAATAAGTTAAATAAAATAGATTTTATTTGGTAAATATATGCAAGCAGTTCCTTTGTCATTCATTTTTGTGGGTACAGTTGCCTAGCAGCCATATTATCTGCCCTCAGACGACACCGACTAGCCTGACAATTGCTTTGTGACTCAAGAGAGCCCTAAGGAGGCTGTCTGGGGTGGAATTGAAGAGGAGGAGTGCAAGGTTTCTCGTTCTATGGTTCCGCATCTGAGGCTTTTTACAGATTAGCAATATACAACTCAGGATGGACTCCATGGACCCAATTCTGCAATTTACCCAAGGTAAGCACTCGCATTAACTTCAGTAGAAGAGCTTCAATCCAGCAGCTGTAGAATTTGACCCACTGCCTTTCAGGGCAGCATATTGCCTAATAATTAAATTTTAATTAAAATTATGCTGTGTTTTTTTTCTTATTGATATAGTTTAAATGAGAGAGAGAAATTTGTGCACAGAGGTTCTTTTGTTCTTTCTTTCGAACCCCAACACAATACAAGTGTTATTTTAAAGTTTGGCTTCTCTCATTGTGACATTGGCATCTGAATAGAAACAATCCAACATCCCCTTACGGCAGATTTGTGGTATATGTCACCCTGTTAAACAGTCTCCAACAAGACTAGAAATTTTAAAAAGGCAATTGTAACTTGGAGCAAATATCAGCCTAATTATTTGTGACAGCATCTGTCATGTATTTAAGCCCCTGGAATAAGACAACAGTTTGATTTTTTTTTCTTTTTTCCTTTTCTTGTACTGTTCTTTTAATATTCTTGACCCCTTCAGTCAGAGAATTGAGGATGATATTTCTTCTCCTGTTGAAATCTCTAGCATAGAAGAGAAATACACACACAATTTAGCCCTGAGATACTTTTCTGTAGACTGATTTTTAAAGATATTCTCCTGTTGGCTGAAAACCTCTAAGTAATAATGCAGGTTTCATGATATTTTTGGTCTCTACATTTATTTCCGGGCGGGTACTGGAGCTTCAGTCTAAAGCTTTAGATTTTGTAAGCCTTTAAATGAAAAAGAGGTTGTGCAGCGTTACTGCTGCTATCCCGTGAAGCAGCTGTAAGCATGGCTTCCATTCCAGTCCTGTTGTCCTGGGTTTACAAGTGCAGTGTTACAAATGAGTTTGCTGGCAGGGTGTTGACATCTGACCATGGAAAACTGAAACTCATTGTATAATGCAAAATATCAGTGTCATGCCTGCTGGGGCTTCCAACTGAAAAAAATTCTGATGGGAAAAGGCTTTGCACAGATGAAGCATGAGATGTGTGGAGAGGAATACCCTGCCTGGTTAGTAGGGAATTTCTGCTATAAGCCAGCAGCTCATCAGTTGGAAACAGCTGAGGAGGAGAAAGACCTTGGTGTATTAGTTGATCACAGGATGACTAAGCCACCAATATGATGTGGCCATGAAAAAGACAAATGAGATCCTCAGATGAATCAGGTCAGGTATGCCCAGCAGAGAAAGGGAAGGATTAACGCCTTTATAAAGACCTCATTTGGAATTTGGTGTACAGTACTGGTCACCCAGGTTCAAGAAAGATGAGAACAGACTGGAACAGGTGCAGAGAAGGGCTATGAGGATGATCGGGGAATGGAAACTGTCCTACAAGAGGAGACTGGAAGAGCTTAGCTTGTTTGGCCTAGCAAAAGGAAGGCTGAGGTGCGCTGTGATTGCTCTCAATAAATACATCGGGAGGGTGTGTGTGGGTAAATACCAGGGAGGAAGAAGAGCTATTTAAACTAAAGAACAATGTTAGCACACGAACTAATGGGTATATACTGGCCCTGAATAAATGTAGGCTGGAAATTAGAAGATTTCTAACCCCCAGAAAACCTGAGGTTCTGGAACAGCTTTTTAATAAGAGTAGTGGGGGCAAAAACCTAACTGGTTTTAAGATGGGTGGAATTATATAACAGGGCTGTCTCCAATAATAGTGGGCTTGACTCCATGACCAGGAGATCCCTTCCAGTATTGAGTTCTAATGAGTGGAAAAATACTTGCTGCATCATAGCAACCTGACCACAGTATTACTCTTGGAAGTTTTAGGTAGTAAACTTCTTATGGCAGATGGGATAAACAAATCATTTCGAGAGCTGTGAAGCAGGGAGGCTAGGCTACACAGTCTCAGCCTGCTTCGAGGGGGTTGATTCGAAGACCTGTATGGGGATGAAGAAAGATTACTGTCTGCTCCACCAGAGGTGCGCATAAAAGGGGTGGCATGTCCCACAGGGGCAGAGGGAACTAGGGACAGAAGGGGAAAATTTAACAGTTGATCTTAGAGAACATGTAGGCTGAGGCATATATTTGGTTGCTATTTACTGCAAATTACTTCTAAAGGCACAGAAAGGCTCCGATTTGGTGTCCAGTGTCTTTTCACGGACATGAATGACTGCACAAAGTACTGGGCAACATATAGCATCACTGAAAAGCAACCACATCTGTTATCAGGCAACAGTGAGCTGGCCCACGCCATGAGGCATCCAGGTGGGACGGGGATGTCCATGCAGTATAGACAGTTCAGGTTTTAAGGTCTCAATTTAAAAAAGACACCAAATAGACCGGGTTGAGATTGTAACCTGCAGTTCTGGGGATGGAGAGATCAAATATTTTACTGCTCTGACACTCCTATGCTGACACACACAGACCTGTGCTCTACTCTGACCCTGCCATTATGGGCAAATACTACTCTGTTACACTGTTGTTTTTTTAGCATCTTGACAAGCACATGTGGTATGTTTTAACACACTGATTTCAGTAAACTTCAGCACATCAACAGGCCATAGACCATAGCAGAGTTTAAAACATGTTAGTGTAGTACTTGAGTGGGCGGGGAGGATTTGGGTTTGCCATTTGTGTCACATGACAATTGTAAAGAATCCCAGAAAATAGTCACTTTTTTCCACTACTGAACAAGGACATTCATTAGAAGAAGAAAATAGTGTGTTCCCCAAACTGCCAGTAGATTTTCTGCCTAGAAATTTCCCCAGCATGATGCCTAGCTTCCTGTTACAGTTTTAAAGCAGTGGTAGGCATATGTTCCTAGAACGAGGGGGTAGGGTGTTCTCTCTCTCTCTCTCTCTTTATGGGCTGCAAAAGATGGAGAAAGGAAAAGTTACTTTAATACAAGAATTTTCACAAATGACTTATATCTGAAGGACTTTTGTTGGCATTCAGTCTATTGGGCACAACCTGCCTTTCTGACTGCATTTCTATGAGCTGAACAGTTCTGTAAAGCAAGCATCAGTATGGCATATCAGTGAATAACAATGAATCAGTGAATAACAATGTTAGTATAATTCTCTCTGTGCAGTAGGCAAAAATTTCTCATTTCATACATCAGTAGAAATTTGCTGTGGCAAATCCACAAATCCAGATCAAACTATGTCCTGCCTTTAACATTTATTAACAGAAAGAATTTAAATTCATTTAGGTATTTTTTGGAGAATTTTTATTTTCAGACTGGAATCATAGAATCACAGTAATGTAGGGCTGAAAGCGACCTTGAGAGGGTCCAGAGTTGAGGTAGGGCCAAGTAAACCTGGACCATACCTGCCAGGTGTTTGTCCAACCTGTTTTTAAAAACCCTCCATTGATTCCACAACTTTCCTTAGAAGCCTATTCCAGTACTTAACTACCCTTACAGTTAGAATGTTTTTCCTAGTATATAACCTAAATCTCCCTTGCTGTTGGTTAAACACATTACTTCTTGTACTATGTTCAGTGGACATGGAGAACAGCTGGTCATTGTCCTCTTTATAACAGCCCTTAACATATTTGAAAACTGTTATTAGGTCCCCCTTTGGTCTTCTTTTCTCAAGACTAACATGCCCAGTTTTTAATAAAACTTTCTTCATAAGCCAGGTTTGCTAAGCCTTTTATAATTTTTGTTACTCTCCTCTTGACCACCCATAATTGAACTGAGGCCTCACCAGCGCTGTGTAAAGCAGGGCAATTACCTCCTGTGTCTTACATATAACACTCCTGTTAATACACCCCAGAGTGATATTAGCTTTTTTTTGAAATTGCATCACATTGGTGACTCAGGTTGTGATCCACTATAACCCCCAGATCCTTTTCAGAAGTATTACCACCTAGCTAGTTCACTATTCCCCATGTTGTAGTTGTGCATTTAATTTTTCCTTCCTAAGCAAAGTACTTGGCACTTGTTTTAACTGATTTTCATCTTGATTCCTAGCAGTTCTCTACTATGTCAAGACTGTGTTGAATTTAATCCTGTCCTCCAAAGTGCTTTCAGACTCTTAAAACTTGCTGTCATCTGCACATTTTATAAGCACACTCCATTATCCAGGTCATTAATGAAAATATTGAATAGCACTGGAACTAGGGCTGAACCCCTGTAGGACTCCACTAGATATGCCAGCGCAGTCTGACAGTGAACCATTGATATCTACTCATTGAATACAGTCTTTCAACCGTTTGTGCACCCATTTTATGGTAATTTCATGTAGACTGCCCTTCTGTAGTTTGCATATGAGAATATCTTATGGGACTGTGTCAAAATCCTTACAAAAATCAAGATATATCACATCTACTGCTTCCCCTCTGTCCACTAGGACAGTAACCCTGTCAAAAAAAGGAAAGTAGGCTGGTTTGGCACGATTTGTTCTTGACAAATCCATGCTGGCTATTCCCGATAACCGTATAACCTTATATCCTTCAGGTGCTCATAAACTGATTGTTTAGTCATTTGTTTCACTGTCTTTCAAGGTATCAAAGTTAGGCCGACTGGTTTGTAATTCCTTTGGTCCTGTTTGTTCCCCTTTTTAAACATCTGTACTATGTTTACCCTTCTCCAGCCTTCTGGGACCTCACCTGTGCTCCATGAGATTTCCAAGATAACTACTAACAGTTCCAAGACTGCTTCAGCTAGTTCCTTAAGTACCATAGGATGAATTTCATCAGGCCCTGCCAACTTGAAGACATTTAACTTATCTAACTGTTCCTTAACCTGTTTCCCCCCTGTTTTGGCTTGCGTTCCAACCCCCCTGTTGTTGAGTATCTTGTCACTGCCACAGTTTAGGGCAACTGCATCTGTATTCCCCCTCCGTGGTCCTTCAAGGGCACCCATTCTGGGCTTCCTGCTCCTCAGACATCACCTCTCTTGGGTGGAGACCTGCATCTCTCTCCCACCTGACCAGGGCTTTTCCAAGCTGCAAAGAGGGTGATATTCCTAGCAAGCCAGACTGATTAAACAGGTCAGCATCTGTACTTTTCTTTCTCTTTAGGGCTATGGATAACTTAATTGACAGCAGTTCTAAGTCACCACATAATCCATTATAAACAAGCACATTTATTTTTAAGGTGAAAGCATTACAGAGAAAACATAAAATTAATAAAAGAACCGACACACATGCTAATAAGCCTACCAGAGATTACCTCTCCAACACCAATAAGGGCTCTGATAGGAGTCAGTCCTTCCATCCTCATTAAGGAGTATTTCTGGGGTTACAAATTCATAACAATCCCAGGTCAGAACAAGCACACAGACTGGGCAGATCAGCCTGTTTCTTTATATACCTTGGGCCTTTGGTCTTCAAATACTGGGAACAGCAGACAAAGATCCCCTCCTCTGGGCATTAGCTGAGGTGTGAATTTGCATTCAATTCTCCCTAGAGGTTCCTCAGGCAAACACTTGATACTCTTTGTCCCAAAAGTCCATTCTTGTCTGGCACATTGTCCAGTATAGTACTTTGAAGTTAATAACACTTCCCAGGGTTCACACCCTACCTGCCCCCTAGAGAAGTTACATTCAGTTGCAGCCCACAATAATACATAACCTTTCAATTCAATACAATGAACTCCATAGATACTTTAGCTTAATTCATTTAGGTTTTACAAAGATATTGCAGGAAATTAACATGTCTGCCACAGTCACCATTAATTTTTTTAATGAAGACTGAAGCAAAATAGGCATTAAACACCGCAGCCTTCTTGATGTCATCAGTTATTAGCTCTCTCCCTACTAAATAGAGGATCTACTTTTTCCTTCCTCTTCCTTTTGTTCCTAATGTATTTAAAGAACCTCTTTGTATTGCCCTTTATGTCGCTTTCTGGGTGTAACTGATTTTGTGCCTAACATTTCTGATTTTGTCCCTACATGCTTGTGCTATTTTTTTGTATTCATTGTGACCTGTCCATGCCTAGGATAGCCATCTGAAAATTCCTAGGTCAGGGCAGGCTGCAAAAGAAGAGCATATTCTCCCAGTCCTGGTGGGTAACACTGAAGTTAGACTTCTCAACCAGCCACAAACAGTGCTTCTGATGCCCCACACTGGTTATCAAGAAGCTACAACAATATACACACAGCCCCCTTTACTGCAGTTCAGTTTTTGTCTCCCAATCAGCCATTAGGTCCAATAAAGAGATAAGTTATTTAAAACTCTATGCTCTTTACCAAAAAGGTTCTCCAGATCCCCAAACGGTCAGCCACATTATGAGATCATTATAGGTTTGAATTTTACCAAAAATACCACGTTGCCAGCCAATCCTTTAGTAACTAAAACTAAAGGTTTATTATAAAAGGAAAGAAACAAACTATAAGAGAGATGTTAAATGATTAAAGCAATCAGATGCATATAAATGATATATATATATATATCAGGTTTCTAGTAAAATTGTGGAGTTTGCAAGCTTGTATAGTTTTTCGAAGCTAATCACTAATGGCTCAGATATTTCCTGTTAGCTCCTTGAGTATTCTAAGAGTTATTTCATCAGATCTTGGTGACCTGAACACATCTAACTTCTCAAACTAATTTTTAACTTGTTCTTTCCCTATGTTGGCCTCTGATCCTACTTCATTTTCAATGGCATTTGCTATGTTAGACGTCCAATCAGTACTAACTTTTTTGGTGAAATTGAAACAAAAGTCATTTAGCACTTCTGCCATTTCCACATTGTCTGTTACTGGTTTTTTCTTCCCTCACTGAGTAATGGGTCTACCCTGTCCTTGGTTATTTTCTTGCTTCTAATGTATTTATAAAATGTTTTCTTGTTACCTTTTATGTCTCTAACTAGTTTAATCTCTTGTTGTGTCTTGGCCTTTTTAATTTTGTCCCTACATATTTGTGGTATTTGTTTATATTCATCCTTTGTAATTTGGCCTAGTTTACAATTTTTGTAGGACTCTTTTTTGAGTTTCAGATCATTGAAGATCTTCTGGTTAAGCCAGGGTGGTTTCTTGTCATATTTTCTATCTTTTCTATGCAGTGGGATACTTTGCTCTTGTGCCCTTAAAGTCTCTTTGAAAAACTGCCAACTCTCTTGAACTGTTTTTCCCCTAAGATTTGTGTCCCATGGGGTCTTACCTATCAACTCCCTGAGTTTGCTAAAGTCTATCTTCTTGAAATCTGTAATTTTTATTGTACTACTTTTCCTTAGAATCATGAACTCTACCATTTCATGGTCAGTTTCACCCAAACTGACTCCTGGCTACCTGAAGTCTTTCAAATTCTCAGCCAGGTCCTCCCTAATTGTCAAAATCAAATCTAGAACAGCTGTCTCCACCTTCTGAAACAAACAAACAAAAATGTCTTTAATACATTCCAAGAACTTGCTGAATAATCTGTGCTCTACCATGTTATTTTCCCAACAGATGTCTGGATAGCTGAAGTCTCCCATCACCACCGAGTCCTGTGCTTTGGATGATATTGTTAGTTGTTTTAAAAAAGCCTCATACACATCTTCTTACTGGCTAGGTGGTCTGTAGTAGACCACTATCATGATATCACCCTTGTTTTTTTACTCCTTGTATCCTGACCCAGTGACTTTGAACATGTCTGTCTCTATTTCCATCTCAACCTCAGTCCAAGTGTATACATTTTTAATATATAAGGCAGCACCTCCTCCCTTTTTCCCTGCCTGTCCTTCCTAAAAAAGCTTTACCCTTCTAAGCCAATATTCCAGTCATGTGCATTATCCCACCAAGTCTCTGTGATACCAACTATGTCATAGCTGTCTTTGTTAACTAGCATGTCAAGTTCTTCCTGCTTATTCCCCATACTTCTCTCATTAGTATACAGACATCTTCAAGATACTGATTTTATTTCTCCCATATGTTCTCTCTTGTCTCTCCCTTATCCCTGCTACAACAGGGATGCTCCACCCTGATTGACCCTTTTTAATATAGACACTTAAAACCAGCAGTTCATACTTACCCCTTTGTTCTGTAGGTGTTTGCTAATGGTTTGGCAGCTACTGTGTTTTACATATATTTACTTAAGAGATGTCTAGGTGCTCCTTCATGCTTCCTATTTGATGCTGTACCTTTAAAAGGGAGCACATTGATATTTTTTGTC
Organism: Mesoclemmys tuberculata; assembly: GCA_007922155.1. NCBI lineage: Eukaryota > Metazoa > Chordata > Testudines > Chelidae > Mesoclemmys > Mesoclemmys tuberculata. The sequence goes on along the minus strand of ML675611.1, from coordinate 26,412,899 downwards.
CCATCTGTACACAGTCAGTAAAAGGCTGAATGACAGCTTGATCTTGGACCTGTCTGTATTTTGAAGACCCATATAAACATTTGTAATTAACTGGTTGAGTGCTGTTTCATTTGATTATCAATCAAAGTGGGTTTAAACTAATGAAAATGGATGCTTTCAAGAAAATTCTTTTTGTGCAGAATTCTTGGAGGACTTCAGCTACTTTTTTTCATAAGCACTTGAAATGAAAAGTCCAGACTCTAGCTCTTACAATATGAAAGTGCTGTATATAGCTTTTGTTATTGCATTAGAAATTTTACAAAGTCTTGTTTCCTCAAATTGGAAGGTGGGAAAGGAATAGTATTGCTGTTGTGATATAAAAATGGGAGTTAAGAGATCTGGGTTTTATATCTTATTCTCCCACTGGTTCCTGTATGGCTTTGGAAATATCAGATAATCATTCTATACTTCAGTTTCCCCATCTATAAACATGGATGTTTCCCTAACTCACAAGAGTTAATATTTGAAAAGTGATTTGAAATTGTTAGATCCTGTTATAAATTATTAAAAGAATTTAGGAATGTGCTACTCCTTAAACTAGGGAGTAGTCCAATAAGGTTAAACCTGTGGCTGGAGTGAAGCACATATGTGATGGATTTGGAATTCCTTGTAGGGTTACCAACCCTCTAGGATTGTCCTATAGTCTCCAGAAATAAAGATTAATCTTTAATTAAAGATTATGTCATGTGATGAAACCTCCAGGAATACGTCCAACCAAAATTGTCTACCATAGTTTCTTGTAGTATGCCAAAACATGCATATGTGCTGGCAGAACTGGGCCTTATATTGGAAAAGCATACTGAGATTAAACCTAGTTTTGTTGCTTTTATGACTTAAAAAAGTCTCTCTCTGCTATATAAGATGCAGTCAGGAGGACACCAGTCACTTTAAAATTCTGTTAAAAAATTAACTAGCTAGAGGGTGCATTGATATTACTTGAAGGAGCCATCAGTCCACATGGTGTCTGACAAATCATAAAAAGCCAAAGCTCCTGCCCTTAAAATTATGCACCATAAATTAAACAAAATATTAGGACATGAGACATCTGCTCAAATATAAGAAGGTATGGAATCATCAGTGCCATCAGCAGCGGGAAGCTTCACAAAAGTAGGTTTTAAAGCAAGATTTGAAGGACAAGGCTGGTGTCTGGCATGTAGGAGATGATTGGGAATTTTTGAGTGAAACATGTTTTCATTAGAAAAGGCCAATTCTTCAAAGTCAAACTTTGTTCAAGTCCCTGCTCTGCCGGATTTGGACGAGGGACTTGAACTTGGGTCTTCCCCTGCACAAATGGGCTTGGCTTTGTTCCAGTGAGAAATGCAAATGAATTCCAAAACCTCAATTTTTCACAAAACTGAATTCTTTTCTGGCCAGCCCTAGTGGATGGCCGCTCCAAAATCAAGAACAGGGGATAATGTGAAAGAAAGTGTGAATTACGGAGTGAAAGACAGAGGCAAAGCTGTGGGACAGAAAGTACACAATGGCATACTTCATGGTTATGTCCACATATTCATTTTCTTCTGGCAGTTTGGTCTTACTTTTTATTTATTCACAGATTATAAGTCCAGAAGGGACCACTATGATCATCTAGTGTTACCTCTTGTATAACAAATGCCTTTGGGACATCCCTGAGTAAATTTCTGTTTCAGTTAGAATATCTCTCTTGGAAAAAAAATCCAACCTTGATTTAAAAATTTTCTGCAATACAGAATGCATCAGAATCCATCGTAAATGGTTCCAGTGGTTAATTACCTTTGCTGTTAAAACTGTATGCCTTATTCCCAGTCTGAATTTGCTGAGCTTCAGCTCCCAGCCCTTGGATTGGGTTTTACCTTTCTCTGTTAAACTGAAGTCCATTATCAAATTTTTATTCTCCACGTAGGAACTTACAAACTGAAAGCAAGTCACCCCATAAACTTCTCTTTGTTAAACTAGACAGATTGAGTCTCTCCAGTCCCTCAGTAAGCAATTCCACTTACCACCGCAGCACCCCTTGGCATCAGAGTGTGGCTCTCAGGGGTTCTTCTGCTCTAGCATCCCATTTGGTTGGCCAGTCTTCTAAGTTCTGCTCGGGTCCTTTTCCAGGTGATTTTGGCTCTGGAGCCACAGGTCACATTTAAAATTCAGTTCCCTTCCAGGATTACAAAAGTCCAATTTAAAAACCAGACAAAATATCCAACCCATTGTGCTTCTACCCTTTTTGGCTCACTGCCTCTCTTCCCAAGAGACTCTGGTAGCCTCTCCCAGGGACCTCCCTGTTTCTTACAGGTCCTCTCTCAAGGCTTTCCACAGGAGCCTAAGCTGCTCCCAGTGGTTCCTATTACAACTTCTCCCTGACTCTGTTCTCTTAAGCCTTTTCATTATGAGATCCAGGTATGTTCCATATTAACACCTGACCCTGGATGGGATGCTGACCCAGGATGGGATGCTGTAAATTGTGGCACAGGTGGGGCTGATTGAATAGGATGAGATAGTCCCAGGCCTCCTTGTCCTTAAAGGGGAAGTACTCCCTCTAACACTTGCACTGTAAGGCACATTGCCCAATCCTTTAATCATTATCATGGCTCTTCTCTGAACCCTCTTCAATTTATCAACATCCTTGAATTGTGGGCATCAGAACTGGTCACACCAGTGCCAAATACTGAGGTAATGGAGCTCTCCACACCTACTCAAGTAACCCCTGTTTATACAGCTAAGGATCTTATTAGACCTTCTGGCTGCAGCATTGCATTGGGAGCTCATGATCATCCACCATGACCATCAAATTTTTCACACGCCACTGCTCCCCAGGATGGTGTCCCCCAACCTGTAAGTGAGGCCTACATTCTGTGTTCCTAGATAACTTTAAGTAAAGTTATGTATAACTTAACTTTACATCTGGCCATATTAAAACACATATTGCTTGGCTGCACCCAGCTTGCCAAGTGTTCCATATCCCTCTGTTTCAGTGGCCTGTCCTCTTCATTATTTACCGCTCTTGTGTGAAAACTGCAAACTTTATCAGCGAAGATTTTACATTTTCTCCTAGGTTTTCGACAAAAGTATAAAATAGCGTAGGGTCAAAGAAACGATCCCTGTAAGACTCCACTAGAAACATACCCACTCATTGATGATTTACAAACTCAGTAAAGTGAAGAAACTGAGCATTATGCTGCCTGGGTCCACTTGGGAAGTCCAGAAGTAGTGGAACCGTCAGTCATTTTGCAGGCATCTCACAATGACTCCATAGTTGGGTTACATCCTAAAATGGAACATAAATTCCAATTTCTCTCTAATAGGAGGGGCCATTTAGTATGAGGTTTCATACATCATTAGTTGTTTTGCCCTTTGAATTTTCTTTGGAGTTTCTGTTTGATTTCCTTTTATAAATATGGAAGCCTGATTGATGGGGGCAGGGTGAACATAAAATCTCTGACAGGAGCTACCCATTTCTGTCAGATTTCATTGTTCAGAAAATTAAGATTTCCTGTGAAATTTCTGGAACACAAAGTTTTCTGTGCAGCTGCTGGTGGATCTCTTGCAGCAACTCCCTTTTGACCTTACTAAAGCTCCATCCGACCCCTTCCCTCCTTGCCTGAATCCCTCCATTTAACTTCATTATGAAGCAGTTGCGGTTGCTACAGGCAGAACAGAACTGACACAAACCCACATAAGTAAGGAAATAAAAAGTTATTCCATCTAAAAGTCCTCACCTACAACTCCATCCTCAAACATGCAGCTTGCCTTTACTATTGACAAACATCAGTCCAAACGGGGTCATGGTATACGTGTAAAAGGTGTAAGGCAGGTGCCTGATGAATCTGCTTAGGGCCAACAAACCCAATTCAAGAGCAACACAACTTGTTACAAATTTCACAGATCCATGTGTTATCTGGGTTAGAGTCCAAGATTACAGCACACTGCTTTCTTCTTTCTCACTTTGCTTCCACCCTCTGGATCAAAGCCGCTTCATCTTGAACTGCACCCAGTGCCAGATACTCCCTCCAAGTTGGACGGGATATTGCATTGGATGGCTATTGCAGGATATTCTGCAGTTGCTATTCCAGAATTGCTCCACATGTGGAGTGTCTACACAGGGAGTTATTTCTCAATAGCTATTGTGCTTTAAATTCACACTCTACCTCATTTCAGACTAGCTTCATTTCAGACTAGCTGTGTAGACAAGCCATCAGCTTAACCCTCAGCTAGTGGAAATTGCAATAAGTGGGGTCAGGAAGGAATTTTCCCACAAGTTGGACGGCAATGACCTTGGGGATTTTTCACTTTCCTCTTCAGCACAGAGTGCAGGTCACTTGTTGGGACTAAGTGAGTATATCTCACTTAGTCATTTCCCTGCCATTGCAGGGTTCTTAGGCTTGGTGCACCTGGGTCCCTCCTATTCTTTGTAGGTGGTACAGAATAGTTTAATGTCCTGAGGGCTGTAATACACTGGTCTAATTTTGACTGTTGAGTTTAGTGTGCAAGTGCTGGGTGGGGTTGGTGTCCTTTGATATACAGGAGGTCAAAATAAATGATGTGATGGTCCCTTCTGGGCTTAAACACTGTATGACTCTAAATTGGCATAGTTCTTTTGACTTAAATGGAACAATGCAATTTTACACTATTGGTGGCTCTTTTATATGTTTCTTTGTAGCATAAATATAAAAAAGATGGACCCAAACCAAAATCCTACATCTGAATAGTCCCACCTGTTGGTATGTCTGGGTTTTGAAATCAAAATATAGGTCTTCCTCCAATTTTTGTGCATGTTTCGTATCTTTTTAGAGTGGGCTGACCCAAAACTGTATAGGGTCAGATCCTGAGTGAGAATAGAGCAGCTGAGATCTAGAACTTTAGAAATTTGAATCTGAATTCTGCATATGGCATCCACTTCTAAAAAACACCCAGTTGTACTCTACTTTATGAAGGAGAATGTTTAATGTGGAAAATTCCAGAAAACACCAGTTCTGAAATGAGGAAACAGAAAGACTTGGGTATATTCCTGTGCACTTGTTCAGCCTGTGTACTTAAAAAATAGCATTCATGGAAAGCTTCTCTTTTTGCCCCCAAACCTTTGTTGCATATATATATAAGTACTTTGACTCTAGATGTGGTGCATATTTCAATCTCCAAGGGTTCTGCTGTCAAAAACAGGAAGCCATTTTGTAATCAGATTAGTGCAGACTGTTACAGAATAAACACAGACACCATGTGCTCTTTCAGAATTTACTTCTGTTCTCACTGAAAATCAGAAAAATTCCCACCCAAAATATCTTGTTTGCTTTTTACATATGGAGAAAAAATAACCTCTGGTGAACAAAAGACAGGAAATTGTTAAGTATGTTAAAGGAACATGGGTCCAAATATTTGACAATAAGGACATGAAGGTGTATAAGATTTAAACCAAGCTAAGGATTATTGACAAGAATGCCAAAGATAGCCTGATTTCAAATCTGACAGCTCGATTTAAAGCAATTTAAGCATGCTTAAAGCCCCCTTTGATACTGCCGTCAACAAGAAGGCAATTGTGGAGGAGCTACTCTAAATGTAAGCCTTCTACGGATGGGTTGCCTCAGCTGACAAAAACTTGATGGCCCCTTGGAAAAATGACGTGATAGAAAATGCAGGGAAGGATACAATTACAGCTCAGTTAAACCCACCAATTTTTTCCTGACATGGTTGCCGTTGCTTTTTATGTGAATTGTAAAAAAATTGTCCTGGCTTTCTTGTATTCACTAAACCATGGGCTCTTCTTGTAACAGTGGAAGTGATCCAAGAAGACTTGAAAACAGGCCTTTACTGTTCTCAAGAGAAAATCACACATGGAAAAAGTTCAAGACTGTTTCCTCCTCTCTCTGACTCTCTCTCTCTCTCTCTCCCCCCCCCCGTTTCCTCCCAAAATGCTAAATTTTTATAATCTCTTCTTAACTGTCATTGTTCAAAGGTCGTTTTCCTTTTTTCTCTCTCTCCTTGTCTCTCCAGTACATTCCCTTCAATTTAAAAGTTCTGGTACATTTTGAATCTTTCAGTTGCCTTCAGTCAGAATTGGAAACATGGCTTTGTACCTCCTAACGTGTCTGATACAAACACCTCACACACTTGTCAGATCTTGTGTCACGTTCTTTTGTTCACTGCATTTCTAAACATAGTCTTGACTTGTGCTGACAGGTGTTCCTGGTCCTTTCCCCTTTAGCAGGGTGTGCCACCAAGCCCTATTTGAGACATTTTATTGCAGGCAGCTGCTTGGAATATGTGGTGAAAGAAGGGGAGGCTACACAAATTCTCACTCATGGGAAATAAAACTATTGCTGCCTCATTTGTGGTAGGATAGAGTTTCTTTGTGAACTGGATTTACTCACCATCCTTTCTTTGCCCCCCTCTATTCCCAATGACCAGTCCCTTCACAGAAGTTACCTGTACACTAGAGAATGCATTAGTGCCCAGGATTTCTCTTGGGGATGCAGCAAGAGGAATAAGATAATTTCTGGCTTCTGGTTAAATTTACAGCTGTGACTTTCAACTAAGACCTGAAACCCATTTTGGAAGCATTAACCAAAAACTCTCTTGCATAATATTCACGGGCTGGGGGTGGCAGATTACTTTTTCAACTCTTTTTGCAATTTCAACTTTTAATATACTGCATTCAGTGGCTCCCCTCTGAATTTTTTTCTCTGCTGGCATTTTTCAGTCATTATGCATTGATAACATTAAAGATGGGACCTTACTGCGTCTTGCGTCCATATGTAGAGAGTATTTTATGGAATTATTTCTAGGCTGTGACAGGAATTCATTGTCTTGAGAGGATCAAAATAAGATGGAAGGCTCAATTGCCTTCCATCTTTGCAAAGGGGTAAAAAAGGCGGCATAAAAACATTGAGCTAAATTCTTCCATAAATCCAATGGGACAAATTCTCTGAGGTGCTCAGATTTTGCTGAGCAGCCAACTCTGGCCAGCCGAGAAGTCCCTTGCTATGGAGGAGCTATTAGCTGATGCAGAACTGGCCTGATCACCGAGTAGAGTAGCTGCTATTGTTATAAACGGATGTAAGTTGTGTCTGCAAAGGCCAAACATCCTCCGGCTTGCAGCGTGCGACTCTGGACTAGAGGAAGCTGCAGGCTTCAGTCAGTGCCAGGATTTGGTTGCTGTTGAATGAAGGTATGTCTACGCTTTGAGCTGATGGTGTGAATTCCAGCTTGAGGAGATGTACGCGCACTAGCTCTGGTGGAGCCAGCGTGCTAAAAATAGAAGGTAGCTGAAGCAGTGCAAGACGGTGGGGGGGCTGGCATCCTGAGTACATACCTTTCCAAGATACTATGTGAGCACTTGGGGCAGCTAACCCTTTCCGTTGCTCATGCTCTATTTTTAGCTTACTAGCTCAATCAGAGCTAGCATGGATATGTCTCCTTGAACTGGAATTTACACCTTGCTCAATGTGTAGACATACTCTAAGTTACTTAATGTTTAAATAAAATAACCTGTGTTACATACAAGCACTCCATGCCTTAATACGGAGAACAGCACACCCACCTAGCCCTGGCATAGGGGATATAGAGAAGGGCACTAGGGGTCTGGCAGGCATGCTGCCCTCAGTTACAGCCAGGAAAGTCAATAAGTGCTGTGGGGTTCCATGGTAATACATGAGCTGATTGATTTTTTTTTTTTAATTTCACATTAATCATTAAAAACGAGGCTTCTGCTTCTGCATATGTCTGCATTCCTGTGTATTAGAGATGGTACTTATTAACACCCTTTTCTGACCAAGCAGAATGTCTTTTTAAAGTAGAGAAATGCTTGGTTGACGATGCCTGGTCAAGAAAAATATGTGGTATTTACATAACCTATTTGGTGTGCATTGAATTGAAAAAGATACAACTGTCTCCTTGTGTTTCCAGAGCATTTTGGATCAAGTTCCAGTGGGATAGAATTCAGATGCTCTTGTGCTAACTTAGACAATCACGCTGTCAACATATTCATGCTGATTTTATGCATCAAAGGCTATTTTCACAATGTTCATCTCATCACTTTTGTGACTACACTTTGTGGTTGCTTCTTGAACGGCTGGAATAAATATGAGTTACTCAGGGGTCTTGCAAAGTATCCACTTACTCTTTATTAAAAAAAAGGAGGGGGGGGGGTAGAAAGGCAAGTGAACAGCAGCTATGAATTACTTGAGCAATAATTAGGGGTGCAACAGCACAGAAATGCTCAGGAGATTCCTAATAGGGGGTCTGCAGAATTTTTCACATCTAGTTTGCTAGTAGCTAATTTGCTAATTCAAATGCAGCCTGGGTTGGTTTTGAAGTAATTAAAAGCTGACTGGTGGCCTAAGGTGAAGTGAGTTTGGTGATCTCAGCCAGTCCCAAGAACCAGTCTGTTACTCTCACCACAACTGGCATTGTCTGTCTTGTTTGCAGTTACATCAAAGAGGTGTCTCAAACAAGGGACTAAGACCAGATCCTCAAATGCATTTAGGCACTTAATTCCCATTGAAACCAATGGGAGTTAGGTGCCTAAAACTTTGAGAACCTAGGGATAAAAGTTAAACTAGCAGTCTCAAAGAGCTGTGATTTTAATAAATGACCAAAGCTGGAATATGAATTGCACCAGACCTCTTTCTAACCATTTCAAATGAGGACACTGTGAGACTTGGTTTCTGAGAAGGGTTGCTAACCTTATGAACTGTCAGATGGAGGAATGAGTAGAACAGGTAGTGATTTCATTGATCCTGGACTGTGAAAATTCTCAAAGGGTTAAAGAGTTAACAGTAATTGTTGAAATAGACTTGTCTGCCTGTGTCATGCTTATTGCAAATACTGCTCAGTTAAATACGTAGTATGGCTTGATATAACACTTTTTAGAGATCTTTTATTCTGAAGAAGTGGATTTGTTTCTTCGAACTATACAGATGAAATATTGCATCTGTAATTTGAAAATGGTTAAGCATCATATTTTAAAAACATAAGAAAACTGCACAGCAATTCATAACAATGATGTGAAAACTCCATGGGGATGATTTAAGTGTAATAAATATAGCCGATTAAGAGTCAGTCTACATATCTTTTGCACTTGTGTGGCCCAGTGGTGGTATTATCTTATGATATTTTTCTGTGCTTTATTGCTTTATTAGTTAACTGGCTGTCCATATTTACTGATTTTTACAGTATGGTAAAGTACTGTAAATAGCATGCTGTTCTCATTTGCTATATGATGTCTGTAATACCTAAGGCCATCTGGTCATTTGCAAGTGTGGGTTTAGTGTTTTGTTGGAAAAACAACCCGTAGGAAATTTAAGTTTTCTATTGCTGTTTTTGTCACTGTAAGCTCCCACTTCTATGTGTATTTGCTCTGTACTTGTGACAGAACAAGTTAAACATTTTAGGATAAAGGGAAAAATGGGGAGGTTTTAAGTCAGTTTCATTGCTAGTGTAACTCCATAGGGTTCGGTAGAGTTATAGTAGGTATGAATTTGGTCCATTTAGCTGCTCTTGTGATATATAGAACACTGGGTGCAACAACTCTCTGTGTACCTTCTTTTCTGGAAAGCTATAGAGTTGTAGATCCATTCAGTATCCTAAACCAATCTGCATAAATCCTTACCTACACAATCAAGGCCATTCCATATTTGACACAAGCCATTTTGCGTTAAACTAATCACTCATTCAAGAGGGATCCCTTTCTCTCACCACAACGTACTCTTTCTGCATACACTATGCTCTGCTCTTCTCCCAATGGACTGGTGTTATACTTGTAAAAGAAAAGACCTGCGGAATCTTGTTCAGGGGACAAGGCAATCTGCTGCGTTGATTGTAAATACAAAAATCTTAAGGAGCTATGGTGTTCACACACTCACACCCACAAGTTCTGCAGGTGGTACCAGTCCTGTGCCTTGCTTAAGTCAGCTTCGTGACTAGCCAGGCTGAGCGTGAGTGGGAGCCAGGCTTCTGTCTGTTGCAATCCAATGCTCCTTGATGATGATGATGATTGCAGAATGAACCCAAAGTTCCTATGCTCTCACCCCATCTTTTATAGCTGTTAGTCCCCATACAGTCCTATGAGTCCTGCTGTATTACACAGCCTCTGAATTCTGTATGGTAATCACCAGTCAATTGCAAGCATGACCTCTCCTCTTCTTATTTCACTCTGTTCCATTCTCAGGGTGGATTCTCCTGTGTTTTAGGGTTGTTTAGCTGCATTCTTTGGCCTTCAGCGTCAGGAATAGTTGCAGCTGGTGTCTTTACTCACCTCTTGTCCTGCTTAGAGCAGGGGGTTGGACTAGATGACCTTCTGAGGTCCCTTCCAATTCTAATCTATGATTCTATGATCCTCTTCGTTGTCCGAATGGTTTGGGCTGGCTCCTCTCTTCTTATCTATTCGCACCCTACACACACATTCCTTACTCACACCCAGAAAGCAGTAAAGAACCTCATTAAACAATATTCCTTATATATAGAAAGAATTATAACAGTTAAACAAGAAATAAATCTACATTTAATTTTCTTATGCAGTTAAACAGGTAATCTGTATCTGATTTACTTATACATCTCTTTGGCTCACACTGGAAAGACTTGTATGCAGAGAAGAATAGCAAGTGCGACAAAGGCACATCTCCACCCTGTTCTGATAGCATGAAAGTCAGGAAAGCAGGGGTAGATTGACATCAGCAACAGGAGATTATTAATTTGGAAGTCTTTCATCTCTCAGTCAAGAAGTTTCTTTCTTTGCTTTTTGTCTTCTTATTGTTCTGTGATGTTGCCACTCAAATCCCCTGTGACAGTGTTGTCTCTTCCAATAAGAGTCACTTGGAAAAGCCTGCATTTCTGAACAAAAGATGAAATCTAGACTGTTCAAATGATACTCTTTACTGACAGTCTTATCATTTGGTAACCACTCATATATTTTGGTTTTCCATGAATATTTTTACATCAGATCTCTGGGTGACTTAGTAGTATTGCTGGGTGAAGATGTTCCTATGGCTTGGATGTTGTGAATTTTCAGTTCAGGCATATGTAGAAATTCTCTCCTTCTACTAAACACCTTTTCTCATTGTGATGGTAGGTGGAGGAGTCTTGTTTTAATTTTTTTTATGTTTTCAGGCAGTCTTTGCCATTTTTAATTAATCTAATACGACCATAACTCCAAAAAATTGAGTTTGTTACAAATGTGTAAAAGATAGAGCTGGGCAAGTGTTTTATAACAAAATGTTCCCACGCTGGAGGATTTGTGACAAACTGAAAACCGAGCCCCCCTGGACCGGTTTTCACCAGCATCCCAGGGAACTTGGCACTCACTGAGTGCCAGAATTTGCTTGACATGCTTAATGGCTTTGATGCTAAACCAGACAAAACTTGGTGGCTGCAGCTGAGTTTCATTCATAAGTTTCAGGTTTGTTTGAAGTTTGACTCAAAGAAAAATCAGGTGGAGCTAAAGAAGAAGGGAGTGGCCAGGGGTTAGTCCCCTGGCTTGGGGCCTGGAAGACCTGCATTCAGTTCCCTAATGCAGACTTCCTGTGTGACCTTAGCAAGTCGCTTAGGGCTAGATTCACAATGAGGATTTAGGTACCCTGCCACCTCGTGAAGTCACAACCCCAAGTTAGCTGCCCAGTCTACCTATATGATGCACCTTGTTAGGCACCTTGGAATGGGATTCACAGAAGCCAGCAGGCTGAGTGCGGAGTACCTAAACCAGCCTGTAAGAAAGGCTGAGGAGAGAGGTGGGGCCTAAGGCACCTCCCTCTACTGAAGATTCACAGCAATGAACCCTTTCCTGGAGTTATGTGCTTTAACCAAGTTAGTCAGTTTTTGTGACCAGAAAGGGGAGGAGGAAGTGCCACCACTGCCTGCCCCCAACAATATAGTGGTCAGAGCACTCACCCAAAATGTGGAAGACCAAAATGCAGAGTGGGGACTTGAACCCAGTCTCCCATCTGAGTGACCTAACCACTGGGCTAGATGGCATTCCCAGGCCAAACTTGCCCAGTTTCTCCTGTTGGAGCTGTTCCAATGCGTCCAAGTAATCAAATATTCCATGTGTCAGAGAGAGTGTGAGATTTCCCTAATCATTCGGCTATAGAGTCACACACCTGGGAAGTGAGAGACCCAGGTTCTTTTCTCTTCCTCCATTGGCCGTGGGGCCAGATCCAGTAGATGTGCTCTAAAGCAATCACTGAGCATGCTTACAGAATCAGTCCCCAAGACAAGATCGGCAGGGGGATGCCTAGCTTGTGAACCTTGCTGGGGTTTAGACATTAGTTAGCTGCTGAATGGTGTCTGGACCTAGGCAGCTGTGAATATGCCCAGATGCTGAAGTGTAGCTGCTTTGGGGACTTTAATAGGGGAAACGTAAGGATGTTAGGGGCTAACTAAGTGGCAGTTTTGTGCATGTCAGTGCTGCCTGAATGTTGGATTTAGGTGCCTAACTACCATTGTAGGCACCTAAATTCCCTTTGTGAATGTAGCCCCTAGTTTGTCTGTACATCACTTTGCCCTCTGTAGAACGGAGATTATAGCAATTCCCTATCTCGCAGGGGTGGTGTAAAGAAAATACATTAAAGATTGTGAGGTGTGCAGGCCCGGACCTACAAAGGGTGGATTGTGAGATGCTCAGAGCGCACCTATCAGACTTGGCCCTTCAGGCAAGGTAGGAGTAACCCCACCTATCTTCACCTGGTTTTGAGCATCACGCTAGGGCTTAGGTGTGAAGTAGGTATCCAGATGCCTAGAATGATGTGTTGTGTGCATGCTCTGAGGAAGGCCTCTGGGGAACTTTCAGAGGGAAAATTTAGGCACCTACAGGGCTAGGCAGCAACTGAGCAGGGGTTTATATACCACTGTAGCCATGTTCCATATAGCCAGCAGCAAAATAAAAACCAGCACTTTTCTGTGGCAGCCTTTCTGACTTGCCTCTCAAAGGCAAGCACACAACTCCCTCCCCCCACTCCCAGGTGTATGTATTCTAAATTCCTGGTCCATTTAATCAATTCCAATTCTTCCGTTACTCCATTTAACTTCCCATGTACCTGAATATGCTCCATAAGGAAGAAGAATTAAAGCCATAATACATCAATTACATTGCTTATTCCAATAACCTTAACTATTAAAGTGACAGTGTATCAATTATGCTGCCAAGTAACCAGTCACAACCATTAAAGTAACGATGTTAAATAGATGACCCTTTTAAAGGATTATCTCATCATGGCACTCCAGAGCTGATGATCACTAATTGCCTTGTAAGTGTAATTTAAGACTTACTTCATGACAGTGAAGTACAGGATTTTTCAGTGTCTGAAAGGAGCTGCTAAATTCTTCTGATTGTATGAGGCAGAATAGAAGCCATCTTGATGGCCAGATCATTTGGGACTATTTAATCTCAGTCCATGGCATTGAGTAGAAGCCCAGCTTTGTTCCTTTGGTCAATTACGCATTGTCTGTTAGCACCGTTTCTCTGTCTCAAGCAAAAGTTGATAAAACTGGCCAAATATTTTGTTGACTTTTCTATGAAATACATTTGGGATCCTTTAAAGCAGCCATTGTTTGTGAGGTTTCTTTAATTCTTAAACTGAGAATTTCCTGCATCTAAATAGAACTGGATTGAAAACCCTGGAGACTGAGGGCTAGATCCAGAAAGGGACATAAGAGCCTAAATCTAGCAGAGGGTTCCCAGCTATGAATCTGAGGTGGAGAGAGGTGCCTCCCTCTGACCAGAGTTAGGTGCCTAACTCCCTGCAGGGGCAGGGCTTAGGCCTTCCCCCTCTTGTCAACGTTTCCTTTCTGGCTAGTTTAGGTGGCTCCCTGCTGCGTGCTGGGTTCTGTGAATCCCATTCTTAGGTGCCTAACTTTCTCCATGCATTGTATGGGGAGACTGGCTGCTTAACTCGAGGTGGTGGATTCTATTTAAAAAATCCCTTTGTAGATCTAACCCTGAAACTCTTTTTTTTATCCACAGAAGAGGCACAAGCATAGACCTTCTCTAAACGGACACACCAATCCGCCACAATGCTGACCTGCACAGACCACTTCCGTGGTCCTTGGTCTTTGGTCCTTGGTCTCCTTGCTAATACTGCCAAATATTGTGGTGATTCTCAAAACTGGAATTAGACAAGGATCAACAAACTCAATTTATGTAGGTCACAAAACACTTATTGGATTGTTAAAAACTCCCAGCCATTGCCACTGGTGGCTGGATTTGAACTGCCCACCTAGAGGTGAAAGCCCATCTCATTATTAATTATTATTAATCCTTTGACTCATCCAATTTCCTGGTCTTTTTTATGTTATTTTTTTGCTTCTAAAAAGAAGGTTTTTTTACAGTGAGAGCTATAAAGTGTGAGTTACCTTGCTGTAAAATCCTAGAGGAGTCGACACCTGTAGATTTTTATCTCGATGTAGCTAGCCGAGGTCAGCACTAAACTGCCTGCCTGTGGTTGACTTTGCCTTGTTGATCTTGTGGTAAAACTGTGGTACCTTGCCTCCCTTAGAATTTTGCAGAAGGGTATCTAATATTTGTTAGTTTATATCGTTAATTAGCAGTAAAAACTCACCATGTTTTAGCAGGGAAAACAAAGCCTAAGCCCCCACAGGGTAGCCAAATGCAAGAGAGGTGATGCCTATGCAGCTGTTTTCTCACTTTCTAACACTGACCTTTTCCTGGGATGTCCCAGTGGAACACTGGCATTCTAGGAGAACACCAACACATTCTGCCACAATTTAGAAGCCGCTGGAGACTGCAATACATCAGGCAGACTGTTGGTGGGTGATGGTTGCATGCCTGGATTGATACACAGTTGAAGTATGAAAAGAGGACTGGAGAGGAGACGGGGGGAAGGGATTAAACCAAGCAAAAAAGAGAGAACAGCACAGCATAGGGCTCACTGGGGTGTATAGAAGGGCTGAGAATGCTTCATAATACACAAAGCTGAAAGAACTTATTATATCTGGTAAACATCAGTAAAGAAATATTATTAACACAAACCCAAAGATTGCACGGCTTACCAACCTCTAAGGTTATAACAATCTCTAAGGTTCATTTTAAGGACTATTTGATTTGCAATGGTGTGATGAAAAAGAAGTTACAAGGAACAGAGGAGAGAATGTCTTCTGCCAGATCAGGGGAATTGGGTTCCCCACTCTGCTACCAACTTTCTCTGTGTCCTTACATGAGTTACTTTATCTCAGTGCCTTCATTTTTCCATCCATAAAATAATTATATTGATACTTACCTACCCCACAGGGCATTTGTGAGGCTTAATTAATATTTGTAATTGCTTTCCACTTCTAGAGCCCTGTTCATCAAAGAACTCAAAGTATATTATTATAAAAGTTCAAAAGTTAACGCACAGTACGCACATAAATATGATTGATGGTCACAAAGCTTTGTTTGTATTCAAGCTGTGGTGGCCCAGCTTTGTGTTTATGTGGCAGAGTCCTTTTAAGAGATGGCTTTATACCTAAAAATATTACTGTCTATGGAATTAAAAGAGTTTATTTACTATAATGTGGAACACAAATCTGTGAACATGTCACTGTTCACATAAATTTGTGATTTATCTGAAGGATATAAAATTGCCTCCTTATAAAGTTGCCCAGTCTTGTGATTTTATAACAAGTCTTATAATTAATGCTTTTCTTAAAGTCCCAGTTCTTGGAGTCGTGTGAATACTTAAGAATCTGTTTTCAAATGTAGAAAATTAAGAGTTTAGCCCTCAAGGTTGCAGAGAAAAGCATGACTGTATCCCCAGTGTACCATAAAGATCCAGAAACCCAGAAGGCAAATAAAAAGAACCAAAACGATATTGTTGTGAGGCTGTAGGGGTTCACCCAGATCACTAATGGGCTGAATCACCCCTCAGCCCGCCCCCAACTCTGGCCGTTTCCACGCTGTGCTTTTCTGCTGCCCTTTCCTGGGCTCTCAGTCAGCTTCTCTGGCTCTCTGGTCAGCTTCTCATCCTTGGTGCTCTTGATCCTTCTGCTTTTTAGCCATCTCCAAAATGTTGGTCAGCTCTATCTCCAACTTCTTTAACTCATTCTCAGCTAGTTTTTGAGTTGTGGGGCTGCCTTGCAGGAGGCTGTCTTTGCTCTCCATTGCTTTTGTTACTTTAGTCTGGCTACTAATTTGTATATTTTCCATTGTTCTACTTCCCTGACCAAAAATAAACAAACGGGAAATGATAACTCCGTAAGCTTTCTTTGACTGTTCTCAGGCATCTCACTTGAAACATTACTTAAAAATCTTCTATCCCACTTCTTGGAATGTGAACCTCAGTCAAACAGCAAGAGATATGTAAATCCTGCTGACAATGCTAATGGGATACACCCAGACCACTAAGGGGTTCTGTCACTACCTGCCCTATAACTCTGGGTGCTCCTGTGCTGTGCAGCTTTGGATCCGAGCCCTGGTGGCAGCAGTCTGCTCACAGGACCACAGCCTCACCCAGGCTTCCTTTCAGGGTGACAATAACAGCCCTTCTAGTCCCAAGTGTCTCCAGAGCCCTGCAATGGCCATCCCAGTCATGAGGTACTCACCAAAGTGTATTAAGTTCTCTGCCTCCAAAGAGACAGAGCACAGCATCCTGCTAGTTCAGCTGAGGACCTCGCCCATGAGCTGAATACACAGCACTGAGGTGGTTTTGTAAAACCAGAGTAAGTTTTTTAACAAAGAGCAGAGATTATAAAAGATAATAAGTAAGAATAGAAGACACAGGGATGGTTACAAGTAAAACAAAACCTGTTTTCCGATGACTAAAACTTACCCCAACAAGTTACAATCTTGGTCTAAACAGGTTTCTCAGCTGTAGTCAGTTCCAGCTACCCTTGGTTTTCATGCCAAGAAGATCCACTTTTTGTTATCTTAAAGGGCACTGCTCCCTCTTTGTCCCCTTGGTGTGATGCCAGAATGGCTTTCTGCTTTTGCTTATATTTCCCAAAGGCTATTGCATCTGTTCCAAGAGCCAGAAAGGTTTCCTGCCGGTGCAGCTTCCATCTCTCATTGTAACTGTTAAGTGGTCTCCTCCTCCCACCCCCAGCCCATTTAGCTTAATGCCTTTGTTTATCTTCTATGTAAATACACTTTTTGTTGTCCTCTGAGGTGTTACCAGCACAATTTACATTTGGGGAGATAGGAGAACGGATGAAACAACATTCCTCTGCCTAGGGCAAGCTGGGCTTATGGACTGCTTGTAAAACACCTTTTAAGTGCATGTTTCCATCACACATCTATAATTCTTTATACACCACCTGTACATGCACATCATGTGATAATGTTAATGGCCAGCATATTACCAGTTTGCATATGATACCTCATATGACAACTTTTTTATACAGATTATGACAACTGTGGGGTGATGAGAGTGTCAGGCCTGATGTGAGTTATGTTATGGTGTGCCCTCCTTGAGAAATTCCTTGGTCACAATTTATTATAACTAATTGGATTGAAACAGACTCAGTTTCTCACTGCCCATCTTAAGTCCAGATCTTGCAACCTGATCCATAAGGGCCGACTCATGCCTGAGCAGAGCCCATGGGTGAGAGGGCCCAACTGCACTCATCCAGTTGCAGGATCAGGGCCTTTAACGTTGCACCGTAAAAATGCCCTTTTTTGCGGTGAAGGACACAGGAATTGTTCAAGTCAGAAAAGTAAACCATGCTCAGCCAAGTCTCATTTCTTTTGTTATTGTGAATTCTTATTGAGACCTTTGGGAAAACATAATGTATTTCTTTCAAACACGGTCTTTTAAACCTACTTCAGAAGTATGAAACAAGTTGGCAGCAGCCTCTGGAAACGTGTAGTATGAGCACAGTAGTCAGCACTTCTGTGGAAAAGCCTGAAGTAAAGCTTGGTGTTTCCTGAGAAAATAAATATCCTTTGATTCTCAGCTTCTTGCGCTCACCAGCCCAGCATGTGGAAAATGCCTGGCAGTCCACGTTTGTGGTTCAGGAGACAGGACTGAAACCACAAGGCATGCTGAAGTGCAGCAGTAAGCACAGAGCCTCAGCAAAGCAAAACCGTAAACATGACGACTCCGGCTTTCTTCATGGCATCTGCAGAAGTTAATTTGAAACTGTGCACCCCCAGCGCAACACAGGAGCTGCAGGCCCTTCCCCAGCATGTTTTGAACTGTGGCGTGATTGACTGCATTTCATCATCAGCGTGAGGAGAGCTCAGAGAGCAAAAAACCAAACCAAAACAACCCCACAACCAAAAACAAAAGCACCAAAACAAAACAACAACAAAACAAACCTAGTAGAATAAAAAACAATGCTACTGCTGCTGATCAGATGCTGGTACCACACAGGGTAACTTCATCGACTTCAGAGAGTTACTCCTGATTGACCCTAGTCCAAGGCAACATTGCTGGTATCCGGTTTGGGAGAGCTCCAGTGACCCATCTCGTCAGTTCCCATAGCTTTGCTTAAAGTTTTGGAGCAAAGCCAGCATAGTTTTGTCAACCTGTATACATTGCCTACGGGTGTGTGTTTAAACTTTGATTGGGTTCTGGAGGGAGGTTACTTCCATCCTCCCTTCCCCAGAGGACAGCAGAAGAATATCCTTCCTCTGCAGCTGAGGTCTGAATGAGCCTGACACTTGTGGTGTCCCTGAACCCAGTACAGTTGATTGGGAAACACAGAACAAGGGGTTCTGGAATATCTCAGGATATGGCTACACTGCAGTAAAACACCTGCAGCTGGTCCGTGTTCGCTGACTCAGGCTGCAGGGCTATAAAATTGCAGAGCAGATAACCAAGGCTTAGGCTGGGGCGGGTCCTAGAGCCCGGGCTCCAGCCCAAGTCAACTTACATAGGCCAGCAGTGGGCATTTTATTGCTATGTAGATATACCCTCAGGCATCAGGGCTCATTCTGCAGCTAGTTTCTTGCCTTGTTGCTCCCTGTTGAGTCTGTGGGAAAGATGTGGCTTACTTCTTGCAGGAATTGGGGAAAGAGACAGCAAACAACTAGTAAGGCTCTTATCCTGATAATAAAAGAAGAAGGACCAGTCCCATCCTGGGCCTGAAAATTCTGGCAGGCTTAAGAGGGGCAGTCCCAAATAAGGTGTAGATGAACCCCTGGGCAAGCCACCTGACCCAGAAACATCAAAGAAGGGTTGTGCTTGGGCTTATTGAGGGTGTTTATTCAGATGAAGTCTGCTGTGGAGCTGCTTGGACTTTCAAAATCCTGCAAACCTAAACCTCAGGCACACTATGGCTTAGGCCAGTGGAATCATCTGGTTTCCGTTTGTGAATTGCAGGCAAACCCAAACCTGTGGGGTTTTCTGTCTTCTAATATACAAGCTTCCTCACTTGATGTAAGACTCATGACCTCTGGAATGATGCCTGGGAACATTAGGCTCTCAAAATGTACATCTGTGCACCTGGAGCAAAAGTTTCTGCTTCCAGTTTTGTTTAAAGTTTTCAATATCTAAAATATTCTGCACAAATCTTTCTGTCTGTGTCTAAACCCGAAGCAAGCAATGTTGCTCTCACAGTGTTTGGTCTTTTCTTAAAGCCCTAGTTCCTGCATTCGAGATGTTTTATGTGGCAATCTGAGGTTGCATTTCTTATAAGTATGTTTCTAGTCCCTCCCCTAGTAGTGGAGAAAAGTTTGATAACATGAGCTCTAAGCACTCAAAAGGCAAATAAAAAGAACCTCAAAATTTTATTGGTTTAAAAATGAGATTTAAACCACTCGTCTGCCTTTTGGAGACTGATTCTTGATTTTTAACACTTGAGAGTGATAACATTAAACTAATTGTTTTTGTGTGATTTCAAAGTTCACATTGATAGATTTCCAAATCCTGGTGGGTTGAGTGGTTTAAAAAAACAAACTATCACTCTACTTAACAGACTTTTTTATTATTACATTGCAGTGAATTTATGGAAATGTTAAGAAAATGTCGAGGGCAAGAAATAATGCCGTTACAAAAAATTCAAGAAAAATGGCTGTGGTGGTTTGGACAAAGGTCAAGAATTCACCCCGAAAGGTTATCATACATCATGGTACATATGAGAGTGCAAGGAACTACAGGAGGTAGACTGAGGATTCGTTGGGACAGACATGGTGAAGAATGACCTAGAACCAAAAGGTTTAAAGATGAATGAAGCCATGAAAATATTACAAGATAGAAAATGGTGCAAAGGCTTCTGTCAGCCCCACCATTGCTGCTGAGCGGACAGATGGGACTCAAAGAAAAGAAAGAAGAATCTGTTTATGGTGAAATGAATTTCTGTTTTCTAATTAGATAGTGAGCTAACCATTCAGCAAAGCATTTAACACATGTTTAATTTTAACTATGCAAGTAATCTCGTCCTTAAGCACTCTGCTGAATTGGATCGTTACCCATTATCAGTAATTAGCTTTGATGAATAATATCTTAAGATGTGCTGAGGTGACACAGAGGAACGCAGGCAATGCCTAACTTTTAGGAGCCTAGACAATCCCTGGAATCCACAAAGCCTGAATTAGGCATCTAGGGTCCCTACAATCCATGGGGAGAGATAAGAATCTGAGAATGGGATCCACAAAAGCCAGCACACTAAGCTGGGAGCCATTTCTACAGTGCCTTGCACAATGCAGTCATGGGCTATGACTAGGGCTCCTAGACACTATGGTAATACAAATAATAAATTGAGATAACAGTGACAAGAGACATGTCCTAACCTACAGAGTTAGGTGCCGGAGTCTGGGCTGGAGGGAGGCCCCTGTGTGTGTCTGTGATCCACAGCTGGCAACTGCTCTCCTAGAGTCAGGAGGAGGACATGCCAGCTCCCTTATAACTTTTAGCCCAGTGGTTAATGCACTTCTCCAGGATGTGCGTGACCCAGGTTCAGCTTCCTCTTCTGCCACAGGGGGAGAAGGAATTGGATGGTGGATCTCCCACCACTTAGGAGAATGCTCTAATCAGTAAGCGATGGGATATTCTGATATGGGGCTTGCTCAATCTCTCCTGTTGATGCTGTTCCACGTGGCCAAGTAATTAAAGAGCCATTGGAGCAGGGGCGCTGGACCCTGGGTCTCCCACCTCCCAGGTAAGTGCCCACCCTACCCACCAGGCTATGGAGTCCTTCTCATGGTCTTTCTCTAGCCCAGTGATGGGTGAGTGCTCTCACCGGGTTAAAAGCTCTAAGAGAGATGGCAGGATCACCTCCTCCTCTAGGACATACCTCCTGATTGGGCCACCCAGGCAAGGTAGGTAGGGGAACAGCTGTCTTCCCCTGCTCTGAGGAGCCTAATGGAGCTCAGGCAACCAGACACCTAACGTGAGGCAGCAGTGTAAATGCTCAAAAGCAAAACATTTAGATGCCTGGGGAACTCTTACAGCAAAAATGTAGGTGTGGAGTGAGTTTCAGTGCCTACAGAGCAGCAGTCGAGTGAGGGGTTTGTGGATTGCAGTGGCACCCAAGTCCCTTTGTGGACTTGAACTTAGGAGTCTAAATCCTGTTTTAAAAGAGACTTTTGGAGTCTTATTGAATGTTAATGGGACTTAGGGACTATGAAAGTGTCCCCCTTTACCATTTGCTTTTCAGAAATGAAGCATTGTAAACACCGATAAAAATGGCCTTTGGAGGAATGATGTATTGGACTTGAATATATTTCCAGTAAACTATATTTTGCAGCAGCAGCACTTTAAATCTATATGGGAAAATCATGACTCTGAAGGTCAGTGAATTAATATTAAAAAAAAAAACAATTAGAATAGATGTCTCAGGGATTATTTACTTTTATTAATAATAGTCATATTTATTATGGCAATGCCTGGGGACCAACTGAAAACGGGGCTCTACTGTGGTAGATGGCCCCTGCCCAAAGAGTTTATAATCTAAATAGGCAAGACAGGTTCAGAGGGAAGCAGAGTGAACAATGGGAGGTGGCAAACAGCAGGTTAGTACCATGATTTTTCTTTTGGGTTTTTTTTTTTCTTTTTTTTTGGGTGGGTTGACTTAGGTGGGAAAAGGCTAAATGGAAAGACAAGGAAGAGGACAAAGCAGAAGCGAAGAGGAACGGGAGGTGAAGACCCTTCGAGGGAGGGGAAGAAAGTGGAGTTGACCCAAACAGCTAACCAGCACAGGGGAGAGAATGACTGTTCTAATCTTCAGGAAATATTCACATGATATCACCAGCAACCCACTGTCCCTGCTTGAACTACTACCAGCGTGGCTCCGTGGCTGGCATAGTAAAGGGATATGGAACACGCTGCCACTAGGTCACCTGTTTAGTGATCAAAACTAGTTCCCGTCTTGTTACAGTTCCATGCCCAAAGAAGAAAAACATGATTTCAGTCAAATTATTTTTAGATTAAGGAAAACAATGCAAAAAAGGTATAAAAGCAAAGTCTCTGAGCAAATGTGTCTTTCCCAGGCTTCAGCAATTATGAAAGCAAAATGGCGGGTGCCTTTGCACATGGGCGGATCTTGTATAAAAGTACCAGATACATGTAATATCACAGGCGCCACAGTTTCTTAGCTACTAACACCATCCATCTGATGGTGGCTTAGTGACCTGTGTGAAATGAGCTGGCTATTATTTGTGGTCAATAGCTTTCTGAGGCTGCAGTCACCTATTGTGCTGGGCATTATAAAAACACGTTATCAAAGATTTATCTAGATCCAAGGAAATAAATGGCTACATTTAAAAAACAAACAAACAAAAAACCCCAACAAAAAATCCTCCCCCACGCATAATCTATAGTATGATTGGCAAGACTAGAGGCGAAATCTGGCTGAATGGTCAGTGAGACTGAGCTGCTAGATGTAGCAGCAACTGTAGCAGGATTGAGGCAGGCTGATGGGTAAGTGTGGAGATTAGCTACAGCCTTTCCAAGCTGCCTCATGGATAAAATGAGATCTTTCTTTCCTAGGACTGTCGACCTCTTCCCTTCTAAACTAGGAACAATACCAACATAGTGATACATTTTGAAAAATCATCTTTTCATCAAGAAAGCAGATGAAGAGGCAGAATGTAAGAATGGGCATTGGCAGAGTGTTCATTTAGACCCCATTATTAAATTCAGAAACAGATGCCCATTACTGGGCTATCTAAAAATAAATCAATCTCTCAGAATTTAATTAGAGTCCGCATCAACACCTTTCCATAATATGCTCTGTCTCTTATTCTTCTTTCCTATCGTCTGATGAAAAGATGATTCTTGAAAACTTCCTGTTTCACTGCTTTTTTGCCTAATAAAATAAATTGCCTACAGCTTTATGTCGGTGACAGTTGTTTTTATTTGACTCTGCTTAGCAGTCATAGAGCGCATGAATTAATCTGAAGCAACCAGGAATTACACAGAATGCTTATTGAACTCAGAAGAGAAGTGCTTTCTCTAGTGCAGTCTAAGGAGGCAAATCTCCTGCTGTTCCATTAACAGAGGAATTTATGCTAGTAATTCCTGTTAATACTAATGATGTTCATGAAAATACATCCCCTTGCAATTTTCAGGTGGGGTTGGGGCTAGGCTATGCCCGACTTGTTTTTTCCCAAATTGGGGCTGACATACTTACAGACATATGAGCTGATAGTTGCCACCCTCTATTTCTCCTGATAAACTCTGCCACTCTGTCTGGTGGCAGTTTCCTGTTGTGGTTAGGCACCAGAAAACAGTACCTGAGAAGAATGTGCGGTGGACACTAGTCCACTGATGCTGGGGTTGTCTCTGTCTCCGTGATATCCCTGAGGTTTTCCATAGCTTAGTAAGATAGCCCCTTAAAGCAGGCTCGTTTCCATCCTTTGCAGAAAGCCAGTGAGATGGGCAGAGCCAATTAAAGATTCAGCTCTGGAAGTGGGACTCTTCCATGTTGTACATGACAGGACATGTGGCAAAACAAGTCAGCAGTTACTGAAAGATGAGTCCTTATATAGGGTAAGGAAATTAAAACTTTTGGTGTTATGAGGAACTCTGTCTCAGTTGCTTTCCTGGTAAAGAGCAAGGTGATTACTTATTTGTGTGTAAATGCCTTGGCATTTTGGATTTATAATACTTTGAAAAACAGGTTTGTTTGTTTTTTGGTTTCCTTTCTCCCCCCCTCCCCTGTTTTGGCATATTTCTTGCACCACTTCAATACTGTGCCTGAACATACACATCCATTTCTGTGACTTCCCTGTTGTGAATCTGTGTGTGAGAACAAAGTAAATCTGCTGTGGAAGAACAAAGCCCTATTTTGAGTATAGTGATTATTTATGTAGACCCTAGTTCTTCTTCTAAGGATAAAAATGGCACATTAAATGTAAAACTGGGTGCTGTGTTCAGTAGGAGAGTTAAAATGGGAGCTGTAGTTCCAAATTCGCCAATGGCTCCCACTGACAGTCCAACAACACTCCATTATGCTTCCTGCTGATAGACCAGCAGCCCCCCCATGGGAAGTATGAGAGTGAAGGACAGGAAAGTTGACACAAGAAGAAAAAAGAGGCAGGGTTGAGGGAGATGACTGAGCACCTCCCCATGTCTGTGGGGTTTCTCCTTTGATGGAGTTAGCTGTTAGACAGTCAGAAAAGCCTAAACCAGAAGGGATCAGGACAAATCAAAGTTGGACCCTGCCCAAGGAGATTAAAGAGCTATCAGAAGATACAGCCACCAGAAGTGACTGTTTCATTCATATTGAAACATCTCTTCTTGGTTCCCTTGCCTGTACACAGCTCCCTGAATTCAAAGTGCAACATGAGCACAGCTGATCATTTGCATCATGTGCTCCAAATGGAGACCACAGGAGAAATTCATCTTTCTGCATCAGTCCTTTGGCCCCTTTCATGCAGCAGTGTTTCCAAGCGTGGGCTGCTAGCTCAACTGGCCCTACAGGAATTTTCCCCAGTGGAAGCTTTCCACTGGCCTGAGAGTTACTATGTATATTTCACTGTCTGAGCTCTCAGTAACTACCAGGAGCTATTTCAGTGTTCCTCTTATGTGAGTCAGGCAGCTTCCTGTGGCACCAGTCAGGTTACAAACTTGCTTGATACCTTTACCATGTTTTTTAAACTTTGCGGAGGTCTGTCTGCCTGCCAAAGACTGCAGCTATCTGTCTGCATGGGTGAGGCATCTGAGGAACAAATTAATAAATACTTAAAAATGTGTTTGTCTAGGAAGGAGATGTTCATTGGTTGAGCGGATCCTACTTCTGTGTCTGATGGCGTCATTTTCCCAGCTGTATCCCTGTGCGTTGCATAACAAGTATCATACGACAGCTGTGATTGCCCACTGATGTCTGCATACTGTGAGAAATGATAGCTTCATTTCATACATCAAACTCAAGATGGAGAGATTCAGCAGAGCCAGAGTATTAAACCATACCTTTGGCACAAAGCAGAGATGAAAGTGAAATATACCTTATTGGTTCCCCTTGCACTTTGTCCTCTCTTTGTTTTTTTGGATGGTCTGACAAGGTGCTTAAGTGCTACTGTGATGGGCCTGATATAAGTACATAGACCAATAGAAGGAGTCAGGCCACTTAGAAGTACCCAAGTTTCATAAATATATATTCTATATTTAAATAATAGCTTACAAGTGGCGTCACCACTTACAATTAATGTGGTGCCCTAACTCATGCTAAGACTTTATTTCGTTCTATACCTTCATGTATTCTCTCTCTATGCTAAATTTCATGACATACCATAGACAAAACAGGAAAAGGAAGGAGGAAGTTGGTACTTGCACCCTGAGGCATACAGTATAAAGCAGGTATGTTAGGTTTTCTGGCATGGACTTTCTGAGGCCCCCAGAAGTTGCTTGTTGTTCCCTTTTGGAAGACTGGGTGTGGATTCAATTTCTCTTTAGAGCAGTTTATCTAGGCTGCAGCACAATGAACAAAAAGGCTGAATGGGATGAATGCAAAGCCAAAGAACTATAAGTATACAGTGAAGGAAATCAACCAGATGAGTCATTTAGATATTTCTGTATATTCAGTTTCCAATGTGAGATTTAAAACCTGGTCATCTTAGGTACATTTTCAAAGCATATTAGCCCTTTATAAGGCTAACTTTGAACCCGTAAACTTCAGCCAGTGGGAGCATCTGCAGAAGCAGCCAAAACAGGACTTTGGACATTCCGAGAACTTTCTACACTTTTGACTGGACTTTCTCTGCCCTGTGCTGATTGATGGTTTGCTTCAGCCGCCTCTCCCCTCTCCTCAGTCTTTTCACCTCAGCTTTGCTCCACACCTGCTCCTCTTACCCTCTTCTTCCTGCACTATCTTTCTTCATCAACTTTCCCCTCAATGCTCTTTTCCTCCACTTTCCTTTCTATTTAGTTTTTTCCCTCCTGATTAACTCCCCCTGCCTCCAAAATTGTGGAAATAACGTGATGTTTGCTGCCATGACATTGTTTTCTCTGTTTTGTGTGTTCTGTTCCTTCCTTCACCCTGTCTTGTCTGGTAAACTCTTTGGGGCAAGGTCGAGCTACTACTCTGTGTGTATTCAACACCTTTTACAATGGGGCCTTATTCTTGGTTGGTCCTTAGGCACTACTGTATTAACATGATTAACAATAACACCAAAACCAAGTCCTTTTATATCACATTGCCTACCAGAAATGCACACTCAAAGAACAAGTGTATAATGACGTCCAGCATCCGAGGGACTTCAGCTTGAAGTTCTGACCACTTCTGACTCTCATTGACATAACTAATTTCATTACAAGTTGCACTAGTGCATTTCTTTCATAGTTAATGTCTGGAGTTGTTTTGCATCGGTTGGCATACTTTCCTCATAATGAATGTAAATGGGGGGGAAAGATCAATAAGGGGTCCTAAAGGAGGCCCTAAACTGGATAGGTTTGCTTTTCACTGACCTAACAGTGCAAGATAACTTGTCTAGTTGATTTCATTTACTGTACACTTATATTTTTGGCTTTTTATTCTAATAGAGAGAACAGTAACTGAACTGTCTAATCACTTTAATCCTCATAGATCTCAAAGGAGACTTTATGAATGAATGGTTCCAACATCCTGGTGAATTAGGGAAAGTAAGATGTCAAATTTAGAATACCACTATTATGTCAACGTGCCAGTTTTTTTTACTATTATGCTAGCCAGCTGCATCCAGAAGTGCACTTACCTTTTTATTACTGTGACATATAACAAGATTTATTTTTTTCTGACAGAAATTGGTAAGGGTTATTTATATTCACAATGATCTTCTATTGAAAAGAAAATAGCCTGAAGTATTTCTTCATTTTCCAGTCCAGGGAAATAAAATTCCAAATGAAACTGGTGTAACAACAGTATGTAGTGGTGCTCATGTGGTGGCACATGATGCAACTTCCACAGTGGGGCACACCCTTGAGTGTGACACACTACGTCATTCTTGGCTGGCTGATTGGGAGGGAAGCATGGAGGGAATGGCGGATACACTGTGGTCTCCTGCTCAGGGTAATGGATGTGGTGGCCAATGTGACCAAGTGCCTCAGCAGGCATCCTCTCATCCACAATTCACTAGTTCTGAAGTCAAGAGGTGGGGCTAGCTTGGGAAAACTGGGAACAAGCCTACAGCGAGGGAAGAGGCTGAACATAGGGATTATTAGCGAGAAGGGAAGAAAGGAGGGAGCAGTGGGGTGGAGAAAGAGAGAGGCAAAAATAGGAAAGAGGAGTGAAGAGGTAGATTCAGGGAAGGAGGAGTGGAGAGGAGGGTTAATAGAAACCCCACTAAAACTGATAACAGATAAAAACCACCGAACTTTGCTTTTGGCTTTCATGCTGAACAGGTTCACCATCCACAATATAGTCTGTTTTATAAATATTAACGTATGTTCTGTGTAATCCTTGTGTCCTGCTGTTCAGAGAGGGGAGTGCCCTGAGGTTCTGGAAGCCAGACGCATGTGAGTGCTAATCCTGTGTCAGGCTCCTTTGACAGTGGCAATGTCACTGCTGTCAGATCGATGTCTCTGGATCAACTGAGCGGTCTGTGTAGACCCGCTCAGTTGATCCAGAAATCGACATAGGAAAACCACCTCCATAAGTGGCGCAGCGCAGTGTGGGCGGTGCGCGGAACAGACACAGCGAAGTCGATGGGAGATACACAAGTGACGTAAAAAACTTGCGTATCTCCCATCGACTGCCGCCGAATCCGGAAGTTAAGTGTAGACCAGGCTTCAGACACTGGTTGCCTGCATCCCAAAGCGAGCAACTGATGTTCATTGTTAATGCATTGGAATAATGTGCATTTAAGTTCTCAGTAGGTAAACATTCTCATGTGAGGTGATTTATGCAGGGCAGGATCATAATGGTATAGCATAGATGGTGCCTGGTATCTGTTTCTATGGTTACAATTGCAAAATGTAACCCCCTGCTTTTAAGTTGTTTGTAACTATGCAAAACTATCATTTTTGGGGTTGAAATTTTCCATGCTTGGTGTCTTCCCTGAGGTAATTATTTTTTTAAATTAGTCATAAAGAAAGCTGAAATAAGTACTATTTTGCCACTTTTGAGAGAGGCGAGTGGAAAAATACTTTTCTTACCTGCTGAGAAATAGTATGTGATTAAAACCAGACTGTATTATAATGCAGCTCCACAAGGGTGGTGATGGTCAGAGAGGTCATCAGGTTGTTCATTCAGCCTTAACTTTGACATTTTCTGACTATTGAATGCATCTCCTTTCCTCAAAAGTCCTTCGAAGCCAAAGCATCTCTCCTCCCCATCTGTTGTACAATGTCATCTTTGTTCACCACAGAGATGGGGTGCCCTACAGCAGAGCTGCGGTTGCCCTCCACCCTAATGACCATTGCATCTCAGTGATGCTCTCTGTGTACATAGTCTCTGAATCATTTTGTGATCTTTTCAGATGAAAGGCATTGTCCAGATGTAAATAGTATTAGAACTGGTGACCTATAAATGAAAGGCTCTATACCGTCTTAGCGATATCCACTGAGCTATCCATTCCTTTTGGAAGCGTGGTTTGCCCACCCAGTAATCAGTATCTATGTATTATATTAGCAACTCTCTCCCTCTTCCTTTAATTTCTTTTCCAAACCAAATTGGGTTCTGAAAGCAGCTGTTATCCGTTTTGAAAATGCTTTCAATGCACTTACAAAAGGGTCAATCAGTGCACTTCTAGTTTCTGCTTCGGCAGCTGGCCAACCAGCACACAGGCTAAAACAACATGTTATTTTTAAATTGAATTTGAATGGAATGCATTAGTGTAGTTATGCACCTGCGCAATGATAGTTTGAGGGGAAATGGTTGGGAGGCAAGTGTCCCCAGATCTAGCTTTATTAGTTACAAAGGGCACTCAGCATCAACATCTAACTGATTTAGACTCCTAAATCAGTTAAGCAGTACCACACTGAGCACAGCAATGCCTAAATGCCCTTAAAAATCTGGGCCAGAGACTCTAGCCATTCCATAGTTAAATTTGATTTATAAACCCATTTCTCTCTGACTTCACTAAAATCAAATCAATCTACCTGAAATCTCAGAGGCATAATCTTATACAAGGGTGGAACTTTTCTGATAAGTATGCGGCAAATCAGGACAAGGTCTTTTGGAAGACATCAGAGTTCATAAAATGAGGTGATTTCACTTTCTCTCTAGCTCCAAAAATGACCTGGCTTAGCAGGAATAAGGAGAGAGAGGCCCGCAAGAAAGGTGTATTCTAGGGAGCTGGGATGTTGAGTCTAAATGCTACCTCTCTAGTAGCTGAAATTGTATAAGGGGTTTCTATACTTTGTGAACTTTTTGTATACATCTGATTAAGTACACACACACACAGTACATGTTCTCATGTCTTTGATGTATGGCCACCACAGACCCTGCTGAAACTCCCACCTTCCAATCAGGCTAAACGAGAGAACAATTAAATGTCCCTTTGTTTAGTGATCACTCAGATAATAGGAGCTTTTGCCTAGAACAGAGGACACATACAAAGCCAGAGTAGGAGTTGAGCCATGTAACCCAAGGGGTTCCTCAAGTGATCTGATAATTCCCTATCACTGTGTTTGTTGATTGGGTTGCAGCTGTGTGTCTGAGGCCAAAACAGGTGGAGAAGGTATCAGAAAATCATGGTCAGCCCCAGATGGACTCATAGCATGACCCTGAGATAAAGTTGAGAGAGTGTTTTTGGGCAGAGTGCTGGCTGGAAAAAGGTTTGAAATTGTGAGCAAAGAAACTGCCTCCTGCTGTTTGACTCCTGTGATGTTCAGGGAAATGAGTTTGAACATTCTTTGTAAATAGACAGGGCTGCATCAAAGACACACCTGATTCCATCAACTATTTCTCCTAATGGAAACAATCAGCATTATCCTGAATTTTGGCTAATGGATCAGGTCAGAAGGGGTAACATTATGTTTTTTGTTGGGTGGACGTAGCACACGATGATCTTTGTCTGGTAGCAACAGACTTTTTTGATTATGTGATCGTGTATCCAGGAGACACACTTTGAGAGTATATTGTTGCATACAAAAAAAAAATAAGAATGGAAAAAACAACTGCTAACAATGAACAGAGAGCCCAGAAAGGAAAAAAAGGGTAAAGATCTGGAGGAAGGAGTTATATCAGAGAAGGAATGTAGATTCAGCACCTGATCACTGACACATACTTGAACTAGCTTAATTTTAGAACTTTTAGTCAATTCAGAAATACCCACTGCTATTTTTATTAGCGCTGGATGAACTTCCAAAGGGTTAGAGGTTAGTTTGGAGGAGCACCTAAAGTTTTAGATTTTTATATAGATTTTTGCTTCTTCCACTGAAGCATGTGATGACATGATGACAGTGGAAGTTGAGAGCACATCAGATGCTCTTGTGATCAAAACACTGCTCTGAGTCTTGAGGTTCATTCCCAGTCCTGCCACACAGTTTCTTTGTGCCCTAGGGAAAGTCCCTTAATATCTCTGAGCCTCTATTCCTCATTGTAAAATGAGAATGGCCCTACTTCTTTTGTTCATCCTTTGTCTGTTTTGACTGTTTATTCTGTAAGCTCTTTGGAGAATGTCCTCTCTTTCATTATGTGTACATCCAGTACCTTGCATAATGGATCTCAGACAGGGCCTCTCGGTGTACCATAATATTAATTGGTTCCAAGCTACATGGCAAACATTTGTCCTTTTCACTGGTAATTGTCACTTTTGTATGACTGCTGTCTGGTGAAAAAACTTTCTAAGTTTATAAACTCCAGTTAAATGGACTGATTCTAGTTTGGATTCCCCTTAGAGTGATTTTTGGCATGCCGGAAATAAATTAGCGTATTAAAAACAAAACAGCTGTTTCCATTTGGATGGAATATATCATGATTTAATGAAGGCAGCCACCTGCTGCTGAATATGATCCTAATTAAGCAATATATGAATCAGAACAAAATTAGCTATAAAGCAATCAGTATTTTATAACTGCTGCAAGGAATGTACAGCAATTACCATGTGAAAGGCTTCCTTAAGCATGTTGTAGCTATCATTACCTCTTTAATATGCTGAAACAGGTGCAAAGCTTCTGTTGCCCACAGCAGATATTGTACAAAGCCTCCATCATGAAAATTTAGATTTCAAAACATTAGATAAAATAATCAGTTTAAGATTGTAACATTCATCATGTTTAAAAACCACTTCTTTGGTTTTGTTTGCTCCTAAACATCAAATGTAATTAATTTAACTGTAATTCAAGCTGTTAAGAAAGTAAACAGAAAATATTTTACAGTTATGTTTTCATAATTTGAATAGGCTGCGTCTGTGTTGGACCAGCTTATTTGAACCTGGTAGTATTTGTGTGGTCAAAGTCAGGTCTTGAACTTAACATGTCATCTACTGACTGACTCCTGCTGACTGTGACTCACTGGGTCTCCCCTCAGATTCTCCCTTAGATGCTGCCCTCCATTCTTAATTGGCCAAATGGGAGCAGGGGAGCTGGACCTGTTTTAGTTACTGGGGCCAGCCGCCCTAACGCAGAGCCATTACCAGCTGGCAGAGTTTAGAACAATGCTCAGACTGCTTTACATTCTGCCAGGGCTGGCATTCAGACTGGCCCACAGGCTCAGAGAGTTGTTATCATAGAGTAGAGTATCTGGATATTTTACACACACAGCACAGTTTCCCTTATCTGTGTTCCCAATATTACCTAAGAGTATTCAAAGTGAAAGAATTTTCAAAATGCATTTTCATCATTTATGTTGTTTATCTACAGTAGCGCCTGTATTTCATTCTTCCTGAGCAAACAAAATAGCTACTTGTGTTCACTCCCTCTTTCAAATGTGCCAGCACAGTGCTGAAACTGGGTTGCCAACACTGCAGGGAAATATTTTTAAATCCTAACATAAAGCTGTTCTCATTTTAACTTAAAATCATTTCCATTCAAATTAAATGTGGTAAAACATTGTCTTTGTCATGCAGTTTAGGTCTGAAATTTAATGTCCCTTAAAGGTGTAATCATTTCAACTGAATAGATGCATTTCTCTAAAGCGGGGTTTGTAGTAGCTTTAAAAAATTTTAAAGCCGCTTTGGTGGACTGAAATTGCCTAAATCATTTCTGTTCCTTGTTTGTGTTTCTTGGGCAGCTTGTTAACATCTGTGTACTTTGCAGTCATTTTATGGTATGTGATTTCATTCCTTTACTGCTTCTGTTGAGATGTTCTTTCTCATCCTCACATGGCTCCAAAACTTCTACAAGGGATACAATTCTTTCCCCCGACCGCTTCTTATGTTAAAAATTACATATTCTATTGTTGAGCAATATCCTCTGTGAAGGTCTTTGTGGTTTACCAAATGTCTGTGGCTCCTGCAATCCTTCCCCAGATCCTCACTTCTTGTGGTACAGTTCCTTGGTGTCTATGAACTTCTCTTCTGTTGGGGCTCATCCTTGTGTTTATTTACATTTAAAAGCAAAGCCAGACAGCAAGGAAGCAGCAAATGTGTGCATTCTGGTTTGTCATCTGCTTATAGAGAGAAATCCTTACACCAATATATACGTATAGATAAGCAAAATATCATTAACGTTGTTCCATTCTGTCCTTCAAGAAAGCTGTCCTATTCCAATGCATATCAATGGAGTTCTGTTTTCTTCTGCTAGACATGCTCACCTCTGAAGTGCTATCCCTGTTTTTTTTTTCTTGAATGCCCTTGTTTATGGCTTACAAATATTGCACTGGCAGGTCTGAAGAAACCGCTTTAGTGTTGATTACCCCGTTTTGATATTTTATAAAGCACCAGTCTCTGTAACGTTGGATGTGTTTGAGACAATATCGTCTCTGCAGAAATTCATTGCTGGGTTGTTTTCCTAGAAATATTTTAATATTTGGTAACTAACAAAAGAAAAAAGATTTTTTTCTTTCAAATAGGAACAAAGTTGGAAAAAATAACTGATATGAATGTCAGGGTCTGACCAGTTTGGTTGAACATACAGTGTGGCATGTCATAGGTGTCAGTTTTAGAAAGGTTTGTTAGGTTACTTAGATTAGGGCATCAGCCTAGACCTTGAGAGACCCTGCTCTGCCACAAATTTCCTATATAACCTTGGGTAAGCCACTTAATCTCTCTGTGCCTTAGTTCTCCCACTGTAAAATGGGGATGACAACACTTTCCTGCCTCCCTGGGGTGTAGTGATTAATTAAGATGAGACATTGATACTTACAATAACGGAGGCTATGTAAGTACCTACCAATGCAGGACTGTCTGTCTTTTCCTTAATGCGTATCAACAACTTGCTCTCTGTCTCTCTCACCTCTCTGCATGAACCAGATTTGTGTGAGGATTAATATAAATACTGAAGAACTTTAAACTAAAGTTTTGCCTGGTCTTTCAGACTGACAGATGGTGAAGGACAGCCAGAAGCTTCCCTCAGCTCTGATTTGTGAACTTCAGGCTTAATTTCTGCTCCCCCTTTCTTGCGAGAGTGGCACATTTTGGCACTAGCAGACAGCTGTCATTAAGAAGCATGAACTGCGAAATAGAAATCCTACCACATTGATTGCCTCACTCTATTAAAGGTTGAACCACTGGAGATATCTGTACTCTCCTCAGATCCACATTTAAACATGAATAGTACATGCATCAATAGTTTGATCCTTCAATCAGGAGGGATCCTGAAAGACAGGGACGCAGCAAACTCATCTTTAATACCCATACCACTCTTGGGGCATCAGAAGCACTATTTGTTGCTGATTAGAAAGTCTGACTTCAGTGCCACCCACCAGTGTTGGGAGAATCTGCTCTCCTTTTGCAGCCTGCCCTGACCTTGGCATTTTCAGGTGGCTACCCTAGACATGGACGGGTCACAAACAAGTCTTGGAGCTGGGAAAGGAAACAAAAGGGCATCAAGACTGGCATTGCAGGCAGAACAGGGAGGCTGGGAAAAATGTGATCAGAGAGAAGGGTCGAAGCAAAGTTGTCAAAGCTTTAAAGGCCAAAGTGGGTATTTTAAACTTTATGCTTTGAAGTTTAAACTTCTTAAGACTCCATTGCGGCAAAGAGTTTGATTCTGCTACCCTTACTCACACAGAATAGTACACTACTCCATCAACAGTCCCAATGAAACAAGCAGCGCCTACTTGCAGGGTAAAGTACTACTCAATGTGAGTAATTAAAGTTTTTCATTAATTTCTCCATTGGATCTTTTATAATATAGTCCTTGTTCCATTTCTTACATAAATGTGCTCTTGTATCATTTCTGCTTTTGAGTACTGAAAACACTAATTTTGTAAAAAGAGTAACATGATCTGTCCAGTGCTTAATCTCAGATGTGATACCGACAGTCTGTGTGCTTTTTTCAGAGAGATTGTTTGAAGTGTGTGTTTGTAGCCATGCTGGTCCCAGGATACTACACAGAGCTGTGTAGCTTGAAAACTTGTCTCTCACCAGCAGAAGTTGGTCTAATATTGCCTCACTCACCTTGTCTCTTTCAGAGAGAGACATTTTCATATCTGAACATCTTTCTTATTTGCAAAGCACAGAAAGGTCTTGGCAGTGTGAAAACTAATCTTAAACTTAATCTCACTGTTTTGTCGATCAAATGGTGGAGAAATGCATTTCTTAAAAATGGCCCTATGTGACATTTTCCAGAGTGTGATTGATAATAGTAAAGTAACTTCTGTGTAATGTCAGTGGAATTGTCCTGTAAGTATGGTACTAGCCTGCCAATGAAATCAGCCTTGACTTTAGCATTAAAGACACAGGAAGGTATACACACAAGTCACTCTTGACACTTATTCAGAAGTACAGCTGCTCGACTAGCTTGCCCATCAAGCATGGTGAATTGCATTTCTCCTCATTGATTACTTGATATAGCTTTCCTGTACAGCTGAAAGGACTGCCAGCTATTTTCTGATGTGATGTCAAATCTACTTAACATTTCTGGCAGATTGCCTAAAAATATAATGATTTAACAGCCAGTAAGTAGAGATAATTTATCAATGTAGTCATTTCCAGATATGTTCCACCAGACCCCAAACTGCTGAAAGCTGTGTGTATATTTGTTCTATAATATATATTTACACACCTGCTTTCTCCCACTAGAATGGTTTGCAGTTGCTGATTCAGCATTCAGAAACAGATAACGTAAAACAGGAGCAATAAGGAGTGATTTATTTAGCAGATCATCCTCACAAACATTTTAAGTCCACAAATGGAGCTGTTTTGTAAATGCCTTTATAACTGTAAACAACTTTCTTGATATTGCCATAGAACGCTGCCAACAGCCACTTTGCTCATCTGCGCACACAAAGCAGTGGTGCTTCCCCATTCCTCAGCAAAGATTTTATCGTTATTTATTTAGACAATGTCATTATTTATTTATAGAACGCTAGTAGTGTATTAGTGATGACCCCAAACTAGTGGAGCACTGTAATGATGTTCCATGTTACTAGTACTTCATTACTCTGACAAAATTTACTACAGGATAATTAATATAGCAGGAAGAATATATAAAATTGAACTGCCAGGCCTGAATGCCAAAGATCTGGACTGTTTCCCAGCTTCTTCACAGCTTGGAGTATATAAATCTGGGTGGTTGTTTCTGATCCACCTATTTTATTTTTATCCATAAGCATTTACCTTAGAAATAAAAGATGTGTATGATTATTTATGCTGATTATTTTTGTACTTTACACCTAGAATATAGGTTTGGGCCCAAGACTGGGAACTATACCTGTGAAAGAAATTTAAAAAAATTCTATTTTCTGGTGAATTTATTCTGGTCTTCTGTTGTGACTTAGTGATTAAACAGACAAAGTTCAGCAGATATGTAGTCATTAGTGCAAAATAGTAAGGTCTTACTGTAAAGCAAAACTGATCAATTTCAAGTTTAATAGAATTGGTTAGTATTGGTAATGTGGGTCTATGTAAAAAAGGGTAGAGAGCCCTCTGTTGGCCATCTCTGCAATTGCATATGGTAAGCAGGACTTTAAAATACCAGCATATGAAAATCATAGGGCTGGAAGGGACTTCAAGAGGTCATCTAGTCCAGTCCCCTTTACTCATGGCAGGACTAAGTAATATCTAGACTATCCCTGACTGATGTTTATGCTCTTAAAGATCTCCAATGATGATGATTCCACAACCTCCTTAGGCAATTTATTCCAGTGATTAACCACCCTGACAGGAAGTTTTTCCTAATGTCCAACCTAAATCTCCCTTGCTGCAGTTTAAGCCCATTGCTTCTTGTCCAGTCCTCAGAGGTTAAAAAGAACAATTTTTCTCCCTCTTCCTTGTAACAACCTTTTATGTACTTGAAAGCTGTTATTGTGGCCCCTCTGAGTCTTCTCTCTTTCAGGCTAAACAAACCCAGTTCTTTCAATCTTGCCTCATAGGTCATATTTTCTAGACCTTTGATCATTTTTGTTGCTCTTCTCTGGACTTTCTCCAGTTTGTCCACATCTTTCCTGAAATGTGCCACTCAGAACTGGACACAGTACTCCAGCTGAGGCCTAATCAGCATGGAGTAGAGCGGAAGAATTATTACTCATCTTACTTACAACACTTCTGGTAATACATCCCAGAATCATGTTTGCTTTTCTTTTACAACAGCACTACACTGTTGACTCATATTTAGCTTGTGGTCCACTATGATCCTCAGATCCCTTTCCTAAGTACTCCTTCCTAGGCAGTCATTTTCCATTTTGTGTGTATGCAACTAATTGTTCCTTCCTAGGTGGAGTACTTTGCATTTGTCCATATTGAATTTCATCCTATTTACCTCAGACCAATTCTCCAGTTTGTCCAGATCATTCTGAATTATAATCCTATCCTCCAAAGCATTTGCAACCCCTCCCAGCTTGGTATCATCCGCAAACTTTATAAGTGTACTCTTCATGCTCTTATCTAAATCATTGATGAAAATATTGAACAGAATTGGACCCAGAACTGATCGCATGGAACCCCACTCATTATATCCTTCCAACATGACTGTGAACCATTGATAAACACTCTCTGGAAATGGTTTTCCAACCAGTTTTGCACCCACCTTACAGTAGATCTATCTAAGTTGTATTTCCCTCGTTTGTTTAAGAGAAGGTCATGTGGGACAGTATCAAAAGCCTTACTAAAGTCAAGATATATACCACATCTACTGCCTCCTCCTATCCACAAGGCTCGTTACCCTGTCAAAGAAAGCTATCAGGTTGGTTTGGCATGATTTGTTCTTGACAATTCCATGCTGACTGTTACTTATTACCTTCTTATCTTCTAGATGATTGCTTAATTATTTGCTCCATTACCTTTCCGGGTACAGAAGTTAAGCTGACTGGTCTGTAATTTCCCAGGTTGTCCTTATTTCTCTTTTTGTAGATGGGCACTATATTTGCCCTTTTCCAGTCTTCTGGAATCTCTCCTGTCTGCTAAGACTTTTCAAAGATAATTGCTAATGGCTCAAATATCTCCTCAGTCAGCTACTTGAGTGT
The DNA here is from genome assembly GCA_007922155.1 of Mesoclemmys tuberculata. Lineage (NCBI taxonomy): Eukaryota > Metazoa > Chordata > Testudines > Chelidae > Mesoclemmys > Mesoclemmys tuberculata. The sequence continues at coordinate 26,375,099 of ML675611.1, read as the reverse complement.
TCTAGGATGAATTTCATCAGGCCCTGGTGACTTGAAGACATCTAACTTTTCTAAGTAATTTGTAACTTGTTCTTTCCCTATTTTAGCTTCTGATCCTGCCCCATTTTTACTGGCATTCTTTATGTTAGACATCCAGTTGCTACCAATCTTCTTGGTGAAAACCGAAACAAAGGTCATTTAGCACCCCTATGAAGTATAGTGATTGTTCAAACAGTAAAGAGAGGATTTAATTAAGGTTTGGGACTAATGATAGAGAGAAATGTGGTGTCTGAATGCAGGATCAGGAGTCTGGAACTTCTGCGTTAAAATCCCAGTTCCTCCTTCTCCTCTCTCCTTGGACAGGATACTTAACCTCTGTGCTTTAGTACTCCATCTATAAAGTAGAACTCATTATACCACGGTAGGGTGTTCTGAAGATTAATTACTTAATAGGATGTACGTAAAGTTCTTTACAGATTCAAAGTTCTTTAGCTCCCTATTATTCTGGGCTCTCTTGTATCATGCATTGCAGCTGTTCTGTTGTGTAATTGACAAGTCGGTGAAATACTGCTGCTCTAGTAAGATATTTATCATTATTTCAAGACTGGAATTGGCTGGAAGCTGCGGGGCCAAGGCATTCTGCCTGCACATCTATCTGTTTGCTTTATTAAAGCTCACAAGAGACACTCATGTTCCTAATGTGACCTGAAGCTTATCCAGCTCATCAGTTCAGACACTGCTCTATAGTAGTATATTTTGATAATATAAATAATGGTTGCACTGTATACTAGATAAATGATCCCTGGGAGAGTATTTAACATATGAATAAAAATGGGTTAGTTAAGCAAAAAGCAATCTATCAGCCTTTTATCAGTCAGATAAGGGCTGCCTTTGATATTTGGGAGCCCAAGACGCAGCCCAGAAGACATAATGAAGAGAAAGTTATCAGACTAATAAATGGAGGGATGCTACAGTGGAATTTAATGCTATTACAGACCTGACATTTTAAGATAAATAAATAAAGCCCCATCCCTTCCTCTGACAAATAGAAGCCAGCTCCTCCACTAGTGAAAATTGGCTTACCACCATTGATTTTAATGGAACTATGCTGATTTACACCAGCTGAGTAGCTGTCCTATATTTTTTTCTGATTTGATTCAGCTGCAAATTTCCCTGGGGTAAGTAGACAATGATGAGCTGCAGATCAGAGAGGTCTGAGCAGGAAAACTGAGATGTGAGTTGTGTTCTGCTTCTGTTCAGTTATCTGTTATGGGAAGGATAAAGAGACTATAGTTGAGTGGCTAATGCTTGGAACTGGTATCTGAACTGTGGGTTCTGTTTCCAGCTCTGACACTAACTTGCTATGTGACTCTGAAGAAGTCATTTAACCTCTGTTTCAGTTAATCCATCTGTCATGTAGGATTAATAACAACTCACAGGGGCATTTTGCATCTCAGTGTACAATTAATATTTTGTAAAGCTCAGAAGAAAAGACACAATTTAAATGCCTGCTCATATTATCTTTTACTGTTGCTGGATAAATATATCAAGTTATGATTACTGGATAAGCTAGCCACATCACAGAGGTGATGTTTGAATTTGAGTGGGAACACCCCATGTCAGATCATATACAATAGACAAAATTCACCGTAGTGCACTGAATCAGCATTAGGCCTAGATGCAATTTGAGCCCTACTTGAGTTTGTGCGTGGGTCTTGCGATGAAATTGTCAAATTTCACTCAGTTCGAGTAATAGGACAGACTCTGAAGAAGTTTCAAATCTCACAATTGCTATTGTATGGATTGCTGAAAAGTACTTGCAGGGGCAAAGGCTGGGGGAAAGAGGTCCAGCAAGCTCTATAGGTAAGGGAGGAAAGTGAAAGATGGGCCACAGTGATGAACGGAAAACCCATTGCTGAGCCATCTGGAAAGCCAGGGAGGAAGTGATCAACAGCATATCAAAATCAATTGTAATGTTCAACTTTTAATGTAAGCTTGACCCTGACATCCTGAATGGATTCTGCCACAAGAGGCTTATCAGATCTTTTTATTAAACTCTATTCATGTTCCCACTAATTAAAACCAGAGCACATTTAATATTGAAATGCAAAATACCCATATCGGTTACTTTCATTCTTCTACTTAAGTTGTCAAGTCAAAACAGCCGTATGTGAAATGGGGTTGAAATGTGCTCTGGCAGTATATTTACTACAGCTGTTGATCAGATGAACATTTCCTGAGATGCAAGAAAACTAGCTATTCGTTAAAGCCTGTGTGCCCATGACAGATTGTGCCTTCTCCCCAACCTCTCTTAGGTGTCATTTTCGACACAGTTGTTTTCTCTTATTAACAAATGGGACACAGTATAAAATTTTTATACTGTTTTTTGTTAACAAAAACCAGTGCTTTATTACAGGGACAACGTTTGTGCTGTATGTTTAAGATTTGATCATCATTACCACTTTTCTAAGGATACATGCTTTCAAGGCATGTTGGATTCACATAACTCAAGGCTACACTTCATTAGTATTATTATATACTTCATTTATACAGCACCCAAAATATGCCAGGCACTTTTACGTACAAATAAAAGACAAAGGGGTGGGGGCTGATTCTCCATTGCCCTGCACCTTGACTAGTCATTTATGCCAGTGCAAAATAAAGTGTAAAACAATGCAGGCCAGATCTCAGCGGGAGTACATTGGTGTAGCTTCACTGAAGTCAGAGAATCTGGTCTCCGTAGATTCAGTAGCATTCTTCACTCACACTGCACTCACTGCTGTCAATGAGCACAGTAGGTCAGGCACTAGGGAATCAGTCACAAGGTCTCTTTCCCAAAGCACTGACATTCTAAATAGATATAACATGATAAGTGTAGGCAAAAAGAAAGGGGGTTAGTGGAGGGGAAATAATTGAAAGTAAAGGGCATTAAACTACTAAGTTGATGAGGACCATAGAAGTGCCTAGATAGATATATAGATAAAAAGGCAGTTGAAGCAGACAGATTTCACCTGGTTTTGCTTGGATACCATAGAAAATCATGTATGTAGTAGGATTTCAAATTGGTATTTTATCACTCAGTCAGCACATGTAGAACAGTGTGCAAATGTATTTAAACAGAATAGATTTTGTGGGTGATAAACGGTTGAATTACTTGCTAATTAAAAGGGCTAATCATGTAATTAATTTGCTATTCTGTACATAAAACTTTATTAACTGAAAGAAAATGTAACCAATTATTTTTGAATTTGTAGTCCAAAAAATATCAAGGTTGAACTGCACTGTTACTAAATGATCCAGGATGTTTCCTGTTGAGTAATTATGTTCAATCACACACTTGTCAGTGTGGTTTGCCTTAATCATCATCATCCATCATTTCTGTACTGTGTATTTAAAATATGTTCCAGTGAACACTTCAAGATTCTAAAGCTAACTTTTGGGGTTAGTGGAGAGAGTGGGAATAAATATGAATGACATCTGTTGTTTGTTTTACTTACTGGCATTAAATTATTTAATTGCAGGCTGTAATGTCCGAGGGAGTTCAATAGTGCTGTGTTTAGAATGAATTTTAAATGGATCCAACTTCTAGAATGATGATAATGTAATAGACTGGTGTGTTAAATGTGAACCACTGCTCTCTACTGGCTAGGATCAAAACTAGTCATCCATTTCTAATAGGTCCCATACCATGAATAGAGATTCTCACTTTACGTAAATGGCAGGAGTGTGAGATCTATTCCTGTTGCCACTGTGAAGTTCAGAGGGGTTGTGGATGCTGAAAAATGGCAATGATGAAGTCCTGGGTAGTTACTGGGATATGAACCAGTGGCAAAAAAACGATGATAAACCCATGTTCAGAAGTACCCTGTCACGTTGGATCAGTGCTGCTAATAAATACAATGAATACCTATATTTTTGGATGTGAACTCATAATGTCAATAACAAATGTTGATTTTTTGTTTTCTTTGCACATGATTGATTTCTTTCAATGTCCTTTTTTATTTATTTATCATTAACAACTTTAGTCATCACTGATATCAGCATAGTTAGGATCAAAGGCAGCACGTGCCCATAAATTTAATAATAATTGCTTTCCACTTTTCTGGTATCTTCCATCTAAGGGTCTCAGTGCATTATAAACATTCATGAAGGCTAGGCTCACAGCATCCCCGTAACGCACAGTAAATGATGCTGGAGCTTTGAAGGGGGACTGGGATCCTATGGGTCCCAGTGGGTAAAATGTACTTTGTTGCGAGTGAGATTGGGTAGGCTAAAAAAATAGTCTGTGGTAATTTGCAAGAAAACACTGAATAGAATTTCAGCAATGTAAAGCAGGTTTTTCTTTTCATTAAGATTTTGCTACATACATTTAAGTGAAGGATAGAGATTTGATGTCTATTATAATAAATTAAAGTATTTCTACATGGTTGAAGCAAGATTTATTTTATTCTTTTAGTGGTAACAGTTGTCTGAACTAGATGTAAGGTTTTTGTGGGTGGGAATGGGATACAATGCAAGAAAAAATGTGGGAATGGGGGAATGATTGGGAGGGGGTACTGTGGGGCAGATTAAAAAAATAGCCCTGCGCAGGGCTTTAGATGATACTATTTGATCATCTATAAATGGGTTAATTGAGGGATCATGATTGTGACTTTCATGACCATTCTTTGGGCTCAAGCAAGGGTACAGGAACCTTATAGAAGTGGGGGGCCACTGGTGCCAGAAGTGGAAGGCCCCCACTTTTTAACATGGGTGTAATCTGGGGAGCAGGGGCAACATTGCTTCCCCAGATTGCAAGCCTTAGGCAGCTACAGAGCAGTGCCTGGTTGAGGCTCACAGTTTGAGGGGACAGTGCTGCGTCTTGTCTGCCCAAACCTACTCCCATGTTAAAAAGTGGGAGGGCCATGGCTCCCTGCCCTCCCCCCCTCAGTTCCAGCATTTTTGGGCTCACGTACATTGCAGATGGAAATTCTTTTGTGTACTATACTATACGTTTGTTTGACCAAATGTAAGATTGGCAGCTATGGTCTCATTGTTTCCCTTATTAGCGTCTCTTTGGCATTATGATGCAGGTAGAATCAGACCATCTTTAAAAATCTTTTAGTGTAAAAGGAACCAGTTATTACCGTGCGCTTTCCCTTATGAACATGTGCTTTTTTTTTTTATTCAGCTGTTGGAACTATTCGCCATAGGCTGTATATCACTCTCTGAAGGAGTGTCTTCTGATAAAAATATCAGAGGCTAATCCGTTGTAAAAGTAATGTGCAACTATGCCAATTACAAGATCATTTTACAGGCACAATGTCAGTTTCGGGATGGGTAGAAGAAAATGAAGAAGCCCAGTGCTAATAACTATTCCCAGAAGGTCAGCCGAGGGCTTGGATATGTTATCCAGTCAGAGTTCCATGGAATGGTGACGTGCTGCTACACTAAGGTTTCCATGGCTCTACATGTAAAAGAAAGGATGGGCTAGTGGTTAAGCTGCTATCCTGGGACTTGCAAAACCTGGCTTCACATTGCTGTTCTATCAGACATAAGAACATAAAAACTGCCATGGGTCAGACCGATGGTCCATTTAGCCCATTATCCTGTCTTCCCACAGTGGCTGGTGCCAGGTGCTTCAAAGGGAATGAATAGAACAGGTAATCATCAAGTGATCCATCCTGTCAGCCATTCCCAGCCTTTGGCAAACAGCAATCCCTGCCTGGCTAATAGCCACTGATGGACCTATCCTCCATGGACTTGTCTAGTTCTTTTTTGAACCCCATTATAGTCTCGGCCTTCACTGCATCCAGAGTGACCTTGAGTGGGTGACTTAGCCTTTCTGTGCATCTGTTCTCCACCTGTTTAAAGGAGATAATAGCACTTCCCTACCTCACAGGGATGTTATAAGTATTAACATGCTCAAGATTGTGAGGCACTCATCTTCCATGGTAAAAAATATCATATAAGAACCTTAGATTTTTCCATATGAGTATTTTTGAGTGTCAAAGAGTTTATTTAAATATTTGTTAGGGAATTATTTCCCATTTTCTAAAGTTGCCAAGATACATTCCTTACGAAAAGCTCAGGCACATTGTCTGGGAGGTAGGGAATGAAATGCTGGGTTGGGGAGGCATTGGGTAGTCTTATTACTAATTATATGTTTGTATTATTGTATCACCTAGGAACCCCAGCAAACCGTACATTTCTAAGCGAGGCTCAGATAGTGAAAAGGCGGTAGTGGATTGAGAGTATGAAGTGCTTTGCGGGAGAGGGAGCCAAATACTGATTTGATTGAGTGGGAGTGAGCTAAGGAGTCACTATCTGATTTTTGAGAGTGGAGGCCAGAACTGAACTAAATGGGTGGTAGAAAGTGACTAGATTAACTGAGTAGATATTGTTTCCTCTTCTCTCCGGGGTGTAAAAGTTAGCTTCCCCAGCTCCTCTCCCTTTCTTTCCAGTTCTCTCTCCCCCTGTTCTCATCCTTCCTTCTCTTGCCTCCTTCATGGAAATGTATGTACAATTTATGGAATTTATCTACATGTATGCACATTGAAAATTGGCTGGCTTCTGCTCAAAGGATGTTGGCAGGAGTTGGTTTTAGGGTTTGCATGCTTTCTGCCACTCTGTTGTTCTTCCCAAGTAGCTCCAGGCTCCTTTCTAGAATCTGAATTGCCTCATTTTTAATTGCATGGTCTTTTTGATGAGCATCTTCATTTTTTTTTTTAAATTTTCCTTTCTAGAGTTTACTGTCCTAGTGCTAGGTACATTTCCTTACCAGAGGATTGTGAACTTAATGATATTACCTTGTGGAGGAATTGGTATTAATGGAGTGCAGTCCTTCTGATCTTTCTCTGTATCTATTTCAATCTGCACTCAGACTGTTGGTTTTATGGATTAAGGGACTTGCTTCATGTGGACCTTGTGAAGTCCCAGTTCCTTAATCAAGATGTTGATCAATAATATGTGACCTGTTAAAAAGGTAATGTTGTCAGTTAAATCAGCTTTCAAAGATATTTCAACTGCCAGCTAAGAGGTTTAAGTTCCAGCGTTCATAGTGGAGAACTACTAATGATATATTGCAAGATGCTGGACTTCTAGAAAGCCAACAGCATTATCAGAATAAACAGCAGTTGGAATAAAAGAAACAAGTTACCATAGGAGCTAGAATTTATGGATGCAGAGGGGTGGGGGTGCTACTGCATCCCCTGATTTGAAATGGTTTCCATTATATGCATGATATATATTGGTTCAACTGTAAAAATTGTGCCAGCAAGTTACTGGAAAATTGCAGGAAAGAAATGCCTTGGTCAAGCTTCATCTCTAATACCAGCACATACAGTGTTACACTGTCAAATATTTGGAATATATAGACTACTAGAGATAATTAAAATCTTAATGCCTATAATCACACTACCTTAGGCTGTGTTCTCATAAGTTGTGCAGGGCTCAGGCTGGATCTACACCAAAATCTTTAGGGTGACCTAGCTATGTCACTCACAGGGGGTGAAAAATTCATATCCCTAAGAGACATAGTGAAGTTGACCTAAACTATGATGTAAACACTATTAGGCTGACAGAAGAATTCTTTCATTGACCTAGTTACCACCTCTTGAAGGGGTGGATTTGCTACAGCAATTAAAAAAAAAAACCCTTCCGTTGGTATAGCAAGTGTCTGCATTACAGCACTACAGCAGCAGCACTGTAATGCGTGTAGGCTAGATGTATCCTCAGACGTCTCCGTATTTAAATGGGAGAGTTGCAAAGAAAACCCAGAAAGCTGTGGAAAGTGACGCTGGTAGCTTTACAACCAGAACTGAAATCCCAGCACATACAGGATTCTGTGCTGTTGTGGATTCCACCTTTTCAGAAGATGATATAACCTACTTCGGATGTTTCCACTTCAACTGCTTTACAATAAACACTAGTCCTAACACCTGGCATTGCAATTAAAAAGTATTCATCATCAGTGAACAGACTGCTTTATCTGGTCTGGAAGAAAAGATGACATCACCACTGATAAAGTTTGCAGATGACCCAAAGATTGGGGGAGTGATAAATAATAAAGTGGACAGGTCACTGTTTCAGAGCAATCTAGATTTCTTGGTAAACTGAGCTCCAGCAAACAAATATGTGTTTTTAATACAGCTAAATGTAAATGTAATCTCTGGGAACAAAGAATGCAGGCTATGCTTATGGGACAGGGATCTCTATCCTGGTAAGCGGTGACTCAGAGAGACTCAGGGGCTGTGATGGTTTTTCAGCTGAACGTGACCTTGCAGAATGATGCTATGGCCAAAAAAGCGAATGCAACCATGAGATGTATAAAAATGGGAATCTCAAAATAAGACTGTAGAGATTATTTCATCTCTGTACTTGGCACTGGTGCAACTGCTGCTGGAATACCGTGTCCAGTTCTGGGTGCCTACAATTCAAAAAGGTTTTTAATAACTTGGCAATGGTTCAGAGAAGAGCCATGAGAATGATTAAAGGATTAGAAGACCTGCCTTGTAGTGATAAACTCAGGAACTCAATCTGTTAGTTTAACAACGAGAAGGTTTGGGGTGACTTGATTATGGTCTCTAGTAAATATTTGTTACCCATGTAGGTACTTAATGGTCTCTTCAGTCTAGCAGAGAAAGGTATAACATGATCCAGTGGAACAATTTACCAAGGTTCATGGTGGAGTCCGTTACTAACGATTTTTACATCAAGATTGCATGTTTTTTTCCTAAAAGATATTCTCAGAGAATTATTTTGGGGAAGTTCTATGGCCAGCGTTCTACAAGAGGTCAAATGAGATGATCACAATGGTCCCTTCAGGTCTTAGAATCTATGAATCTGTTAAATCTCAGAGTAACCTGCAGATGATGTCCTGATAACTACAGGTGAAAAGCCCCCTCTGCGCCATCCGCATTCCCTTTGGATAATCTCTAAACCTAAGTGAGTGTGTGGCTTTTATTTACAATCCTGAAACTGAAGAGCGCTTAATGGGGAAACATAGATTTTTCTTCTGTTTATCTGGTTTGCAGATTTACATTGTCGGGAGAAAGAAGCTGTCCTGAGAGAGAACGACAAGGGCTTTTGACTAGTGAAATGGTGTCTATTTGTCTTTTAGCACACTGGATGATTTTAGATTATTGATGTTGCTGGATATTGCAGCCTGGTGAATTATACATAGAATAACTGATGACCCCAGAGTGAACACAAATGATGTAATTTACTCAAGGGGCTGTGGGATGACATGCTAAAGAGAGAGCCCTGAGAGTGAATTCAGCCATGCATTCACGACAGGACCATCAATTGTTATTTATTATACATAGTCTTAGAAAAAAACTTTTAATATTTTACAGGCCTTGTCTCACACATTAGAGTGCCCAGCTAAACACTGTCATGACATCCAAGATCTTGAAAACACCACTCAAAGACAGATTTGAGATCATAAGAAAGAGAGATGGATTGACTAGAGTGGTGGTTTTATGATGCAGACTGAAAAAGAGTATCCGAATTAGCTTTATTGAAAACTTTAGGGAGGAAGGATGGTCTTGTGTTAAGGCACTGGGCGGGGACTTAGCAGATTCAGTTCCTGGCTGTGCCACAAATTTCCTATGTATCCTTGGTCAAGTCACTAAATCTCTCTGTTCCATCTTTGAAATAGGAATAATTCCTTTTTTCTACCCTTTGGTAGGAAACGGGCTGACAATTGGGCTCTGATATCAGTTAGCACCTCTAGGTGCTATCAGAATACAAATTAATAGTAAAGATGATGATGATGAAATATGACTAAAGGGTGTGCAAACAGTTCCCATTCATGTGGGCCTCATACATTTTGAGTTTGAATGAGCATTAAACCTGAAGCAAATCTCAGTCAACTTCCACTATGATCCAGTCTGTTTGGGGACAGAAATTTACAAGTTTCACATTGTCTCTGTCTTTATCCCAAACCATGACTCTGCCCAGGTTCTCAAAGGTTTATGAAATATAGCAGCATTTTGGGCAAACAGGACCAGAGCTTCAGTGTTTGTGTACATGGTGAGTTCTTCTGGAATAGCTATTTCTGACTGAGTGCCTTTGTGGATGCTCTTATTCTTGTTTGGAATAACAAGAGCGTCCCTTATTCCAAATTAGTTTACTTCACTTCATGAGTGGATTAAGCTAATTTGGAATAAAGTGCTCACATTCCAAAATAAGAGCATCTGCAGAGGGAGTTAACTGGGGATAGCTATTTCACTTTATATTTACATTAAACCCTACCTTAATCTGAATTAACTTTCATATATGGACAAGTTTGCAGTAACTTTTACCTGGTTTGATTTTGTGGGGTATTTTTAAAATTAAAGCATCCCAGATCTCTAACACAGGCAGGAGCATGCACAAGGGGGGTAGGCAGGGGCACGCCCCCTTGTAATTGTCAGGGGCACAGAGTTCCTTCCAGCCCCAGTGCTTTGGTGAAGGAGGGAGAGAGCATGCTTCTCCGAGGGCCAGGGCCAGGGAGAAAGCAAGCTCCTCCTGGCTCTGCGAGCTGACTGCTCCTGTGGCTGCTGCCTTGGCGGGTGCACAGAACATGCCCCTCCAAAAGGGATCAGATTTAAATTCCTGCACGTGCCCCTGAACACAGAGATAAATTAAGTATTTGCACATGGCATGAAGTGGAGGAGATTGTGTTCAGGAAGACCAATTTATTTCCTTGCTCCTGCTCCTGAAAGCCACAGAACCTAGTGAAAGTTTTGACGACTGGGGAATAAATAGATGCCTGTTCAAGTGTAAACATCTCTGTGTGTGATGTAATTTCTTTTATAAGACTTCTGCTCTGCTGAGGGATCTTGCAGTGACACAGAACAGAAAAACAGGGGAAAGGAAGGCTTTTTCCTTCAGAAGATGACAAGGTTGGAGCTTAAGCCTCTCAGCCATGATGGTTTTGAACACAGTATAAAAAAGTTAGCTCAATAGACATTGCAATGAAATGTGTGATGCACACAGACAGTGCCAACCCATGTTATGCACAAGGGGAAGGCTATCGAGGCAGACCCCACTCTCCACTTGCATAGCTTGTGTTTAATACCAGTCTTGGATTGGATTGTTTAGTTCCACAGATCATATTTTCATTTGAACTCAGTGCAGCTTTTGATTTTGCACATGCATGTTTCCATGAATGATGACTGCAGTGGTGGTTGTGCACACAAAATGGGAAGGGAATTGGAGCTCCCGGGTGAAAATGTAGTACTCTGGGAAAATTTAAATGGATTACATCAAGGATGAATTTGGCACAATTATATTTTATCAGTTCCCATCACCATCCCTCATTTGCATCCCTGCTTTTTGTCATCCTCCCTTGTTGTATCATGTGTAAAATATAGGCCCTTCCTTTAGGAAGTTTGCATCATTCGCTGTAACATTTATTGACGAGTTCTGAAACTTATAAAACATTTTAAAGGGGATGACTATGTATACTGACTAATATTGCTTCTTTCTGCATCTGTCTGGATCCAGCCGTTGTCTCTTGCCTTAATGCTTAGATTGTAAGCTCTTTGGGACAGGGACCATCTTTTTGTTCTGTGTTTGTACAGTGCCTAGTACAACAGGCTCCTGGTCTACGATGGGGGCTCTGAGGTGCTATTAATAATAAAGATACCGTAAATGGGCAGTCTACTCTAGCTCTGAGAACAGGACCTAGCCCTAAGGCAAAGCCTAAGGCATAAAATGAGACTTTTTAAAAAGCTTGTTTGTTAATTGAGCCCTAACCTGTCTTCCTATTCATTGCCTGTTTGTTCCTAACATGAGAACCAAACAGTGCTAACGTGCTCTGCTGGCCCAGTCCTGCCCGGTGCTGAGTGCCTCGTGGAGCTGCTAGGTGTGCTCAGTCCCCACGGAGTTCCACGGGAGCGGATGTCACTCGGCACTGGCAGGACCGAGTCCTAAATGTGAGTGAGTATGAATATTTTAATGGTGTGCTGCTAGAAGGGAATGGAAACAAGCAGCAAGCTGACATCCCTGAAACCTGTGTCACAACAGCGATATCATTACTTCAGCCTGTGTATTGTGCTTTGGGCACCTCTCTTAATGGCTGACAAATGCAGGGTTTGTTTTTTTTTAAGCCGTCACCTGCTATCCTCACCCACCCCCTAGGAGCAAGGGCAGTGCAGGGCAGGAGGTGGGGCCCAGCCACAGCCTCACTGCCCCCTTGGATCCAGACCAGCATCTGATGAGGGGGGGACGTTAAGAGGTCACTAGGACATGAGGCCTGACATTCACCTTCCCCCTCAAGTCTCCTGGCTAAGGCAGGAAGATTAGGAGCTTTTGGGTTAGGGGTAGCCTCGGGAAGAAAGAGACTCCACCTGACAGCAACGCTGGCAGAAGAAGAGGAGCAGAATGAGGCTCTACTCCCTCTCACATCTGGATCTGAACGTCATGGGGAGCACCCCTCCTGATGATGGTCATGTTGGCTAGGGGGAGGAAAAACAGGATCTCCCAGGGCAGAGTTAGCTCCCAGAAGCAGAGGCTCCCCAGACTTTGAGCATTTCACTTTCCCTTCAGGAGACTGTATCCCACGGTCTAGGTCAAAAAATAAAATTCAGTTTGTTATAATTAGCAACACAATTGCTCTTGGCAGCATGAATCTCATCTCTCACAAACATCCTTCTCTTGCCTTTTGGGGACCAGGCAGACATAGTGCTTGGTTGCTTACATTTCATCCACTATAACATCCTCTTAATGTATCTGCATATTTATTACATGCTGGGTTTTTACTATTCTCACCCACTAATTGTAGGTGCCATCTTATCATCTTTTATGGGATGTTTCACATAGTTCCACCAATAACAGCTGCTCTTCCTTCCTATGTAGATTTTTTTTTTAAATCCATCCATTTTCTGTTTTTGGTATTTCCACTGTGGTGTTAAATGCCACAGAATCCACCTCTGTAGTTCTCATAGCACCATAGCTATGCCACTGGAGCACCTCTAGTATGGACATGGCCTTAGATGGTTTTGAACAGATAATTAATGGCTATATAGATAGGCATCTACATTGAAACAAACCCAACCTGGCAGTAAATTGTTAATATTTTAAGTAATTGGATAACTTTCTCACTAATTAACAAGCAGTTAGAGCAAACTGTTTTTGAGATCATAGTGTCTTTCTTGGCAGCTCTTTTCGGCTGGGGATTCAGAACTGCAGTCATTGTCCAGGTTATGGAAATTAAATTTGATACTGAATAAATTCACTTTTATTACTTTCATTTTAAAAACCTTATGCTCTGAAAGGTGATGAGATCTCCGAATTGCATCTGGAAGTCTCCTAGAGATGCTCAGAAGGGGCCGTGGTTAAACATCTCTTCCAAAGATGGGCCTCTCTAATAATGCAGCACTGCCCTCCCTGTCAGAAACATAGCTAGTAAGATGGGACCTCAATGCACAGCAATTAAAGATGGATAGACTCTTCATTATTGTTCCCTACAGTACAGTATCATAGAGGAATATGGTTGGATGGGACTTCAGGAGGTCATCTAGTCCAACCCCCTGCTCAAAGCAGGACCAACCCCAACTAAATCATCCCAACCAGGGCTTTGTCAAGCTGCACCTGAAAAACCTCTGAGGATGGAGATTCCACCACCTCCTTGGGAACCCATTACAGTGCTTCACCACCCTCCTAGTGAAAACGTTTTTCCTACTATCCAACTTAGATCCATTGCAACTTGAGCCCACTGCTCCTAGTTCTGTCATCTACTACCATTGAGAACAGCCTAACTCCATCCTCCCTTGAATCCCCTTTCAGGTAGTTAAAGGCTGCTATCAAATCCCCCCCTTATTCTTCTCTTGTGCAAACTAAACAAGCCCAGCTCCCTCAGCCTCCCCTCATAAATCATGTGCTTCAGTCCCCTAATCATTTTTGTTGCCCTCCTCTTGACTCTCTCCAACTTGTTCACATCGTTCCTGTAGTGGGGGGCCCAAAACTGGACACAGTACTCCAAATGAGGCCTCACCAGTGCTGAATAGAAGGAAATAATCACTTCCCTCGAGCTGCTGGCAATGTTCCTCCTCCTAATGCAGCCCATATGCCATTTGCTTTCTTGTCAATAAGGGCACACTGCTGACTCATATTCAGATTCTTGTCCAATGTAACCCTCAGGTTCTTTTCTACAGAACTGCTGCCTAGCCAACCAGACTATACTCAAGTCCTTTGCTGGTGTAGGGGTGAAATCTTGGTCTCCTAGAAGTTGATGGCTTTTGATAGGGCATCTGCCACTGTTCTTGAGAGACTATCCCACAGTCTAATAGCCTTGCTATTGGACCTAATATCAGGGGGTGGAGTGTGGGCAGAGCCTCAGATGAAAGAGGCAGGATGGGGAGCTAGGCTCCCAAAGGGGAAGTTTCACCCAGCACCCGTAGTATTTATCCCATATGCCTGGGCCCTTTTAAAACACGAGTCCCATGGGCAATTGCCCCCTTCCCCTCCCTATCCCCTGTCAGTGGGTCTGCCTTGAACAATTCTTAGTTGTCTGACCTTCAAATACTCTTATTATATCCCTCCTAGTAAAATATAACTTGGCCAAATGACGACTAAGTATACAGAGATATTTTATATTTCCTCATCTTTGAAGCCCTTTACAACCCGTGTGTGCCTATTTGGTCCTTTCACTTACCATATCATTCCTCTGCCCCTTCTGCTCTGCCAGACTTGAATGCCAATTCATCTGCCCCTCCCACAAAGCTTCACATTTGCTTTGGTGTATTCCATATGCCCCAAACATTACAATGGGCCTTCATTTAGCCATTTTGAATATCCAGCTGGGCTTTATGTAACCAGGCAAAATTCTGACTGGCCTTAATGGTGTATAGGTTAGCAGAGAACTTGGTCTGCTGAGTGCATAATAGTCTGAGGAAACAATCTGTGAAATGGAAAACAGCTATTTTCTAAGGAAATATTATGGGACTTTTGCACAATTTCCAGTAGTACGTTTGTGGTCTAGCCCAGAAATATTTCAGTAATGGCTTCCTGTGGCATTTCCAGTTGCTTTCTCCATTGAGAAACCAGAGGTGCAAAGGCTGTTGAAATGAACGGAGGCTAGTGGTAGGAAACTGTCAGCCATACATTTCAGAACCGTAGAAAAGATTCAGGTTGGTGGTGCACATATGTGGTGGGTAGGAAGGAAGTCTGATGATCTGGCTAAAGCACAGGACTTGTAATCAGGGTCTGGGT
Source organism: Mesoclemmys tuberculata (assembly GCA_007922155.1). NCBI lineage: Eukaryota > Metazoa > Chordata > Testudines > Chelidae > Mesoclemmys > Mesoclemmys tuberculata. Next base: position 26,359,940 of record ML675611.1, on the reverse strand, counting down.
TCTGTTCTCACCTGCATCACAGATGTCCCACGAGTCACTTCATCTTTTTATTTTCCCATCTGGAAAATGAGGCATAACACTTCTTCGTTAAGCATAGTTCAATAATATCTGTAAGGGATGAGGACATTGATGGATAGGAGGGTTTATTTTTTTTTCTTGCAAAATATTTGCTACCCCTACAAACCAGTTTGCCTGTGCCCAGTACAAATGTTCTTTGAGTTGGCTACATTTCATATACTATATGAAATTCCTTAGCAATTAATATTCTAGCCTGCCATTTAAGCTCAGCATTGTGTTCCTGATGTCAGGCAGGCTTTGTTTTCTGTGACCAGCAAGGTATCCTGTTTCTATATTGAGTCCCGCTGTCATTTCTGGAGGTATCTCACATTAATCAGGGAGGCTACTTTGTCAGCTACTGAAGCTAATGTTATCACCAAACTTTAAGTGTGAAGGTGGAATAGTAATGACTCACCTCACTAAATGGGGTTAAGACAGCTGTATGGCTTTCCTGACGGTTTATTATATTAGTCTTTAAGAACACTGACTGATTTTGTTTTTGTCACCAACTGAGATTTTGTCTTACGAATATGACTCGAACACAGGTCAATCTTTTTCAAGTCATGTCTTCATAAGAAACGCATTGATTCATTATACTTTGTATTCTACTGCAATCTGTATGTCACTTAAATTTATTTGCCCTGATGCCATTGCCAGGCTACCATTAAATTGTTAAAGGGTATTCAGGAAATGTTATTGCTGTAACCTTTAGAGAAAGACATATTGAAACGTCCTATATCTATTAATTAACTTTTGGAAAGCGTTACCCTTTCTGTGTTTGAGACTTGCTACTGATGGTTATGTGTAAATGGAATATTTATATTGATGGTGGGCATGGTTTTTTCCCTTAAGTAAATGCAAACAGATACTTCCAGTCTGAATTACTTTTATTTAGATTAGGATAACAAAACAGGAGAGAACAAAAGTGAAGTCTGCATAAGAGAGCACACTCCGTGTGCGTGCGTGCGTGCGTATGTGTCTCTTCTGACAGTCTGGATGGAACTTCAGAAGAAAAGACTTGATCTCTGTGTGCTTGAAAATTGTTTAGAAATTTAAAGTTGCAGCAAACAGAATAAAAAAAAGTGAATAGTGAAATACTGCATAATAACTGAGTCTACATTTTAGGTATTTTTAGGGGTGGGTGGGAATTCTAATGTTTGCATGTATTTCTCCCTGTAGAACTAAATTACTGAGGAGTACAATCTTGTTTGAAGGGGTAACCTTTAAAAGACCTAGAGAGCCATTCAAACATTTAGATGCTGTTCAAGGTTTCCTCTACGTAGTCAGATCTCTCCAGTCTGCAGATTGGGCAGGAAATCTCAAGACAACCAGTTGCAAGATTTCTGTATTCTGATCAGGCTGGAACTACCGTGAGAACACACATGAGACTAAACTGTTGACCCTAGTGACAGAGCATATTTTAAGATTGTAAATGGAAGAAAGGGTCTCAATGTGCATAGTTTCTATATTCTTATTTTATTGAGGGAAAACTGAGGCACAGAAATTTGAAACAGCCGCAATATATCTATCATACAGGTTTGCAGTTCACCCTAACTAATGGCAATATCCAAAAATACATAAAGGGGGATATCTACCCTGCAAAGAAAAACCTGCAGCACTCAGTCTCTCAATCTCTCAGGGCTTGGGCTGCAAGGCTAAAAATAGCAGTGTAGACATTTGGGCTAAGCCCACAGATTTAGCACCACGAGCCCATGTCAGTTGACCCAGGCTCTGAGACTCGGGGATGTGGGTTTTTCCAGACGTATCCTAAATACAAATAATGACACTTTTCCATAGATGAAAATGGCAAATTAATTAGTCATTACACCCTTGTATTGTTGCTGAGAGCTTCAGTGCTAGCTGATAACTTCTAGCAGAGCTTATGTCCATTTACCTTAAACAAATACTGCTCTATGAAACAGCGTTAGTAATTCAAACCCAGGGGTTGTACTTGGATTAGAAGGGTAATAGTAGAAACCCACAATATTTTCTGGTGCCTGGGATTTTCACAAGGATTGGGTCAAATAAAGTGCATTGTAACACACACACACACACTCAGCAAGAGAAATTGCTTAAAGGAAGATTCAGTACAGCTCACTAACCATTAAGTAACGTTCTACTCTTGTGAGTTTAAATCTCTACTGACATGAATCTTTTATGTCCTGCAGTGTAAGTTGTAATAGCTGGATAGCTAATACAGTTAAGCCAGGTTTTAATTAGACCTATGAACGCTTAGAAAAGCACATGCTATCATAGTATTTTCATTCCCCTTTTTGTGTGTAAGAAAAAAATTAAGGTGGAAATAAATAACTTTACTTGAACTTTTTCCTGTAGTCAAATATAGAAAAAAAAAATGGGATTCCCTGAATTTTTTTCAGTCAAGTACTGAAATGTAAAATGTATTTTCCTCTTTCTAATCATACTTTTTATTGCTGTAGCCCTTTCATCTGAGGTTCTCAGCATGCTCTCCCCAAGATTAATTTAGCCTTATTATTTCTCTCTGAGGCTGTGAAGCATCATTATCCCCATTGTACATATAAGGAACCATTTTAGCTGAGACTTCCTAAACAAATTCAGCCTGATGTGGAAAATTTTACTCCAACTGGTTTAAGTTTTAAGGATCTGGTAATGGAAAGTGTTGGGCAAACTTAACTATAGGTGCCATTCCCTGCACTGCCTATTATGTATTGCACACAGAGCACTACATTAAATGAACACGATTAAGGTGTTAAAGTCGAGCACTGAAAAATTAGGAAATGCCAGAATTAAGATTGTCTGAGCAATCTTAATTTGGCCCTCTTGTGCATACATATTATGATAGTTTTAATTTCATAATCCCATACTATGGTTTCCATGCCTCGTTTCGTGTACAGAATGGATGGTGCTCACTTAATAAGCAGCTATTTAATAGCTGTTTTCTCCTTATTGTTCAATATGAGGCCCCACGCTTTACTTACTGCACACTATTCAAACCCTGGTTTGAAGATAGCATTATTCATTTTCTCATTGGCTTTTCTGTGGTGCTGTCACAGGGTGGCAATTTAAGAAAGGGTGGCCATTGACACATTCCCAGAATACCAACTATTCTGGTATTTCCAGGAATGGCATGGGCCCACCCCCTGTGGTGTGACCCTGCCTCCTCCATTGTAACTTTGTGTGCATGATGAGTGCAGGGTCACACCAATGGTGGAAGTGCAGTGCACTCTTAAGAAAGTGTTCTCTGTCTGATACCAGGGAAAACAACATCTGGTTTTGCCTCAGTACCAGACAGGGACAAACCACCCAAAAAAAGGACTGTCTCATTTTAAATCAGACAAATGCCCTGCCTAAGACTAGAGCAGCTGCAACTCATCAACTGCTTCCCACTTAGGGTTAAAAGAAAGTGCCCAAGCCATATAAATGTGGAGAGACTGAGACAGCAGATGGTCAGTCAGGAAAAGGGGCAGGTGAGAACTGCCTGACAAGAGCCAGAAAGAGACAGGAGATTGACAAGTGAAAGTTGCCAGAGACTAGGAGACTGTTGGAGGTCCCTGAATGAAGTGGAGTATATTCCTAGGGGAAGGCTGAAGGCAGGAGAGCAGCAGACAGATTTGCCAGCTAACATGCCCAAGCCAGAGAGCAATGGAGGGGCTTATCCGCTGATATCTCCATGCTGGAGACCTGAAGCCAGGTGAACAGTGGAAGAGCCTTCTTGTTGTCCTGTATCTGAGATGAGGGGAAAGTAATGGAACAGTGGAAAGTAATGGAACAGGGGAAGTAAGGGATGATTCTCTGGTAAGGATGGACTCAGTGGGGAGCAGTGGTCCGCTGGGAAGAGCAGCTTTGCACTCCCGCTGGAAGGGCTGGGTGGTTGTCCTGGTAAAAGGACAAGAGGACTGAAGAAGAGCCTAGGTATGGTGGAAGATGTGGTATATGCTATGTCAATGGTCTGGAGGATGTGGGATTTTAAGGGCTATATACACTGGATGTGAGAAATGGACTATGTTGAGGGCTGTTATTGACTTATTTGAACTATATTTTGGTAACAAACTGCCCCCTAGGAGGATATTAGAGAGTCAAGAAAGCATCCATGTTCTGTTCACACTGAAGGTGGGAAACTGAGGCAAGCATACTCATTCTGCTGGAGGGCATTGCAGGTGGGGGCTGCCCTCTGACAGGTGCTCATTACAATAGTATTTGTGTATTTCACAAACAATTAATTAACCTTCATAGCACGCCGTGAGATGAGGGAGCATTATGAATTCCCTATCTGTAAAATGGGGATGAGGCATAGAGAGGTTAAGGACAAAAGTTTCCACTAATTTTGTGTGCCCAATTTTAGACACCTAGGACCTGATTTTTTTTTTTAGAGTACATAGCACTTTCTGTCTTAAAAGCACAGCTCCCATTGACTTCAGTTGAAGCTGTGATTGCTCAGCATTTCTTCAAATCAGACTCCAGGGGCTCTCAAGTCATGCTCCTTGTTCTCTGAGTGCTCATAATTAGGGGCCACCTGTGAAAGGTTTGGCTTAAGTGGCTAGCCCTGGATCACACAGGAACTCTGTGGTAGAGACAAGGAAAGAATCCAGTTTTCCAGGGCAGCATTCAACTTCCGTAACCAAGACACCATCCTTTCAGTTCCTGTGATTCCCCTGCCTCATTCACCACACTCCTTCCAGCTTATGCAATAAACGAAGCCGGCGTCCTACTGGGGACAGCTTCCTGCGCTATACAAGAGTGATTCATTTGCAGAGCACGTCCAGCCCGGGTACCGAAGGAGTCAATGCGTGAATGGAGAATGCTCAATTGCTCTGTGGGATGACGTATGTGCAGTCTGATCACATCTCGGATCTGTGACGGGTTGTAGCGTACTCAGCTGCTTTGTGGGGCGAGTGCACAATCTGGTCAGCACGAAGCAGCGAAAGGCATGCTCGATGAGGACAGACTCTTTAGAGATTCTGTGTGCTAAAAACAAAGACCTTTCTATGAGCAAGTGTGAACTTTTCTTTTTCCAAAAGCTTATAAATTGACCAATATTCCCAGGAAAGAAAAAAGGTATATGAGAAAGGTCACCTTCTGCCAAATGTCAAGTCCCTACTCCCAAGCATGAAGGTGCTAAACCTTTTATAGATAAAAAGGTCACCAGCATTTGTTTTTAACATTGGGGAAACAATGTATTTTTCCCCTAGCCTTGTTCTCAGAAAACAACTGAACAGTTTTGGCTGAAATTTTCAAAAAATAAATAATATTAAGCCTGAGGCAGACCCAAGCATTTAAAATTTTTCAACATGAGTGGTTAAAGTCTGGCAACATTATGAGCAACTGAAAACAGCTAACCTCGATAATAGGCTTCCCACCCCTTATGCTTTTGTTAGCATAAGAGTTACATCCATTTAGAAAATGTTAATCACATTGCCTACTTTTGCTCTTCATTTAATCTCCTGACCATCTGTTTTGTTTCCCTTTATAGGAAATAAGGCATGGGAATCAGCACCCATGTAACCAGCCAGTTGTCTATAGACCACAAGCAAGTTTTCAGCAAACCACCACAGTAGTACTCAGACCCCTGTTTGGAGAACCTCCAGTTTAGATCATAAATGACTTCAACATGTGTGTAAGTCAGTAGAATTTTTCAGAGTTGTGAATATCATGCTAGATATTTTTTGTATTACAGTAGTTTTTAGGCCGTAAACACTGAACAACTATATAGATATTTTTACAAACAGTAGCTAGTGATCATAGCCTACTCTCTGCCTTTATTAATTAGGCAGTAAAAATGAGTTATGCAAGTTATAAACCCATGCATGAACTTTTTTGTGGAAAGTTGCATGCTGTTTACACAATCTATCTAAGCTTTCCATATCCTGATGCTGTATGAAAGTCATATGCTGTTAGGATTTATCTAGTAGTGAGTCAGTATGGACAAGCCACTGAAAAGATTGGTAGAAAACCCTTCTGATGATCTTAAAATGTTAAACTGGTAGGCTCTCAATGCGTTATGGGTTTAATTCATAATTCAGTATTGTTTGTTAAGTAATTTAATATGGTGGGTAGAAGAGGGTGCATTGACAAATATATTTTAAAATTGCCATATCATTCTGATCACTTCAATTCTTGTAGGCAACAAGCACGTCTTGGTGCTTACTTTTTCAGCTATCTCACTGTGTAACCATCACTGCACTAAATAACTTGAATAATTTATCCCAACATAATTCTCTTACATTTATGTAGCACCTTTCATCCTGAAATAGCTCAAAGTCCCTTATGAACAGAAACTAGTATACAAGCCGTAGAAGAATCATTGCAGTCATGACTGAAATGCATCCATCTCTGTGGTGAAACACAGGAACTATTTAACAATGCAGTACATCGGAGGCTATTCAAAGGAGAACTAAGTACCTGATTATGTTGCGGGAGGGATTTACTTAAAAGAGAAAAGACTGAAAGAATTAGCCATGTATGTTTCAGCTAACAATTAATGAGCACACACAAAAGTCTCCACACAAAGGCATAAACACCAAGAAGGGGGAAGATTTCTAGGTTGAATGTATGAGGGAAGCAATGGGATAAAATGAGCAGCGGTGGCATTTAGGCTGAAGAAGAGGGAAAACTTCCTGACAGTGAGATATATTAAGCCATGATGCATGAAACTGAGGCCTTCCCTACACTATGAATTAGTCCCAGGGCAATCATCAACTGGCAACCAATGTAGCTGCACTAATTCAAGCACTGAATACAAAAAAGAAAAAACATTATTTTCATTGATTGAACTTGCTTTGGTTTAAGCTGAGCCAGTGCAACTCATGGCTTTCCTTGTCTAGTAGGGTTTGCACAGGTGAAACTGTAGGTTGTGGATCATTGACTGTTGAATTCCAACTAATCCCATATATAGATGTATTTTAAGGGGAGTGGTAGAAAACCACATTACTTGGCCCAGTTAAAGTTAGGCTGAACAAAATACTGAAAAATGTACTGCAGGGAACAATCCTGAATTGGCAAAGAGAGAGACCAAATTATCTAATAAGTCTTTTGCATTTCTTTTCATTACATAATACATTTTCCTAATTATACACTAGGCCCAAGTGAATAAAATGAACAACAGTTTTGTAAATATTCATTCAAATGTAGATATCAATTTGTTTTGGCCATGTTATTGCCACTTTTCTGTGTGCTTTCTATGAATACTTCTGCAATCACCAGAAAGCTTTGTGGAAAGTCATTTTTGAGCTTGCACACATATATTTAAAGTTTGCTTTTTAGGAGCTTTCATACAAGATTCCTGATAAATTACAGTTATCCAATCCAATCATAGCAACAGTATCATGCTACTGATGCGAGAAAGCCCAACTACACAAATGACGAAGCTCAAATTTTTATTGTTGAACAGCCAGACATTGACTAAATGAGATTTGATAAATAAGGACTAAATCAGAGAAAATTGCAATGTGCTTGTGGACATTCATCAAAAACATGAAATTCAACTAATTAATTATTTGCACAGCTTTGTTCTCATTCTTCTCCTTCCTAGACTTTTCAACTCTTCCTTTGCAGATATTTCCCCGTTTTCATTCAGTTCTATTATATATGGGTTCCTATACCTGCCTCGTTGTCAATCCCTTGGAAGTCAAGGATGATCTCCTTCACAGGGTTTATTTTATATGGGTCCTTTGGTGACTGAAGAGTTTGATCCTTGAGCCGCAGACTCATTGGCAGACGTTGCAGATGTTGTTGGGAGGCAGGGTTGGGTCACATGGCAGTTGTCCGTCCTCTCTTTTTCTGCCATTTTTCTGCGATGGGTGAGGCAGTTTTACACAGCAATGGTCATTCCTTCTCTGATAAGTCTTCACCAGTTAGTCCTGTCTTAGGCTACCATCTCCCAGTCTGTGAGGTTGATGCCACTTCTCTTGATGTTTGTCTTGAGGATGTCTTGAAAACATTTATTTTTGCCTCCCCGTTTCCTTTCTCCTTTAGTAAGTTGGACTTACAGCAATTGTTTGGTAGGCATGCTTCAGGCATATGCATGCAGTGCCCACTCAACCTTAGCTGCTGCTGGATAATCACAGCCTCAACACTGAAGATATTAGCCTCCGTGAGGACACTGATGTAGTATGGCAATCCTCCCACTTTATGTTGAAGATCTTCCAGAAAAAGTGCTGGTGATGGCATTCCAGGTTTTTCAGGTGTTTTCTGTAGGTCACCCAGGTCTCACAGACATAGAGGAGAGCTAGAATTACCACTGCTTTGTACACCAAGAGTCTAGTTCCAGAGGGGTAGCCGTGTTAGTCTGTATACAGAAAAAACAAAGTGACCTGTAGCACCTTAAAAATTAACAAATTTCTGCGGGCATAAACTTTTGTGGGCTGCAACCCACTTCGTCAGATGCATGAAGTCTAATAAGTCATAAGAGTCTAGTGTGTATTCTGATATCCTGGTGGTTGATACCCTGTGAGACAGTCTGCCAAAGGCAAGGCTGACACAGCAGATTCTGTGCTGAATCTCAACGTCTGGTTGCCGTCTGTGAGAGATGGCTGCCAAGGTGGGCACAGTGTTCTACATTTTACAGCACTTCTATGCTATTTCACACCTCTGTACCATTTGCTCCACTCCATACTAAAATGAAATAATTCCTTCAGTCTCCTTCAGAAGTGCAGGGAAAACTAGTTCTCACAGATTATCCCCATTCCATCCCTGATCAATTACTGATTGGAGCGCCTGCAATGAATGTTCTAAGGGGCTGCATTCTGTTTAAAGAATACTGATACAGCATAGTAATTAATCATCCGAGACTGATACCAAACTCTACTAAATGAGTTCCAAAAGCATATGCCAGTTTTTTAAGAATATTCATTCTGAAGTGGAGGGGGGAGGCATGCCTAAATGACTCATAGTTCAAAAAGTTCATGTACGCTTAGTGATAGTCAGCAAAAGTTCAAGAACCAAACTCAAGCTTTTGATGAGCTGTTGCTAAATTTTGATGAGTGTTCAAATTCTACATATGCATGTTCCTCAAAATTTTTGGAGATGTGAGCCCCATTGTACCTGGGCTCAAAGCTTTGGTAGATGAATAGCTATACTTAGGCCCGGTCTACACTTACCTTTGCGATTCGGTGGCAGTCAACGGGAGATACGCAAGTGACGTAAATCACTTGCATATCTCCCATCAACTTTGTGGCGTCTCCTCTGCGCGCCGTCCATACTGCGCTGCGTCGAAGGGAACAGCGCTCCCTTCGACGCAGCGCTCCGCCACTTACCGGGGTGGCTTTCCTGCGTCGATTGCTGGATCGACTGAGCGCGTCTACACAGACCGCTCAGTCAATCCAGAGCAATCGATCCGACGGCGGCGAATTTGCCGCTGCCGGTGTAGACCTAGCCTTAGTCATTGTCACAGTGTGTTTTGCTACACAAACTGAATAGAGTTGCTCAGCAAAACAAGTCAGAAATGATCTTTTAAACATGTTCTAGTTCGCGTCAGTCAGGTTATTGATGTTCAGTGCACATCTGGTAAAAAGAAGGGATGTCATAAAACAACAAGTCAGCAGTATTGCAGTTGGGGTCTATACACACAGTACTTCATAATGCTTGAATTAAGAAGCACAAAACCCAACAAAAGTGAAATAAAAGCCTGAAGAACAAGACACTGAATGAAAGCTTCTTTGAAAGTTCTTTACATGTACAAAATTAGATCAGTATATCTGGGATGGGGAAAGTGGTTTGGAAGAGTTAAAGAACCTGACTGAATCTTTGCCCATCCAGCAAAATGAACCTGAGCAATTTTTATTGTAAGGTTCATATATTTTGCTCAGTAAGCTGCTTATTGATTTCTGTGGTTACCTCCCTGCTGGAACTTGGATGATAGTCTGTGTATTGGCTGGTAGAAGTGCAGCATAAAATTTGGAACCTGGGGAAAGAGGATAGGCCAGGATGGGGGGGAAGAGACTGTGTGGGTGGCAAGGGGGAAGGGATATCATGGGCTGGAGGGTGTAGGGTGTGTGTGGGAGTGGCGTGGGGGGAATTCTTTATTCCACCATCTCTTGACTAGCCTTTGCTGAGTAACTATAAGATGTCCCCCTCCCATATCCAATTAATTTAAAAGAGGGCACCTGAGCCTGGGAGGAGAAGGGGGGAAGTGGAGGGGAGAGAGAGACCTGCCTGACAGCACAGACTGGAGGAGCAAAGAAATGGACATGAGAGAGCTGCCTGAGAGAAGCAGGCTTCAGAGAGTAGCAAGCTCTGCAGGCCCTCGCTGGGAAAGGAAGGAGTTGTCTAGAGGACCAGAAAAAGGCTTGGTCATCTGACCTTCCTGAGCTAGTGCACTCCAGGGCTGGGGGGCTGAAGAGGGCTGAGAGCTAAGGATGGGATGCACAAAGGGACTGTTGCCTGATTTTGGGGGTATAGTAATTTGAATGGGGTTCTAGGCTCACCCATTGATCTGATCAAAAGATAATGAGGTTCCAGTCCCGGAATCAGGCAACAGAATTGTTTTTACAAGGACTGCGGGGTGCACGACAGAAATTCTCACACTGATAACCAGATATGTATGGTTTTACAGACGTTTATTAAGATCACATAGAATGATAGAGGAATAATCAAATGGATAGTGGTTAGAATTACAGTCTTGTTCTAAGGCACATATGATGTACACTTTGGATTAATATACTCACACCCTTCCCTGACGACCTGGTTTAGAGAGGTGTCCGGTTCCTCAACTCTTGAGTGGAGGGGTGGAGAGCTATGCAGTGCGGGAGAGCTAAGAGCAATAGGACTAAGACTACAACTAGTAATAAGTATGAACTAAGAACAAAGATCCTGTAGGGAGGCATGGTGGCCTTCCTCAGAGTCTGGGCCCGAGAAATGGTCATGACCCCCTGGCTGGACAGTGCAACCGGCCTACAGATCCTAAAAACACCAACACAAAAGAAGCCCAAAAGAAGAAGTAGCTGAAAGGAGTAGCTGACGGTTGCACCCAACTAACATAGTTTGCCCCTTATATACTCTGAATAATATGGGTTTATGGGTCCTCCTTCTAAGTCCAAACTTGGCCTCTTCACCCGCAAATTATTAGGGTACACTAGTCTACAGGCTGGCAGGTTCATGCGTATTATTGATGCACATCTTCTTTCCAGACAGTTTGCTCATCTTCCCTTTGTTGTTTCTGGCTATTTCTGTGGGTTTTGGGGTGTACTTGTGAAGTTTATTTGGGACATAAACTGGGCAATCTCCCCCCCCATTTTGGTGCCTCCTGACTTACCTAGGGTAAAGGTTCTGACCATATATCGTTTTATCCTTTAACACATCATTACTTATATGGGCCAAAGGTCCCGAACATATGTATGCTAACTGCCTTAACTTTCATACAGGATGTGGCCTGTAGGTCTCTGTGTTACAGCTGTAATACTTTAATATGAATCTATGACTCTATTATAAAAAAACAAATACTTAAATCCATAAGGAAAAGTATATATGTGCAAGCAAGCAGGCTAGTCCTATAGACTACAAGACTTAGGTGTTGCAGTGCTCAGCATCACAGAGCCTAGCCTTTAGGTGCTGAAGAAACCAATCACAGGAACAACACTGAGCTCCACAAAGCCTGAGTTAGGGGCCTAGGCTATCTATACTTTGAACAGGGAGAGACGGACGCCTTAGAATGTGATCTCCAAAAGCCACAACACTCAACAGGGAGCTGCCTAAACCAGACAGTGGTAGATGTTGATGACAGGATATTCAGCCCAGCCCTCTATCAGGGCCAGACACCGAAGTCCAGGCTGCAGCCTATTTTTGCTTAGAGATCCACAAATGGGAACCCACCACCTGGATCAGGCCGCTTAGTCGGCTAAGTGAGTTCTTGAAGAAATGAGTTAGGTGTCTGCCTTGCTTCGCCCTAAAAAGCTAGAGGGAGGAAGGGTGTACACCTTATAACTTTTAGTTCAGTAGTTAGAACACTCACCTGGGATGGGATGACCCACATTCAATTCCCTCCTCTCTGCCAGAGGAGGAAAAAGGATTTAAATGTTCCCTCTTTCAAGTCTTTCCTCCATAAGTGTGTACCTGTTTCTTTAGCATCCACCATTACTTCACAGACCACTCTCAAAATCCTTTGTTTTGGCTTAAAGAAGAGGCAGTGACAGATCTGGGATACTTTACACGCCTAAGGTTTCCTGCCACCCATGACTGACGAGAAGTGTGGATACCCTTTTTGGAGGAGGGGACCAGATGGGCAGAATCTCTGAATCTTCATAAGAGCAATTTGGGGCTAACCTACAGAAAAATGACTGAAAGTGGTGTCCTTGTTGTTCTGGTGATGACCACTTAGGTGTGGCATTGGCAACATAGGCAGCTACCAGCCACCCTCGACGACAAGAAAGACAAAATAAATTAAAGAAACAAAAAATATGGTCTGTAAGTGATGCAAGCCAGTAAGATGGAGAAGACCTGAGTGAGAACCACAAGGCAAAGGAGGAAATTGTAGCTAAAGATATATATAAAATCACATAATTGTGGAATTAATGTATGGGTATTAGATTAGATTTGAGTTGTAGGTTTAAGTGGTAAAATATAAATTGGCTGACACCACAAGGGTATATGACACCACAGGGATATGTGACTAAGTATATATCATTGATGAGTAGCTATAAGGTATATAAGTAAGAGAAGTCTATAACGCATGCCTATAGGCTCTAGTTCTGTAAAATATAGCTTGGCCATAGAAGGCCTCAGGCCTGAAACAGTTTGGCATGACTTGTTGACCGAGAGAGAACTTTGTTTCAGTAAATTGTAAGATTACAGTAAAAGTTGTTAAGGTGCTGATTTTAGGGCAACTATGCAGCAAAAGACTGGAAAATACAGCACAATGTACCAGTTAATATCACAAGATGTCCAGTTGTAACATCTTGAGGAATTCTGCAACGTTGCCATAATAACTCGTTGACATAAATGCTAATGAATGGAAGAGGAATGAAGGGGTTAGCCTATGATAAACAAGGCACCCTTAAATTAGTGGGGTGCAGATGCACAGATTAAAAAAGGAGTTGAAACCATTCTGCAGAAGCATATGGTACAGGGCTCATCAGCGTAACACACTGTAAAGCCTGTGTCCTGGGCTACATGCCTTGAGGGAAAGAGAAGTCAGGATGACAACTGCTGGCAATGATGATGACGATGATGATGATAAACATTGACAGCTCAGGGTCTGAACCAGGAAAAGTAAGAGATACCAGTATTATGACTAGACATGCTGTTTTATCCCTTTCTTTCCTCCTGTATTGTAGGGTTTTTGATATTGTTGCTCTGCTTAGTAAGATTCTTAATACAAGGGCAGTTGAGAACCTGAGTCCATTGGTTGTGGTACTTACTTCTGTGCTCCTAGAATCGCCAACCTAATGATATTCCTAATGGTAATTATTACCCTGCTAATTTTCTTACCTCAGGGTATTGGTTTTATACTAGATAACAATCTATCAATAATCAATATATTAAGCCATCACTATTAAGAAGAAGATATATTTAAAAAAATGCTCTCTTGGTAGAGAAGGTTCTAACTTTCCCAAAACTAAATTCAGACCCTGGCATGTCAAGGAGGAGGCAAAAAGAATAAGAACTAAGGGCCAAATTCAGCCTTGGTTTAACTCTGACAAAGTAATTATATCTGGAATTAATTTGTTTCATTATCTCCCATCCCATAAATTGCTGTGACTGAGATCTGTAAGCCCTGTAAAGAATGGCAGCTCCCTGAATGTAAGGCATCTTGTAGAAAGCTTGCCCTGCTAGCATGGATTGGACTGAATAGAGACACTGGATTTATGGTTTATTACAACAATATACTACTAACTAAAACTACAATATACTAACTAACTAATATTATTAACAACTGCCCCCACCCCCCAGATGCCTTTTCCCCGCACCCTCCTTTCCTTTCTCCCCTGTGACTGGAGGGATGCTAACAGACCACTTCTTGAATGGTCCCTTGAAATATGTGTTAACTAGTTATGCTAAATAATTTCCCGTTGACTTACTAACGTCTATTTACCGTGGCATCCTCACTTCTCTGCATCCTCAGGAAATGCTCTCGGGTTGATACAGCTTTACTCTGCTTGTGGGGGTGGATTAATGGCATCGACTTCCAGGATTGATTGAGCAGGTTTTCACTGCCACTCAGTCAATCCTATGGAATCGACCCTGCCCTGCCAACAATGCTGCTGGCAGTGTAGACATACCCTCCACTGCCTGGTTTACACTGCACAGGTTTATCGACACAAGTCAGCTTGTGTCAAACAACAGTGGAGGTGTGCGCACTAAAACACTCCTCCCACCAACGAAACTCTCCTGAGTTGCTGACAAAATAAAAATTTCTCGACGAGAGGTGTAGAGCTTTTTGAGAAGAAGTTAGATTCACAAAGTTTCAGTGTGGATGCTGCACTTGGTTATGTCGCTCTAAATGACCATCAGGAGGTGTCCCACAATGCCCATCCTGACTGCTCCAGTCAGCAGTTTGAACTCTGCTGCCCTGCACCCAGGCACACAGATATCTGCCCCTCCTGCTTTAAAGGCCTGGGAATTTCTGAAATTCCATTTCTTGCTTGGTCTGCATGGAGACCTCACTTCACATCTTCCCAGGTAACCATGGTGGCTCCACGCTTCAAACGCTCTCCTGCTTGGAGCACGCCAGAATTGTTGGATCTGCTGGGTCCTTGGGGAGAGGTGGCTGTGCAGTTCCAGCTCTGCTCCTCCCATATGAACTTCAATACCTATGGGCAGATTTCTCGAGGCCCTTTTGGAGAAGGGCGATGAACAAGATACATGTCAGTGCCGTGTGGAAATCAAGGAGCTGAGGCAGGCGTGCCAGAAGGCCAGGGAATCCGACAGTGTCTCTGGTGCTGGGCAGAAGACCTGCCGCTTCTATAAGGAGCTGGATGCCATCCTCAGTGGCGACCCAACCTCCACTGCCAAAAGTCTTGTGGATGCTTTGATGGGGCTGGGAACAGCAGACTGAGCCCTGAGGATGAAGTCATGGATGAGGAGGCTGAGCTGGAGGATGAGATGGGACAGTCATCAGGGAGCGAAGCCAGATGACCAACGGGGTCATCTGGTGCCACGGGGAGCCAAGACATCTTCTCAACCTTGGAGGGTTTGAGCTAGTTCCAGCCCTCGATCTCTGGTGTGCATGATGCAGGAGAGGGAGCTCTGTTACGTTGTCTTTCTGATTTGATGCTGCTCGGTTATATGAGGTAGAGTTGTCCTTTGCTTTGTTCACCAGCGGGTGAAGAGATAGAAATGTATAAGACTAGCTGTGTTTGTTCTTCTATGCTTCACGTTCTCCTGTGCAGCTAAGCAATGCAAAAGACTAGCTTCACGTTCTCCTATGCAGCTAAGCAATGCAAAAACGTGCTAACGTATACCAAGATTTCATGGGAATCCTCCAGAGACATCAGAGTATGTCTACATGCATGGTGGTGCTGGATCATTTTTGTGAGATTGATTGAGCGGCAATGGAGACCTGCTCAATCAATCCAGAAATCTAATCAGTAAAACCACCCTCGCAAAAAGATTAATGCTGCGTCGATGGGAGGGCATTTCCCTTCGGCACAGTGTAGTGGGGATGCTGCACTAATTGGAATTTAGGAAGTCGACAGAAGATACACAAGCTACTCTATACAGCTTGCGTATTTCCCATCAACTGCCTTCGAATTTCACTGCAAGTATAGACCCGGTCCAACAAACTTTTCTGGAGGAACTTGCCAATCTTCTGCTGAAAGTTCCTTGGCAGAGCTGCTTTGTTCCTTCCCTTATTGTAGGAAACTTTCCCATGCAAATCGGCAATCACTTGTGCAGGGACCAGAGCAACACACAGGCAAGCAGCATATGGACCTGATCTGAAGCCACTTGTATGGAGGAGATGCACCTTAGCATCTCTGCTTACTCTCAGGAGTGAAATATTAGTTTCTTTTACTCCCACCAGTGCAAAATGGTGCTAGGATTTACAATTTTGTCCTTAGTCACCTGCATGACCTAGACAACGTCCAAGACCCTTTTCCCCGTCTTGAGCACATCCACACTCTGAGACTGAACTGACCATGATTAGGGCATTTGCCGAGCTACGTGCGTGCCAGTGGACACTGCGAAAGAAGTGTATTTTACTGTAAAGATTCAGTGCTGTGAGTGCACTAACAATCATGCTTCTGTTCACTGTTTCTTCTACTTCTGCAGGTGTGGCCTTCAGTGGTACCCCTTCCACACTGGCCAAACACCTCCACCTGAAAAGAAAGTGACTGAGGAGGATCAAGGAGGAAATGTTCCTGGAGGTGCTCCAATCCTCAGAGGCAGAAAAACAAGAACACAGGGTGTGGAGACAGACTATAAATGAAAATCAGAAAATAAATAGGCAGGAAAGGAGGGAGAACCAGGAACAAATCTTAGCAGGATAGGAGTGGATGAGAAAAGCCATGGAGGAGTAAATGGAGCTGTTGAAATCACGCTGCAGACTGAATTAATGCATGCTTGACCCCTACAGCCCTCCAACTGCTTGCCATGCCCTTCCCAAACTCCTCCTATACATTACTTCCAACCTCCCACCCTGTCTCAGTACCCCATTCACTCCACCCCTTCAGATAGCTTTCAAAATGATAGCTGGACCTACACACAGCTATGAGAGCCCACACTAACCTTCACTGTTCTTTTCCTTCCCACCCAGCATTTTGTGTGTGTTTTTAATTGTTATTTAATTAAAACATACTTGCTGAAAAATAAGCAATCTTTGTCTCCTGTACAGGGTGGTTTCTGCTGAAATTAATACCCAGTCACAACTGGATCATTTGCAGAGTACAAATCATAGTCAGGAATCATTTAAATTTTCATGCCAGGTGGCAAATAAAAAAATCATGGCATAGCGCTGTTTAGGAAGATACCTTAGTGGAGCTCATCATCCAAATGGTGCCTCGAGGCCTCTCTGATTCAAATAGTCCCCCTTTGTGCTCTTCTAAGAGCCTTGATCTCTGGTTGCTCAAACTCAGCCACCAGGTGATCTGTCCCTTGCGCTTCACCCCCTGGGAAACTTTTCACCATTAGCTTCACAAATATTATGGGGTGCACAGCAAACGGCTATGACCATGGGAATATTTTCTTCATTTAGCTCTAGCCCACTATAATGGAAGAGCTAGCATGCATTTAATCTGCCAAAAGGACATTCAACGGTCATTTGGCAGCTGCTCAGCCTGTTATTGGAGCACTCCTTGATGCTGTCCAGGTTGCCTGTATAAGTGTAGCATCACTAGGGGCATTTCAACATCCCCCAGTGGAATCTTTTGGTCTGGAAAAGAAGTCCCTGCTTGCAGCTTTCTGTATAGACCAGTGTTCCTGGAGATGCATGCATCATGCACCTTCCCTGACCATCCCACACTGATATCCATGAAATACCCACAGTGATCCACAAATGCCTGCAATACCATAGAGAAGTACCCCTTTCTATTTATGTACTCTGTTGCAAGATGGTCCAGGGCCAAAACTGGGACACGCGTGCCATCTATCGTCCCACCACAGTTAGGGAATCCCATTGTTGCAAAGCCATCCACTATTTCATGCACATTTCCTAGAGTCACAGTCCTTCGTAGCAGACTGCAATTATTGGCCCTGTATATGCGTGATAATACATCCTCAACGGTGGACTTCCCACTTCAGCTGATTCACAACTGACAGGTAGCATTCTGGAGTTGCCAGCTTCCACACAGAAATTGCCACACATTTCTCCACTGAGAGGGCAGCTCTCATTTTGATGTCCTTGCACTGCAGTGCTGGGACGAGCTTTGCACTCAGTTCCAGGAAGGAGGCTTTCTGCATCCAAAAATTCTGCAGCCATTGATCGTCATCCTAGACCTCCAAAATGATGTGATCCCACTACTCAGTGCTTGTTTCCCATGCCCAAAAGCGACAGTCCCACAGTGTGCAGCTGCTCCTTGAATGTCAAAAGTTATCTGGCATTACTTTTTTCCATGGCACACAGCAGGTCAGGTGCCTCAGATTCCTGTTCAGATGGGGAGCTCATGATATACTGGATGACATCCACAATATGTTCATAACAGCGATCACAACAGTGGAGAAGCAATGTAGGATCCAACTTTTCAGACAGAGATGGTGAGTACACAGTAAACAGCCGCCACTGAAAAGTGCCAAAAAACACACTTGGAAACCTCTGGAATGATGAGATGGAAAAAACTGCATCATGGGACATTGAGCCTGCACCCCTGATACGCTGTGATTCACTCCACCATTCCACAACTTCTAGCTGCAGAAGGTGGTGAGTTGCACAGTGGAATAGCTACCCACAGTGCACTGCTCTCTTTGTAGATGCTAGTTCACCGATGGTGGACACGATCTGCTGACAGAAGGCCCGCTGTGTAAACGGGGACAAGTGATGTAATTATAGTGCTTTTTGATCATCAGCATAACTTGTGTCTACAAGACTCTGTAATGTAGACAAGGCCTATGTTTCCGGGACCTGAAGAAAAGCTCTATGTACACTCAAAAGCTTGTGTTTCTCACCAACAGAAATTAGTCCTATAAAATATATATACTTTGTTTCTCTGCTAGCTGGTTATATAACCCTTGTTTATTTTAAGCAGACTTGTGTTCTCTAGGTCCCACTTTATGAGAGAATATAGGGTCATTGGAACCCAGTGGAGATTTGTGACAGCAAATGCTACTTGCTGTTCTCAGCAGTGGCTTGGCCTTAAGTCTTATGCCTCTCAGGCATGCAAGTCTCTAGCAGCTGATTACAGTGTTGTCTTTTTTTTAGTGATTACTCAGGATGGATATTCTGCACTTCTGGTACCAGGAAAGGAAACATCAGTGTAAGCATCTCACAGCCTTGGTCTTTTTCTACATAAAAGTGGTCCTTTGGGAGGAAACTCAAATAAAGCACCTTTCTAAACTGCACACCAGATGACTGAACAAAACAGGCCCAAACCCAATTATTCAAGAGGAAGCTGATGCTAGTCTTTTCTCAATAAGAAACACCAAGCAGAGACAATGCTTTGGAACTAACTAACCTCTAGCTAATTAAAGTTGCCCCCTCTGCCTTCTTGTTTGAGAGGTATTTCTATTATAAAGTTATTGACAAGCATGGAGCAAATCACAAAGTTAAATCCCCAAAACTGGAAAGAAAGGTGAATAGTACATATGCCACACTACAAAAGGATAATTTGCATATATTGCAATGACCAGCAGCAATGGTTTTCTGTTTGTCTGCATTGCATTCTTTCACTTCTCACAGAGTAATCTGAACAATTTGTCTCCATATAATTGTGCTAAGGCTACAGGCATCTGAAATTCCTGATAATTTTGCCATCCTTTGTTGTGACAATGAATGACTATGTATGTTTCTTCTGTGTTTGTTAATGTTGCTTTGCAGTCTGTACCCTGTATGTGCACTGAGAGATAAATTTAACATTGACCCTAAATGGCAACAAATTGTCTAAGAATGGTTTTTAAACATACTGCTTTAAAGTCATCCTATTTCACTCTTTAAAGCTAGCTGCTTGAATAGGTCTTGCGGAGGGAGATGCCACAGTTCTCCTCACAGTGGCTGATTTAGAAATGGAATAATTTATAGAGTATTTGGTCTTTAAGATGAAGAGCAGGAATTAATCCCATCAACAAGAGTGCCTTACAAAAACAATAGGAGAGTGTTCTAATAAATCTATCTACATGCTGAGGGAAAAAAGGGGAACCAATTTTGGAACAAAACAGCTGTGTGTTGCCTGCCATCACAGAAGACAATAAAGAATTCAGTAAATGTATGGGTTGGCTGGGAAATTTTAATAGAGCTACTTAGCCAAAGACAATCATGAATAAGTAAGCTAGTGATAGAACAATACAATATACTATTAGCAGTTGCAACATTTCATTTTAGTCAGTGGATTGTTTACCACTCGGCAATTGGCGCAGCCAAGCAAGGAAATGAATGAAGTCACACATCTGCTGCATTTCATCTCTCTCTCTGTGGACACTACAACCTTTGTCAGACACAGCACTAGCCATGGAAGGAACAATGGGAGGAAGTTCAAAGAAGACCAGATTGTCTGGTGGTAAAATGCCACTAATCAGGTTGATGGTAGTTATATAAATGTGTAGATACATATATATTGCCTCCATTTTGTCGTCACTTAGTATCTTCATGTCTTATTAAGATGCTGTGTTGGAAGAATGAAAACAAGGCTAAGGGGAAAATATTCACGAGCTCATTAGTAACTGAGGTGCAATGGCTCAAAGAAGTTTTAGTTCCATTTCCTTGTGTCTCCATTCTCCTCTGTGGTACCAATGACTTTCTCTGAGACTTAGGCTCATAAGTGTCTATAACTTTTGAAAATGGGGCTTAAACTTTTAAATCATTAAGGCACTTCTTGAAATTTTACCCAAGGGCTCTGTCTTTACTAACAGCTATAGAACAGATTTGGAATAATTGCTCATAGTCTCTAGGAATAACCCATTGTTTACTGGTCTTTTGCTTTGACTTGCTCACTGTTCCAAAGTCCCCTTGGAATTATTTTCTGTTTCAAGGTCCCCTTTTCTACTTCCAAATCTTTCCTTCTTTCTCCTGACTTTCTCTTTCTCTCTTCATACTCCAGTCTTCCATGTCTTCATTCTTTTCTTTTATAAACTTCTATAATTCTTCCCAGTACTTCTGGTGCATTTTCTGCCTGACAAATATTCACTGGCACTGTGTTCCCACAATTGGGGTTTGGCTTAAGCTGGCACATGATGGCTTAACATACTAGCAATTTTAATTCTTTCATCAGATTCTACAGAAGTTAGTCCTTCATTCAAAAAACAAAGTTGAATTATTTATGCGGATAAGCTTCTTAATGCTAACCAATGCAGGGCTGTCTTGTTAAGTTGCAGATTCAGACAAAAATAACACTTCTTAGGCCTAGACTGTCCCATTCATGTCAATGGCATGTTGACTCTGAAGCCTGATGACAACAGAAATGTCATCATTAAGTACTTCACTGCTGATCATTCCAAATCAGAAATTCAGTCTCTGGTGCTTAGTTTTAATTGATCTCATAAGCCACATGGTATGGCTGCTGTTACCTAATTGGTGGGTGTAGCTTTTACAAGTACCATCATGATGGGTGTGATGCTGGCAGACCAGGTGTGAGCTTTTGCCCTGGCTGAACACTGACAAATGAGTTGCTGGAATTCAGTCTTTTCACCTGGTGTTAGTATGGTTAAGATGGGAATCAGACTTAAAACGATGTGTTTAGTGTTTAGACTTTATTAAATGCTTGTAAGTTGCTGCATCCATTAATCTCACTTATAAAATTCCTTATCACCTTCAATAAGGCAATATTTAAAGTTTCGCCTTGCAACTGTAAAAGAGGTTTGCTCTGAGACAGGGAATGCAGGCAGGAGGAATCATCACCTACCCATGGAGAAGGCACATTGAAACTAACTAGGCTAAATAGGCCATTGTGGGACATCACAATACAAAGACTTTAATGGCCCTTTCAGACCCATGAAGAGGCTATGTGCAAAAGGGCTCATCCCATCAGCTTGAAATCGGAAAAGAAAAGAAAAATAGCTGACAAGAACATTTTTCATCTCTTTTACTGTTTGGACTCTCACAGGGCCAGAGCTATGAAACAGAAGTAGAGATCCCCTGGGTTAGTCTTAAAAGACACTCAGAACTGACATTACTGCAACTCTGTCACCTTTTATATCATAGATCATAAATCATTTGTGTATATATGCTTGCCTGCTTTAACCTGGTAACAGCTCTCATTTCTTTTCTCAGTTAATAAATCCTGAGGTAATTTACTATAGGTAAGATCTAAGGCACAAAATGACCTCGGGTAAGTGACTGATCTTTTGGAACTGGGAGAAACCTGAATATTGTTATGATTTTTAGAGTAAAGTGACCATCTATCACAGTTCAGCTTGCCTGGGTGGCAAGATAGACTGGAATGCTTCAGGGAACTCTGTAACTCCATGGTAAAACCATTATAGTGCTTTGGGGGTTCACACTTGCTACTGGGTAGCTAAAATTTAATGAAAGAACAGCCAGTTTGGGGGTCTCTGCCCTGCTTCTTGACAGTTTGGCCTGAGGTTAGCATTCATGGTCATGAGCCACCCCAGAGAGTGTGACAATGGGCATAAGGTCTGTGGTATGAATGCTCACTAAACATGAATTTTAAAATCACTTTCTGGGAGTATTTGAACATGTATGCTGAAAATTATCTTACAGTAACATCCTAGAAAATGGCCTAGATAACTGAATCCTATTAACTGAATCCTAGCAACACCATCAGGAGCACATTCACCTGCAGGCCTACTAATGTAATATATCCCATCATGTGCCAGCAATGCCCCTATGCCATGTACATTGGCCAAACTGGACTGTCACTGTGCAAAAGAATAAATGGACACAAATCAGACATAAAAATGGTAACATCCATAAACCAGTAGAAGAGCACTTCAATCTCCCAGGACACTCTGTAGCTGACTCGAAAGTTGTCATACTTCTACAAAAAAAACTTCAAAAACAGACTTCAGCAAGAAACTGCAGAGCTGGATCTCATCTGCAAAGTTGACACAATCACTCTGGGTCTGAACAGGGATTTGGTTATTTCATTACAAGACGTAATTGTCACTGTTCATACATGCTCACCTTCTGATCAATGGTTGTGAATAGGCCTCATCTACTCTAACTGAATTGACTTTGTTAGCACGTGCCCTCCCCATTGCTGTTTCTTACCCTTGGGTGTATATATATACACCTCCTATCTGTGATTTCCACTTCATGCATCTGACGAAGTGGGTTGCAGTCCACAAAATCTTATGCCCGCAGAGATTTGTTAGTCTTTGAGGTGCTACAGGACTCTCGTTTTTGCTGAATCCTATTAATGTTCATGAGCAGACCTAAAAGGGTTGTGAATATTGTCAAAATAAGTTAGTTTTTAAAATCGTCAAGAATGTTTGCAGAATTGTTCTTGCATTATTCTCCCAGCATTTAATATAGAATGATGAGAACCGTTTCATACTGATACTCATTCTAAATGTTGGATCTCATTATAACTGCTACAATTTTGTAATAATGAGAGGTTGGAATGATTAATTTATAAGGGAAAAGTAAAAGAGCTCCAGTAAGCAAGCATATATAGCTCAGTTTAAGAAATGGCTAAACGGGGTGTGTTGGGAAAAGACATGACAGAAGTATTTGCAGAGTTTAAGCACGTCTGGAAGGAGAGGAATTTAGGGTTGTCCAGTAAGTGTTAAACCTAGTAGCAATGGGTTGGTGTTTTTAAAATGAAAACATAGTCTGAATCTGAGGACAAATTTCCTGACAGTGAATCTGTTAGGTAGTCTCCTAAGGGAAGTGAAGCTCTATTACTTTAAAACAAGACTTTGTAAAACAAAAGAGAATGCACTGTTGCAAACTGGTGTACTGGCAGGGGATGGGCCGTCAGAGGCACAGGAATCTCTGACTACTCTGATTCCGAGAGCTTTGACTTTCTGCTCCTTGAATGGTATGACTTTACTCCTCAGTATTCATTGTGAGGCTAATGGCACAAAGACATATTCACATTCGTCGTTGCAGGGAGTAAGGGACTAAAATTCAGACCCTTGTATAACCACATTGTGCTATGTGATTATACAAGGATCTGGGCTAGCCTCTTCCTTTAGATGCCCTGAAGGGGGAAGTGCAGCAGCATTCATGTGTGCAACATTTAATCGCTCAGATTTATCAAACACTTTTCCCCTACTCATTTCATCTAACACAGTGAGATCTGTTCAGTTCTTTCACTAAACTGAATGCTTTTGCTCTGTGAGGCAGTTTGCCACTCACAATGAATTATATATGTACAATTGCTTTACCTTTATATATTTTTTTTATTTTCAAATGAGAGTAAATTCTCATATCCCTGAAACATTCTGCTGATGGCTTTAGGAATATTTACAAATCCAAATTAAGGTACAATGTGTTTTTGCTCTTATTCATCCTGTGTTACATATTGCCACCTAAGAAACAAAAGCACACATTTTAAAAAGCAATAATTACTAAATATGAAATATTGCTAGGGATTGTTCCTGTGTGAGCATTTTGGTAGATGAAGGGAAAGAAACTGCTAATGGAAAAGCAGCTTTGTATGTAAAAGTATGGAGCTAGGTATGCATCAAAACCAAATGGATAACAGAGGGGAGTCCACACTTTGCACAAGTAAAGGCAATTCGGCGACCTTTGCAGGAACTATGATTTCACATCCAACATTGCAGCAGCTTCCCTCTTTAATTCTGAATTGCAGCCTGTGGAAGCCATGGGTAACATTCTGGTTGCATTTACTGTTGAGTTACAGTAATGCAGCCCCATTGAAATCAATGGAATTGCTCCAGATTTACACCAACGTGAATGAGGTCAAATTTGGCTGCTCAGTTCCACCTTGCTGTATAGATACATAGGAATTACCATATTGCATCAAATCAATGGCCCATCTATTCCTGTATCCTGCCCCCAATAGTAGTTAGGACCAGGTATTTCAGAGGAAGATACAAAAAAACCAAAGCCTGTAATAAGTAATTATGGGATAACCTGCCCCCAGAGGTAGTTTCCTCCTAACACCCAATAAAGACCTGACATACAAGCTACATCTTGAGCCAAGCATAGTGTTATAGTGCATGTAATTTCCAACAGGCATCTGTTAAAGATGAGTAAGGCTGAGGGCCCCATTTGTCTTGCACACACTGTGCTTTGACCATCCCTGGAATAATACGTTGATTGATATGATTATAAAAATACCTCAATGCTAGAAAGACATTTATGTAAGAAAAGGTTTCACTATAGCCTTCTTAGACTGGCTCAGAGCTTTAACTCCTCTTCCTTAAAAACTGATAGTTGCTTCACACTGAACTTTTTCTGCTGCTGTCTGTGTAAAAGAGCTAGTTGGGAAAGCATCATGGTACTATATGTAGTTGGCCTGGAGGCGGAATTATTCAGTCTTGAATGAAAGAATTATTTTACCTTTATGATTTTATCCATCACTCATCCCAAGCTTTAAGCACTTCACAGAAATAAAATACATAACACTAGTGAAAAAATGTGAAGTCTTCACTCCCTCATTGCTGTTATCCAGTTACCTACTGTCCATTGTTAATAAACCCTCCCAATGGTAGTGAGGGTTAGTACTGAGAAACATATTGAGCTTTTCATCTTTAATGGTTGCTCACTTGTTTGAGTATAGACTAGGGGTGTAATCCTACTCCCATTGAATTCAGTGGGAGTTTTGACATTGATTTCAATGGGGCCAGGATTTCTTCCCATGTCTTTAATGATGTTCACTGTACAGTTGCCCATTTTAAATAATTCGATGGTCTATGAGTACTTCCTATATTTTTTATACACTAGCACATTTCCTACGGTTTGTATAGCACTGGTGTTAGCTGCATTGGTGGTAGCATGATACAGGAGAGAGTCCCTTTTATAACAGTGGCATGCAGGCCTGCTTAGAAAATGCCAGAGCCCTGTCTTGCCTTTTCTACGTTAGTGTTATTAGCCATGGAACTGCACCCGTGTTAGTTCAACAGTGGGGAAAGTGCTGACAGTCGCTAATGAGAAGTAGAATAAATTTCCTATCTACAACACAGACCTCAGCCTTGAGAATGACATTGATGGGATCGTCTGTTGGCAGGCTCTGGAGAGCATCCTAGGACTGCTTAGTGCGGGAGGCAGAGGCTATGTCTACCCTGGAATTGGGAGGTGTGATTGCAGCAGGTGTTGACATTGATCTAGCTAGATCAAAGCTAGTCTAGTAGCAATGCCAGTGAAGCCATGACAGCACATGGGCTAGCCCCGCCCACTGCTATTATTGCTTGAGCTAGCTTGATGAGGCTAGATTAAAGCTATCTTGGGTGTATCGACATGTGCCACAGCCATACCTCCCGACTGCAGGGTAGACATAACCTGAGTTACTTTCTCACCCCACCAGCATGAGGTGGGCAGTGTCACTGTC
Organism: Mesoclemmys tuberculata; assembly: GCA_007922155.1. Taxonomy (NCBI): domain Eukaryota; kingdom Metazoa; phylum Chordata; order Testudines; family Chelidae; genus Mesoclemmys; species Mesoclemmys tuberculata. Next base: position 26,333,913 of record ML675611.1, on the reverse strand, counting down.
ACCGTTCTGTGGGCAAAGTGGGCCTCCATTGAAAGGGGACTCATTTAAAGAGGACCTTTGCTGATGGGACCAGGTGGCAGTATGAATGGGCTGTTGTGAACTACATTTCCTTTTAGAGACTAAGGCGAAAAGCGTGCAGTAAACGGCAAAACTCTCATTAATTTCATTGATGTGGGATCAGAACCTTGACCAAAAGGTCATAGAATTTGGAACTGAGAAAGACCATCCAGCCCTACTCCCTTGTCTGTCCTTTGTGCATTGGACATTTTCCAGCATTTTGTCAAATGTAGTTTTATCTTTACAAAACAATAAGTTTATGTCACAATCTCGTATCTCACAGTCAAGATGCTTTCAAGATATTCAGTTTAAATTCTTTTTTAATTCCAATCCCTTAATCTTAATTATTCCTCATGTATTGCACCACCCCCTATAATTCTGCTCCATGATGTGTTTACACTTTTCAATTATGTGAAGCCTCTTAGCATGCTCCCCTTCATGTCCCACAGCCTCTCAGCGTATTGTATTCATATTCAATGGTATACTCCGCAGCCCCTAACTTCTTTCATTTGATCGATTTGCCATGTTCTGAAAAGAGAAAACGGCCTAATTTTCATTTGAAAAATTATCCAGTTGGAACAAAAATAATTAGGATACAGCAACAAAATATCCATGTGGACTGCAACATGAGGGAAAGTACTCTTCACACATTTTTTGCTTTCATTCTTGAATGCTTAAGAGTTTTTGCTTGGCTGATCTGTAATAAATGCAATTAATATAGTTATGTTCCAGGATTCAAAACTGGCTGCCACACAATATGGTGCATCACAGACTAGAGAATTCAGTACCAGCCATGATAACACATTGAACGTTCACAAATTTATTCATTATAGTCATAGATTCACAGACTTTGAGGTGAGAAGGAACCATTATGATAATTTAGTCTGACTTCCTGCATAATACAGGCCACAAAATTTCACCCAGTAACTTCTACAATATGTCCAATAAGTTTTTGTTGTTGTTATTATCAAATGAGAGTATATTTTTAGAAAGAATGCCCATCTTGATTTTAAACTACAAATGATGGAGAATCCACCACAACTTTTAGTAAGTTGTTCTAACGGCTAGTTACCCTCATTGTTAAAAATGCATGCTATTCATGTCATGTGAAAGTTGAAGATATATAGATTTAGACCTCCTGAAGTAAATTGGACAGTACTAAGCTGTGAACATTGGTACCCATTTAACCAAAATCTCTACCAGTATAACTCCATTGACTTTAATAGAGTTATTCCAGCAAAGAATGTGACCCCCTGTCATTTGTCCTTGCAATAAGAAAAATTATGTAAGTAATTTCTTAGAGGATAAAGTTTAGTTTTTGAATTAAAAATAAAAACCTATAAAACATATTTGACATTTCTGCCCTATATAATTAATGTTTTAGATTACTATACTCAGAACAATTCGTGGAGTACTAATGGTAATATTTCAGAGAAAAACCAATGATCATTAGAGCAGAGAGAGAATCTTGACCAAAAGGAATCATTTACTGGATCTTATGAATGCTACATTCAGATTCAATAAGGATCACCTTCCCCTGCCACACAAACACCACACCATATTATTAACTCATTTTTAAATAATGGAATACAGTTCTTCTGTAGTTAATTCTAATGTGGAAGTTCAAACAAGATGTTCTTTGGAAAGATGAATGTAGAAGTCAATTATACTGTAGCATCCCTGGATTATTTTATCATATCTCATGTAATAAATATTTGAGATACTGAAAGAACATAGAAATTCCATAGGGTGGAATGGGAAATACAAATCATGTAAATGGAAGGGAAATTGCATTGGGTTCTTCAGTTAAGTACTCCCTATAATTCTTATGCCAGTGTAATACTTGGCAAAACACTATGCGAAAGGAGTACATAAGCGTCAAATCTTGTGCATTATTAGCTTAAAGTGTATCTAGGAAAATACCATTTTATTGCATTTTGACTCAACTCAAACATTGCCAGGACTGTAACTGTCACTAAAGCTTCATTTACAGCTCTCAGTGCTGCAAAGAAGGACTGAACTGCAAATTAACTACAAGTTAGTTTTGGGGTTTAAAATGTCCCAGTTAGGTTCAAGTATACGTCATCAGAGACATTTCAGTTAAAGTGTAAGGGCTAAATCATGCCTTGTGTAGTCAGAGGTGCACTGGCTGATGGTGCAGCACGTCAGCAGGAGTGCCTGAGGCATTCTACCTGCAGAAGCAAAGGGAGGTGTGAGTCTCTGGAGAAAGGGAGCATGCTCAGAAATGGCACTTCCTATGGCTTTATAAAAAGGCTTCCGCACTGAGTGCTGGTCTCCAAGCGCATGGAGGTACATGCCTGAACATGCAACACATCATCACTGAATTTTAGAAGGAAGTTTGGATGGGGACACGTATATAATAATCTGATCACACTGTCCCGACTTAGGCAAAACCAAAAATTTTCACTGAATTCAATGAGAGATTTGTCTCAGGAAGGACTCCCGCACTGGGGTCATAATCTGTAGCACTTTCCTACCAAAACTACAGAAGGTGTTTATTCTGTCGTCTGATGCCTAGCAAATGTACTAACTAACACGGGAGAAGAAAGTACTATACAATGGATGGCTTTTTTCTCTGTTGAAGTGATAACTATGGCCCCCAAAAGCTTTCAACTTTTTGGGTCTAAAATATTTTTTATCTTGTGCATCTCTTTCAGGCTGGGACATGTGCAGCTCAGTCTCTCAGGCAGAAAAATTTGAGCCCATTCTGCTCTTTGTCACTAGAAGCTAGTGAGTTTTTCAAACCCCTTGACCCAATCTATCTCCAAACACCAGCTGTGCTATGAATCTGTTTTCACCGTGAGGCCCCACAGGAGTCTGTCTTAATCTGATATTGTTCAATATATCCATGGATGACTTGGGGAGTGGAGAGTATGCTTGTAACTTTGGAGGACAGGATCTGAATTCAAAGGGACCTTGGCAAATTGGAAAATTGGTCTGAAATCAACAAGGCAAAATTCAGTAGACAAATGCAAGTACTATTGCACTAAGTTTTTCTACACAGCAGCAGGGTGCTTGTAGCTACATGCCTCAGTGAAAGACTTTGGCAGTGGTGAGGCAATAGGGAAAGACTCTGGCAATGGGGAGCTACCAAGCCTTTCCCTGCTGCTTCCCTCTGCCAGAGCCCTTCCCTACTGCCGAAGCCTGCTGCTGGAGCCTTTCATTAAATGGGGTAAAGCTCTGGCAGCAGAATGCTGCATTGCTAAAAGTAGCAGTGTAGACATGGGAGGGACTGCTTGGGTGTGTAGAGAGCTAAGTAGGGTATATACACTTGGGTTCTGGCACGCCTGTACTCGCCTAAGCAGCGCCTCACTGTCTATACTGCTATCTATGCTCCTGCTGGCTAGGCATGCAATGTCTGTATTATACATGCTGCTGTGAACTTTAGGAAGAAAATATCAACCCCACAAATGAAAAATGTGGAAGAATTGGCTATGCGATAGTACTGCAGAAAAGAATCGGGGGGTTATAGTAGATCACAAATTGAATATGAGGCAATAGTGGAATGCAGCTGGGAAAATATTCTCAGGTGCATTAACAGGAATACCATATGTAGGAGGCAATTGTTCTGCTCTACTCAGCACTGGTGAGGACTCAGCTGGAGTAATGTGTTCAGTTCAGAAGTCCAGTCCAGAAGACTGTGTCCAGTCCAGAAGAGTGTTCAGAGGAAAGCAACAAAAATGAAAACCTGACCTATGAGGGAAGGTGAAAAAAACTGGCTTGTTTAATCTTGAGAAAAGAAGACTGATTGGGAATCTTATAACAGTTTTCTAATATGTTGTGATGGGGGCAGGCTCTATTCACCAAAGGATGGCACCACCAAATGGCCATTCTGGGGATTAGCTCTGCATGGTAACACCCTTCCAGTGGTTGTGCTCTGTCTCCATCTCCATCTCCGCCTCTCTCTCTCATGCCACCATCCCTTTTTTATGCCAGCCTCTTCATGACTCAGCCCTCTAGCCAGGTTGCTAAGCAGGTTCCCCTTCTGGGGTAGTCTTTCAAAATCTCTTCTGTCTATACGGCATCAGGCAGTCTTCATGCCCACTGCTCTGACCCCATCACCCCCTTAATGACTCAGGCAGTCTCCCTTCAGTGGCCGTGAGGGGAACCCAAGGTCCACCTTCAACTCTGGATTCCAGTCCAGGGCCCTGTAGTGACCAGTCAAGGTTTGCATCTACACCATCTTACTTACCTCGGGACTCCTTCCTACTGGGCTGCTTCTTCCCTTCTTTCGCCTTTACTTCATGGAGGAGGACTGCAGGTTTCCTCTCTGCTGCCCTCCACACTGTTGCCAGCCTCCTGGCTTTGTAGAAGCCCTGCCTGTTCCCTCCCAGGTGAACTTTCTTCTAATTAGTTTCCTCCAGTTCAAGTCTCTCCCCTTACCCCCATTTGCAACCTAATTGGCCTAATTTAGTCCTCTTAGAACCAGTTTGGGGAGTACATCCCATCATCTATATTAAGGATTGTTATAAAGAGAACAGTGATCAATTGTAAATCAAAAGTGTTCACTGTAGGTTGCATGAGAAGTAATCAGCTTAGTTTTCAGCCAGGAAGATTCAGGTCAGATATTAGGAAAATCTTTCTAACTATCAGGATAGTTAAATTGTGGAGTAGGCTGCCAAGGGAGACACTATAATCCCCACTATTTGAGATTTTTAAGAACAGTTTGGACAAACACTTCTCAGGGATGGTCTAAGTATACTTGGTCCTACCTCAGCATGGGGTGTCGGGATGGATTAGATGATGTCTTGAGGTCCCTTCCAATCCTACATTTCCATGATTCTATATTGTCACAATTATTGTTGGAAGAATTGCTTTTAAAGGCAACGCCATTCTTCACAGCATCAGAGATTCAAGTTAATTCAATTAGTCAGATTATTCACCCTGCTCCTGGGCCTTCAGCAGCTCTTGTGTTGACTAGGCCTTGCAATTTTCCAGCTTTGTTCAGCCCATTCTATATTTTTCACTTGCTGCCAAAGAAGAAGTAGTCCCTTTAATTCCTCATAAATGTCATTATTTGACGTGACATTGAAAAATTTGGTACTGAAGAAAGGAATGTGAATTTGCATGAAGCCATGGCAGTGCTTTTTATCAAAAAGGATGTCTGCTGTTTTTGATGTTATTTTATCTCTGAGGTAGGAATTCCTAAGAAAGAAGGGTGCAGTGAAGGAGGAGCGCAAAACTTGAACCAAATTCTCAATAAATACCAAGACTTGGCCTCAGAATGACAAAAAGTGGCCTTCAGTTGCACACGTGCAACTTTGCTAGTGCAAAATACTTTTCAAGACCACAACACCTGCACGTGGAGGTGACGCATTTTATTTGCATAAATTCCACCATCTGCATATGCAGATGTTGATGTTCAAAAAGTGAGCATTCAAAGTTAAAAGTACATAAACAGAGGCTTAGTCCCTCTTTGAAAATTTGACCCTTGAAATTTCGAATGGGGTCTTGCCACATATTTACAGTCAAACTCCCTTTTCTTTTTACCAGCAGCACCTCTCGTGCACACTGGAAATCCCAATCAGAAAATATTTCGTTGAATGTGGGAACTTAACTTGCTCCTGTGAACACAAGAAAAATGAGTGAGAGGCTTCTAAGGCCACATTCTGTTCTCTTAGCCTGCACTGAAGTGAATGCAGTCTCTACAGAGAAACTGAGAATAGAATTTGGCCCACAGTTTTTTAAAGATGAAAACTGAAGGCCTGTTTCCTTTCACTCAGAATGAGAAAGGAAATAACCCATGTTGAAACTATGTCTTTATGCAGATTGTGTGTGCACTACCTGTCCTACTTTACAATAACTTACCAGTTATTTTACGTTTCTTTAAAGCTAACCAATTAGTATTTCCATTCTTTTTGAAGCTTCAGTGCAAAAGCCATACATAATGATTTTTAAGGCCATAGGAAATATCGGACTCAATTAGTGGTTATGACTTTCTTCAGGGTAGGACAAGAAGCCACAAAAAGATTTGCTTACTGCCTTATTTTTTACATCCCTTCTGGTGAAACATCATACAACCTTCAAGTTTTTGATGAGCAAAGCATATAGATGTAAGTATTGAGCTGGGCTATACAAAATATCTACTCTACAGTTTGTTAGCTTGATAAGAAAGGATTCTTTTATGTTTTCAAAGAGACTTTTTAAAAATCTATAAGTGTTTGTAAGACTACATTTAAATCATATCAGCATTTTCAGTTTTTCTACACCCTTCACTTCTTATCTGAGTGAAAGGAAACAGGCCTTCAGTTTTCATCTTTAAAAAACTGTGGGCCAAATTCTATTCTCAGTTTCTTTGTATTCAGACTGCATTCAGTTCATTGCAGGCTAAGAGAACAGGCACATATAGTGCTAAAACTACGGAGGAGAAAATTCTTACCCTATTTTAAAACTTACAAGAATGTGTGACCCAATGATTTTCAGATAGCAACTGTGAGAAATAAAAGGGTAGGGAAAAACCTGGGCAGATTCTTGTGTTGTTTAAGTGTTTGCTGCAGATAGATTATCAATATGGTGTTAGTTAGGAGAGACAGTGATAAATTAGTTTCTAGGAGGACAAAGCCAAAGTTCAGAAAGCTTGGTGGAGATCAAGGGTGGAGAAATGGGTGAGAGAAAAATAAAAGAAAAAAACAATAATTTTTTTCTATTTTGTTGGCTTTAAGAATTAATACTGCTTCAATTGTATGTGGGATGGCTTCACTGAAAGGTGAAAAATTGGTCGAGAAAAGTAATTTCTAAGTAGGAAGCATGTTTTAAAAATCTTTCTGTGACCATGGCTTGATTTGAGAATGAATGTAATGAAACCAGGCAAGCCTCTTCTTGTTTTGGGTTTCATTTTGAAAGATTTGGAGTGCTCTGTTGCACAGTTTATTGAGCCAAATTAGTATCAACATATAACAAAGAGCAGAATTTGCCCTTTCATCTTGAGCTTGAAACTTTTAAAACCAGAAACACAACTCATTATGGTGAGTTCATCATGCAAATCTGTTTACATTTTATGTGGATTCACAGGGGAAGTTAGTACAGAATTTAGTCCTATATTCCTACGGTAGGCTTTTAATAGATTAAATATATTATGCATTTAGGGCATTACTCCTGGCAGGTAGGAGTACCTGTTAAGTAATTCTGTAATCTCTGAAATGAAATGTGCTTATGTGAAAATCTTGCTGACTGGCTGTGTTGTTCTTATCTCTTTTTATCTGCGAATGTGTGAGCAATTTACACACAAAAAACTACATTAGAAGAACATTAAGGTTGAAAATTCAAGCACTCGAAATTTAGGAAATGTCAGAATTAAGGTTGCCTGTGCAACCTTCATTTGGCCCCTTTGTGTGTATGCATGTCTTTGGGCATGTCTACACTGCAATTAAACATCTATGACTGGCCCATGTCAGCTGACTTGGGCTCATGGGATTCCGGCTACAGGGTGGTTTAATTATGGTGTAGATATTTGGGCTCAGGCTGGAGCCTGGGCTCTGGGACCCTCCCACTTGCAAGGGCCCAGGGCCTGGGGTCCAGCCTGAGTCTAAACATCTACACTGCAATTAAACATCCCTGTAGCCCTTGCCCTGGTAGCCCAAGTCGTCTGATGCAGGCCAGCTGTGGGTGTTTAACTACAGTGTAGACATGCCCTTTAATTACATAGTCACATACTATTTTTTTCACAGGACCCCAGCTTCTTTTAGTGCACAGAGCAAAAGGCATATCCTTGACACTAGGACAATCCCTCCTACCCAGTTGAAAATCCCTGCTCCAAAGCACAAATTTCTTAGTGAAACAGCTGTCATCACAGATTTTTGTTTTTTAAAATGAGCAAAATGTACTTTCCCCTAACCTTATACTTGGAAATGGCTGAACCATTTTTGCTGAAATTTTCCTAAATTTTCCTAAATTCTCTTACTTTGTCCCCTCTCTCCCACTCCTCCCTTTTCCTTATTTCCCTCCTTCAATTTTGTCATTGAAATGCAAGGGGTGGGGTGGGGTGGGGAAGAGATTTGGGGGAATAATCTAAAAGACAGTCTCTGTAAAAGGGAAATATTTGAAAAACTAAATTTTTTTGTTTGAAAATTTTTTGCCAGCACTAATTACGATGCACTCTTTAAATGAATAATTACATACTATTTCTCATATAATACAATATAGTGGACTTTTAAATCTTTGTTTAGAAGAGAACAATATTACTATCTTCCCTGGAAATACAGGCAAAAATTCATAGAGACAGAGGCAAATGAGGCTGCCATGTTCAAAAGAGCCTTCTAATGAGTATGTCTTCACAGAAGATAATATTTATCATAATGGAATTTCCAGAGCTTAGCACCCAATACTAAATCTTTTTAGGGCTTTGAAAATATTATGAGTCTCAGGAAAATTCAGAAGTTAAAAGTACAGGAAAAAGGATGTCATTTTAATTGGCTTTAACTTTTAAATGCATACCTTCCAGTAGGAAAAATCATCCAACATTTATGAAGCTAGCACAAGTCTTTCATAAGAAACGTAGAACATAAATTTACGTTGAATATTTTAGATTTCCAATAGGTCTAGCAATGTGTCTGTATAACAAACCCATTAAAAATGATTTGGTGTGACATTCTTAGTACGCCAAAAAAGAAGACAAAAAAGCCCCTTCATTAATAATAACTCTCACACAGTTCAAGCTACTGGAAAGGAGCTGTCTATGACTAGCTGCCCAGTCAGAAGTGGTCACCTTCTAGCTGTCACTGATGTAGAGAGGCAGAGACTATGCATAATTATGAGATGGCTGTGAAACATCAGGCCTAAATGTTCTTCTGCACTGGTGGTGGTGTGCTGTGTCCAAAATCCAGTCAGTATATCTAAAGAATGTTTCCCCTAATTTGCCCCATAAACTCCACTTCATAAAAGCAATACAGTACAGCAGGGAGCACATTTCAGAGGCTTCATTTACACTTTAAAGAGGCTAAAAGCATTCAGCCTTTGGCCACAGCCCTTCTCAACACGTGAGGTTTGTGGTAACCTAGAAACACATTGTCTGCTCTATCCTGTGTCTTAAGTAAAAAAAGCAACTTGTGTGCTGGAGTACTCTAAACAGGAATTATTAGTCACTGCACTAAAAAACCTTGCAATGGAATAGCTGGGTGATGAGTTTAACAACATGCTGCTACACACGAAAATGTCATTTTTAATGTAAAATGGAAAGTATAACAGCTTACGTCTCTATAGTTCCTTTTAACACAAAGAATTCCACAACGCTATACATAATTAAACTGTATACAACAACTTTGGAAGTGCAAAGAACTCTGGGGTGAAAAAGTGCAGCTATTTAACATTGCACAGCAACCACAGATAAGAAAGAAAAATAAATCTACAGAAGTAATTTTAGGTAGTTATAAGATAATTTCCCATGTTGGAGTTTGTCCAGGGCACTGCAGTTATCCTAAACTTGTGGAAAGTGACATAGACTCTTTAATGAGCACAAGGAATCAAGACCCTTCATTTTACATCTTATATAAAAGTCAGGCTGTCACATAGCACAGAGTCCCCGAACAGCATGGCGAAAGTCCTGATTTAAGCAAGTGTGCCACCTATCCATTTAAGAAGAAGCTCTGTAGATTAGCATCATGAAGTGCTGTTCCTGCACTGGAAGCAGTAGTAACTGAATGGACAATTAAGACTGGAGAAGAATAGTTGGTTATTTGCGTGATGCTAGTGGTTTAGGAAATTGAAAGCCCGTTTTCTAATGCTTTCCTAAATCGGTGTCTCTTCAATATTCAACAGAGGAAATGTGCAAAGCATAATTCCATGACACTGCGTAATCCATTTCTAAAGCAGGCAGGTGCAGGTGCAAACTTAATGACTGAAGAGTAAGTGCACAACGTGCTCTTGCCACACTCTTCAAACCCTACCAAACATCTCCTACATCAATAGGAGCTGGGTGTGAGTGACCAAGTGAGTGGCTAGCAGAGTTGTGTGTACTTGGCAAAACCAACTTCTAAGCGTACACATCCTTATTTTCCATTTGACAATCCAGTTATTGCAAAATGGTAGCCACTGGATTTTCGGTAGTACAATGAATAGGTGTGAATAAATATAATAAGAAAGTAATGGTCTCTCTATGACTGACTTTTACAAATATATATAAACATAGGAGGGATAGTAAAACATAAATATGGGAAACATTAAACTGTTCTTGGTTTATAAGAGATCTTTTTGTGGAGAAGTCCAGCCATATAGCATAATCACCAATAAACCCTCTGGCTATGATTTTTTCATAAATTTATACAGAGGGTTAATTAAGGTTACTGTCACTATCCCATTACCTCTTCCCCCTCAACCTCAGTCCTTTAATGGGTTTTACAACAGCCTATGTCTTCTTTTCCTTTTTATTTTCTCTTCATTGGGCCCCTTTAATTCATATTTATTATTATAAATATTATTGATTATTTGTATACCGGTTGTGCCTAGATGCCCTAGTCATAGATCACCCAATTGTGCTAGGCACTGTAGTTTCATCTTTGTCTTTCCCCATCTAATGTGATTTCATTCTGTTACCCTTCTTACGCTCTGCCTCTCCACTTGTCTATCTTTTCTCTTCTATCTCACCTCTTTTGGCTTCTTATTCTCTTCTGACATTCCATTTTCTGCTTCTGCATCTACCTTTCCTCAGTTATTTCTCTTCTCCTAATGACTTATCTTCAATCATCTTCCTTCCTCTGATTATTCCTTTACCCTTCCTTCCTGATATCTCTTCCTTTTTTATCCACTTCTCTTTCTTCTTATCTGGCTGCAAGCTCATTAAGCACTTCAGAAAGCTCCTCCTGCTGAAGAGATGGGAATTTTCAGATTTCCAATTGATCTTTGAAGAGGACAGTTCTGGGCATGATACATGTTTGAAGCATGTATATTTCACAAAAGGTCAGAATTTACAGAAGATGTCAGCATCAGATTTAGGAGTCTTGCTAGAGGAACCTATTATAGTATTTCCTGTTCATCAAAAGCCTAACTTTTAGCAAGCAGTTGGCTGAAGTGCTATTTGAAAGCTATTGAAGGAATGCAGGCATGGCATTTTGGCAAAGGAGTTACTTACTTTTGTTCATTGGTGGACTAAAAAAATAATAAGTTCTGCACTATCTCTGCAGCTGATCTTGGTTGGGGTATCTGGACGCTAGCACAATGCAAACATTTGATAATAGTAATACGTAGATATACTTACTTATTTAACTCTTTTAATCCTTTCTTCCAATAATTTTCTTCAGTCTCCTATATGCCAAGTATATCAGAGCCACTACAGAGAGGGACAGTGTGGGACTTGGAGTAGTGCATTCATTTTTGAGCACCTCGTTACCAGAAAGACTAAGAAATCTGAGGGGGATGAGAGCATAGTAGTAAAAGGTGATCAGCAGGCTGAAGGGTTTATATTTACTAGAAAAGATTAAGGATCTGATCCAAATTCCATTGTTGTAAATGGAAAGCTGCCCATTAGCTACAGAGGGCTTTGATCAGACCCTAAAAGAATTAAAGAGCTCTAGTTTAACAAGGTAGGGAACATGCTTCAATATGCCCTAGACACATTTTATTTATGGGATTTACTGATTTATAGGAAACATCTTACATCTTGATCTTAAGGAGGAAAAAAAGATAAATAACCATGCTTGCATCTCCAGATAGTCAAATGGTAGCAGCCATTTTAAAAATCTGAAATACAGTAATTTACTGAGGCCCCGTCTACACTTACCTTCTGGATTTGGCGGCAGTTGATGGGAGATACGTAAGTGACATAAATCACTTACATATCTCCCGTCGATTTCACTGCGCCTGCTTCCCACGCTGTCCATGCTGTGCTGTACCACTTACCAGGGTGGTTTTCCTATGTCGATTGCTGGATCGACTGAGTCAGTCTACATAAACCACTCAGTTGATTCAGAGTAATCGATCTGACGGCGGCGAATTAGGTGGAAGATCTTGTTATTTAGGCACAGGAAATGAAAGTACCCAACTTTTATTCTGGATTTGAGAATGCCATATTGCATCTGGGTGTATATTCAGTCTTAAAAATAAAGGTAACAACCGTTATTGACAGACATTTTCACTCCCTAGTAATGTTCCTTGTTTGTTGTCTCTTTTTACTACATTTTACACACTGAACAGTGGTCCCATTCAATAGTCTTTATGTTTTTAAGCATTTCATTTTGGATCACAGAACTATTTTGTCATTTCAATAAATCTTGACAAGGAAATTGGCCACTAAATTAATGACTTAGCATAAGTAAATAAGCAAGACAGATGAAAAAAATTTCAGAATGGCACCAAGAAAAAATATTTTTGAAAGTCTCTGGTGCCCAGGGAGATGAATGTAATATCTAAAATGCATTGATCCTTGCCTGTCAAAGCCATTTTCATGCTAGACCAATATGTGTGAAAATCTAAACGACAGCGTAGTCCATCAAACTGTATATGCTAAGAGCCCAGTTCTGCAAGGTGCTGGATGCTTTCAACTCTTATTGACTGCAGTGGGAGTTGAGGATGCTCAGCACGTCTCATGAGGCTTTCAGCACTTTACAGGATGAAACCCTAGAAGACCCAGGAGCATTTTATATGGGGAGTTTCACTTTCCAACATGAAAACAACACGTTGAACAAAGTCCATTTTATAAAGTCAATATTTGAAATGACGCATGGTCTCGTGGAAAGCTCTAAGTTGCATAGGGTTATTAATACTCTACCTTTGGGACATATGCTGTGCAGATTTGTAGTTAGAGAATCTGTATATGTAAACTCCAGAAGCGTTTTGTCCCATATACTAGTTGGCATTTCTTTAAGATGTGAAATATAAGGCAAGCACTTTTACTCAGGAATTACAGGATATGGTTGGAGACGATAACAGGCATTTAAAATAATTTTGACATGTGTCCATTTTGTAGGGTGGAAACATCAAGTTGTTGATGGTTAAAATCATGAAGACAATTCCTAGAGCCTACCTTTTCCAAAGTGACTAGTGACTTGGTGTGTTTCATCTTTTTCACTGCCCAACCTGAGACAACTTCAAGGGCCTGATTTTCAAAAAGTGCTGAATGCTGGTCCTCTGAAAATCAGACCCCTTTAAGAGTTCTCAAGTTGGGCACCCAAAAATTGAAGCATCCTAAATCACTAGTCATGTGGAAAAACAGAGGTCATCACAAACATATTGAAAGATCAAAATCTGTGTTAAAAATGGAACCATTATTGATGACTTTACGTTGCAACACTGCATGTTTTTTATGTAACCTTGCTAGGGAAGCTGACATTAAAAGGTTCCATTTCTATAATTTTTGCAGCTATGTACAATAATTTGTATTTAGTTTTAGAGCTAACTGCTTATACAAATCATGCTTAGGGAACTTCCCGTTCTCAATAACATGTTTGATTGGCTAGCAATCAAAATCATTTTACCTTTCAGAAAGAGTAGTACATGGGAAAATCCAGTATGCACGTAAACCATGTTACCATTTGCTTCTAGTTCTAGATATACTTTACATTGATCCTGTACCTTCCAAACAGTGGAGTTAAAATGGACTGGATTCTGCCCTCAGACAAGCATGTACAGCTACCACTGGGATTTATGTGTGTGTATGTGAAGATAAAATTTAGCACCTAGCCTTTTGTGCTATTTATTCATGCTGTAATGTAAGGGTAGACCATCCCTTCCATTTTTTTAGGCGTGGAGAGGGATGAAAGATGCAGGAAACCAGGTTACATGGCCAAAATGTCTGAGGGAAGGGAGTTGAGCCGAAGAAATGAAGTCTAAATGAATGCAGCTCTGCATGTTTTGTGGGGAGGGTTACGGGGGGATTACTATTGTCTGTGCCATCAGTCTCCAGCAGATCAAGGGCTAATAGATTATAAATAAGCACATAAGTCAATGCTAAGAAAGTCAACATGAACTTGTGCAGAGCAACCTGTGATCTGTTTCCTGGGTCATTGACGGTAGCAGTTACTTTCCCCGTGGACTTATCTCATTGTTGCATATGCATGGTGGTATGATGAGATCCTAGCCCCACTGAAGTCATTGGGAGTTTTGCCATTGACTTTAGTGGGACCAAGATTTCACCCCTAAGGTCCACAAAACTGCTCCACCACTTTCCTGCCAGAAATATTTCTAGAGGAAGTGGGATAACAGCACCTCAAGCATCCCAAAAAAGTATTCTTGAGCCTCCTCTTGGATGCTGAACCTCCCTCCCTCTGTTCTTAATGTGTAGCCAAAATATCACTGAATTTATAGATGCAGGTTGTCACTGTGCACATAGAAGCAAGGCACCAGGTCAGGGACATAAGTTGAATAAGTGCAGATCAAGAAAATTTGCAATCTAAATCCAACACTGTAATTCTTCCTCTGGCAAAACCCCCACTGCTGTCAGTGAGGTTTGTCTTAGCAAGGACTGTGGGATTAGCTATATCTGTGGTGCACATTTATACACAGCTCAGGTGTGAAATGTGTGTGTCGTTTTCCAGGTGAGATTCAAATTTGCAGTGCTTCACATAGACACACACACTAGCTCCATGCCCCACTACAACTACATTTATTGAATGGTAAGACTTTATTCCCCCCTGTATGTGGTGTTCTCATTGAGTGTTCGGGGCCATATCAATTTCTGCCCTGGAAAAATGCATGGAATAGCTAATCAGTAAACTCAGAGTTCACACTCCTCAGGTTTTGCAAGATTTAGTGCCATTGGAGAGACTATCCCTGGAGAGTTAGAGAGGGTTGTATGGAAGTGAGACATTTTCCTGTGGTCCTGGAGAGGAGAGGCAAAGCAGGGAGAGGGAAAAATGGGGTGACCAGATAGCAACTGTGAAAAACTGGGACGGGAGTGGAAGTTAATAGGTGCCTATATAAGACAAAGCTCCTAATAGCGGTCCTGTCCCTATAAAGTTGGACATTTGGTCACCCTTGGGAGGAAGGAGGAGTGTTGGGGCATGCATTTGGGGGCAGCCCTGGGCAGTTTGGTGTGTCCTAAAACTGAATGATGCCACATGGACACAAGAGCTAGCTAGCAGAAGTCCTGGTCCAAAACCCATCAAAGTCAACTTCCATTGACTTTGATGGTATTTGGATCAGGCTTTTAAGGCCAGAGTTTCAACTGCTTAGCACAAACCTTCAGGGCTGAATTATCCAAAGTGCTTATCACCAACAGGTACCGTTGTGACTCTTATGGCCACGTTTTCAAGAGAGCACAGCAGCACCCTGTGCGCATAAATTAAAGCCGACTTGCTGTTCATTGGTAACCAGTTGTCAGCTACTCTCCCCAGAGATGCTTCTGGGTAGAACATCTGCCCCTCAGCCATGCCCCATCAAACTTGTGGAACCCACAGAATGTTTTGTGAAGGACAAGGGATGGTGTGTATTAGCCCCAGAGCCCCCCATTTGGTAGATCTTGGAAAATAACACTAAAAGGGTGATCGTGTAGAAGCCAAATTTTTGGGGTTATACATGGTTGAATGAGGCATCTGAACAATATTTGAAAGTATGAAAAAGTCATTTTTTTATGTTTGGATGCCTTTACAATTAGCCAAGTGGAATTTTACCAAACTTAAAATAAATAAACAAACCCCTCATTTTTGGGATGAGAACAAGCATGGGACATTTAAGCCCTATAGGTAATTTTGTTCTGATAGGTAAGAGCACTGTTATCAGATGTTTATAAGAAAGTGTTTCCTCAGCCATAATTCTAATGCCATTATTTTGACACTATAATTAGATTTAGGAATGCATGTTAGCTGGAGGGCAAATTAAGGATTCAAACCTTTGATAGGCTGTGCTCCCTGGACTCTCATTGTCTTTGGTGAGAGTTGAAAGTGTGCAGCATCTTGCTTCATTTGGCTCGTATACGGCCGACCTTCTAGGAAATCACGCAAGTTTATATTAGATCCATTCAAACCTTTCTATGCTGTAGACTTACAAAATGACACAATGTCCTTTATATTGCAATGTTGTGACCAAATTCCCATTGACTTTGATAGCAGCAGGATCAAGCCCAGTACATTATATAAAGCCTGAATTGTCCTTGCCTCTTTCTACCTATGGTATTTGCGACAAAAGCAAAGAGAGAGTTCTTTGCACTCCGGTTATAATGCTAGAATTAACTGCGTAAATACACATGCAGTATTACTTCACCAGAAGAGCCTGACAGAGCCAACAGATTTTTACTTTGTAAGACAGATTTTGCTGTATTTGTGCTTTTTTCATTGCCCCCTGAGGAGTATTAACTCAAAGCAATCACAAGACACCCATTCTTGCCTGCTGCTTCCTGGGCTGCTACTTGTATCTTCTTCATTCCTTACTGCTTCTCTAGCCCTTTGAATCATTTATTTTTAACCCAGGGTCTACCTTCTGCTCCTAAAATGATAACCGTTTCATATGGGAACAGCTAAACATGTGAAAGCATTTTCATTTCTGGAGCACTCACTTTGATGTACTCTCTTTTTTTCTATTCAAATCAAGCAGGCAGAGTGCTGTGTAAATAGCAAAGCCTGTACTACATTCAGTTTGAGGTATTTTTAAAATATAATATTGGAAAAAAAAAGAGACAAACTGTGCCTGACCCTAATGACAATGTACGTATTTCATCTTGGTTACTTGAGCAATCTCCAGAAGCTTGAATGGATTACAATAATGTTCTAACAAGGCTGCTGGCATCGTCAACAGCTTTCATCTATGGAGGAAGATAAGAAATGGAAGAATGTAATTATTTCCATGTAAGCTAAATTCAAGTAGTGACTGCCAGGAGAGGGAAAGCCCTGAAAACTTTGCTGGCTTAAACTTTTTTATCTCCTTATTAAAGACAAATAGGTAAGTTTTACAGGCTTCTATTTTAGTGTGTGAGTATGAGTGGAAAAATGGGTCTGCTACTGAGGCAGACTGAGGATTGTTTGAATGCTTAAATATGCAGCAATACTTTACATGTGGTCATCTTCTGTTGGTCAAGATATAAATCCTACCTACAGGCTGTAAAATTTCTTTTGCTATATAATTATCATCCATATCCAAGAATATGGAAAAAAACCCTAACTAATAAAGCTATTAAAGACCTGCATGCTTTTGTATATTACAACAAGAATAGCAGTGCTTTAAGTAGCCTTAGCTAGTGAGCAACCTGTGCCTAAATCTTTCTTTCATCACGTATCTGCTCGTAGTTGTTTACCAACCAGTTTGTAACTCTGATTAAAACAATGTTAATACATTTGATAGAACTAATAACCTAAGTAGATGTGGCTTTCTGTTAAACCTTTCCTTCAGATGCTTTTGATTGAACAGCTTTTCTGAGTAAACTGTTTTCTACACTGAACTTCCTTGTCACTTCTGCATCTTGTATCATATTTCAGCTTGCAGAAATGCTGTAGTAAATAAGGGGTTTCCTAGCCCTTTGTGGGGAATATAACCCAGAAAGATAATTCTTTTTTCTTCTTCTTGAAAGGTCATCTCTTTAAATATTGTCACTGAAGCTCTTCTAAAGGTGGGGCATACAGTTTCTTGGGTTTTAGCAGAAAAGATATGTTTACCATGTTAAAAAATATCTCTTTGCCCACAAATCAATGGCTTGGCAAGTTTTCTCTTAATTAACATGATCACCCTGTCATCTGAGAAGATTTGCTAGCTTTTAAAGCAATTATTGTTATTGATGGGGGATGACTTAAGATGGATTTTTTTTTGCAGGAGGGTCTATTAAACAAGGCAGTATTGGGTTGCATTATTAATATTCATACTTTTAAAAAGGGAATAATTACGCTTGTTTTCAGAAAGCAATTAATTTAAACTGTGTTTTCCAATTTGGCTATGATAACTAAAACCGAGCATGCTGGCAGAGAACACTTATAAATAAAAATCTATGAATAATTAGATGTGTAATTGACAGAAAACCAGACTATTATCACTTTCTCCCTTGTATAATAATTTAGCATAAGAGCACGAGAAGCGCGTCTCATTAAAATCTAAACTGCAGATCAATCCATGAAAGTGACTGAGATATTAAAACAGAAAGGATTTAAAATGTGCATACACTGTGGTTAAATAATTAAAGAGAGAGAGGCATTTAAGGACTGAGACTGAAAAGAAAGGGAGGCAAAAGAGAATATTCAGAAAATAGGTATGTATTTTAATTCTTTCTTGACCTTTTAAAAAACAAAGGAATCCATTAAGTATCATGGGAATGGTGTTTGTTTATTTGTTTGTTATGGGTCACTGTGAACCCCTGCTCATTATGCATTTGCAAATCTTTGCAAATATTCATCAGTAGACTGAAAATTAGCATGGTTTCAGAAAAGACCAGCAAAGGACTTCAAGTCATTTTTCACAATAACTCAGGTGCATTTGCTGTACGGTTTAGGGATGGAGGATTTTTTGTGAATGACTTCCAGCAGAGGAGCGCTCATTACGGTGCCTCCACTACTGGCAGAAAATTTTGCAGGTATTAACTAATTTCTTGATGAGCATGGCTTTTATAAAGCAAATGAAATGGAGCAGAGCTGTGGTTTGGTTTGGTTTGGTTTTGGGGTTTTTTTAAGTCTTGAGAATGGAATTTTGGAAAGGAATAGGCCTTTTAATAGCAATGATGAGAACAGATACTTTAAAAAAATTGTCTTATATTGAATTTCTCAAAGTGCACTTTTGTCTAGTACCAATTCCTTCAATACACTTATTCCTTTATTTCAAAATGTTTAATATTCTTTAGGAGCACTTTGGCTAACATAAGGTATTCAGCCCTGCAAAGAATTTACAAAACAGCAACAAAAGTACTAATGTTGAGGTTCCAGTTGATCAATGAATATTCCACTTTAGTGAATTATATAAATATGTATATTTTTTTACTTTCCCAATACTTGGAGGTTATCCCAGTGAAGGAAATTCCCTCTTTCTTTTTTAAGACTGCTATTGCTTATAAAGAAATTTGGAAAAGAGACAGTTTTTGCCCCTGTCTGTTATGCTTATGTTGTTAAACAGTAATGCCATTTAATACACACCAGCGAGTGTAACTAATCTTTAATAGGACTAATTTAGCTGATGCCTGTCTAATCCTTCTTTTACATACTGTAATGGCTTTTGCCCAGTGGGTATATTGCCAGTTCAGAAATAATGTGCATATTTATTTAGCAGCAATAACTGTTGCTCTGCTTAGCTTACTTGAGAGCTTTTCTTTACCTAGTGTGAATATGCTTCTGTATTAAAGGATTTCAGTTAGAGGAGCACCCTGAGATTCAGTGAATTCATGCACTGCATGTCCTGTCCTATTACACAGCTGTACAGTAAGATTACTATTTTTTCTGATGAGCTTCAGATACAAATAGAGAATGCGGAAATACATCATTGCGTCTCTTAGGCCATTCAAATAATGATATCTTAAACTCCTATGGTGTTTGTACCAGTTTATGTAAGCAATATGAAATACATTCTCCTGTCTTTCTTCATGTGGTGTAATAGGCCAACCAGTTTGTTATGAAAAAGAATACAACAAATAATAACACAGGGCCCAATCTGGTTCCCATAGAAGTCAAATGGCAGCAATATCAGAGCCGCATTTTGATACAGAATTTTGATTCAGTATTGCTGACCTAGAAAGACAAATTTCTTCTTTCACTTGTTATAATAAATTGCATTTTAGCACAAGATGTCACTTTTAAATCTGCTGAAACTGAGGCATTAAGAGCATTCCACTGATGTGTTTTGGAAATGTTTTTCAAACAAGGATTTTCTTTTAAAAGAAAAAACATTTAGTGTATGTATTTACTGCATGAGATGTGACTTTAACATTATTTAGATATTCTGATATCTCTGTGCTGGGTCATAATTACCATATATTATGCTAAATTCTGCTCTTAGTCCCACCAGTGGAAATCTGGAGTAACTTCAGTTCACCAAAGCCGATGGAGTTACACAAGTGTAAAGTCAATGTAAGTAAGATTAGAATCAGACCCATTACAACTATATTTTAGATTAAAGTGACAAAGGCAAAAGTAAGCATATCAATTAACAGTCATAAACTGGAGACTTTTTTTTAAAATCTTTCATCGTATAAGTTATTTTTCAAGTTCCAGTGCAATAGCGTTTATTTAAAGGAAACAAGAGCATGGATCTAACAGTAGGCATGGAAACTACAACCAATTCATAATGCTTTGCCTTTTACCAGTCTGATTCTCCTCTGACTTGCACCAGTTTCACCTTGATATAACTACATTACTCTTGTGCGCTGGCATAAGTGAAAGAAAAATCTAACCTGTACCATATGGAACTACAATAATAATGTGCTAACTTATTTGTAATATTATTTGCTTTGTAAAAATCTTTTATTATGTTTTGTTATATTTAAAGGTATAGTGTAATTGAACATGTATTCAAAACAAAGTCAATTATTCTTTAGATTGTTGTGAAAACAATGTATTCCACAGGTAGATATGACTATTTTATTTTAAATATTAAAATATTTAAATATATTTAAATATTTAATTTATATTTAAATTAAAATATTAAATATATTTCAAATATATTTTAAGGATTTTTTAAAGAAATACTAACTTTGTACTTTTTCATATGGTTAAAGATTTTTCTTTTAATTGCTGATTGGGATGTGAAAATGAAGTCACTGAAACCCAAATTCCCATGCATGTCTTATGCAGTATTTAAACTAAAAGGCAAAAAAACAACTTGGTTGGTTTTACTGCAAAAGACTGAATAGTAATAGAGATATGGGATATTGAAAGGTCAAAGCTAGAAACATTTCCAGACAACCTCTTCTGATAGATGGATTACTTTTTTCACATACTCTTAGTTACAATTCAATATGTATTGTAAGTTGTACATATTATTTAGTACCTAATGATTTCCATGCTTCCAACACATCCGTTCAAATATTCTACAGATGATATTGTCTTTAAACAGGAAATTTAGGGAGTGAGAAGTAACAACTATTTCAGCAAGACTAAAATTTACAAGTGGTGAAGTAATGGTCCCTTTAATGTATTTAAATTTGACAGTAGTTAGAATGAAGGTTGATCTTTTGGTTTTCTAGGAACTGCTGCTTGGGTCAAGCAAGAATGTGGCAGGGACAGGGATGGAATTGGAGGAGGGGCTAGGAGTTGCTAAACTCAGCTTGCCCCTGTCACTTGAATCATACCATATATGAAAAGTTTCAGAGGGGTAGCTGTGCTAGTCTGTATACAGCAAAAACAACTTGAGTCCTATAGCACTTTAAAGGCTAACAAAATTCATAAAAGTGGTTTGCAGCCCATGAAAGCTTATGCCTGCAGAAATTTCGTAGTCTTTAAAGTGCTACAGGACTCTTGTTGTTTATACCATATATGGGTGCCACTGATGTGCTGCTTGGAGGAAATCCAAAGTGAAATTGTACCTCTCTGTGTTTGGGGTCCAGTGATAATAGTTTGATCAAAAGTAAGGAGTGGTAACGATGGTATTGAAAGGATAGAAAGTGGAGGGAAGATAAACGAAAAGAAAGCAGATTAGGAAATAAAGCGTATACATTACCAGGGCTTCTCAATGCATAATACCTAGCACTTGTATTGCGTGAAAGTCAAGACTTACACAGCACTCTTTTGAGGGCTGAAGTGGAACTTAAGTGGTTGTGCTGGCTCTTTGCACGAGGTTAAATTTTATCTGTAGTGCATTTGCATTTTCTAAATGTGATACAAACATTAACACCACAAAATCTACCTCTTTTCTTATCTCACTGCATTTTTTTCTAATAATCTGTAGTCTCTCTATTCTTCTGTGCCCTACAGTTTGCTTTCAAATTGGAATCACCATTTGTTACCTTGTTTCTTTTTATAGTTGTTTCATTTTATTGCTTTGTCCTTCCGTTCCCCTTCCTTGGAACTTTTGATGAAATTTGATCCTGTGCAGAGAGCTAGCATAAATTCCACTTGAACCCAGCTTCCTATTAAAAAGAATATTTTTCACTGTATAGAAATCAAATACCATGTAAGATATATTAAAATACCAACAGCATTAAAATACCAACAGCAATACCCAAAGAGCTCACTGTCTGCAGTAAAGACAGATAAATATCATAATATAACTGGGTAACAAATGTCTGATGAAACAATAATGATTAATAATAACTAATAGCTATTATGAAGAGCTATTATATAATCTGTATATACTGAGTTACTTTCATGCAAGCTCAAAGATTTATATGTACGAAGTAGTCAGAGAGACCTCCCTAGCTGTGTCTATTCCCGGGGTTGAAATCTTTAGGAATTTCCCAGACCCCTTGGCCTTCCTACCTATTTCTATATTCCTATATTCCACTATATCCCTCCTCCCTACATATTTCTATATTTTTCAGCCTGACAATGTACTGTTTACCTGGTCTGCAGTTTTGAGACCTTGGCATGAGGTCCTCTATGGAATATCATAAATCATTGTACAAGAGTAAAGATCAGTTTCCTTTTTTCTCTCACACTCTGCCATCGCTTCTCCATCTACTCCTTTTCCTCCTTCTGTATAAACTTCCAGTTTCCAGAAGAGAAAGTGGCATGCTAGATCTTTAGGCAGCAGATAGAGAACCACTGTCCTATAGCACTGTAGTACTTTCATTGGTGTGAGTATATATATCAAGGGGGTAAAGGCAAGGGATCAATTTAATAATGTACAGATGTTTTTAAGAAGGTTAATGAATTATTTGCGTCAATGATCACCACAAAAGATCTGTGCTGGCAGAGTTACTCTTATTTGGTAATAAAGATGAGGTACTATCAAAAATTGAGATGTCAAAAGAAGAGGAGCCAAGATAAATGAATAGTGAAGAATTAATTAAAAATCAGTGGCCCTTAGGTGGAACACTGTGCTCAGCTCTGGTTACCCCATTTCAAAAGCTGAAACAGCGGAGGTTCGGAGACAGGCAGAGAATGCTAAG
The DNA here is from genome assembly GCA_007922155.1 of Mesoclemmys tuberculata. Taxonomy (NCBI): domain Eukaryota; kingdom Metazoa; phylum Chordata; order Testudines; family Chelidae; genus Mesoclemmys; species Mesoclemmys tuberculata. The sequence goes on along the minus strand of ML675611.1, from coordinate 26,310,962 downwards.
AGGTATGGAAAAACTCACAATAAGGGAGATTGAAAAGACTGGGACTATTTGCCTTAGAGAGGAGATGAATATGGGGGAACAAAATAAAAGAATGCAAAATAATGAATGGTAGAGAAAAGGGAGATCGGGATCTTCTATTCACCATTTCTCTTAATACAAGAACCAGGGGACATTCAATGAAGTCAATAGGTTGCTCACAACTAATAAAGGAAATGCTTTTTCACACAATGCACAATTGGAAAATGGAACTTTCCACAGGATAACATTGAGATCAAGAGCACAGAGAGATTCAAGATAGGATTAGACATTGATTTGGAGAAAACGAATATCCAGAATTATAAAGTCGATGTTAAAAATGAACAGGAGATTTGGAAGAGATGTAAACCCTGATGCTTCAGGCCTTAAGCTAATCTGAAAGGTTAAAAGGAAACTTTTTCCTGGAGGCAAGTTATCTCATAATTGCTTAGTGCAGGATTTCTTGTATCTACCTCTGAACTATTTTGTACTTCCATTGATGGTGATGGGATAGTGAACTAAATGGACCACTTGTTCAGCCAGAATTACAATTACTGTATTTGTTTATGTTGAACAGGGAAAGAATCAATGAATGTCAGGAACAATGCTTCTAAATACAGAGAGGAAAGCAAAGAGTTTGAAATAAGTCAATAGTTGGGTGTGATATTTGGTTTTGAATTTACTGATGAAGAATACATGAAGTGTGCTCATATGAACAGGCAAATTGGAGGAAATAAACTGAATGAATTCTATGGCCTGTCTTATACAGATGGTCAGATGAGATGATCTAATGGTTCCCTCTCGCTTTACAATCTATGAATATGCACCAGGCCTCTTGTTCCATGAAAAAAAACTAGACCTGTATAGTGAAGCAAAGCTCTTAGAGTAATACATCAAGGTCAGCATAATAAAGGGGCTGCCTCTCCCAATCCACTGGCACAAATCTCACTCTTCTTCAAAGCAGCGTGGCCTTGTCCTTTCTCCACCAAGTAGTCAGCCATTTATGCAGCACAAAACAGGATATGTGTGATAGCTTTTCAAAAGAGAGTTTTATGTGTCCATTTATGTGGCTGCATATTCACATAGTATTTAAGGCCTTGCTCTTTCTAAGTCTGTCACTTTAACTGTAATAAACACCTGATCTAGTTTGTATCTCTGATGATCATCACATGTAATACGTCTTGTTTAGGATTTAATGGAGCTTATAATGCCTGTAAGAGCAAATCATGAGGCCATTTGGGTTTTCTCACTCCTGATTCAGACAATGGAACTTTACCTAAGTAAGGCATGAGCAAACTCCATTGGCTGAGTAAGGACCTCAGGTTTTACCCAACATATTTGTTTGTAGCCATTTTTTATCACTGCATGGTTCTTCCTTGGTCTCTGTGGCCCTAATCCAAAGGTCATTGAAGTCAGTGGAAAGACTCCCATGATTTCAATGGGTTCTAACAAGGTCCTCTCTAGCTGCCGCTGATGATTTATGTAGTCACCTGAGTATTGATATCCCTTCTATCTCATAGACTTCAGTCTCATGCAGAATTGTGGTCTTCTTTATTAAGGAACCACTCCTGCAGCTACATTTGAAACAATGGTCATTCTTCAAAAGGAGCAGCTGCTGGAATGACCCTTAAATGGCAACTTTCTATAGCTAGTCACTGAATTATCCAGAACTGCTTGCTTAATGCTAAAAAATTATTGGAAAAGCATGTGCTCTTTTAAAAACTACAACTTGTTAGCTCCTGAAGTTTGATCAAATTAATCAAAAGATCGTATAAACCAGTGATGGAATTAAGTTGGATAGGTCTGAAATGCAGACTGTTGGAAATACATCCAGAGAGCTGTTTTAGACTGCAAACTCTATCTTAATTTACAAGCTCTTCTGGTCAGGGAATGTGTCTTGCTCTGTGTTTGTGAAGAGTGGTGTAAATGTGCCATAAAATACCTGTGATTGGAAATTACAATGTTGTCCAATGAATGTGACTGCAAGAGCATAACCTCAAAGTCACTGCTTGGTGGACGGTATTTAAAACGTGCATGCAAATGTACTTATGAAACTTGCTCATTGCTTTAATGAAATATTTTGCAACATGCAGATAGAGCCAGAGGGTTAATTCAGCTTTGCTTTACAGCAGAGTGCTGTAGTTTAGATTCTCCTTTATCCCTCCCATCACAGTTCATCCCTCTCTCCCTCTGACTGGATGGGTTTGCCAGCCCTCCTGGCCTGGAGCGGCCTTGTCCAGTGCAGCCTCCGCTTGGGGTTGTAGAGACAGAGGAATCCCATTTGCAGCAGCAGTGCTGTCAGCATGAAGCAGGGCTATTCATCTGAATTCTGTCAGTGCAGCATGAAAGGAGGAGGACAACCCACATCCTCTCCCCCCTGCATTAATGTGGGCTTTTTCCTTTCCAATGCAAAAATTTGCCAAGGTTTTCTGTAGAGCAACTGAACATAAAAGTGCAGAGAGGTGCAGGTGGGAGGCAATCAACTCCTCTGAATCTTCGTCTTACCTGGGTTGCTACCGCTAAGGCTCTGGTGAAGGTGTCAATGTGACTCCCCAGAGTTAGTTGCTCAGCAACAAGAAAAAATTAATATGCTTTGCAGAAAGTGCAGGAGAAGCCCAAGCCGCTGCCAACGCGAAGGTGGGAGCCTCAGAGTGACGCAGGATACCACTCAAGTCACCCACCCCAAGCTCCCTAAGCCATTGTCCTTTTTCCCTTCTCCTTTCCCTACAGTGGTTTAGTGTGTGCATGCCCATGGCACTTCAGGCAAGGTATCTCCTAAATTCTCTCCATCTTTAGGGGCTTTCTTTTATACTCACTATATTGACTATTATTTTTTTATTTTTTGCCAAGGGTTCTCCAAAACGAATCCAGAATTTCTAATGCCTATGCTAGTTGGGAAATAAAAGTGATGGTTGATGTCTTAGTAAGATAGTTTCAAAGATTTCTTAAGCTTATAAGGGTTGTTTAGTGCAGCAATAATGAAAATGCACCATATGGGAATGAGGAAAGTTCTGTTTGGTTTGGTTTATTACACGATAACCAGTTCTCCCTACATGATGAGATCAAATAGATCATATTGCTTACTGTGAAATATATAGAGAGAGGGAGAATACTTTTTTTTTTATTTGCACAGTAATTTCAGGGCTTCAGTAAGGTGTTTTCTTTCTTTCTTTCCCTCCCCACTCTCTTTTTTTCCTTTGATTTTCTTTGGAGTCCCTCTGATGCCACGTATCTGGGAATGAAGAACTTCTCAGAGCTGATTGGAAATGGCATGGCTGAGCTGAAACTTAACTGGAGGAAATATATCTCCTGAAGAAGAAAATATAATGCACTTTAAGGATCTGACTTCTGGTGAAAAATTCAAGCCTAGAGAAACCTTGTCTGCTTTATTAGGAAGAATGGGTTGGACAATCTTCTTCAATTCCAAGGGATATCAGAGCGCCATGGTGAGCTTAATCTCTGCAGCATGCTTTGTGCTTCTCTTCTCCTCCTGATGCACTATATGGTAAGGCCTTTTCCTTCCTTACCAGTAACATAGTTGGTGTGCTGAGAGTTAAAAATAAATAAAAATAAAAAAGCAATCAAAGGAATGTTTCATAACCTGGCTGTATTTAGGAATAGGCATTCTGATTATTACTGCAGTTCTCACTGAGATTTTCTTTCTTATGTTCAAATGTGTGTGTTGTCAATTGTGCTTTAAGATGAGCTTCGGGACATTTATTTGTTTGTAAAAATTTCCAGACTAAAGTTTCTGTTTAAGATTGTTCCTTGACATTCTTCCGGGGATATGGGGAGGGAGTGTTTGTGCAGGGTCAAATGTGCCATACCTTGCTTGTACTTCAGTTGTGTGTGGGACCGTATAGTACAGACAGCTAGAAAACAAAAACAGGAAGTTAAAAAACTAAAACAGAACAAAAATACAACTATATGACTATTTTATAATAAGTATTAGTTAAGTAAATTAATGCTACAGTAGGGTTTCCAAACAAATGCGTTTTTTTTTTAATGCAAGACTGTATAGATGATAGATTCTTCTCATTTTGTCCCCTGGGGCCAAAAAAATGTGAAGTACACAAATGTGCATACACAGACACGGGGATGAATATGTGGGGGATGTGGAAATGCATTGCTTTTGAACATATCAGAAGGTCAGAAATAACCTGCTTGACTAGTCCTATAAAGTTACTGTTGAAAAATTAATTCATAGAATTAATTCTATGTGCAAATTGTGTCGTAGCAAATTATATTTGTCATATGTCAATGGGATTGGTGAGGCTGACTGTAATGGGTACATTTACTTCTTATGTGGCTGTTCTAAGGCTTTGTTCATCTACCGTTATAAAGTGCTTGAGATCCTTAGCGAGAAGGTGTTAGAGAACTGCATGGTGGGGCTACTGATCAGCTATTTGACCTGCTAACAGTGTTACGTTCAGGAAATTGCCAAGCAGAGCAGAAATCACAATCACTGGGAAGGAAGTGAGTCCAGTTCCTCACAAAATACAATTCCCTTGGGTCTTCGTTGTGAAAATCAGAACAAGATTAAGAAATGAAAGTCCTCAGGGGCATGTTATTCCCCTGAAGGATGTTGTGTGAGTAAGGCACATGCTCAGTCCTTCTTCACAGTGGCTGGCCACCGAGGTTTGGGAAAAACGGTATGGCTACATCTTGAGGAGTGAACTGTATTGAGATCTATGTAAGAGCATGGTACTATTAAACATGAGTAGGTTTTACATGTTTTCCACTAGGTTAATGTATTTGTTTCTTATTTATGTTTAGTATTTAGTTATTCACTAGACCCTGGCATATATTTATCTATAGAGTATGGAAATATAACATTAATATTTATACTGTAGTTGTATTCAGAATTCATATGTGCATTGACACTCATAAATTAAACACAGCATATACTTTTGACATTTTATTTTATATGCTTGAAGGAGTATGTATTGTTAGTATAATGTATTATAAAACAAATAATTATTGGTTGTAACTGGCAAGGAATAAGACATTTCCAGAATATAAAGAGTACCAAAAAAAGTTGGTATTAAATTATGGGGTAAAAATGCGAGAAAAAAACTAAATGTTAGACTATATGTGGACATCAACCTTTAAAATGTGTTATATTTATCAAATGTCAACTTTTCATCAGATCTATTATTTTCATTATTAATTATTTATTATTATGAATAATTCCTAAAATAATTAAAATGCATATAATTAAGAAAGTGAGGTCTGATCATGTATTTGTAAGGACACACTACTTTGACACAAAAGCTTTTGTACATAATACTGAAATCTTCATTGTCATTTTTTCTGAAGTTCTGACATTGGGGCTGGTGTTTGTTACTGAGATTTAGAACACACTGTCTGCAGTGGCCCATTTCATCCACTTACTTTAAGGCAGTTGCACAAGAGTTGTATTTAGTTCATGGTTTTGCTGTGGATTCTAAAGTTGATGAAATCTAGAATATTAAATAATATGGGACTGATTCTGCAAAGACGCCTTCAATAGTTCCTATGCACGTGAATATTCCATGGGCTTCCGTGGCATTGGAATTAGACTGGCAGAATTGGGCCCTGCATTAATGTGACTGTGCCCATATAGTGGAACTGTTTTGTATACTTACTGTAACTGTTATACTCAAGCAGTATATACTTCATAATACAACACATATACATTCTGTGTATGGAATGCCCTTCCCAGGCCAGTTCGCCCACACAGTCTTCATTCAAGTCCCTCTCTAAACCCACTTCTTCCACAAAGCCCCCAAGAAATAATGAGTCTATAACTTACTTTGTATGATCAGAAAAAAATATGCACACAAAGTTATCCCAACTTCTGGATTAGAAAACTATAATTTTCATCCCACAGTAAAATCTGATATTTTAACATTTGTCCCAGATCAGGACAAAAAATTCTTTGCAGGAAAGGACTAGCTTTATTTTTTTGTATTGTTCTGCACTGAGTACTTCATCTGCATTAAAGAAATATTAGTGATACTGGATAGCAGTCAATATCCATTTTAGGTCTATGAGAGGCATGCATTATTGTTACCATTCATTATTTTTATTATAGTAGTGCCTAGAAATGCCAATAAAGAGAAGAACCCCATTGTGCTAAGAGCTGTACAAACCCACAGGAAGAAACAGTCACTACCCGCAAAGAATTTATAGTCTTAAATAGCCAAGACAGACAAAGGGTGAGAGAAAGGAAGTATTATCACAAGACCATCTTTCCTTTCATTAATTTTTCTCTCAATGAGTTGCATTCAGACTTTTAGATTAATAATTGTAGTGGGTATTTGTAGATAGCAGTAAGATATGGAAGGGGATTGCTGATATTTACTTTTAGTGTTGGAATAAATATGTCTCAGTTATTTTAGATCTCTAAAGCATTCCTTCAAATATAAACACGAATTCTGTAGTTGATTTACTCAATATGGAAGTTAGATTCAGTAGAGAATTTGCAAATAGAAAAGCCCTAAATGGGCTGTATCAGCATGGGATGTGAGGGTGGGGAGAGGAGAAAAATCCAGTTGTGAAATGAAAAGACTGACCATTTATTATCTGGAATTTGCAGGACATTATTAATTCAGTACTTGTGCACAAAATGGTGGCACAGAGAATATGGCACATAATAGATGTTTTTAATAATCCCATTGAGACTCCCTTATCCAATGTAATCCTTCTGATATTTTTTTCTTTATCCAAAGGAAAAAAATAAATGGTGCGACTAAAAACAACTTGATGGCAAAAATACATCAGAGACTGAAAAAATTCACTTTGTCATCTTAGTACCATACAATAGAAATATTTTATCTGTGGAGGGAAAAGTTCTCTGTAAATATGTCAGAGTTTTGGAAATAATTCCACAGCAATATATCCCAGAAAACATAAAGAGATGTGACTGCCCGAGTGAATGGGAATACAACTCCACGTATAACTCATCTACAGATGATGAAGAGGGTTATTCTCATCCATTTTAACTAGACACGAATGCATTAGGAGGGGGCAATTACATTAAAAGTAATGCTTCAGCATCCCAAAACCTGACTGGGATGATTTAGTTGGGTTGGTCCTTCTCTGAGCAGTGGGTTGGACTAAATGATCTCCTGAGATCCCTTCCAACCCTAATCTTCTATAAGTCTATGATAGCTGGAAACCACACCCATTGAATGCAGATGAGTATTTTGTTCCTGAGAAGTGTTGAGGAGAGGTATGGAAACATACACTGACATATCAATCACACTCTTGCCAATCCTGGGATGGGGTTCTGATTAGTTTACTGTGGAAGAGAATATAAAGGAATTTCTGAATCCAGAATGCTCCATTTAAGAGTCTGATAATATAGCAAAGCAGATATTTGATTATAGAGCGAAGCAGATGTCTGTCACCTTGGGCCAGTCATTTGATATTGCCTCAGTTTCCCTATCTGTAAAATGGAGATAATAATACTTGCTATATTTACCCTAACAGGTTGTAAAAGATCTATCTGTTTAAGTTGTAAAGTGTTCAGAGGTCCTTGGAATGTAAGGTTCTATAAAAGTACCAACATTCAGCCCAATTGATGGAAATAGGACCAAACTCGAGCAGTTGAGGTACTAGATGGATTTTAAGTGGGAGAAGAAGAAGAAATCTGAAGACCAACCAGACTATTGAGATAAATAATAAGACCTTATTTAAGAACCTCAGAAGTGAAGAGGCCTGGAGGATAGTGGTGGGCCAGGTGACCTCCAGGTTTTAAAGAAAATAAAAGGCTGCAGAGAAGTTAAATGATGTATTGATCTTTGCCGCAGAACAGTATGGAGAAATACCTGTGCAAGGATGAGTCCTTAAAGACAAAGCACATAGATGAGTGTGTTATGAGAGGGGCCATACCAGTATGACATTTGTAAATGTAAATCATGCCTTTGTAACTTGTTGCACGCCTAAATCAGTAAAGAAAATGATGTACTGTGCATTCTTAATACTTCTGAGACTTTTAATCAGATTATTTCATAAATAGTCCCATAAAACTCAATGGGACTGTTTGTCGAGTAAAGTGCTACTAAACCAGAGTAAAAGTATCGGCAACTGTCCCTAATGAAGACCTGTATGAGGACCACGTTTGATGCTTAAAAACAAAACCATGTTTAAGTTCTTGGAATGAAAATGTCAAGACATTGCATTTAAAAGTTGAATCTACGTATTTTTTTCATGTATACCTATATCAAACACCAGGTCAATGATTTTGTTTACATTTTCAAAGTAACTGACTGCAAAACCAAACGTAGTTAATTTCCCTGTATTAGGAGATTTTGAGAGCATTTTTTAAAAATTCTAAAAATAATGATTTTTAATGGAATACCCAGCTTGAACTTAATTATACTGTTGCTTCCATTATGCTAAAAACAAATACATACTGTTCCCAATTCTCATATTGAAGATCAAAACACTGGCCAAAAGGTCATCCATTCCACTGATGTCCTTTTTAGTTTGTTTCCATGCGCCAATGTTTCAGAGGCTAGGACATGCCATCTTAAGGCCAAGCACTGCATCACAGTACACTATGGTTTCCTCTAGATGGATGCATTCTTTGAACACTGCAACATTTGACAGTGTACATTGTAACTGCTCCTTTGAAACCCTTATGAAGTATTGTTACTTCAATACTTCATATGAAATTGTTAACAGCATCTTTGACATATGTTATAACACATGCTTCAGAGCACACAGGATATCTTGTCATTAGAAACACCCATAGGATGCAATGTACTGACTTTGGAAAATAGTGTTAGTGACTTAATGCAGTTGAGTTTATGGAAGTAGCATTTGTCAGTCCTTTTAATCCCACTTCTGAGATCTCAGAAATCCTGTATCTGGCTATGTACGAGTCATTATTAGTTTCTTTTCCCAAAGGGTTCCCCCCCCATAATCAATTTTTAGTGCATTTTATCATATAATGGACCAAGAAAAGTCCTCATTGACTTCAGTGGTGTTGCACCTGTGACAGATAACAGCATTTAGGCCAGTCTATTTAGTGTAAGATGGTTGCTATTTAGAAGTGGAGGAGTGTAATGAGCAGAGAGAGAACACCTGCATTTGATTGATTCAGCTGGAGTGAAGTTCACCTGGTACAGAGGAACCTGTCACGTAAGCCCTCGTGTGGGATTGTGGGGGAGACGGGAGGGGTTTGTGTGTGTGCAAGGCAGACCAACCTACATGTGAAGGCTTCCTCATCCTGTGTGCCATGGTGAGGGTCTCCACACTTCTCTGAACTGGCGCTATTAGCACAGACTGGGAAGAGTCCGTAGGATCTGCACTTAAGAAGTCCCAGTGGCCCAAATTCCCTGCCTAGAGAGCTTAGTGGTGCAGCAACTGCAGTTCTATCACTTAGTCTTCTTTTCCATGGCCTTCTTCCCTCTGCTTATATGTTATCTCTATGGGAGCTGAAGTGCTCAGCATTTCTGAAAATCAGGCTGTCAACCTCTATGTGGGGTGACTTCCTCATCTATAAAATGAGGCTAATAAATCTCATTGGCATGTCCCAAACTGAGGCTTAGCCAGCTAATGCTTGTAAAAAGCTGTTTAAATGCTAAGTATCATAATAAAGGGTCATCATCTGCTGGCTCTTTCTCCAGTAGGGGCTAGGACGTCATGTGCTGTTTACTGACATAGCTCTGTTGGCTTCAGTGGAGTTATGCCATCTTATACCAGCTGAGGATCTGGCCCTACCTCCCTTTGTTTACCTATTGCATGTTGTGATTGGGTCCCTGGATGGGCCACACAGAGATTGTCACACTCAGGGCAGACTGCAAGAAATAGGGCAGACAATCCTCCAAATTGGTAGTTTATTTTATAATTGGATTCACCAAGTCAGTAACAAAAGAGTTTCTGCAGCACCACTCAAGAAGCCAAACGCAGTCCCCTTTCATCATTCCAGCCCCAGGCTCCCATTCAGACAACCAAGTCTAATATAGGGAGAGATCATTGAAAGTCCTAGTCACCTTATTTAGAGTTCTACAAATCCCAAAGGATCAGACACTTACCCTCAGGTCAATTTGTGTCTCAGACCTTACCCAAATATCACACGATCAGCCAATCCTTAGTAAACTAACTAAAGATTTATTAATAAAAGAAAAGAAGAGAGTTACTGAACGGTTAAGGAATCATATACATACAAGCGATTTTCAGTGTTCATAGATCAGGATCAAAGCAGTGATGTTATATCTGCTGGCTTATAAAAGTCTCTCTGGAATCATCCGAAAAGGTCAGAGTCCAAATGCAGCTTAGCTGTAAAGTTCCAGAGAGGGTAGCCATGTTAGTCTGTATACAGCAAAAACAACGGGAGTCCTGTAGCACTTTAAAGACTAACATTTCTGCAGGCATAAGCTTAGATGTCAAGTCTGATAGAGTCTCTCCAGGCATTTTCCATCGTATTCCAAATAACTATTTGGAAGAACTCAGTCCTATGGCTCATACTTCCCCTGTTCAAAGTTCAGCAGACCAGAGATGAAAGGAAGAATAGGCAATACGGATAGTTTGTGGAAATTTGCTTTGAAGTTAATTTTCTTTTCCTATGCCTACGCAGGTAATCTAGTTACACGATAAAACAATAGCCAGTCATTCATTATAACAGAGATAGTTAAGCTGAAGATAATGTAAATAAGATTATTGGTTTCTTGCAGTGTCTCACATCTTTGATCTTAAGGTTAACTGAACACAGTCGCATACATAATATAAGGCAATTAAGACATAAAGAGAATTTTAGTATCTAAAAGCTAACTTGGTTACATTGTTAAACTTCTAACAAGATATAGGTAAACACAGACAAATACATTTAGCAACTATACTTTGATTCTGATCAATACAAAGCGAATGAGTTGTGGGTCACTAGCCTAATTAACATTTCTTTGATGCCCATAAATGAGTGGATTGTCTTGATTACAATTGCAATGCCTTTCGTTCAGCTGTTTATGGGTCATATACCAGTTAGCTGGTTAGCCAGCACCGCACAGAAGTAGTGCAAATAAGCAAGGATGCAATTGCTGTCACCGAATATATAATACAAACTGTACGCAGCTTTATGTTTGAGTTAGACTGTGCTATCAAAGGAATCATACTATTTTCTACTGTAGAAGAATGTTGTCAAAATAGCTTGTCCCTACAAATAACTGTCTATTTTTGTTCTTACCAAAAGGTTCACCTAAAACATTAATCACACCATACAACTTGGTACTCACTGCAATGCTTCAGGTTTAACGTAACGTATCAAGCCAGGATGTTCACAGTGAGAAGGAACTTTCTAAGTAGGTTTCAGCCATAACGTCTTTGATTTTCTCTAGTTAGCAGGTATCTCTAGCAGAGTCTAGCTGACTCGCACAATTGGGCTTCATCTGGAGAACAAACTAGACTGGGGGAAGGAATTCAATCTCCCACCTTCCCTCTGGCTGTTGGCAGGAAGCCTGTGGACTAGAACAGTGGTTCTCAACCAGGGGTATGTGTACCCCAGGGAGGTACCCAGAGGTCTTCCAGGGGGTACATCAGCTCATCTAGATATTTGCCTAGTTTTACATAGGCTACATAAAGCGCACTTGCGAAGTCAGTACAAACTAAAATTTCATACAATGACTTGTTCATGCTGCTCTATATACTAAACACTGAACTGTAAGAACAATATTTATATTGCTGATGATTTATTTTATAATTATATGGTAAACATGAGAAGGTCAGCAATTGTTCATTGATAGTATGCTGTGACACTGGTATTTTTATGTCTGATTTTGTAAGCGAGTAGATTTTCAGTGAGGTGAAACTTAGGAAACGTAAGAGAAATCAGACTCCTGAAAGGGTACAGTCGTCTGGAAAGGTTGAGAGTCACTGGACTGAAATACAGGCTACTCCCTCTTCAGGCTATATATGCCGGGATTTAAAACTGCTATGTTGGATTTCGATGGGAGTTGCACTGACTCAGTGATAGATCTGTGACAAGTAAAAACTCAGGCGCGTCTGGTTTTGTGCTCAGCACACTGAACCGACTTGCATAACAGTAGCACCAACTGAGATGGGAGCCCCAGCCTGGGAGGCGCTGTACAAACACACCGGGAGAGAAAAAATTCTAAACCCAACTAACCCAGTTAATAATCATAATTTTTAAAAAAGCAGGCAACAAGACAAGCAACAGTGGGATTCACTGGCCATGTTTATTAACATTTAATAAGTATAATGTCCGGTCATTATCCTTAGCATGAATTACATGTGGATTTTTTTGTAAATGTTTGTATCATTCATTCTCTTTGATGCTTCTCTCTGCATGTGTTTCCTGCCTTTTTGTGACTGATGTTCCCTGTTGTCTCTGCAACAATAGATGCAGTGGTTCTTTAATCTGTAATCAGGAATGTAGGTGGAGGGATGGGGCTGGAAAAAGGCTCCATGCAGAAGCTCTTTGCTGAATCAGAGAGGGAGAGAAGGTAATGGAAGGAATGCTACTTTTTTCTTTAAACTAATGAAGTTATTTGTTTAGTTTTAGAAAAAATGACTCTCTGCCCCTTATTCTTGTCACATAACAGTCTCCTTCTGTGCTGTCATACAAAATGATTCAATATTTGGGCCATTTCCATAGGACCAAAAATTGAAGCTGAACGTTTTGGTGGCTATTTTTTAATTTAAAAATAAGTCATTTTTTGTCTTTTGGTGTAATCTCTGAGCTCCACATGTGTATGAATGAGAATTTGAATGAGTGAATCAGAACTTTGCCTCTGATTTCAGCAACAGCTGGATCACACATCTAGAAGGTTTTCATACACGTGTTCAGCACTAGACTGATGAGACGGCATAACACTTGCCAAAAAGAATATCTGTGGAATGTGGCTTTACAGCTTATTTTTTTGCCTGAAGCTCCCTCCTCTCTCCTGCATATTTCAGAGCTTTACATGCTACACACTGAAGGCCTTAGTAGAGGTTCAGGTGTCAGATGTATTTCAGTATATCAAGGACCCGATTAGGCATTTCTTGTATGTCAGAATTCCCACTGATGGTTATGAGTAATCAAGAAATGCTAGGCTGGTCTGGTCCATAAGTATATATGTGTGATGTTCAATATGCTTCTTATCTTTTTTTCACTCACAAGGCTGGCTTTCAATCACATGCCTCCTATTCCACAATGGGAAGGAATTGATAAAGAAGCATTTTTCATTCTCCTGCATGAAATGACTTGTTTCTATATCTGTGCCAATTATAAACTGCAGATTGAGTCAGGAGTTATTCATATGCAAACATAGTTAGTAGGTTTCACTTGCATTATTTACTGTGTGGTTCAATTCTGAAAAAGAAGTTGGGTAAAATTGTAAGAGAAAATTGAAAAAATTGAAATTTTAAAAAATGAAGCCGAAACAGCTGTAAATCTTCCTTAGCTGGAGGATGAGATGCCCAGTGGGATTCTAGTCTTATGGTTTTGACAGCTAAAAGAAATAGAAAAGCAAAAATTAATAATTACAAGTCAGGACAGTGAAAACAGAATGAAGGTAGCACACAGATATAGTGAAGAGAATGGGGAACAGGGCTTTTGACAGTTGGCAGCATGCCTTTCAGAAAGAGGTGTTTATAGAACACTTATTTCTGCAAATCTCTAATTTTCTTGATACTAATTTCCACCTCGCAGTAGTGAGGGAGAAGGAGCATATATTGTACCTGGCGAAAATCAGGTACTGGAATAAAATATCTGATACTTATACACAGGATCCTCCCAACATTCTGTGGAGAGGAATGTTAGTGATTTGGGGGATTCATTTAAACAGATCATTTAATAATGAACATAATACTTAGCTCTTATATAGCACTTTTCATCAGTAGATTTCAGTGCTTTCTCAGAATCCTAATATGTTGCATTTCCATACTGACATAGATCAAAGGACCTCAATCAGCTTCACAAACATTAATGAGCCTCAATACCTGACAGAAAAATCCCTGATAGCCACAGGACTAGAAACCAGCTCTGGTGGCTTCTAACCTTGTGCTTTAGCCTCAAGACCATCTATGTGTATAATCAAGGCAAACACATATGCTATTCAGCAGATTTTCTTGAGCCCCAGGGACTGTAAGGATAGTTAAGTCATGTCCAGAGAAGGGATATCTTCTTCCGAGGGAGGGACGTCACCTAGCTTTAAAGCAGAAATTTAAGAAGGATCGTACGGGATCTTTACATACATCCATACAGCAGCACATCACTGAAAAAAAATTTCTGACACTTGTAGTCTAGGCAATGAGGGTGTTTGAAGAAAATGTTGCCAGTGGATCGTAATAAAAGGGGTGGTTCTCGGATTATTCCTGTGTGGGTTTGGATTTTACTGAAGATCTCTGAGAACTGAACATCCCAAAGCCTTCTCTTCGATTTTGTGGAGTACTTTTGGTATGAGATCCTGGTTGGGGGATGTGTAAGTGCCTAAAAGATCAGCCAAGTCACCTATACAGAGCTGTAGGTTCAGGCAGAAACCCACCATTCCACGCATCACTTCCTTTTGTTCCCATAGCACAATGAGCCATGAGAACAGATATTGCCCACCCACCCCAAGCTGAGCAGCTCTGTGAGTAAATGTCTCCACCTACTTTGGAGCTGATTTGGGAAAAAAGGAAGTAAGTAAAAGAAGAACTGAGCAAAGAAGGAAGGAATTAAGGGGATGGAAAGAGAAAGAATCCTTGAGCATTGGAAGAAATGTTTTTTGGTGTCCTCTTTAGCAGACATCTCTTTCAGAGAGCTATAGCAGGGTGGCCAAACAGCGGCTCATGAGCCACGTGCGGCTTTTACAAAATGTGGCTTGAGGAGGCCTTCTGTCAATCTGCTCCTATCAGACTGCAGGGCGGGGGGTGGGAGGTGGAAGGTTTCTGCCCTGTAGTGGGGTGGTGGGGCTAGAGCAGGGGTGGGCAAGCTATGGCCCGTGGGCCACATACGGACCGTCCGAGCTTTTAATCCGGCTCTCCAGCTCAACCGGTGGTGGCAGCGCGGTGGCAGCCACCTCCCCTCCCAGCTCCACCCCCTCCCACCACATGGGCCCAGCAGTACCCTGGCCAGAGCGCTGCAGCGGCTCCCCACTCCTGGCCTCGCTCCTTCCCCCCCGCCCTTCTCCCACCACATGGTCCAAGCGCCACCCGAAATGGAGCCGCTCTCGGCCCCAAGCAGCGCTGCATGGCGGCCGCTCCCCACCCATCGGTATGGCCCGCCATACAATTTCTATATGCAGATGTGGCCCTCAGGCCAAAAGGTTTGCCCACTCCTAGGCTACAGGCTTCTTCCCAGTGTGGAGGGGCATCGCACACCTGCTGGGGCATGAGGCCTCAGCAGGTGTGCCCTATGGACTGACGCCCCAAGCCCCAGCAGGCAGATGGGTCTGGCGCCCCAAAACCCCCCTCCCAGAGGGCAGACGGCCCTAGCCCCACCACCCCACTGCAGGGCTGAAGCCCTGCACTCTTGCTCTCAAACTTCTGAAGATTGTTGTATGCGACTCGGAGGGCCAGTAAGTTTGGCCACCCCTGAGTCAAGCACACCATTGGCACAACCTTGCCTTCCTGTGAATCAGAGCTGGTTTTCTACCAGTGTAGCTGAAGGCTGGGAGAAAGGACTGATCAGAATCCTGGTGTGCCTTTAGCACAGACCTCTCTGCTATTATTGGAACTCCAGGACCCCAGACTGTCCGCTTACAGAAAGTGCTGCTCGCTGCCGCCAAAGCTCCCCATCTGGTAACACACATGCACATGAAATGTAGGCAACTGTAATTACAGTGCAGGGGGATTTTGTGACTCCCTAGACAGGTTTCCAAGTAACAAAATGAATATAAATATTGGATCCATGGAAAGAAAATTTTTGTTATTAAAATCAATGGACAGGCTTATACCAGGCAAAAGTGCTTTTTGCTTCAACACAAATGTCAGTCCTGCTGTGATTTTAAATTGGAGTTGGCCAAATGACGCATTCAGATTTTATTTAAAATGCAAAGTCAGGAGTGTTAAATGCCTCCAGTTTTAAAATAAAAGAAAGCAAATATAGTTGTTATACAAATTAAGACTTTTAACCTCTTAGCTCCTGCAGTCTGTGGTTTCCATAACAGAAAAGTTATTCCTGCTGAAGTCAGAAGTTAAAAACATCTCACTATGTAAATTCCATGTGCAGCTCGTCTTTAGAAAATTCTTTGTCCCTTCCTATCCTGTGATGTGCTAAGCATTGGCCATGCAGCACCCCAGAACTGGCTGCATTTCAGTCATAGATCACTTTGCACAGTTTGCATATCAGCTATTGAAGACTGTAGAGCTTTTTGGGACCGGTGGAGCAGTTTAAATGTAAGATTGTTCATGTTTACAAGTGCTTCTGAGCCCCACAAATGCATGTAGCAGGGAGCAGTTTGTGGCATTCTGCTGCCTGGTTGGGGCCAGTGGAGAGCTGGGGCAGTTCCTACATCAAAAGTGTCTGGAAAGAGTATAGTCCTTACTAGACATATCCTACTCCTGAAGGGCCAGTGGCTTGTAGTGGGCCATGTGGTGCCCTCTTTCCCACCACCACCAAAAAGCTTGGGAGGAGAGGAGGCTGTGAAAGCTAACCTCCCTCAGGAAAGCAAAGATCAGAGAGGCCAGGGGCTGGGGCTAAGGATGTGTCAGTGAGGTTTGGGAAAGACTGGGGACAGCTCGGTCTGTGGAGATACAAGGCAAATGGGAGATGGCCAGGGCTGAGGGTAGCCAGGGCTGTGTGAATGGTGGGTCCTGGGAAGATCTGGGCTGGGTAGGGAGGGAGTAATGTGAGAAAAGTGTGCTTCTGAAACTGGAACCAAAAAGAGGCCTTTAGAAATTTTGTTTCTATATCAGGAAGAAGGGAAGAGAAAGCCGAATTGGAGGTTTTGATTCAGCCTGGTAAATGTGATCATTTCTTTACATCTGTTATTGGCATTGATAATTAGTGAGGTGCTTCAAGGTGGAATTGAGAGACTGAGTAATGGTATGGGTTGCTGGTTTGGCGCAGCTCAGCGGATGGAATATTGTTACCATGTAAGACGTGTTTGGTGTTCTCTGTGAAATAAACAAGTAGAGGAGTGTCCATATCACAAAAAATATCACCCCACTTGCAACCTTGTCATCTCTGCTAGGTCTGGCAAGGTCTGAATGAGTATGAAGACTCAATTCCCTTCCATTCATACAGGGATGATAATCTCTCTAGTGGAGGTCTGAGAAACGTTAGCTGACTGTGGGGAAGATAGCATTGCATGTTCTGTGGCTCAACATAGGATTTCACTTTTCAGCAACTTTAAATTAAGAAAAAGGGTGGGAATGCTAGAGTGAAATCCTAATTTTTCAAAATGCCAACATTTTAAGGAAATGGTGGCTTTTTATGTAGGTTGCAATGCAACAACATCTTGTGGACCATCCACAATGCCTAAAACCCCCTAGGATGGGCACACATTTTCTGAGGCAAGGCCAGACGTTAAAATAAAGTACTTTTAAGTGAAAGAATCATTCAAAGAGTCCTGGGCCTGATGGGGGCATCTCTCAGTCAGACCTGAAGAAAGATGATGTTACCTATGGCTTGGAGACAACCTCAGTACTCCTGACTAGCCAGAGGCTCACTGCTGAGTTCCTGTGTCTGCAAGGTGGAAAGACACTGCAGCATCTGCTACGTTTTCACTACTTTGTTTTTCCGGGCAGTGCTGGTTCCTAATCTATTGCTGAGCACCACAGTGGTCCGTATAGAGCCTGACCCAAAGCAAAGTCAGTGGAAGTCTTTATGGATCAGCCCCATAAAGAGTGGGAGATGCTTAGGAGGTAATTAACAGCGTAAATGGCTCAGATGAACTAAAAATGCTTAGTTACTCATGACCAGTTAGCTATACCTATGACTAAAGCTATCTTCTATGGCTGGCATTTTTGTAGCAAACAGACTTTGCATCTGATTAGGCAGGTCATTTCAGTAGAGATCTGCTTGAACAATGCCTTCAGTGCATTAGCCCATAGTTTCTAATCCTCTTCCATATATTTTATTAATCAATTTATGTACCAAAATAATATACACACTAGCCAACAAAAAAAACCCCCTGCACGTTATAGTTGTAGTTGTTCCCCTCCTACAAGTCTCAGGAGCCATAGATCAACTGCGAGTGTTTAGTGACCTTCTGCCCAAGAGTGTACAGCCGCTGGGTGGATCTACTTGTGTGGCTGGCACTTATGTAGTGTATAATCTAAGATGACACTGACCTTGACAGTCTTATCGGAGAACTATTTTCAGTAAGATGAGCTGTTCTTGAACAATTTCTTCAGTGTGCTGTATTAGACACACAACCATGGTTTTCATCTACATCGGTGTATGTTCTAAGTTTTCCGTCTATGCTGATATACAGATTTAACTGAGGCCAACAAAAAAAAAATCACATTCTCTACCTGTGTTCCTGTGTTGCCATTGAACACTGGATTAAAGTACGGATGCAGGAGATTGAATTATTAAAAACTTGCATGCCAGATCTTCAGCTGGGGTAAATTGGTGAGACTGCATTGTTTTTAATAGAGCTAGGTCAGTTTACAACAATTGAAGATCTGGTCCGGTGCATAGGATGCTGAAGTGGAAGCCAGAAAAACGGGGCTGTATTCTCATCTCCTTATGAGCTGTGTGATCTTGAGTAAATCACTTTATCTCCCTAGGCCTCAGTTTCTCCATGCGTATGTGGAGACAAATGACATTTACCTACTTTGCAAAGTACTGTAAGATCTATGAATGAAAAGAGCAAAGTATAATTATTGCACTTTCTTACATTAATAAGTACAACTATCTCTCTAGCTTACATTGTGTCATAGCTCCAGGCCTCATAGTATCTGTGATCACTGAAATACTCTGCCTTCGGCCTTCTCAGTTTCTAGGAATCTCTAGGAAGGCACTAGTTATAATTATATGGTTAAGAATCACTAGTTATAATTATATGGTTAAGAATGAGGCAAGCTTTGGATTAAAACAGGAATTCAACATCTCTTTTATGCATGAAAAATCAGGAAATCCTCCCCAAAATAACAACACTTAATCTGAGAGAATGAATGAATTTTCTGAGAATTTGCAAGTTATCTTATTAAGAAGTTTATTCCTCAATTGTTAACCCATTTTGTCCCAAATGGTGTTAATAATGGACTACTCAAACACGTCAACTTCCCATGTAATTAAAACTCACTGAAATCTCGTGACTAGGCAATATATGAAGAATTTGTCTATGATTAGTGGTAATTTCCCCCCATTCTTCTCAAGTTTCTCCTTCAGCAGAGGCTGCAGAATAATATTCTACATCAGAAAATTCCATGTGTAACTGCCATCTTTTAAAATGGCTACCCTCTCCTATTGTTCTCAGTTGGACTGAACCACAAACCGCCCTTTGCCCAGATGGCTTTTGCCCCCATTCACCTCCTCCTCACACTGTTTCTGTCCACCAACTTAGAGCATAGGGGGCCCCCATCTTCCCTGGGGGCAGATTTACTTTATTCCCATTACAAACAACTGGAGATGATGGCCATTTTGATGGAGTGCATATTGAGTCAAGGCAGCCTGCAGCAGTCTCATTGATAACAATATGATATAGCAACCATTTTAAAAGGAGGCAATCCTCTGAGTATCTTGGAAAGAAAAGATTTTATGCATCAGCCTCTGCTGACAGATTCATAGATTCTGAGGCCAGAAGGGACCATTGTGATCATCTGGTCTGGTCTCCTATATAACACAGACCAGAGAACTTCCCAAAAATAATCCCTAGAGCAGATTTTTAGAAAAACATCCCATTTTGATTTAAAAATTCTCACTGATGGAGAACCCACCATGACCCTTGGTAAATTGTTCCAATAATTAATGACTCTTATATGTTTTATTTCCACTCTGAATTAGTCTGGCTTCAACTTCCAGCCATTAGATCATAGCCATTCTCTGCTAGGTTGAAGAGCCCAATATTAAATATTTGTTCCCCGTATAGGTACTTAGAGACTATCATCATGTCACCCCTTAACCTTTTCTTTGTTAAACTAAATAGATTGAGCTCCTTGAGTCTATCACTATAAGGCACGTTTGCTAGTCATTTAATCATTCTCGTGGCTCTTCTCTGAACCCTGACCAATGTATCAACATCCTTCTTGAATGTGGACACCAGCAGTGAACACAGTATTCCAGTGGTTGTTACAGCAGTGCTAAATATAGAAGTAAAATAACCTCTCTGCTCATATTCAAGATTCCCTTTTTTATGCATCCAAAGATGGTAGTATCTCTTTTGGTGACAGCATCTCACTGGGAGCTCATGGTCAGCTGATTATCCACTACAGCCCCCAAACCTTTTTCAGTGTCACTGCTTTCCAAGATAATGTTCCCTATCCTATAAGTATAGCCTACATTCTTTGTTCCTGAATATATACATTTATTTTTAACTGCCCTACACTTTCAGTTTTGAAAAATAAGTGCTACAAATAATTAAAAAGATATGTTTAGCAAATGTTCCTATCTACAAACTATTCACCAATTTTCCATGATCCTATGTTCTCCCTACTCAAAGGGAGCTTCAGGTAGCTATTAACACCCAATAAACTCTAACCAAGGATAGGGATAAGGAAGCATCTGTGTCTTTCTGAATTTTTATGTCACCCACGTAATTTGACTATTTTACTTTCAAATTGATAAGTGCCTCTTTCTTACCTATGATATTTTAAAAACAATCTATTATATGTTATACAAATATCTGTGTAATAGATCAGGAGCCAAATTGGGAATTTGGTTCAGTGTCCATAAATGAAAATGTAACTTAACTTTCATTCTTCCCTCTAAATCCTTAAAAGAGTGCCTTTAGTACATGGTAGGAACAAAATACTTTTAGTTTATGGGTAAATTATTGCTTTTATTCCCATTTTACATGAGCATTGTTTTAAATTACTGACACTACATTAGAACATGTCAGGATGGATCAGATAAAATGATACAACCTACTATGTCCTTGGGGCAACATGATGTATATGTTGCATTACATCAGACATCAAAACACATTCTTTATATAATACACTAGCCACTGCAGTTAGAAAAATGGTACAGGTCATTACGTATACCATGTAGTGTTGGAAGCCATCTGCAAATAAGCTAGTAAATCTCTAGCCAAACTCTATATTTGCAAAGGGACTAATAGTGGACCACAGGCAAATGTGAAAGGGCTTTGCTCTGCGGGTTAGATGCACAAATGAGAGTTAGACATAGCATTGCAATACATAACATTTAGGTGTTTGCCACCTAGAGGAATCCAGAAAGCCGAGTTTAGGTGCCTATGCTCCCTATACAATGTATACTTCTCCCCTTTGTCCCAGTCTTCCCTATTCCTGGCTACTTTTCCCAGTCTCTTTGCCCAGTTAGTCCTAGTACGCCCCAGAGCCTTGTCAGATATGTCTCCCTTCACTGCCATTCCCCTCTCCCCGGTTCCTAGTCCCAGTCTCCCATTCATTGTCCAGTCCTAGTGTTTTCCCATCCCCAGCCAACTGACTCTCACTCCTGCCCATTTCCTTCATCAGCTGTTCTTTTCTACATAGGTCTTCATACCATGCTCATGGCTGTAGTATCTGAATGCTTTCAGTAGTGCATTAAAATGACATAACTATATTGTCACATATTGTTTGTTCTCTCTCACTCTCCCAAGGGGAGAATTGAGTGCAGTGAAGTGTCTTGTTTTGGGATCTCCCCAGATCTCAGTCCCCCGCTACCTCCTGATCACAGTTTCTTTCCCACCCTCCAGTTCCAGTCTCACAAGACTCCTTGTCCGTTCCACTGGACCTGCTTTTGTCTCCGCTGCATTTGAATCACATAGCTTCCTCCCCCACACTGTCTGGGTGCCCTCTGGGGGAGTCACTGAAGTACAGGAGAAATGCTCTCATTTTCAGTACCTGACCCATAACAGCTAGGAGCAGCATTTACAGGGAAAGTCTGGCTTTGCCCCTGGCAACCCTGGTTGGAGCATAGAAACATGGAAATGTAGGACTGGAGGGGTCCTTGATGGGTCATCTAGTCCAGTCCCTGCACTGCGGCAGGAGTATGTATTATCTACACCACCCCTGATAGTCACTCTATGATGCTGGCACATGTATAGCCTGGTAAGCACTAGAAGCTGTGAGGGGCTTGAGCACGCTCAGCCAGGATGGAATCTTCGGAGATTTTGGCTACTAAAATCAAAGTCTCTGCTGAATGTGTGTGAACTGTGACTTCCCCCCCCAGTTTGGCCAAATGTGGGCAGAATTTGACAGGGACAGCAAAAGGGACTTATTCAGCCACATTTTAGGGAAGTTTGTCCCGACTCCAAAGCATGAGGGCGTTAGATCTTTTCAAAGAAGAGATCTCAAGAATTTTGTAGCGTGGGCAAAATGTATTTCCCCCCTAACCTTGTTCTCAGAAACAGCTGAACTGGTTTGGGGGAAATTAAAAAAAAAAGAAAAAATCAGTCTGAGGGTCGACACCTTGCATAGAAAAGATCAGCCCAAATTGTTGAAGTCTGGCAAAGCTTTAAGCAACTGAAAACAAGATCCTATAATAGGAAGTGTTGGTCAGCCTGCATAACATGAAGTGTCACCAGCGGCAGCTATAGTTAGTTTTCAGAGCAAAGGCACTGGTAGAACTGAAAGCTCACTCTTCAGGCTTTCTAAGTGATTGCTAGTTACCAAGGCTAGAAGTTGCATTGTAAAGGGTTGTGTTATGTTGTTCAGTGTTATGATGATAGCTCTTTCTATTTGTACAAAGCCAATTATAGGGTGCTTGTTAAAAGAAGACGCACTTTGGAATTCCAGGGCAAAGTGCTTCTTCATTTCAAAATAGTTTGTCACACTAAGGGCCATGTTATTTCCTGGTGTAATCTGAAGCCAGAGGAGTTACGCCAGT
Source organism: Mesoclemmys tuberculata (assembly GCA_007922155.1). NCBI lineage: Eukaryota > Metazoa > Chordata > Testudines > Chelidae > Mesoclemmys > Mesoclemmys tuberculata. The sequence continues at coordinate 26,288,074 of ML675611.1, read as the reverse complement.
GGAGAACTGGATTTAAAAATTTATATTTATTTCTTAGCTCTTTCTGTAGAAACAAAAACGTTCTTCTATGAATATTTTTTAAAATGTCTTCTAAGGCAGTTTAGTATGAAATGCAACATCTAGTGACATTAGGACAATTCTTCAGACGGCCTGTGACAGAGGTTATGTGACTCTTTGCAGGTAATTGAAGGGCTGTCTCCCCCCTGAGACACTGCTATTGCATTTTTCTTTTGATAAGACCTCGTAGTCTGTTATTTGTAAAAGATAAATCCAGAAAGATCCTAGAGAATGAGACTGATCAGCTGAGATCTGAAGACCTGGAAGCAGTTGCTTTAGCATACCCTCCTTCTTAATCAAATTCCTACAAGTATTTTTGTTAACACTGTATCGCATTGGATAGGAATATAAAAATAGAAAAGTTGATGATTTTTTTTTACTTTTGTCTTTCTCCAAAAGACAAATGTTAATAACAGGATTTAATAAGAGATTTAATAATAGGAATGGATACCACTGAGAAATATAATGCAAAGATGTAAATACATTGTGGTTCCTGCTTATTTGTTTATCAGATCAAATTACAAGCACAGTATACATCTGTATCTTCCAGCAAATAGTTGTAGTTGCTGCAGAGAGTCTTTGTTTTTATTTCTCAGGAAGGGTGAGTGATTAAAACACTGGCCTTGCTGCCACCAGCCTCAGAGCTTGCCAATGGTGGGGGGTGTTTCCCAGCGCAGAACCAGAAGCAGAACCACTCAAACTACTATAGAGTACATCTAACTGGTGCTGCTTTGCATTGCAGGTTTGGTGGCAGGGAGCCTGATCATCCCTGCTACACGTGTGGAGCTGGAACCCCTGGAGAGGGTTCAGTGGAGCTTAGGAAAAGAGGAAGCATGTCATGGAAACAGCATTCCTAATTTTTCCCATCTCCCCCATCAGCGGGGATCCCAGGGTTTCCACATTCCTCCTTTGAGCCAGCAAAGCACCTGTGTACTTCACGCAGCATGGAGAAAGCCAGACTTCTAGCCCAAATTCAGAAGTGGCATAAGCAGAGTTAAATGCAGTTGTGTCTGAATATGCTAAGTGTGAATTTAGCCACCAATACTTGGGGGTTAAGCTTCCTACAGACTACAGAACAGTAAATTGTCTGAAAAGGAAGAGCACACTTTGCTGTTCTTTTTTTAAAAACCAGAAAGATCTGACAGTGGCAATTTACTTCCACATGATGCAAAGAAATTCATGTGAACAAAATAAATGTAGTCTCTGTAATTCTTTTCCATTTCTTGCTGAGATAGGCCGATTAGAAGTTAACCTTCAGGGGAGGGGGAAGGGACAGAGTCTTCTGTCAGAATCTAAATAAAGGTCTGAAAAGAAATAGCAAGTATTAAAGGGGGTAGAAAAAAGTGGCTTTCAGTATCACCAAAAAGACATACTTCTGCCTTTCAGCGGAGCGTAAATATTCCATAGGTATCCACATAAAGGATAAAGGATTGGTAGCTGCAAAAAGGAGGCCAAAATATCGGGATAGAGATATTGTGAGGGGTCCCACAATTTCATCGGCATTTGGACTGAGTCATGAAATTCAAATCCAAACTTTCCCAAATGTGTGGGCTTTTGGGTTAAGCCTGACATAAACTGACCCAACCCTTGAGTTAAGGTGATATTTAGATCAATTACCACGCATTCATCATAATACATTCTATAACAAGGAGGGCAGAGATTGGTTTTTAAATGATTATTGTAATTTTCATTCAGGTCTAAAAATACAATAGAAATTAGTCCCTTCCTAAATAGCAGATGCAGCACTTCAAACTGGGATTTCTTTAGCTCTCACAAACGGAGAAAACAATGTCAGTGCTGATTAAGCCATGGAGGGGAGACCCCAAGGAAAGTGATGAGGCTCTAGGAAGCGGTTTTTATGATTCAGTAGTGACACTTTCTCCTCTGAGTCAGTAGAGAACCAATTCTCCAGCATCAGCTTGGTGTTAAGGGGCATTGACTCTCTAGGAAAGAGTACTGCAGAAAAGGATCTGGGAGATGGTAAGCTAAATATTGATAGTGTGGATCACAAGCTAAATGTGAGTCAACAGTTTAACACTGTTGCAAAAAAAATCAAACATCATTGTGGGATGTATTAGTAGGAATTTTGTAAGCATGACATAAGAAGTAATTCTTCCACTCTACTCCATGCTGATTAGGCTTCAGCTGGATTATTGTGTCCAGAGAAGAGCAACAAAAATGATTAAAGGTCTAGAAAACATGATCTATGAGGGAAAATTGAAAAATTGGGTTTATTTAGTCTGGAGAAGAGAAGACTGAGGGGGGACATAATAGTTTTCAAGTACATAGAAGTTTGTTAAAAGGAGGAGGGAGAAAAATTGTTCTCCTTAAGCCCTGAAGATAGAACAAGAAGCAATGGGCTTAAATTGCAGCAACAGCGATTTAGGTTGGACATTAGGAAAAACTTCCTAACTGTCAAAGTAGTTAAGCACTGGAGTAAATAGCCTAGGCAGGTTGTGGAATGTCCATCATTGGAGATTTTTAAGAGCAGTTTAGACAAGGGATTGTCAGGGATTATCTAGATAATACTTAGTCCTGCTATAAGTGCAGGGGACTGGACTAGATGACCTCTTGAGATCCCTTCCAGTCCTACGATTCTATTATTCTGTTGTTCTGCTGCACGTGCTGTTTTGCTTATGGAGACATAAAATGCTTGTGTTCATTTAAAATCTCATCCCATTTTCTATAACACTAGGGGTTTCAACCCTGGTATCCTGGATGCATTGGGACAGATTCTGGCCTGCACCTCACAGAAGATGCAGCCCAGAAGGATGGAACCCAGAATGCAGCCCAAAATAGCGAGGCAAAGCACAAGAGCTCTTAGGATGTTGTTTTTACTTCTCATTCAAAAGGCAGCACTTCCAGCAACACAGTGCCTCTTAAAGGTACTTAATGCCTGTCACTGAACTTTCCTTTCCAACTCCATCCTTAAAGGGACAATGTGATTAAAAGAATTTTTAATTAGAAAAATCACTTCCATCTGACTTTTCAAACTCCTAATGTTCCAGTGGGTTAAATTCCCTAGAATCCTCTCTTCCCTGCTTTGTCATTTGAACACTGCAAGAGCTTCCCTTCTTTGTGAGATAAGGAAGGTGTCACACTTCAGCAGCTTACGAACTCTTTGTACATCCTTTTCAGTTTGCTAATCAAACCAGTTCTGTTGTGTATTTCTCATCCCTGGAGGGTAAAACTGTCATCAGAAAACTGAAGGTCTCGAATCTATTAATGTCATCATAACCAATAGCTGGGGGACTGTAAACAAGTTTAAATATCAGAACAATTTTGCTGGTGATTGTCCATTATTATAGATTAAGCATACAGAATTTATAACAGCTGAACTTCAAGCTAAATTGAACATAATGGGCCAAATCCTCAGAGGGTGTAAAGAGAAGAAGCTCCACTGAAGTTGGCAAAGCTATGTTGATTTATACCACCTAAGGATCTGACCGAGGGAGCTTTTCAGAGTGTTGTTCAGATAGTGCATGGTAGCACAGGGATGAGCCAGCAGCGTGCTGATCATCTCCCACAAATCAGTGGTCACGCTTAGCTCCACCAAAGCCCATCGGAGTTCAAGGCACTCAGGATAAGCCTTTAATTCAAAGCCAGTTTGAGGCCCTTATAAATAATAACTTGTAATCTTGAGTCATATAACTTCCAAAACTTTTTCAAGAGCAAATCAAAGTGCCAACATGTACAAAGTCCCATCAGACACATTGGTGCCAGCATTTTTTTAGGGATATGCTCTGTATCTTTGATGTGGCAAACCTACAGAAATAAGATGGTGTGTTTGTACTTGCTGCTGCCCTCTTTCGGAATCACAGTTACTCTGTGTCATAGAATCACTCCTGTTAACAAAGCAGTTTTAGCTCAGCTGTTACTGCGCTGTGCTACTGAAGAAGGAGGATCTAAGTTTTTTCCTCACTGTGAGGTTCCCAGTGGCCAGGAAGTCCTGTTGACATGTACAAATGGCCATGGGCTCTTGAGTGCCAGGCTAATGCCCTAAACACTGGACTCTCCTTCCTCCGCTGCTCACAGTAGAGTAAATAGAATATTACGCTTTCAAAAAGCTTACATTAAAATAATAATGGATCCCACAAAATGAAATAGGGATCTGATTAATTCTGAGAATGGCAGGGGGTGAGTGAAGTAATACTTGGATGAATGGGAGTTGGACTAATAAAGTTCTTATTGTACCAGTGAGATACTATGTCAACAGATGAATTCTTGGATAGAGAAACAGTATTGTTATTTGAGTAGAAGCCTCTTCTTTGATTGCTGTCTGTCAGCTCAGCAGCAATGATCGAGCCAAATGAAGTCTTTTCCTCCATGTTACGTCTTGTTCCAGCTTCATGGCTTTGTTAATCTTTAAACCTTTTTGCCCTCTTTAAGTCTTCACTGTATCTATCCAATATATCCTCAGTCTTCCTCTATTTCTAGTGACTTGCACTCCGGTATGTATTGCCATGTGTGGTATCCTTTCTGGGTCCATTCTTGACACATGTCCAAACTGTCACAGACATCTTTCTTGGATCTGCTTCTGTAACAGCATTTTTTCTTGCCTTAACCATGTTCTTGTCACTTCATTTTTTGTTGCTGCCATCTTGAAATTCTCAGCCACTTCATTTCTGCAGTCAATGTCTGTCATTCTTTGGCTTTCCTCATATTCCAACATTCTGACCCCTTCAGGAGGATCAGCATGACAATTATCTCATATATGCTGATGTTTATTTTTATTTAAATATCTTTAGTCTTCCAGATTTTACAGAGTTCCCCTAATGCAGTAGCAGCTAATCCGATTCTTCTTTTTGTCAATAAAGCCATTCTTTGATACCAATCCTCCACACACATTTTCCCACTTGTTCTAATTCTTTGTCTCAGAGGTCGATCTTTACCTCTTCCTCTCATCTTCCAAATGCTATAATTTTTGTCTTCTCTGAGCTGATCTTCAGTCTGAATTCTTTGTTTTCCTGGTCTACCTTATCAGTTATTCTCTACATCTTCTTTGGTCAATGCTATGAGGTCAACGAGCATGAAGACTGATCAGGTTTAACAAAAAACTGAAGGGAATGAAGTGTTGTAAGGCTCAAAAATACAATACAGTGTGATGTAAATGAGATCACAGCACCAAAGGAATTATAGAAGCTGTAGAGAGTTGGAAAGAAGAGCATGGCAAGCCAGAAAGAGAGACTTGTTCAGAATGACACAAATTATACTAAACCTATGACCTAATAGTTTTGTAGTAGCAAAACATACCCACTGCCCAGTAGAGGTGTAAAGATTTAAGGGCCTAATTCTGCAGCATATGGAATGCCCTCAACAGCCAATGACAACATGGGGAGATGAGAGTGCTCAGCCTCTTGCAAGGTTGGCCCCCACATTTATAAAAGTAAGTTTGATTCTGCTGTCATTGAAATCAATGTCCAAACATCCCTGGACTGCAGTAGTGCTAGATCGGGCCAAGTAAGGCAGTAAGGCAAGATCCTACTTAAGACACAATCCTGTTAGGTGCTCAAACTCTCTGTTTTTGTCAACAGCAGTGAGAGCTAGCGATGGTCAGCATCTCCCAAAACGAAGCCCATGGTGTGTAATTCTGAGAGCCCCTGAGTTTGAGCCTGCAGAGCGCACAAGGTCTGGGAGAGAGCAATGCTGAGTCGGGGTGCTTTGTTACTCATGATTCACTCAAATAAAGTAAGATGAGGGCAGCAGATAATGCAGGTGTTGAGCTATTGGCTGTAAGAGATTCAGTTGCATTGAAACTTCCCCTGTTCTCACTTTCTTCCAAGTGCAGCTCATGAGCACTCTCCAGTGAGCAATTGCTCCTGGCTGGCAGTAAGAGTAACCAAAAGACCTAGGCATTGGATTACATTTAAATACCTGTGCTGTAAGCACATCCTTTCTCTGCACACACACTTTTCCCCTGCTTCCCCGTGCGCTGCTCCGTGTGGGCAGAGAGGTTTGCTCCTGTTGCTGAACACGGCATGTGTGTTTCTCCACACCATGCTGAGTGTCTCCACTCAGGTGAGGCCAGATCAAAGTGTTGAACACCACTAGACAAGCTCAGGTCTCATTGCTACCCAAGAGATTTGTGAGCAGTCAACACCTTGTAGCACACCATTAGCTCTTTGCAGAATTCAGGTAGGTATTGAGCAAGCATGAATTACTGAGTAGTGGCACTCTGGCTCTGTCATTTTGCAACAGTGCTTAGCAGCCTTCAGGATCAAGACCACTACCCTCTATGATTGTTTTTGTTTCAAAGTTAGTGAATTTAGTGTTGCTAAAAATGAGAGGTGGACAGCACTGGCTAGACCTAGACACAATTGGTTTGAACCTATAAGTTGCTGAGTGCCCTCAGTTGGAATGGAGATTGCTCAGCACCATGGTGGACATGCTCATGTGTCACAGAACCCACTATAGGTAGCCACCATACAAGGCTTTCATCCACAACTTGACATACCCCACTATTGACTTGCAACTTCCCTTTGTTCCAGGCATTGGATTTGGTTAGGAGCTTTTTTTCTTGAGTAGAAACTCAAATCATGCAATGGATTTTGTGACTGGGACAAATTTAATCACTTTATTATAGGGAAAGCTTTGTGATTACCCCGGTGTTTGAGTAGAAAGGCGACCGAAACGATTCAGGGGTTTGGCGGTGTGATGATCTGCCTACGTGGTGGCATGTAGGTTTGTGACGTGGTGTCTGATTGATACGTGTTTGGGATGATCAAATGAGACAAGGATGGGAGAATATTAATTCGTTCTGAGGTTAAATCATCTTGAAAGTGTTTTGTAATAATTCTACCGAGACCTCCTGAGACCTGGTTAAGCCAGCACAAAGTGGGTCGCAGCAATTACTCAGATAATTGGTGAGCTGCTCTGCTGTCCTAGGGCAGGTTACCAGAAACAGCGGTGGGGTCCCAGCCCTGTGGAACATTAGCTACTGCTGCTCTGTCCAGGTACAAAGTGCCCTGTGGAATTGCTGCTGTCTTGAGCTTGCTGCAGATGCCTACCAGATTTTGACCCAGTCATTCTCATCTTCCACCAAACCATGTGGGGATGCTAAGCCCCCCATTGTGTTATCATGTTTAGCTGCTAATGCTCTCTTGTGTGCAGAGGCCGGTAATTGTGTGTGGAACTGGCTCTGCTTACTCCCTTTGTCTTCCTTTCACACCAGCTCAGGCCTTGCCAGCACAGAATTGGAAATATTTTTATAGGCATTTGTTAGGAATGTTTTCTGCATGTTACAATATGGAAAATGCAGAGACATTACAAATATTAGATAGTCATCCTCCCTGGCCTCTCTCTCTCTCCTGGCAGCCCAGCTTCCTCAGTTCTTTAAAGGCTCCCTATCTTTCATATCTTTTCTTCCTTTTTCTCCCACCTGGTCTCAGATCTTTCTGTCTTTCAGGGGCACATTCAGCTGACCATGACGCTCCTCCTGCTGTACTGCATGGGGAGATGGGGCGGGAAAGCTGTGTAAAATCCACAATAGGTGTTTAATTGGGTGTCCAGGCTTCACTCCTCCTCTGTGTGCACTCTGGCGTTCCCTCAGCATAATCTCCGTGGGATGCACTAGCCCCACTGAGATCAGGTCAGGAAGGGTATGTCTACATTGCAATTAAACACTTGTAAATAGCCCATGTCAGCTGACTTGAGCTTGGGCTATGGGGTGGTTTAATTGCGGTGTAATTGCTTGAGGCCAGGCTCTGGCACCCTCAGAGATGCCAGTCTGAGCATCTACTCTGCAGTTGAGCAGCCCTGGAGCACAAACCCTGCAAGCCCAAGTGAGCTGACGTGGGCCAGCCATAAGTGCTTAATTGCAGTACCCGAAGAGGATGGGTGTGGGGAGGAGATAGGGAACAGCTGATCTACAGTGCACATTCTCCCTTCTGTTCTGTGCAAAGCCCATCCACCACATTCTGTGACCCGTCCGAGAGGAATTGCAGAGTAGGAACTCAGGCAGTGTGTAACCTGAACCCAGATCTTGGCACTGAAACACGAGATGGCCCTTTCCAGCTCTTTGGGGCTTACACAACAGACACAGAGCTCTGAACTAGAAAGCTGGGATGGGCGCAAACTGAAGAATCTCCTATATAGGAGCCTCACAGTGCCTGATGCTGCTGCCTGAAAAATGGCCGAATCCTTCCCACGAGAGGGTCTAAGACTTTCTGGCTGACTGTGCTGCAAGGAACTTTTTATCTTATATTAAGAATGAGGAAAATAAAAGTGAAGCTGGGGATGTTATTTTGTCTCTACTTTTGTTCTGAATTATTCATTGAAAACTCACTGTTGTCTTCCTTCTCGTCAGGAATCAAAATGCTTGTGTTGTGTTGCTTTTCCTATTAAAAGAAACAAGGTCTGCGCAGTTTTACTTCCCTTACCCGTTTGCTGCATAGTACTGTAGCATAAACCAACTGTCCTCACCACTTTCTGGGCCGTACCTTGCTGTTCTTATTCAGCCAAAGCTCCCACTGATCTCAATGGGAGTTTGTCTGAGTATGGAGACACACTTTATATGAAAGGTGCATTTATAGACAGTTTATAAAGTTAATAGATGTTATAATCAACTTACAGATATGAATAGCATGTATTATAAATGGTCATAAGCTCATCAGTAGAAACCGCTATAGACAATTAAAACTAACCTTCTGAGTGTTGGACTATTGCATTTGATTAACCATTTATTAAGATATCTGTTAATTGTTTGTTAACCCTTTATAAACTATTTTAAAATGTACCCTAATTATAAAATCTGTTGGGGTAAGGACTGCAGGATTGGCTCCAATATTGGTAAGAAACAAATCATTGTAACTAACCATTTGCTTTGACTCTCATCTTTCTAATTCTAGGTTACCTGAGAAGAAGGATAAAGAAACTGGCCACCAAGATGGTAATCCCTAATGGGAATGAAGAAGATAAAGGCAATCAAGAAAAGGAGAGCAAAGAAGAAACCATCCTGGCAATGCTTGGAATTATTGGGACAATTCTGAACCTCATCGTGATCATTTTTGTGTACATTTACACAACCTTGTGAGCCAGAAGGAGCACGACGAGAATTGACCAAACAGCTGCTAAAGGTGACCGCAAACATTGTGAGCTATTGACATGCTGCTTAATCAAAATGGATTCTGTACTGTTTAACCACATCATAAAAACAACAGCTCTGCAGGCAGCAAGAGCTGAAGAACATGTAATGTAACAAGACTTTTTCATGCAGTAACAACCTAAACTCTTCTATTCCACTCCTTTCCCTTTTTATTTGGTTTCGGTGTGGGGGAAATGGCTGCAATTATGTAAGTAGCAGCTTTGAAGAACTCTATCTGGGATAAATGGTTCAAACACAATAGAAAAAGACTGTACACTATTTAGATTTATCAATGTATACCATGTGCTCTTAAAGATAGCTACATAGCACAGATTTTGTGTCCATTAGGTCAAATATTTTTTTCTCCCTGACTTTTCAATTTTATTTACATTGACACTGACCGGCTTTTTATTTAGAATGAACATATGGTGCAATCATGGAAAACAATTCTGTTGAGCAAGATCTGCCTAAACACAATAAAATGTTGGGGGAAATAAGTTACATGATTTCTTTTTTGCATTTGCTTGATGTTTCTGTCTGTTCATACTAATGTTTATAAATATATATTTTTAATAAATGTGCTATATTTTTAGCATGAACCAATTATGTGGAGACACTCTTGTATTCATGCAGCTTGGTTTTGTTTGATGAAGTGCCCTTTTTTGACTATGGATGTGATGCTCCTCAGCAATTATATACCAGTCTTGTTTGCAGCCATTTCATTGTAGTCTGGAAGAAACTCACATCATGCTTGACTTGAAGTTGGAATGTCAGCTGAAAAGCATTGCTTTTTAATATAGGAAATAGGAAAACAGTATAAGGTGACCTTTATAGATTGTTTGCAGGGACATGGCTGTATTCACAGAAAAATGGCAAATGAAAAGAATATTAGGGTATCTCACATGACATTAGAAAACTCATTAAATATTATGGTCCTTTAAACACCCATCAATAAGTACTGTACCTACATAGGGAGAAGATTTCAAATAGTAGAGGGCTTTTTAATTGAGTGGACAGGCATAACAAGATCCAGTGGCTGGAAGCTGAAACTAGACCAATTCAGTCTAGAAATAAGGTGCACATTTTTATGTCTTTCTTTAAATTTAAAATATGCTTTAACTCAACCAAAAGTTGTGGGCTTGATGCTGGAATCACTGGGTAGAAATCTATGACCTGTGTTTTGCAGAAGATCAGACGAGATGATCATAATGCTGTCTTCTCAGTGACCATGATATCTGTGAATCTGAGTCATTAACTGCTAGATCCCAGTTGTGCCCTCAGATGGCCAGGGACCACTCCCATTGACTTCAATGTACATGTCTGTCTGGGGACATAATTGGACCCTTAATTCATTGGACAGAAAATTTCAAGCTAAATTGTGAACCAAGCAGTGTAATCAGAGACACATGCAGAACCCACATTTAAATCAATGAGAGCTACGTGAACTCATCCAGGGCACAGTCCAAAGCCATTCATAGGCAATAGAAAGACTGTTACTGATGCCAGGGGCTTTGGATTGGGACCCTAATTCTAGATCCTGCTCCACTGAAATAAATGACAAAACTTCCATTGATTTCATGGTTCAGGGTCTACCTTAAGAAGGCAGAACTTCACCCTGCATCGTAATGGCCCGATCCTAGCAGGCACTTAGCAACATCTCCCAGAAGGGACATAGTATCGTGTGAGATCAGGCACTAATTGACAAACATATTAGGAAGAAGGAAAAGGTCAGCGAATAAAATTAAATGAAATCCAATACAAAGTGAAAGGGCAGAGAGAATCGCATGATAATGATAAAGCGACAGGCTAATGGAGCCTTGGAAGAGCAAGGCGTGAGAGCACAAGCAGAGGTCTGAACAGAAATAGGGCAGGATAGAAAGGGGGCTTATGCAATTAGGAGTGTGCAAGGGATAATTCATTAATGCTTGAAAAGTGCTTTGAGAAATGCTGATCTTTGGGAATGCAAAAACATATTCTTAATGTATTTATTATCAGCTTGCTATCACCTGGATAGGGCTGGTACTGTAGCTTGGTTTTGTCATTTTAAAGAATTGGTAAGGTGCTCAGAGACTGCATATAAGCACTTTTTGTTTGTTCTAAATCAAAAGGCAGGAATAAATAATATTGGCCCCAGCCCTGCAGTCCCTACTCAGGCAAAAACTGCCATTGATTTCTGTATGTAACAGTGCATCTCTGCTCCATTGGCACTGCCCTCCCAAAATGCACACACAAACTCCCACAGCTGTCTCACCCACCATGAAACCTGGTTGCACCCTTCCCCACTTTGGGATGCTCCTATCAGTGACAACAACACCTATCTTCCATATAACAGCACTTTCCTGAACCCCTTCCCCAGCTCCTCCCATAAATGTACAGGGGTGGTTCTGGAAGCCTGAGGTGCCTACATATCTCATTTGACACAGGGCATCTCAAACCCGAGGCCAGCCCGACAGAAAAGAGCCTCTAATTTGAACCAGCAGTATTTAAACACTGATTGTATTCTTGAGAATCAAAAGTTAAGAACTTGTAGAACCTACTTCTTGGAGATTTAGTAAGAAAGAATCAGTTGTGCCAACCCTAACCGTGCAAACATCATGAATCAGGACACAGCAAATCTTGAGATTTGTTTAAAAAACATGATATTTTTAAAAATTGAATACATTTAGGGTTCTTTTTATTTGCTAGCTGGATTTTGAGCCTTTAGGGTTCATGTTTACAACCAAAAGGGCTAGACTCTTCCTTTTTTTTTTTTTTTAGAAAAGGAAAGCTGAGACGATCTTGTAATCACAAGACTCCAGGGGTTGTGATTGTACCATATATCACAAGACCCACAATAAAATAATGAGAAATGATGACACTGTAGAATACATTTAATATTACCTTCTCCATAGAGCAATTCCAGGAAAATTATTTTAGACGTTAGAATAGCAATGGGGATGATATGAAAGCAGTAAAGGTGACTTCACAACCTTTGTGAATGGGGAAGATCAGTTTGTTTCATGTTAAGGGCCTGTGACAGCCCCCATCCAAGTCAGTGGGAGTTTACCATCCATTTCAACAGAAGCAGACCCTAAGAGAGGAGGGATGGTCTTGTGGTGTAAGTATAGGGCTGTGAATCAAGAGAATGGGATGTTGCTCTGTCTGTGACTTATACTTCCTCTGTGTCCCAAGAAAGACGCTTAACTTCTCTCTACTTCAGATAATAATGTTTACCCTTCTCACCCGGTGTTCTGAGGTGTAAGAAATGAATGTTCATAAAGTGCTATGGAAACCTTGGGTGGGGTTGCTACAGAAGAGCAAGGTGTTATGATTACGCTGGTGTTATTTATGCTGAAAATGCAGTATCTATATTCTAACAGCATGCAAAACTATCCAATTATCAAACTAGCCAGCTCTGTTGTTAGTTGCACTTACACTCCTTGGGGACAGCAGACAAGCACGTACATCACAAGAAGACACAAACAACTGGCCAAATGAAACTCGCTGTTGACAGCTTCAGCAGAACCCAAGGATGAAAAAGCCATGGAAACTTCAACTACTCTGCACTCTCCTTCCCTGGAAGTGGACCAGTATAGGGAGATTTAGGCTGCTAATGTCTGTGCTGACCCTGTATTTTGAGTTAACAGAAGATTTCAGTGTCTAGTGTTATCAATGTTACATTTTTCACTAGTATTAGATCCATTAAAACAAATAACAATCATTTTCAACTTGTTGAATATTAATTTACATTTGTTCATGTAATGTAAGTCTTATAGGCATAACATATACAGTATGTCCAGATCTATAGCTGCATTGGCCGTAAACCAATCCTGTGGATGCATGTTGTACATCTTGCCAGAGTATTCAGATTACCTATTCCCACATGAAACTAGGAAGGATGCTTCATCCCAGCACATAAAAAGTTTAATGAACCCTTATTTCTTGTATATTCCTTAATAGTTTCATTTTATTGGGTTTTGTTAGCAGATTGAATATTTTTAGAGCAGGGGAAATGCTGCTGAAATAGCTTCATTAAACATGTTTTTCAAATAAAAGTCATGAATTTGCTTTAAGGTTATTTGCTTTCACGAACATGGCCGTGAGCAAAAGTTTCAAGAATGTTTGTTTACATAAGTATCAAAGTCAGAATCAGGTTTTAATTATTTATTTAAGCAACAGACTGCATTCCAGCCCCTATCCTGCACACAGTACGATGCTATAACATGCGGGATCTGGACTACAGTCGAACATACAATGTTATATATCAATATATTAACATATAGCAGGGTGGTCAAATGCAGCTTTCCCCCGCCCCCCCACCATACAGATAAAGATGAAACATTGCATGCTGGGAGCTGTAGTTTCTACCTATCACACCTCCTTATTAAAGAAGAGAGTTGCTTCACTGTGCTCCGTTTTATGTAAATTAGCAAATTCCCAAGACGGACTTCAGTGGAGCAAAATTTGGGTGCCCCTCAGCATGGGAAAATCTAGTTTTGTGCTTATTTCTTTGTAAAAGCCCTAACCAGGATTGTGAACAAGAAGGGTGGGCTGTCAAAAGCATTAAGCGTTGGCCTAACTCTGGCCCTATTGAATTAAATGAGTGTTTTACTATGGATGTCAATGGAAAAAGAGTTAGGCCAACACTGATTGCCTTAGAAAATTTCACCCTAAAAATATAGCTATAGTATGCTTTATTTCTGCATCCTTAGGAATCATTTCCCTAGACAACATGTATAGCAAGGAATGTTGATGAAAACGCGACAGTTTGTGAACAAACCCTCTCATTACAAGAAATGTGCAACAAATCTGCCTTTGGAAAGGAAATTGTGATTGTATCCTGTATGGTTTACCTGTCAAGTAGAACCTGATACTTAGTGGATACAGTCTTATGTGTGACTGTTGGTAAAGCAGCATCATATCAATGAAAAGAGCCTTCAGTTTTGCATTTAACAGGATGGAAGAAAATTAACCTCTGTAGAATGATTTTTGAAGACTACAATGTCTTAATGGTCACTGCCTACCAACATCTTATGCCGTTGCACATGAAGGGATCTAATGTCCTTACAGGTCCCCTGCATATCTTTGATTTTCATGTTCCTTGAATATGGAATGGCTTTCCGCAGGTTTTTTATGTGATGTGCATGTTCCATAAAATTGATATTCTCCTTACCACAGTCTGGTTCATGTGCTGGCAGCCTTGCCTGGTCCCATCAATGATGGGAAGTGCAGAAGTTTGGAAGAAAGTAGGGAAACAGCAACTCAACCAAACAAGTTACAATGCCCTTTTCTGGAAAGGTGATGAAAAGGTATGTAGCAGCTTTAGTCTGTGTGATTTCCACACAAGGGCGTAGGAGGGAAGAAAACTTTCAAAGAAGGAAGAAACCATTATTTCCACTAGAAATTCTGCAGGTTTGCAAAAGGAGGTGACAAAGGGTTTGGGCATGGCCAAAGGCACTGCTGTACCATATGCACAGTGTTGCATGGCAAGATGGCTTGTGATTTTAATGACTACTTGCACTGGAGTGCTAAATGGACTATGTGTTTGGGATTTTATTATGGACTGTTTTGAACTATATTCTGGTAATAAACCATGTCGAAGGCCTAGTGGATAAGCTTGCATGGAGTCCTGGGGTTACCTGAGGAAACTGAGGCTGAGCACCTCAGAGCCAACCCTGGCCCAGAGGGTGTGCTACGGTGAAGCATAGATGTGACTTGGCATCTATAGTTCTTACAATCTTAATGGAATGCCTATTTTTCATGTTGGTGGCTTTGTCACTTTTAATATGCATGTTATAAACTCCATTTGCAGTTTTCATTGCGTTGCCTTTTTTCCCCCCAAAGGCCAATTCCATTTTAGCTTTGAAGATCTCTCACTCACATCTGTAATAAAGGACTTTAATACTAAAATGCTGGCATTGGGTTCTGTAGCAGGTTCATGCAGGCCTCCCTGCTGATCAGGTCCTCTGCGCCCACAGACCACGCAGATGTCAGCTTCATGCTCCTCCCAGTTCTTTTTATTTACAACTTATATCCCCACACCATCTATTAATATACAATCCAACCTAACAGCCCCAGGGGCCTCGCCACTCCAGCCACAGGTCAAGGAAAGCAAAGCCCACCCCATTGCACTTCCTTCCTTGAAGCCTTTTATAGTGCCTGGGTTAACCAGCTTCACAGCTGCTCCTCATTAGCCCAACCTGTATAGGGTTTACTCAGCCTTTTCCATTCCAATTAGGTGTCCAATTAGGACACCTGTACTATCTGAGTACAAGGATGTGGGTGGGTGCAAGCCTGCCCACAGTTAAAATCCCCTCACCCAGCTTAAGGAGAGGAGCTACTGGACCAGGCCTCAGCTAATTACAGGGGACAATGAATGAAAAACAGGGGTGGGTGTGGAGGTCAAAGGGATAAACAACGTGATCCTGGAGAGGACACTGAGCAGAGAACCCCAGACAGCACCCACTGCTCCTCGAAGGTAGCCAAGGAGTCAGTGGATGCAGCCCAGAGGAACTCTGCCCAGAGACGTGATCAGACCGAGGACTGGAAGGAGGCCTCACAGTCGCAGAGCACCTCCTCGGCCAGCATCCTCTCCCTGGTGTTGTAGATGACCACCATGGCCAAGGTGAGGAGGAGGTTGACGAGGAGGTCCTGTGACTTGTGGGGCTGTGGATGGGGTGTGCGTAGATTAGGTGGTGTGGGGAGAATTGCAGCCAGAACCTCACAAGGAGCTGGAATAGGGGCTGCAACCTTGTGCACTCCAGGTAGATGTGTGCCAAGGTCTCTCTCGAGCCGCAAAAGGGACAGGCTTTGGGATGGGGGATGAACTGCATGCTCATGGCTCCATGAAGGAGCCTCCAGCTGATATCCTTGACATGCTGTGGACTCAAGGTGGAATACAGGCTGGCCCACCAGGGTCTCTTGCTGTTGATAGGTGGTAAGAGGTCCCGCCACTTGGTGTCAGGGCGGGACATGAGGGCAAGGAAATGGAGAGTGTGGAGCACAAGCATGTGGAGTTATGTCCATGGCACGGTTTAGAAGAACGCCAACTGCAGATCCCACAGCTGGCTTGTGGTGTGCGGAGGAGGCAGTTGTGGGGGGGCTTGCGGGGCAGGGGCCTAATGAAGAGGTCTGGAGGACCCGGGGTGAGGGACAGGTGGGAAGCACCCTCCATCAGGACCCACTCGAGGTAGGCCCGAGCAGCGGGAGGCAAGGCTGCCCTCGTCTCCTGGAGTATGCACTGGGGGGTTCAAAGGGTGGAGAGCCCCATGTGCTACTCCAGCACTTGGGGCTCCACCTAGTCCACCGGTCATAGTCCAAGAGGTCTCTGATCTTGGTGATGCCTGACAGGACCAGCCTCTGGTGCACCAAGTAGGACTCTGCAACATGCACAGTGAAATGGGGATTGTGTAGCAGGTGCTCTGCAAGGAGATCTGCCTCTTCAGCGGCCACCACGGACCTGGTTGTAAAGACCAGCCTCCAGGTCCAGAGGAGGTCCTGATAGAAGACTGGCAGCTTGGAGAGGTCTTGTAGAAGACCTCCTGGGTGGAGAAACCAGAGCTCCTGGTCATATCAGAGCCCTCGGAGGCAGCAGATGAAGGTGTGTGCTGGTGTGCTCCATGCCGGACTACCTGCACTATAAAGGAGTCTCTGCAGGGCCTGGAGGTGGAAGGTATGGACCCAGTAGCAGATGCAGCACAGGCCCTGTTCCCCTTCCTCCAGGGGGAGACTCAGGACCCCTGAAGAGACCAGTGCAGTCCTGGCCAGAAGAACTCCAGAATTATCTTATGGAGATTGGCCAGGGAACTCAGGATAGGGACCAGAGTGTTGAGTTGGTACCAGACCATGGACAGGCCCAACTGGTTATGCACCAGTTCCCTCCCCTGCAGTGAGAGGCACTGAAGCAATCCTGTCCACTTCCGGAGCCACTCAGCCACCCTGCCCTACAAATCTTCCCAGTTCTCCGGTGGAGAAGGATGGGTTGTAGAAAGGTACATGCCCAGATAGAGCAGTGGACCCCGTGTTCCACTGGATGGCCTGAAGCAAAGGTGGGAGGGAGCTCACCCACCACCCAGCTCTGACCAGTAGGCTAGAGCTCTTGACCCAGTTGACCCGAGCAGAGGAGGCCCCCGAGTAGACAGCTTGGCAGGCTGCACCAGGTTGCCCGGGTCCTGGACCATCACTGGCATATGCTGACAGCACCAACTGCAACTCTGGCTTCATTCCATTGGAGCCGTGGAGAGACTGGAGCCAACTGGGAGAGGCTCATGAGCATGGGAAACAGACATTTCGCGAGGCTTAGAGGGTGGAATCCTTCAAGAAGTCAGAATCAGCACCACACTCCCCACTTTCAGAACTCAATGCAAAATTCTTTTCCTCAGTATTGTTTTCCCTGAATTAGTCCTTCCTAGTCATGCAGATGATCCCCCAAGTGGCGTAGATACAATGGTGCACGAGGTGCATTCATGCCAAGGCCCACAGGATTATGAGGACCCAACCAGAGGAGGCAGTGCTGCAGGAGGGGAGCTAAAAGTTTGGGGGGATGGGTGATTGGATCAGGGTTGGCCTGAAGAGGCTGGAAGGGGTTGAGGGATATCTGGGAGGCTGGATCAGAACTGGAGGGGCTGGGGCAGTGAGCTGAGGGAATATAGGAGGAGCATGAGGGAGGTAGAGGGAAGGTAGGCAAGAGCTGGGTGGTGGGCTGACTGGATTGGGGCTGTGGAGGAGCTGGAGAGAGTGGATTTTGGAATTGGGAAAGGGTCTCCTAATATATTCTTGCACCAGGGCCCTCTAGGGCCTTGTTATGCCACTAGCTCCCACACAGATGCAGACATACAGTCCCTATAAGCTAATCAAGCTACTTTTCCTACTGACCAAGAAATAATAAAAAGAGAGAAATTATTATTAATAGTAGTAGAGTTGATCAGGAATTTTTCAATAAAATGCTTTTTGTTGAAAAATGTCAATTCATCAGACCCAAAACTTTTTGTTAAAAAAGGTCAGTTCTGATGAATTTCTAAACTCAAAAAATGTTTTGTTTCAACATTTTCAAAATGGAAGACTCTGGTTTTTGTGGTTCAAAATGACTTTTCATTTTGAAATGGAAACTAACATATATTTTTAAGTATATAAATTGAAATGAAGACTTCTGAAATTATTGAAATGAAATGTCTATCTCAACCCAAACCAAAATTTGTTTCAGATTTTTAGTTTGTGAAAATGTTTGGTATTTTTAAATTTTTGTCCCAGTTCATGATGGAAAATGTTTTTGAAAGCTCAAAAATTTTTGCCAGAGGAGAAAATCATTTCCTGCCCTACTCTGGTTATTATTCCTATTTTTAAACACTATGGGGTTGCGGAGATAATATGGTGGTGAAAGCCATAGTCAATGAGAATTGAGATAGAGAAGATAGATATTTGTTTGAGAAATGACTATTTGGTGTACACCTGAATTCAATCCACGTATGTGCAGCCATCACCAAACCAAAAGCCATTCCCTGGGCCTGATTTTTCCATTACATAGCACTTTGTGCCATTCACAGTTACAGTGTACCGCTCTATCTTTTGATTGGGTTGCATTCTACACTTGCTTTGCTCCAGCATAAATGGCCAGGACAAGGCATAGGAGGAGGATCAAGGCCATTGTGTCCACTGATTTGAAAGGCTTGATAACGGCATCAGGATCCTCTGAGGAAAGGCATCCGTCTGAGACTCTCATAGGTTTCCATGGAGCTTATCTATGGTCCATTTGTAGTAGCTCTCAGTTTTCATACAGAGCGCTCAGTTAGTAGAGCTCTCAGTTTTCATGGCTGTCTGGGATATGCCATTGAAAAGAGAAACCTTATCACGTCTTTTATATAATATTTTAAATGCTGACAATCAAGGAATCTGAAATAAAACTCTGTGTGTGTAAATAAAAAATGGTAAAGTAGCCTTATATTCCACACTGACATTTGTTAAAATGTACCCAAAACAAATCCAAGCTCCCACAAATCCAGGCCCGCCAACTGTGGGGGGAACAAAAGGAGCAATTTCCCAGCAGCCTGGCAATTTTAAAAGGGGTCCGGGCCATGGGCAGCAGGGTGAAAGCTTCCTCTTGGGGAGGCTAGCTCCCCATGCCACCTCTTCCACCTGTGGCCCCCACCCACAGTCCATTCCTGCTTCACCCCAGGCCCCACCCTCTTTGCCACCGTTTCCTGCCCCATCCACCCACCTCTCTGCTTGGCCGCCCTCCTCTCTTCCACATTCCCCTTTCCCTGTTTGGCTTCCCTACCCCTCTCCGGCTCACCCCTCCTACCACCACTGATCACTGCCTCCTTCCCCCTCCCTGCTCAGTCCCCCCAGCTGTCATCCACCGCCTGAGGGTAGGAAGAGTGTGGAAGAGAGGAGGGGGACTGAGGGAAGGGGGTGGGTGTAGCAGTGAGTGGGCTGAGTGGGGGGAGGGCGGGTTCTGGGGTGGATTGGGGTGGGGCGTAGGGCAGACTGTGGGTGGGGCCATGGCTGGAAGAAGTGGGGGCGGGGTGGGACTGTTCTGCCCTGGGGCCTGGAATGCCTGTTGGTGGGCCTGCCCAAATGTATTTTTTTAAATTGTTGATCAGATGAGCCATGACGACCATCATTTTGTCAGTTCAGATGGTCTTAACAAATATCTTCTGGACCAGGTGACATGGAGAAAATTGAAGTGTTTAATGCCTTTTTTGCTTCAGTATTTGCTAAAAAGATTAATTGTGACCAAACGCTTAACACAATTAATATTAACAAAATGGGGAGAGAACAGGTTAAAGACTATTTCGATAAGTAAGATGTATTAAAGAGGTTGTCTGCATGAACATTTTGTTCACAGAAAGCTGGGGTATTAATCTACCCCCACACTAATCAGCTGTGTACTAACTGTCCCTTTGCATGCTTCTGATGGGCATTAATAGTTCACTAATACAGTTTGATTAATGCCATTTAAGAGCGGACTAAATCAAAGGAAATTAATGAACTGTTTGGCCATTCTTATGGTCTTCCTGGGTCAGACCGATGGTTCATCTAGCCCAGGATCTATCTTCAGACAGTGGCCAGAGCCAGATGCTTCAGAAGGCATGAACAGAACAGGGGAATGATTGAGTGATCCATCCCCTATCATCTAGTCCAAGTTTCTGGCAGTCAGAGGCATAGAGACACCCAGAACATGGGGTTGCATTCCTGACTATCTTGGTTAATAGCCACTGATGGATCTATTCTCCAGGAACGTACCCAATTCTTTTTTAACCCAGTTATACTTTTGGCCTTCACAACATCCACTGCCAACAAGTTCCACAGGTTGAGTATGAAGAAGTGCTTTCTTATGTTTAGTTTTTAAACCTGCTGCCTATTAATTTCATTGGGTGACCCCTGGTGCTTATATTATGTGAAGGGGTAAATAATACCTTCTTATTCACTTTCTCCACTCACAATTTCATAGATCTCTATCATATCCACAGGGCTGGATTTAGGGGCAGGTGACCCAAGTGGCACCTGCGGTGCTAAATTGGGGGGCACCGGGATTAGGGTGCTGTTTTTGTTGTTAGCAACAAAAAGGAAAATAGGATGTTTGAAGTAAAATGTTTTGGGTATTCCAAATGTGGATTCATTTTCCTCAAACCTCCTAGAATGTTGTCAGCCATGCACTCATGGGTATAAAAGGGGCAGGGCATCGTCAGTCAGTTAGTGAGAAATAAAAATGAAGTGAAGTGAGAGCCCAGCTCCAATATTGTGAACCTTGTTTTATTGTGTAATTGTGAAAATGTACTTGTGTTTTAAGACTTAGGGTAGGTCTACATTATTGGCAAAATTTGGCGGCAGTCAACAGGCGATACACAAGCTACGTAGAGTAGCTTGTGTATCTCCCGTTGACTTCCTAACTTTTGCTTACTGTGGTGTCCCCCCTTTGCTGCACCAATGGGAAATGCCCTCCCGACAACACAGCGTTACTCTTTGGGGGAGGGAGGGTAGAGTAGTGGTGCTGACTTTTGGATCAATTGAGCAGGTCATCACTTCTGCTCAATCAATCCCGAAGAATCGACCCGGCAGCACCAACTGTGTTGCCATCAGTATAGCCATAGGCTTAAGGTATAAGTAGCGAATAATAAAGGACATATTTAATGAGATTCCAGAGATATCTATCAAACCCCTATCTATGCAACAATATAAAATAAATACTTTTATTACTTTTGCCAGGCATAGTACGTAAGGTTTGATGACTTTGTAAGCCTGCGGAACATAGACTTTTGCTCTCACTAATATTGTCTGTTTTTCCCCACAGAAAATAAAAAATGCCCCCCCAAAAGTGTTCAGAAGCTCAGTATAGGAGTGAAAAGCTCAACTGCAATCTAGTTTATAGCAAGGGACAAATTTGATGGAAAAATATTTGAAACAGAACAACATAGATTGGGCTTTAGGCAGTAATGATCATCCTAGTACAGAAGAAATTGAGGAGCGAAGCATAAATGATGGAAGACCTATTACTAAGGAATTAGTAGATTTACCTGAAGATAAGGAATGGAAATGTGAGGAAAGTGGAGAATTGTCCAATATTCCTGAAGTGATGATAAGGAAGAATGTGGCTCAGATGAAGAAGAGAGTAATGACAATGAAATATCTGGTTTAAAGGAAAAGGAGAGAAACAATAAAGAAGAAACAGCCTTGCATGATGACAGAAATAGCAGTTAGAAAAATTGCACATCACAAATCGATACATCAGATCCTTCTTTATGGCTGGCAATCCCAAACTCTGCAAATATTAATCGTACAATTATAAACGGGCCAGGCAAAATTGAGGATATGATGTTTCCAGTAAATGAGCAGAGTGACACTTCTCAAAGTCACACTGCAAAGTAGTTGAGAATGGTGAGAAAGTGAATTGACATTGGCTAGTTTATTTGAAATCAACTGACTAAGTTTTCTGTTTTTGTTGCTACCATTAAGGTTATGACAATGACACAAACATGAAGGGAAGAAATTTTGATGTCCAGGCAAGGATCCTTTCACTAAATCCAAGAGCTTTCTTCATGCCTTGTGGCTGCCATTCTCTCATCCTGGTTGTGTCAGATGTAGTATTATCATCTTTAGATTCAGTATCTCTCTTCGGAGTACTGCAAAGGATATATGTCCTGTTTTCAGCATCAACTATCTAGTGGAAGATCCTCACAAACAATGTTACAAATCTGACCATAAAGCTGTTAAGTCATATTTGCTGGTAGAGCCGCATTGACAGCATAAGGCCAGTGAGGTACCGAGTGATTGAGGTCTATGACGTCCTGATGGAACTGGTGCAGTTGAGGAAAGCCGAGGCTGGAATCTGACACAAAGCACAAAGCCTTGCAAGCCAGATCACTGACTTCATAATTCTGGTCTCAGTTGTGGTGTGGTATGATATCCTATTCCAAGTAAATGTGTAAGCAAGTCGATGAACATCGTGACCACTACTACTTTGATGAGAAGCTGCCTTGATTTCATTGTGGCCTACAGACACAACAGTTTTGAAGATGCCGTCACTGCTGCCAAAGAAATGACGGAAAACTTAGGAGTTGAACCTGTTTTCAAGGAAACTCATATTTATTGGAAGAAGAGACAGTTTGGTTATGAGAGCAGAGATGAGATAATGGGAAGCTCAGAAAAAAAATTCAAGAGGGAGTTTTTTTGCTCAAGGGCCCATCAAAGAATGGTTTGGACAAATGAAGCACCACAAAAAGACCTGTTTATTTCTTTAATGACCTCAGTAAGCTGCCAGTGGACAGGAAAACACTCTTGAACAATTGTACAGACCTTCACCAAACACTGGCACATGGGGAATGTTTGGACACCAATGATAAAGACCTCTATGTTGAATTGGACAACATCTGTAACATTTTGCCACATAGAAGGCACTCTCCATTGCAAGTGCTCCAATTCATTCATGATGCAGAGCTGAAGGATATTTTTCCTAATATGTGGATAGCTTTGAGGATTCTGCTCATGCTGCTGGTCACAATGGTGCATGGTGAGTGCAGGTTTTCGAAGCTCAGGCTCATTAAAACATATCTTTGATGATGGATGACGAGGGACTGACATCACTTGCTATTTTATCACTTGAAAATGCTATTGGTCAGTCTTTGGAACTCTGATGCTGTGCTTCAGTTCGTGAGCAAGAGCAAAGGCGAGAAAAGTGACCTTTTGAACTAAAGAACTAGGATTAACATTCTAAGGCTGTTACCTACTGTAACGCTATTTAATATCGGTCCACTAAATGTTGGTGCAGTTCTATTTCTTGATGTTAGTGCATGTCATTTATTCTTAAAATTAAGACATTTCTATAAGCTTAGAGGAAACCAGTTTTTTTATTTGCTTCTATACAGCATGAATAAATACAAATTTACACATCCTAGGGTGCAAATTTATCCTTTTATATGACAAGGATAAATCATGCATTAAAGTCATGAAATGGACTACAAATGCAATAAAAAATCAGGTATTCAAAAGTTTAACAAATGAAGGGAGGGATGCTGAAGACGCTCCTCACCTGGGGTGCATTTGGTCTAGAGCCAGCTCTGTATATCCCTCATTAGTCATCTTTTCCCAGTCTTTTAAATCTCTCCTCATATGGAAGCTGTTCCATACTCCTAATATTTTTTGTTGCCCATCTCTGTACTTTTTCCAGGTCTAATATATCTTTTTGCAGAGGGGACAACCAGAACTGTGCACAGTATTCAAAGTGAGGGTGTACCATAGATTTGCCATTATGATATTTTCTTTTCTAATATTCTGTTAGCTTTTTTGACTGCTGCTGCACATTGTGCAGATGGTTTCAGAGAACTATCCACAACGACTCCAAGATCTGTCTTGAGTGGTAGCGGCTAATTTAAACCACATCATTTTATATATGTAGTTAGGATTGTTTTCCAATGTGCATTACTTTGCATTCATCAATATTGAATTTCATCTGCCATTTTTTTGCCCGGTCACCCAGTTTTGTGAGATCTCAATGTAACTCTTCACAGTCAGCTTTGGACTCAATTAATTGAGTAATTTTGTATCATCTGCAAACTTTGCCACCTTGGTGTTCACCCCTTTTTCCATAACATTTTTGAATATGTTGAACAGCACTGGTTCCAATAGAGATCCTTGGGGGACCCCACTATTTACCTTTCTCCTCTGTGAAAACTGACCATTTATTCCTGCCCTTTGTTTCCTGTCTTTTTACTGATCCATGAGAGGACCATCCTTTTTATCCTACAAGGGTTTAGTTTGCTCAAGAGCATTTGGTGAGGGACCTTGTCAAAGGCCTTCTGAAAGTGGAAGTACACTCTACTGATTGAATTAGCCATGTTCACGTGCTTATTGTCACCTTCAAAAAATTTGAATGGATTAGCGAGGAGGCATAATTTCCCTTAATGAAAGCCATGAGGACTCTTCCCCAACATGTGTTAATCTGTTTCTGATAATTCTGTTCTTTACTGTAGTTTCAACCAATTTTGTCTGGTGCTGGAGTTAGGCTTACCAGTTTTTAATTGCCAGGATCACCTCTGGAGCCTTTTTAAAAAATGGCGTTACATTAGCTATCCTCCAGCCATCAGATACAGAGGCTGATTTCAGCAATAGATTATATATCAGTTAGTAGTTCTGCAATTTCATATCTGAGTTCCTTCAGAACTACTAATTCACATCAGCAGGGTCCACACAGATAGTTTGCTGTAAACTAGTGTGAGGTAGATACACACCCCAGCTTGCCTCAAACCAGTAGGGTTTTTTACATGAACAAAGGTGACAGAGCCTAATGAAATTCACTCTGGGATACTTAAGTAATTATCTGAAGCAATCTCAGAATCATTAATGATTATCTATGGAGGATAGGTGAAGTCCATGAGCAACAGAGAAAGGCAAACATAGCACCTATCTTCAAAAAAGGGGAAAAGGAGGACCAGGGTAATTAAAGATCATGTAGCTTAACTTTGATTCCTGGCAGGATACAGAAACAAATTATGAAATAATTAATTTGCTCAAACAGAGGATAATAAGGTTGTTGCTAATAGACAACATAGATTTGTCAAGAGCAAATCATGTCAAACCAGGTCTAATTTCCTTCTTTCTTAAGGTAGCTGTTCTGGTGGATGTGTGCATGTGAGAGGGGAACAGTAGCTGTCCTAGATCTTGATTTTAGTAAGTGTAGAAGGGCACCTCAGCTGGCCCCCAGACTGGGAGCCGAGGGAGGGACTGCTGGGAGCCGAGCCGTAGACCAGCAGGGCGAGGCACCCAGTAAATCTGCCCGGCAACAAGCCGGGATTGGGCCAGCACGCCGGGCCGCCTGTCAACCCCGCAGGTCAGGCCGGATAGGCCCACCGGCGACTGCCAATCCGGCCCCGGGAGGCGGGACTTCCCCAGGAAGGGGAAGGATAAAAGCTCAGCCCCAGCGGTCAGTAAGAGGGAGGCAGCAGTGGGAAGCAGACCTGCTGCCCTGGGCTCCGGCCAGGGAAGAGAAGGTCTTCCGCCCCGGGCCGAAGCCCCGCCGGTCCCGGGATACATACTGGGAGTGGGTCGGCCCTCCGCCCGCTGGAGACTGGGACTGGCTGACGGGCCCTAAGGGGCAGCCGCCCCTCCCGGCAACCCCAGCCGGACCCGAGGAACCAGACCCCTCCTGGTGGGTCAAGCCGCCCGAGGCCGGGCCCAACCTTGAGGAGCTGCCCGAGGAGTTACCGGCGGCTGCTCCCCCGGAAGCTGGACCGGACCTCGAGGAGTTGCCAGAGGCCACATTCCCCAGTGAACATATGGACCTTGAGGAACTGCCGGCCGCTGAGGACTTGCCCCCGCTGCCGCCTCCGGACGCCGACGGGTGGGTGAGCCAGCCGTGGGCCGTGCACCCCGCTCCCGGGTTGCTCGGGGTCAGCTCCTGGGAGGACGGGGAGGAAGTGGCCCAGGGGCAGCCAGGCCTACTGGCCGGAAAAGGGGCACAAGCCCCGCGGCGTGTTGCGGCTGGATCCCCGCCGCACCAGTGGTACTGACGGTGCCACTGGTAGGGCCCTGGGCTGGGACGCAGTGGAGACGGGTGGGCCTGCGTCCCCCTCCCCCCCTCCTATACCCGCACTTGTGCCAGCGAGTGAGAGGGAGGGAGAGTCCTAACCCGCCAGCCAGACAGCTGGGAGACGCCCGCCTCAGCCTGCCCTGATGCCCAGGGAGCAGGCCTCATAGACTGCTTTTCTGCCTGCCTGCCCTTGCCCAAGGGGCCGGGGCGCTTAGACTGTTTGCTCGCCTGCCCTGCTGCTCAGGGAGCAGGCTTCTAGACTGTTTGCTTGCCGGCCCCTGCCCCAGGGGACCGGGCCCTTAAACTGACAGTTGCTCGCCCGCCCTGCCGGAGGGCCGGGGCGAAGGACTGCTTTGCTCGCCCGCCCTGCCGGAGGGCCGGGGCGAAGGACTGCTTTGCTCGCCCGCCCTGCCGGAGGGCCGGGTCTAGAGGCAGGCCAACCACTAATTCCCCTTCTATTTAGGAGGAGACCAAGATCTTCCCCAGCGGCTGGGCCCTCCAGACGGGCCGCCGCACACGGGTGGCATAAGCGCCGTCCAACAGTAAGGCTTTTGACATAGTGCCATATGACATTCTCATACCAAACTTGGGAAATGTGGTCCATCTGAAATTTCTATAAAGTGGGTGTGACGCTGGCTTGATTAGGTGCGACCATTTATAATGTTGTTTAATATCAATATTGCAAAATTACAATAATTTGTACAAGATATGCCATGTCAGGCAATATTTAAAAGGTTATAATTTGCTAAATATAATGTTTATGTGCATGTAACATCTATGTATCTGAAGTTATAGATATGACTGTCCATCTGGATTCCAAATATGTCTACTCCTGGACTAGTTGTTGGTATCCAATCTAGCTAGTTTGTGAACAAACAATGCCAGTCGATAATCCATCAAAGGATACTTAGCTTTGACAATGGACCATAAAAGGAGTTTGTTCCCACCTGGTGAGTCTTCCTATGGACGCTTTAGCCAGGTAACAAGTAATGGCTGCTCCTATGATTCAACAAAGCATGCAGTGACAGGTGACTTGCTCCGGTGGCCATGGACTCCATTGTGAATTTCTACAAGCTT
Source organism: Mesoclemmys tuberculata (assembly GCA_007922155.1). Lineage (NCBI taxonomy): Eukaryota > Metazoa > Chordata > Testudines > Chelidae > Mesoclemmys > Mesoclemmys tuberculata. The sequence continues at coordinate 26,260,859 of ML675611.1, read as the reverse complement.
AGCTAGACCAAAAAGCATCCACCCACAGGGCAGAAGGGATATAAGGCCCTGAAAAACTTTCACACCTTGTCTTCATTCCTGCATCTTACCTCTGGATCAACTCATCTGCAACTGATGCTGTGAAAGAAAGGACTTGGGCCCATCTAGGTACTAGATGTACATCAGAGGGACTGCATAAGTCTGCACACTCCACAATTCTACTGAAAACTTGATATATATGGACTTTAAAGTCATTTGTATGTATCTGATTGCTTTGACCATTTAACATTTCTCTTATCGTTTGTTTCTTTCCTTTTATAATAAACCTTTAGTCTTAGTTACTAAAGAATTGGCTAGTGGTGTGGTATTTTGGGTAAAATCCAAACTTATATTGATCTGGTAATGTGGCTGACCCTTTGGGGTCAGGAGAGCATTTTGGTAAAGGGAACAGAGTTTTAAATAACTTATTTCTATATTGGAACTAGCTGCTGACTGGGAGCCAGAGACTGAAATGCAGTAAAGGGGGCTGTGTAGATTTTGTTTTTGTTCGTTTTAGCTTTTTGATAACCAGTGTGGGTAATCAGAAGCACTGTTTGTAACTGGTTGGGGAATCTAAGTGCAATGTTAGCTACCAGTTTGGGACTCAGCACTTCTTACTCACCCTATGAAAGGCTAGAGATTGTTCCCATTTGCTGGCCCGCCCTGCCTAAGGATCTGGGCCTTGAGCTCTGTGCTCACTCTACTAAGGGTCAGAGGCTAGTTCCCCATTTGTTTGGCTCACCCACCTAAGGGCCAGGGCCTGAAACCAGGGCTTGCCCTGCGAATGGCAGAAGATGGTCCCCTTTTTCTAGACTTCCCACAGGGCACAAGCGCTGGGAGGCATGGCCTCCCTTGAAAACTGACAGCAAAGGAGAGCCACCGGCCTGCCTCCAACAGAGGACCCCTTTACAGTGCCTAAAAAGGGTTTTAGGATCCTAACTTCAGTCATTCAAGTTAGAAGAGATCTAGGACAAAGTTTTCTATCTCCAATTTGAGAAATGCTAACCACAAAGCCATCTGAAATTTTCTTGCTATATACAAAATATTATTAATTATTTATAAAGAATTTTAAAATCTTAAAAAACAAACCAGCATGCCATTAAGCAATTGATTGAAAGCCACTGAATGTGTGAGGTTGGTATTAAAAGTAAAAATAAAACATGTAAGGTTTAAGACTGGACTTCTGTCAGACACAAGGGTTAATGACTATATCTTGTCATTCAAGAGTTATCCTCAGCATCTGTGAACAAAGGACAAGGCTGCTGAAAAGCCAGTCCTGACTGGCTTTGAGTTCTCTAAGAGATTAAGGAGAAAGTAAAAATGTATTTCAGTTTAAGAGTCACTATTAATATGATGTGTAGTATGGTAATAATGCTGCTCTGCGTTTCAATAGCACCATCCATTCATGGTGCTCAGGGATTTATAAACATTACTGAATTAAGCCTCATGATGCCCCTGTGAGGTGGATAAGTTTTATTAGCCTCATTTTCCAGATGAGGAAACTGAGGCCCAGAGAAGTTAAATGACTTGCGTGAGTGTGATGGATGTTCGCCCACACCACCCTGAAAACATTTAAAGAAGCTGAAAAAGGGCCAGTTAGCTTTATAGGCCACACATGAGGGTTTAAGTTGGAGAAACAATCTCTGATTGGAAGATGGAGCAAAGCTACTATTAAGCCAGGAAGCTGGCAGCAGAAATGGCTGCAGTGAGGAAGTCTTTAGCCCCACTGCGTTAGAGAGGGAAGGAAAGAACCCAGGGACAGACTAGGGTTATGACCCTGAGAGAAGGGTGTGCCCTGAAAGCCTGTGGGAAGCAGAGTAGGAAATAGCCTGGGGAAAAAACCAGCAAGATTGAGATCTGAGCAGACTTTAGCTGCATGTTGTAGGGTATCTGGGCTGGAACTCAGGAGTGGGCAGGTCTGGGTTCCTGTACCAGCCACTGACAGAGTGGCAGTGCTGGAACAGCAGGTCTAGTGAGATTCTATGCCGTGGAAAGGGAAACTCCAGAGTGACCTGGCCAGAGGGCTGAGTCATGAAGAGGAAGCTACAGTTGCTGGAGCAAGAGAGTGGCTGCAGAGTGAGAGAAAGGACAAAGGGGGAGAGACTGCAAGAGGAAGTGTCAGACCTGAAAAAGAACTAATCCCCAGAACAGCAGGAGAAGGTACCACCTGCCATGAGTAGAGCACCTTGTGAGTAAAGCATCCAATGGCCAGTGGATCTCACTATCCTGGTTTCCCCAAGAATTTATAAAATAGGGCTTTCAATGGGTGTAATAGGTCTTCAGTACCCATTAAGTGGTAAACAGGCTTAGTGCTGGACCTCTGCTCAGGGGTGCATTATGTCCTATAGGCATGATATACAGCCTGGAATGTTCATATCATCTGATGCCTCTGGCAAAGCACAAAGGATGAAGATAAAATAAAAGTGATTATTCATTTAAACCAGATCTGAACCCTTGTGTTCATCCTGAACACTAAGGCATAAAACTAATTCTAGGTGCTATTGGGGGTGGTTTGGGATTTGCAAAACCAACACAATGAGATTTTAGAGCCAGGTCTCATGTTGTCTGAACACCACGTCTTTAATTCATTTCATTTTAATGGAGGTGGGATGCATCTATGTCGTTCTGGCTTTCAGCCACCTTTGCAAAATCAAAGAAGTTAAAAAGCCCATCCAGAATCTCATATGTGTTTTGCTTCCTTCCCATAGTGTTGCAAAGAACCTGAAAATAATGACCTATGGTGCTGGGAGTCCACTGCCTGGGAAACTAAATAAAGAAAAGAATCAATAAACATGTGGACTATTCCTCCATCAGTCTGTGCTGGGGTTAGTGCAAGATTTATTGAAGTGTGACTAACAGTAAGACACAGTCCAACCAGCACTTTCAAATATTCTTTCAGATCAGTAAGTGTTTATTTATAGTTCTCGTCTCCTGGACAGAAGATGCAATTTTTTTCAACCAGATGGTTTCTTCCTTCTGTGCTTCTCTTTGTCCATCAAGTCCAGCATAATAATATTATTGTCGATGTGTCACCTCAGACAAGAAATATATTTAACAAAGAAATGAAATAGTCTGGATCTAAACATGCAATATGTGACAGTCCATGTCAATCTACTCAAGATGCATAGAACAAATGTATAGACTCCAGTCAGCAGAATAAGTGTTTGAGTCCATTATGTCCCAAAGAGTGGCAGAAGTAGAAGGGTACAGAGTGTATGTCCAAAGGCTGTTTAAAAGCTGCTTTGGAGGATGTATGTACATTATGCAAAAGTTAAATGTAGTCATTCAATGAAATGACTTTCCTTTGGAACAATTATTTAAATTAGATTGATATAGGGTCAAATTCCTCAGCTCCTCTGAAGTCAACAAGGTTGTATGGCTGTAACTGAAGGCAGAATTTAGAGTATAGGACCCGATCTAGGAAAGCATGTATATTTATACTTAACATGAAGCATGTGAATGGTCCCATTGACTTTATTATTGCATGCTTAATTGCTTTGCTTGATAAGGGCTGGCATGGCTTTTATTTTCACTAATGCACTAGATACACTTTACTGTGCTTTGCAGGGGGTTTGGTATCTTTTGATGAGAGTGCTCTTCTTATATAGAGAACGGGAGCAGATTGCATGACCCGCTCATCCATGTCCCAGTCACCTCTTGTCATTACTGCAACCTCCTCCCCTTCGGTCTTCCTGATCCCCACATCACCCCACCGAGTTTATCTAAAACACAGCAACTAAAATTATCTTCCTCATCGTTACTCCTCTGGCTCCACTTTGACATCTGCAGTTAAATGTCTTGGACTTGCCTTCAAACCCTGACTACCTGACCTAGATCTCATCGCTCTACATTTTCTCCACAGATCCCTTTGCTCAGCAAGTGGTACCAGCCTTAAGGCCCTGTCCATCTTTATCCCACTCCTGTCTCTGTCCCTTGCTTTCTGTCCCCTGGATGTGTAGAATGCCCTGTCCTCCCTTCCCTGTTCCCCACGCCCCACTCCCCCATAAGCTTGTTGCATCTGATGAAGTGGGTTTCTGCCCACAAAAGCTTATGCCCACATAAATTTGTTAGTCTTTAAAGTGCCACAGAACTCTTGTTGTTTTGCTGAAAACAGACTAATGCAGCTACCCCTCTGGAATCCTTCCTACAGACTCACTTCTTCTGTGTAGCCTGTAAGAAATGGCTCAAAAGTTAATAATTAAGCAATGAATAATCAAAACCAAATAACACCCTTCTCCCCCCAAGTTCTTTACACCTGTCTTACCAAGTCTTTTTGTCTTTTCTATGTCTGTGTTCTCGGTAAGGTTGTCATCTCTGAGATACAAAAAGATGCTCATAAAACTGAGCAGCTGGCAGTGTTCCATATGCAACAAACCTACGGCACTGTGGACAAATGAAATCATATTAATAGAAATGATCAGGAATATATTTAATTGTTTTTAACTGTTAATGTGTGTTTTATTTTTATTTCATGTTTAAACAACAATGGTGGTGTCTCCCTGTCTGGTGTGAAACTTTTACACTTTTGTTCTCTAAACTTCTGGCTTCATGAAGTCCTGAGTTTTGGAACCAACGGAGTGAATGCAATGTGAGGTAGGGTTTATTTTCTGCGTAAGGCACCAGAAAATTTGAACCTTCATCCCCCAGAATAAATTTTCTTTTGTTGTTTTGTAGATTTCATTGAGTCTTGAAGATCAAAACAAGTCTGAGGACTGTATATTCTGTACCTTACTGCATTTAAGGTTTCTTACAAAATTTCAGTTTGCATTAGCTTATATCAGTAGGTAGAAGTTTGACATGAAGAGAAGCCATATTTAGAACATGAGCACGTAGGACAGAATTATGTTGATGTTTCAGTTTTAAGGCCTTGATCCTGAAAAGACTTAGGCACATATATAACCTCATATGTTGTGAGTTGTTCCTGTGAAGTAACTGGGACTGCTTACATTGTTAAGCAAATATGTAAGTAAGCCTTTGCAGCCATAGGTTCTGATTTTTGTGAGCTTCATGAACAAATGATTAGTCATGCCACTGACTAAGGATCTGCTCAGGCAATTATTGTGATTGCCTGTGCAGCTAGAGTAGTTTTGATTGAGACACAAGCACAAAAATGCACACAAAGTTATGAAAAATATGGCCTATAATCAGCATCAACCGTCATTTGGAATTGCTGGCAAATAAATAACAAACCTATTTGAATTTTGTACTTGAGTCATAATGTTATTTGAAGAAAAACAGCTGTTTGATTCTTAGGTCCTTTTCCCCCTCTTTTATGGACACTTTGATGAAGAGGAAAAGTACTGCAAAATATTTCAACATCAATTTTAATAAGGTCTCGGAGATCCTTGATAAAGCTACTTATAACAATGATGCAACTGGGCTTTATTGTGTGTAGCTCTCTGGTACAGTCATGCTCTTACTGCAATTTTAGTTTTTGCAGCATTAAACTAGTGACGGCTGATCATGTTGATTTCATGCTTAACCGATCCAGGGCTAATTTAATTGAGCATTTGTAGCAATTTATAAAGAAGATGCTGTCCAATAGCACTGCCTGCTTGTGATTCTTTAGGGGTTTTTTTTGGAACTGTTTTCATTTCAGTTGATCAAGAAAGCCTCAGAAAAAGTTAGGATCAAATCCAGTCAGAGTGTCTGGGAATGTTAAGTATCTAATCACAAGGGATGCTGCCATCCTTAGCCTTAGTACTTATTTATGGGAGCCTTCCTTATGAAGTCAGTGGAACTATCTGTATAAATAATCTCACAAGAGGAGACTGAAAAAGCTTGGTTTGGTTAGCCTAGCAAAAAGAAGGCTGACGGGGGATATGACTGCTCTCTGTCAACACATTGGGGGAGGGAGGTAAGCATCAGAGAGAGAGAAGAACTATTTAAGGTGAAGGACAAGAACAAATGGGCATAAACTGTCCGTGAATAAATTCAGGCTGGAAAATAAGAGGTTTCTAACCATCAAAGAAGTGAGGAACAGCCTTTCAATAGGAGTGATGGGGTCAAACAACCTGACTAGTTTTAAAATGGAGCTTGATAAGCTTATGAATGGGATTATATGTCTGAGTTGTTTGTGATAGCAGGGTACTGGACTCGATGACCCAGGATGTCCTTTCCAGTCTGATGTTCCCAATAAGTGCTACTTGGGTTGAATAGGAGTTGCATTAGGGGGCTGCAAAGCAATCTTGGAAACAAGAATCAGCAGAATAAAGACTCCTTAGTGAAATGCCAGGTTTCATGTGGTTTCATGCCATGCTTCATTATTTTTACATGCACATTTATTTAAGCATTTGGTTTCTTTCTCCTTGCTGTATGTAGAGTCCTATTATAGAATCAATAACTTTTTTTAGAAAGAGCACTTCTGACGAATACTGTGGCTAATGTGGCTTTCCTGCAAAGTTATGTAGATTGGTGTAAATCTGGGTTTTTAAATATGATCCAAGGAGAATGGTTTAATGTGTGTTGAAAAGAACATCTCTAGCGCACTTGCCTTCTGTTCCATAATCAGTGGTTCTCATTTTTGAATAACCTTTGATCACTCATGCTCAGTGGTGTCCTTCAATGGCAATCACAAACATAAGCCTGAAGAGAAAGGGATGGTCGAGGTTTGGAAGTAACAGCACTGGCCCATCTGCCAATGTTTTTGGCCATTACCTTTCCACTCAGGTCATGGTGGGGTGCTATATTTCATCTGTACCTTTGCTCTCTTAACTGCCAGTGAAATGCAAGGCTTCCACCCTAACAATACTGCAGATCTATTGCAATGAAGGTGTCAAATGATTCATTTTCAGTTATCTACCTATATTTGAAATCAGACAAAGACATTGGCACCCTCTTGCATACTGGCTCAGCAAGGGCTAATTTCTGTAGTGTTTATAAGAGGTTTCTGATCCAGCCCCATCTGAGTCAACTTTAAAGTGAGGCTAGGTGTATAAGGACCTTGAGCCCTTTAAGAATTGCTTCCAGCCAGAAATGGCCCAAGTTATACCTGGAAAAGGGCATTCTGGGCAATGCAGTCTGAAAGCATTGATAGGAGGCATAACTCAGGAACCATGTGACTGTGGGCAGGGTCAACAAGGAATGGTGAGAAAGTCAAGACTTCTTATAGCAAGCTACCTTCTCAGTCTGGATAGGCTCAGATGTGAGGCAATAGTGGAGTGGGGTTTTTAGTTAACAGGGCTGGGAAAATAACTAAGGGGGGAAAGTTGTAGGAAAGCATCGTGGAAGGAGGCCTAGAGAAAGACAAGGTATAGAAGAATCCTGGAGAGGAGTGAAGTGAGTGAAGGAAGAGGCTGTGAATAAAGGGAGCATAGAAGGCTAGTGTGACATTGGTCCCTAGGGGAGCCATGCTGAGAGAACTTAATTAGGGCAAAATTGCAAAGAAAGGGCCAGGCAAACCCCCAAATACTGGTGGCTATTTCTAAAATTTAGATTCACCAAGCCAGCAAAAAATCCAAAAACTTATCATTACCTCACTGGTTATCCAGAAGCCAAAAACGCAGTTCCCTTAAAGCCCTCCAGCCCTCTGGCTCCCGAGCAGACAACCAAGTCAAATATGAAGGGGATTAATGAAAATCTTGTCCATCATATAAAAAAGTTCTACCAGTCCAAAAGGTCACATTACCATCCAGGTCAATGAGTATTTCAGATCTTACCCAAATACATGCTTACAGCCAATTCTTATAAACCAAACTAATATTTATTATTTAAAAAAAGAGAGAAAAGATTATCTGTATGTCGAATGATTTTTTTAGCCAAAGTCCATAGGTCAGTTTCATAGTAGAGATGGTAAGCTGAGTTGCAAAAGTTCTTTTAGAATCAGTTTCACAGGGTATAGTCCAATAGACAATCCATATGCGAAATCTATATGATTTCTTCAATGAGAAATAGCAGGGTTAACTAGTTTGGTCTTATGACTTGAACTTCCCCTGATGAAATCTGAGCAGCTCTAAGATAATGCCATGACAGCCACTTGACACCAGACATCAGAGCAGGTATTCTTTGGAAAAAGAATAGTGTCACGCTGGCTGGATTGGGGGTGGGAGGGGTGGGGTGGGGAGCTTTTATTATGTTACTTAACATCAATATGTCAAAATCATAGTAATCCATGTGAGATATGCCATGTTAGAAAGGCTATAATGTGCTAAGTAAGATGATAATGTTTATGTTCATGTGTTGTGTGTGTAATGGAAGTTATGGATATGGTTGATATATCTGTATTTCAAATTGTGCTGTGTCTGGATAACACCCCAGACAGGATGGCTGCAATAAGCAGTAGTCTGCTTAATGGCCCATTAAGAAATTCACTGGTACAAGGGACCCGGGGGAGAAGCCAGGAATATACCTGATGAGTCAGCAGGACTTACTCATGTGACTCTGGACTCCATTTTAGTTCCTGTAAAATTCCACAAGCAGCATGGAAAAAGCCAGAGGACATAAAAGGCAGCTGCACCCACATCCATTTTGTCTTTCAGTCTTTCCCTACCTCTGGATCAACTCATCTGAACTGAAGCTGTGAAACAAAAAACTGAGACCCATCCAGGTACTGGATGTATACCAGAGGGACTGTACAAGCCTGCAAACTCCGCAATTCTACTAGAAACTTGATATATATGGACTTTCAAATCAGTTGTATGTAGCTGATTGCTTTAATCCTTTAATACTTCTCTTATAGTCTTTCTTTTTATAATAAACCTTTAGTTTTAGTTACTAAAGGATTGGCTGGCAGTGTGGTATTTTGGGTAAGAGATAAGCTTATATTGATCTGGTACTGTGGCTGACCCTTTGGCGTCAGGAGAAACCTTTCTGGTAAAGAGCACAGAGTATTAAATAACTGATCTCTTTACTGGACCTAGTGGACGATTGGGAGCCAGAGACTGAAATGCAGTAAAGGGGGCGGTGTATATTTCAATTTTGGCTTCTTGATAACCAGTGTGGGGGGGAATCAGAAGCACTGTTTGTGCCTGGTTTGGGAAGTCAGTGTCACCCACCAGTGCCGGGATAATTTGCTTTCCTTTTACAGCATGCCCTGGCCCTGGCATTTTCAGGTGGCTACCCTAGGCATGGAAAGGTCACAAATAGGTTATTACTTGTGGCTTTGAAGCAACCCCCGCCTCCCTATTTCTAATGCACACCGGTAATTAGCACAAGGGGATTAGACATCTACAACCATTCACAGGTAGTTACTACTTAAACTTCAAAGAGACATGAAAACAATTACATTATTGCCTTCAGGTTTCATCTAAATGTTAATATCTTCTTTTGATTTGTAAATTAACAGAATATAGTGAGAGACAGGAATTTAACAATATAAGCTTAAACTTCAAAGTTCTAGTTATTTTACAATGAATGGCTCTAATTACCTTTTGTATTTCCTTTCAATATATTTTTGAAGGTTGAGTTTGGATCATTCAGCCTGCTTGTTTTTAACCCTTTCTGGCCCAGTATCACAGGTAGGGATGGGAACTGAGTGTTAGCATTCCACAGCAGGGATACCAGAGAGGGTGGGGAAAAGAGCTCCTTCATCCCCCTGCCTCAACAGGGTAAAGACCAGGGTGGGCCCTAGAGGAAAGGACTATAGAACTGTTTAGACAGGGGAGATCAAAGAAAATGTTTAGCCCAGGAAAGGTAAATGACTGTTAGTATCTGCCCTGTGTCAACCGGGTGAATGATGTTAGCAAGGGAGGGCCAAAGAAATGTTGTTTTGGGACTGGACTTTTTTTGTTTACTCGGGAATGAGAAGTCTTTTGCTTTAGTTAGAAAGCAAACTATTAAAACCACATTAAGTGACATTACTGAAGAGATGCTGTGGCCATGACTTCACGTATATGATGTAGATGGCAAGTGCAGAGCCCATTTCCATAAGTGGGACAAATTCATTCTTGCTGTAATTTCACTGAAGTGGCATTACACCAGGGCTGCATTTGGCTCATTGACTTAAGCACCCATGCCTCATATAAATATAATTTTATGACCACTTACAGTTAAATTAACATTCCACTCTAACAATATCAATTTTCTGCATAATTCCTGCAATAGAGACTTGTCATTGTCTTGTTTCTCTACGTTTCAAGGGCCTGATTACACTGGTTTAAATCCATTTAAGCCTATGACATTACACTGGCATGAAACTAGAGAATCAGGCCTCAGATATCAGCCTTGTCTAGTATACATGCTGAGCTTGATTATCCCTTCAACTCAGTTGAATACAGTGGAGTCCCAAAGATGTGAAGTTAGTCTAAATCAGTGGTTATCAACCTATTTACCATTGTGGGCCACATATACAGCTCCCTATGTGTTATGTGGGTTGCATCCACACCATATAAACTACTTGTAAGGCCCTGAGTATGTCACATGCACCACAGGTGCATGCTGATTGGGCTGCAAGCAGGCTACAGGTTGAGAACCACCGAAAGGCTAGTCAGGTTTGGCATTTGTTCCTTGTAACTTTTCCAGCGTGTTTGCCCAAACAAAACAGCTTCTGGGTCCAGGCTGCTTGCCACGTCTCCTTCTCTGCTTTGCATTTGTTTAGCTGTTGGCTTTGTTACAGGCTTTCCTTCTGCTGTTCTTATCCATTGTTTTGGAACCTTGATTATAATCTTTCATTTTCACAGCATGCAGAGAACTGTCTTCATCCTTCTGCTTTTTTTATTAGTTATGTCTGAAACTTTTTAAAATGTCCCCTCTGTAACCTTTTATGGCACAAAACCCACTCTCCTTTAAACAATCTCTTCTTTGGTTTTGATAGAAATAACTTGACGCATCAAGGGTTTGCTCTTTTTATGATTTTGCCCAGGGTATTTCTGCCTCACGCTCCTCCAGTGCATAAGACGACTCTCAAGATGCGGCTTCTCTGGCAGTGATGCACACTAGTTGTAACCCCTCCCCTCCCCCTCCAAAAAAAGAGGTTTCCCAGTGTACTAGAATAGTATAAGGAGAGCTCCCTGATTTGTCGTGTGTGTGTGCTAAAATGTTGATGTATAACTCACTGGCATAGGTGTATTATAAGCCAATCTACAGAGGATACGAGTTGTTACAGCACCTAGCCACAGAAGCTTGGTTCTTTAGCTCAAAATGCAGTAGCTCATGTTTTTAGCTTTGGAGGTACTCGGTTTAATCCCCAGTGTGTTGGCCAAGAAAGTGGTCATTGCATATGCACCCAAAGTTTTGCAATGGTGCGTTGGATGATAATAATACAAATAACATGCGGCAAACAGTTTTCTGTGTAGCATTTCTCCAGCATTTTGAAAGAACTTTGTGCAACATATGTCTTCAATTATTCTTATTATACTGTAATAGATGTTTGAAAAGTACATAGTATAGAGATGAGCCTGATCTGGATCTGAAACTTGCAGATCCAGAAACTGGGTGAAAGTTAGGATGCCTGGGTTTCCCACCAGGACAGGCCAGAGCCGTGACTCTATATCCGATTTTATTGAAATTTTGAGAAGGTTTGGGTCTGTGATTCCAGTTCAGGTCCCTCTTTAATATGGTAAACCAGAATTTATATCCAGGGATGGTTCCAGGAAATGCCAAGCATATGTAACCACTGAAAGTGTGTGTACCTGTAAGTCCTATATTTATTTAACGTGGTATTTAATAAGTTCTTGATACCACTGCTCATAATCACTCTCTTGAATTTCAGTGGGCTAGATTGTGCCATTTAGGCACAGCCCATAGTAAGGTGCATCTCTACAGAGATGGGCAGACAGAGTGCCTCTTGGAGTTGCTGGTTGCCCACTAATACATCCCCTTTGTGGGTTGCAGCTGACTCCATTCCGCATTGTGCTAGCCAGATCTTAAGGCAGAGGGAGGCATCACACTGCCATTGTCCCTCTTTGGGTTGCAGTCCTGCTTGGCTCTTATGTGAGCTGTGGAAGCTTGCAATCTTTATGCTCAGGCCCCACTGTCTGCACATACATGCAATTTGTGCAGAACCTGCCCCAATGGTGCTACTTATAGAATAAGGTGCTAATCAGCCTGAGCAAGCTTTCCACAGAGCATGAATTCTCTTCAGAAAGAAAATCTGCAGAGGATTATTTGCCATCTGATTACATTATTTTTCAACCACCAGATCAATAAATGTTCAAAGCCTGGTGCAGTCCCTATAACAACATTGTAAATCTGTGATGTGGGAAAGTCTTGTAAAAAGAGAAATGACCTACCCATTTGGCATAGTTCTTCTTCTTTGCCATCCTACAGGGGTAATTTCTTTGACCTTCAAAACACTGTTATAACATTTGAGCAATAGTAAGATGATTCTATCTGCTAAGAAGCAAGGAGGAAATCAATGGAATAAATAACCCTAAACACTCATCTCCACCTCATTTGGTGATTGCCATATTCTTTTTCCCCATAGCGGGTATAAGCAGTAGACCAAAACCTATGGGGAAGGGTGGAAAGTAGTATGGGAGGCATGAAAAAGGCCTTGACAAACAGCTGAGTATGAGTAGCTTGACCTCAAATGTCTCCCACCCTCCCCCTGATAGACATCCGTGAAGGAGCCATCCTGACCAGTAGTGAATATATGGCCGTCCAACCTCTTGACAGATGAAAGGAGAGGTGACAAAGTCAGTCTGTCAGTGGTGCTTAGCAATGGTATGGGAGAAGAACCCGGTGCACGAGCGACAAACCACATCCCCACAGTGGCCACAGCTTTACTCACCAGATGGAAGTTGAAGCACGTTCTACTTCCTGGCTTTGCTGCGGGCCTCAGCCTAGCATCTCTGATGGCTCTCCACAGTGACTGCACTAATATTAACTGAATGATGGTGGGCAGGATTTTCCCAGTTGTCAGTGGGAAGGCTGAATGTCTTGAGGCCTTGCTTGACCTTGTCACTGTATCGGAACTTTGGCTTTCCTCTGCTTCACGGGTGGTTCTTAAGTTAGCCATAGAGCACAACCTTTGGCAGACGATCCTGAGGCATGTGCTCCACATGTCCCAACCAGCAATGCCTGTGAACATCCAACAGAGTCTGCATAGACTGTAGGCCGGTTCTCTCAAGGATCACATTATTGGTGATCTGTTGGTCCCAAGTGACTCCAAGGATTTTTCTAAGAGAGTGGAGGTAGAAACTGTTCAATCTCCGCTCCTGCTTGTAGTACATAACCCAGCTTTCACAACCATAAATGATTCTAAGGACACAAGCTGAGAAACAGACACCTTAGTTTTCAGGCTTAGCAACCTGTTGTTCCAAACACCTGAGGTAAGTTTGCCAAAGGTAACAAAATCTTTGCTGATTGTGGATCAAATTCCCTATGAAGGTTAAGTGATCTGGTGAGAACTGGGCCCAGATAGCAGAAGTGACCCATGTTGTCCAGAACTTAATTATTGACATGGATTTTAGGTGGAATATTGGTACTTTGTGACATGACATAACTGTTTTCTTGATAGTGACTACCATGCCAAACTTGGTGTATGCATCAAAAACTTATTCTTCATGACCTACACTTCATCAGGTGAATTAGGAACTAATGCATCATCATCTGTGATAGTTAGATCCTGAATAGTAAGCTGGGTGACATGCCTTCTGCTCTGGAATCGCCTAATGTTAAACAAGCTGCAATCCATCCCCAATTCAATTGGTGTGCTGGATTGATTATTTCCAAAGGTGTACTTAAGAAAAAAAAGATGCCAGAGCCAGTGAGCACTAAGGTGTTGCCTTGCTTCATACCACTATCAATACTAAACTTGGATGATGTTTCATTTTCATACTAGTTACTGGTTGTCTTAATTCCCTCATGGAACTCCTTGAATAGGAAGAGCACCTTTTCTGACCAGCCAACTTTCAACAGGATCTTATACATGTCATTCATACTAAGTGTGTCGAAGGTGACTATAACAAACAGTATTATAGTATGGGAGAATTTTAAGTGGCCTTGTATGGCAGTTTGTAGGCGTTGTTGGCCAATGTCTGCCTCAGAAAGGACCCGTCTTGCTCCCACTGAATTCTATGGGTTAAATTAATCCTTAGCCATACTGGAGCAACTCCCTGGCTTCAATGGAAAGGCTACTTGGAAACATGGGATTTTCTCCTAGTCCTACTGAAATCAGTAGTGAATCTGCCATTTCTCTCCTTTTGGAAGCAGGAGCAAACCAATGAATTGAAGCAGCATTATTTTGGTTACCTTCTGGAAAATAGCCTGCCTTGCTATAATTTTTCTTTAAAAAGATGACCAGATCTGCTCATAGTATTCCAAATGGGTCCTCCCTATCTGACCCTTATTTTCATTCTTAATTATGGGGATGCCAGTTTGGTAATTTCTTTGATCTTCTCTTGCTTCAAAACATTGTTATAATAGGAGTTGCTGGGTGTAAATCAGTGTACATTCATGGACTTCACTATGCTGAATTACACCAGCTGAGGATCTAGCTCTGAATGTTTTCCCAACCAGCTTTTCCGCTTAACGTAGAAACCATTTCCTTTTATCTCTTGGAAGCAGTTTTTAGCAAGTGCCTGAAGTTGAGAAGTAATTTGGCAGTGTGACCCATGTGTGGCTTGTTTCAAGCTCTCATCAGCAATGCACGGTACAGTATTCTTGTCCAAATATAGAAATGATTAGCCAGCTGATGCGGGGAACTGAAGCTTAAGTCCTCACCTCTAAAGATAATTAATCTAGGTAGCAAACAGAGACCTGCTGCTCCTCTCAAAACAGGTCATTATCAAACAATTGTTATCTACTGAAGGCAGATTCTTTTTCAAAAGTCCCACTGAGGCATAGTATAATATTTATTATGTCTGGCCAGGATGCCTCTGCCTTAGCGGTGGACTGTAATTACAGCATGGTAAATATTTCATTGGAACAAAGCAAAACTGCAGAGAAGCCAACATGAAGTAACCTTCTCTTTATCTAAAACTTTTACTAAAATTTAAGGTTAAAATCTACACAGGAATAATTTTTTCTGCCCAATCCACCAACTAGGCAGCCATTTTGGGGTGGACATTTTATTTGCTTTTACAGAACCCTGAATATTAAAATGATCCATCTTCTCTTCCAAAGAAAGATGGGTTCTTTAACATCTAGGGCCTGATTTTCACTTACCATTCTGGCTGTGTAAAAGGGATTCAGAATGGGAGTGGACTCCATCTGCACATGCTCTGAGGTCCCTTTACACAGCCAGAAATGTGTAAAAGAAAATCAGACCCTCAGGCTAACTAAAGACTGACTTCTACACATAGTAGTGAGATGTATCACTTTAAATGCTGTGAAGTGAGGGTTACATGCTATCGGAGAACTGACTGCATTCCTTTTAAACATCTCTTAGACTACATGTATATTCTGAGCTGGAGGTGCGGTTCCCCTGCTCATGTACAGTTATTCTCACCTAGCTTTCATCAAGCTTGTGCAAGTATACATAGCAACGTAGCTATGTAGCATGGGCAGCAGCAGAGACATGGCTTATCTGGGCCGAGTACAAACCTGCCTGAAACCAGTGGGTAGGGTGCAGCTCAGCTGTGCCTCGGCAGCTTTGGTTACTCTGCTATTCATATTCATGCTAGCATACTCATGTGTACATGGGCAACAGAATCACACCTCTGGATCATTACAGCCTTAAGGTACATCTACCCTGTAAGTGAAGGAGTGTCTGTAGCGTGGGTAGGCATACCTGCACTAGTTTTAATCTAGTAAACACAGGTAACAATAGTAATTTTAGGTTGGCAGCATGGATTTCAGCACTGGTTAGCCACCTGAGTGGGGTGGTGGAGGACTACTGAAATGCAGGACTTGGCACATGTCCCTTTACCCCCATCTGTACTGCACACTGGCAAGGCTGTGGGGACACGCCACTGTTCCAGACAGTTTCAGTTTGGACAATAGGGGGGTTATGGCACAACCACGTGCATGGACACACCATACAGGCGCTGTTGTAGACATACCCTACACTGCAACTGTTACCTGGCTAGTTAGATTAAAGCTCGCACAAGTAGATCTACTTGTGCTACAGTCACACCTTTATTTGCAGTGCAGACATACCCTTAGACTTCTGTTTCTTAATACTTATCCATAGCTGTAATAGCAGCTTGCACTTACGAGAGGCAAAGCAGATGCCTTGAGGTCTCTGGTGTAATTTTTAATACCTGTAACTAGTTAGAGACTTGTTATCACAAAGCCAGGTTCTGGTACCATTACGCACCCTGAGTTCCTTCCAGAGAAATATAGCCCCATTCACTTCAGTGCAACTACATGTGGGGTAAGGGATTATACAGCATGAAGAAGGCTGTCATGATCTGTCCCTTAGAGATTCTCTCCATCCAGGACTCACCAATATAGTTGTGTGTGACAGGAGTATTGTGGATGTAACACACAAAGGCATAGAGCAGTCACACTGTAGTAGCCTCACCTGCTATTCCCCATGTGGCATGAAATCAGAATGATCACAGAAATGACCATTTTCACACCAAGGTGCAAGACCTTCCTTTCCTCAAAGGCCTTCCCTTATCAATGAAGACTAAAGAATGACCTAGCATCATGGGCAAATGGCAACGAGGAGGAGAAGACAGCAGGAAAAGGAGCAGAGGGCAATTTTTTTAAGTAACTGAGGCTGAGGCAAAGAAGGAGAGGTGTGGTCCTTTACAGAGAAATTCAATCAATTTTGCTTTTCCAGAACAGGGACGGTCCCAGTTTGAAAGGACACATGATCACCTTATTGTGTCAGTTTACAAGAAGTCTGCCCCCTTATTGCTGTCCAGTGGCCCTCCTTCCCATATCCTCTAGCTCTGGGGTTCTCAAACTGGGGGTCAGGACCCCTCAAGGGGTTGCAAGATTATTATGAGGGAGGGGGGATTGTGAGCTGTCCCACACATGCTGTGGCTGCAGCTGTCAGCCCTATGCATGCCTGACAGCCAGAGCCCTTCAGGTATGGGTGGCTGGAGAGCAGCAGCTGCTAGCCACATGCACTGAAGGCAATGCTGGCCTCAGCAGCAGTTCAGAAGAGTACTATGACATAGGGCTGAGGGTGGCATGGCATGAGAGGGGGGTCGTCACTTTTGGGGGTATTTTCAAAGAGGGTCCCAGAAAAAAAAAGTTTGAGAACCCCTGCTCTAGCTCTCTCTCTTCTTTCAATCTTTTCATTTCATATCTCTTTCTCTTCACTTTCTTCCTCCCCTCTTTTCTTTCTCAATGTAAACTGGGGGAAACACAAACTCAGGGAATTATGTGCTTGGACTGGGAATCAGTTATACACCAGGTGGTGTCACTAAATTGAGAAGAACTTTCTAATAAAACCATTTTCCTTCACTGAACTACTCACTTCTGTCAACATCAGGTACAGGAGTCCATGAGACAGTCAGAACAAGACTACAGGCTTGTCTTCACATACAGAGCTATAGCGGCACAGTTGCACTGGTGCAGTTGCGTTGCTGTAGTACTTTACTGAAGATGCTACTACATCAGCGTAGATGCTCTCCCGTTAGCATAGTTAATCCATCTCCTCAAGAGGCGGTCGCTATTTCAACAGGAGAAGCTCTCCTGTGGACACAATGGTATTTAAAGGGGGGATTAAAATGATATACCTACATTGCTCAGGAGTGTGGATTTTTCACACCCCAAGTCACGTATTTATATCACTATAGGTCTGTAATGTAGACTTGGCCTGTCATCTTTGCATTGTTGCTACAGAAAAGTCCAAACAAACCCCTTGAAACACTCCTGAACTTTGTTCAGACCTGGACTTCTGAGCTAAACTGTATCTCCACAATAAGCTGAACAAAAACACAATATCTGAAATTTAGGGTGACCTGGATCCAAGCTTTTTGGATCAGGCCACTCTTTGAGCAATTGATTTGGATTATCGGCAGATAAATCTGCTCAATGGTCTGTGGGAATGTTGGATGGGATGGGAACTGAGTTACTGCAGAGAATTCCTTTTTGGGTGTTGGCTGGTGAGTCTTGCCCACATGCTCAGAATTTAGCTGATCGCCATATTTGGGGTCGGGAAGGAATTTTCCTCCGGGGCGGATTGGCAGAGGCCCCGGAGGTTTTTCGCCTTCCTCTGCAGCATGGGGCATGGGTCGCTTGCTGATGGATTCCCTGCAGCTTGAGGTCTTCAAATCTCACTTTTGAGGATTTCAATAACTCAGTCATGGGTTCGGGGTTGTTATAAATGTGTATGGGTAGGGTTTTGTGGCCTGCCTTGTGCGGGAGGTCAGACTAGATGATCATATTGGTCCCTTCTGACCTATGAGTCTATGAGTCTATGAGATCGTTATAAATCCTGATACAGTTGAAGTACATGCAGTCAATTCATCCTGCCTTGCTCCATTTCTATTCCAATTTCATCAGGAAGGAACTGGATCAGCTCAAACCAGCTATTCCCACATAGCTCCATTTTCTTATACACACACTTTTTCCCCAAGCTCTGAGTTATTTTCTCCAACAATATAGGAAAGTTGGCACTCTGTAAAAATTAATGTACAATGAAATCCATCTCCTGAGAGCCTTTAACATTCTTGTTATTACAAGTGTATATGCTGAAAAGTTGTGTCCTCTTATTTAAAGTCATGGTCCCTGACAAAGGGATCTCTAAGTGAATCATTTTCAGAGCATAAAATTACCATATGTTACATGTGGGAAGATCTAGTTTCAAAAATGCAAAAACAGCACCAACATTAAAAAAATATTCTTGCTGGATGGTGGCTTTCCCTTTGGAAGGCTTTCAAACTCTGATGGTGGAACTCATGCAAAATAAACATTGATATATTAGAACTGAATCCTCAGAACATGTTTCTAGCTAATGAGCATAGAAGCCCTATATGATTCCAGGAATAGAGCAACCAACTGCAATTTTCCTGGTGACATTTTTAGTAAGTAAAATTATGGGGTGAATTTTTCACTCTGCTCAGAGCCAAATTTACAGTAGTAGTGTAAAAAATGCACCATTCAGAATGGTATAATCAATGCCCATGCTGTGTAATCTGACCCCTAAAAAGAGACATTTTCCAGGTTTCTTCATTGGCCAACTTTCATCAGTAAAACCAATGTGAAATCTAATATCAAGTACAGTAGAACCTCAGGGTTATGAACACCTTGGGAATGGAGGCTGTTCATAACTCTGAAACGTTCATAACTCTGAACAAAATGTTATGGTTGAGCTTTCAAAAGTTTACATTGACTTAATACAACTTTGAAACATTACTACGCAGAAGAAAAATGCTGCTTTCCCTTTATTTTTGTAGTAGTTCACGTTTAACACAGTACTGTGTTGTATTTCCTTTTTTATTGTTTTTCTGCTGCTGTCTGGTTGTGTACTTCCAGTTCCAAATGAGGGGTGTTGTTGACTGGTCAGTTTGTAACTCTGGTGTTCGTAACTCTGAAGTTCTACTGTAGAACTGTCATTGCTTTTAAAACTGTAGAAATCTCCGGTATCTCATGCACTTGGGTATTGGGATCATTTCCTTTGGCAACTGCTACTATTTAAGATGGCCTCAATCCTATAAATCCTCCTGCAATATGTCAGATTGCTGAGTGCCAAAACAAGCAGAGGTTGGGGATGAGTGCAAGCAAGTGTTCAGAGATACCACAGTGATAAGCATAGTTTAAGGGACAGATAGAAACACTAAGGGCAAGTCTACACTACAAAGTAAATCGATTTAAATTAAGTTGATCTGGTGTGGCCACATCGTGCTCATTACGTTAGTTGAGTGCGTCCTCACTAGTTGCGCTTGCATCAATGCACAGAGCAGTGCACCATGGGTTGCTGTCCCACAGTGCAACTAGCTGCAGGGGGCTTTGAGAAGGGCTTGCAAAGCCTCATGGGACCAAAACATTGTTGCAGGGGGGAATAGGAACATGGTTTCAGCCTTCCATGATGCAGTTTTCTCTCTCCCTACCCTGAAATCAATGGCAAGCAACCAATACTTTTTTGGCACCTTTTTTTCGAAAGCCTGGCTTAGCCTTACGTATGCCATAGCACGAGAGGCATGGACCCCACTCAGCTGTGCACTCTTGTTGTGAGCATTACAAACACCTTGCATTTTATCCTGCAGTATTTCCAGAGCTGAGACAGTAGCCGCTGCATGGAACATTGTGATGTCATTCAAGCAGCCCTGATGCAAGCCATAGAATGAAACAATTCATGGTTGCTGCTGGCAGTTGTGTAGCATCTGAACATGGTGGATCGCCGTTTCTGGTGTTGGGAAACAAGCACTAACTGGTAGGATCACATCGTTATGTAGTTATGGGATGACAAGCCATGCCTGCAGAATTTCTGAATGCAGAAGGCCACTTTTCAGGAACTTTGTGCAGAGCTTTCCCCAGCCCTGAAGTGTAGAAACACTAAAATGAGACCTGCTCTAACAGTGGAGAAGTGAGTGGCAATCACACTGTGGAAGCTTGCAACACCAGACTGCTACCAGTCAGTGGGGAAGCAGTTTGGAGTTGGTTAATCCACCGTGGGAGGTGTTGCGATCCATATATGCAGGGCCACTAATTGATATCTTCTAAGAAGATAGGGACTTTGGGCAACGTGCAGGATGGTTGATAATTCTGCTGTGATGGGGGTTCCCTAACTGTGATGGGGCAATAGATGGCACATATATCTGTATCCTGGCACCAGAACATCTTGCCAAAGAGTAAATAATCCAAAAGAGATACTTTTCAATGGTGTGGCAAGCACTGGTGGATCTCAGGGAGTGTTTCATTGACATCAGTGTGGAATGGTTAGGATAGGTGCACGATATGCACATTTTTAGGAATAGAGGTATGCTCAGAGAGCTGCAATGAGGGACTTTCTTTCCAGATTGCAAAATAACCATTGATGATGTTGAAATGCCAATACTGATCCTGGAAGACCCAGCCTACCTCTTGCTTCTATGGCTTACAAAGATGTACATCGGCCACCTGGACAGCAGTAAAGAGATGTTCAACAATAGGCTGAGCAAGTGCAGAATGATAGTGGAATGTTCCTTTGGATGTTTAAAGGATCGTTGGTGCAGTTTTCTTACTAGGTTAGACCTCAGTGAAAACAATATCCCTATTGTTACTGTGTGCTACTGTGTGCTCCATAATATCTGTGAGGCAAAGAAAAGTTTCTGCTGAGATGGGCTGTGGAGGTGGATAGACTGGCAACTAATTTTGAGCAGACAGATACTAGGGCAATAAGAAGAGTCCAGCAAAGACTTTGCATCTCTGGGAGACTTTGAAAACCCACATCAGTAATGAGCCACAGTAATGTGCACCCCTTACCTGTGTTGTGTCTTCCCATAACTTCCCCTCCATTGCATCAGTTTCCCTGTACCTCCCATTGCCCTCCCCATACCTCCATGATTGGAATAAATCAAGAATATTTCATTCACGAAACATTGACTTTTATTGTACAAACATAAAGAATAGGAAATAATTTAACCTTGGGCAAATGGTGTGATAAAATTGGGAGGGGAGAAACAAATGCAGCTTGTCTATGAAAGCACAGAGCTCTTACCCATCAAAGGTTGTAGAATGGCTGCCTTTTGTATTTAGTACTCTCTCCCTGGTGTTGAGTGAAAGGGATACTGCATTTCCTTCCCCCCCACCCCCGCTTGCTGCTGGCAGTAGTTGCCCTAGACTTGCAGATTCTGAGGATATCGATCCCTGTCAATCAAACCACCAGCATGTTAGTGAAACCATGGTTCAGGGACCCAGAAATTGCCATTGGTGGGGGATCACATGTGTGATGCTGGTTGGATTAGGGAAACCATTTATAATATTATTTAACATCAATATTTCAGAATTACAATAATTGATATGGGATAGACCATGTCAGGTACCACTAGAGAGGTTATAGTTTGCTAAGTATGACGATATTGTTTATGTGTATGTGCCATATTTGTATTGGAAGTTATGGATACGTTTGATGTATCTGTATTTCAACTTGTGCTGACACCCCAGACAGGATGGCAGCAGCAATAAGCTGCTTAATGGCCCATTGAGGGAACTTAAATGTACAGTGAGCCCAGGGAAAGGACTCAGGGGCTACCTCTTCTGAGTCACCAGGTGACTTACTCATGTGACCCTGGACTCCATCTTATTTCTGTAAATTTCCACAAGCAGCATGGAAAAGGGACATAAAAGGCAGTTGTATCACTCCTGCTTCCTATCTCTGGACCAACTCATCTACAACTGAAGCTGTGAAACAAAGTCCTGAGACCCATCCAGGGGTGGATGTACACCAGCGGGACTATTCAAGCCTGCAAACTCCACAATTCTACTAAAAACTTGATATACATGGACTTACAAAACATTTGTATGTATGTGATTGCTTTGACCATTTAACATTTCTCTTCTCATTTGTTTCTTTCCTTTTATAATAAACCTTTAGTTTTACTTACTAAAGGATTGTCTGGCAGTAAGATATTTTGGGTAAAATCCAAACTCACATTGTTCTGGTAATGTGGCTGACTGGTTGGTGTCAGGAGAACCTTTTGGTAAAGAGCAGAGAGTTATAATTTATCCCTTTACTGGACCTACCAGCTGATTGGGAGCCAGAGACTGAAATACAGTAAAGGGGGCTGTGTATCCTTTTGTTTTAGCTTCTTGATAACCAATGTGGGAATCAAAAGCACCATTTGTGGCTGGTTGGGAAGTCTAACCTCAGTGTTACCCACCAGTGCTGGAAGAATCTGCTCTTCTTTTGCAGCCTGCTCTGACCTTGGCATTTTCATGTGGTCTACCCTAGTGTCACAACATGCTCTGTTGTTGGCCATATGAGGACTTGTAATGAAAACTTCCACTGTTTCCCTTAGATGACCCTATGTTATATTAATTTCCCGAGGATAACAGAGGCAGCACCACCATCTACCTAGATAAGCCATTCCAGTGCTTCACCACCCTCCTAGTGAAAAAGTTTTTCCTAATATCCAACCTAGACCTCCTCCTCTGCAACTTGAGGCCATTGTTCCTTGTTCTGTCATCTGTCACCACTGAGAACAGCCTAGCTCCAGCCTCCCTGGAACCCCCTTTCATGTAGCTGAAGGCTGCTATCAAATCCCCCCTCATTCTTCACTTCTGCAGACTAAACAAGCCCAGTTCCCTCAGCCTCTCCTCATAAATTGTGCTCCAGTCCCATAATCATTTTTGTTGCATTCTGGTGGACTCCCTCCAATTTATCCTCATCCTTCCTGTAGTGGGGGCCCAAAACTGGACACAATACTCCAAATGTGATCTCACAATGCTGAATAGAGGGGAATAATCACTTCCCTCAATCTTTTGTAATGCTCCTACTAATGCAGCCCAATATGGTGGTAGCCTTCTTGGCAATAAAGGCATATTGCTGACTCATGACTAGCTTCTGGTCCACTGTAACCTTCAGAACTACTACCTAGCTGTCAGTCCTCAGTTTGTAGCAGTGCATGGGATTCTTTCATCCTCAGTGCAGGACTCTGCATTTGTCCTTATTGAACTTCATCAGATTTAATTTGGCCCAATTCTTCAATTTGCCTAGGTCACTCTGTATCCTATCCCTCTCCTCCAGCGTATCTACCACTCCCCACCAACGTAGTGTCATCCTCAAACTTGCTGAGGGTACAAGCACCCCATCCTCCAGATCATTAATGAAGATGTTGAACAGAAACAGCCACAGGACCGAACCTGGGGAACTCTGCATGATACTTCTGCCAACTAGATATCAAGCCGTTGATGATCTAGCCAGCATTCTATCCACCTTATAATCCATTCATCCAACCCATAATTCTTTAACTTCCTGGCAAGAATATCATGGGAGACTGTATCAAAAGCTTTGCTAAAGTCAAGATTGATCACGTTCACCGCTTTCCCCACATCCACAGAGTCAGTCATCTCATCATAGAAGGCAATCAGGTTGGTCAGGCATTACTTGCCCTTGGTGAATCCATGCTGACTTTTCCTGATCACCTTTCTCTCCTCAAAGTGCTTCAAAATGGATTCCTTGAGGACCTACTCCCTGATTTTTCTGGGGACTGAGGTGAGGCTGACTGGTTTGTAGTTCCCCGGATCTTCCTTCTTCCCATTTTTTAAAGACAGGCACTATATTTGTCTTTTTTCTAATCATCCAGGACCTCCTCCAGTTGCCATGAATTTTCAAAGATAATGGCCAGTGGCTCTGCAGTCACATCAGCCAACTCCCTCAGCATCCTTGGATGGACTTGTGCATTTCCAGCTTTTCTAAATAATCCTGAACTTGTCCTTTCAGCACTGAGGGCTGTCACTTCCTTCCCATACTGTGCTGCCAAGTGCAGTAGTCTGGGACCTGACCTTGTGTGTGAAGACAGAGGCAAAAAAAGTAGAGTGCTTCAGCTTTTTCCACATCATCCGTCACTAGGTTGCCTCTCCCATTCAGTAAGGGGCCTACACTTTCCCTGACCTTCTTCTTGTTGCGAACATAACAAGAAAGATTTCTACAGGTGCCCTTCATGTCCCTTGCTAGCTGCAACTCCAATTGTGCTTCGCCCTTCCTGATTTCACTCCTGCATGCTCGAGCAATATTATTATACTCTTCCCTAGTCATCTGTCCAAGCTTTCACTTCTTGTAAGCTTCCTTTTTGTGTTTAACGTCACTAAAGATTTCTTTGTTAAGATAAGCTGGTCACCTGATGTATTTGCTATTCTCTCTGCACATTGGTTCCTGTACCCTCAATAAGGTTTCTTTAAAATACAGTCAGCTCTCTTGGACTTCTTTCCCTCTCAGATTGGCCTCCCAGGTGATCCTACCCATCAGTTCCCTGAGGGAGTCAAAATCTGCTTTTCTGAAGTTGAGAGACCGTATTTCGCTGCTCTCCTCTCTTTTGTCAGGATCCACATAAAATATACATGCATGTAACCGCTACAGTTTGACTAGAATTGCATACTCACCAGAGGTTCCTTTCCCGGCATTACACTCAGCTGTCCTTCTTCGGAGTTAAAAATAGCTCCTGGCTCCTGGGGACAATGGATCCCCTGTTCATCTGTCTCCCATTCTCCTCCTCCTCCTCTTCCTTGTCCAGAATGTCCTCCTCATTGTTGCCTGAGGAGGCCCAGGACTCAGACTCCTGGGAAGTATCCACACTGCATTTGGGAGTAGTGGTGGGGTCATCACTGAGAATCGCATGCAGCTCATTATAGAAGCATCATGTCTGGTGAAGAATGACTGTTCACCTCCCTTGTCTTCTAGTACACCTGCCCAAGTTCTTGGATTTTCACACGGCACTACTGTGTGTCCCTGGTGCAGCCCTTCCCCACCATGCTCTGGGCGATCTTCTCATAGATGTCTAAGCTTCTTCAGCTGGAGCAGAGCTGTGCCTGCACAGACTCTTTTCCCCCCAGACTGATAAGATCCACCAATTGCTGTGTACTCCAGGCTGGAGCATGACTGGGTCTCCATGACCAGCTGGGCTGGCAAGCTCTCCACACTGATCAAACAGGAAACAGGAATTCAAAATGTACTGGGGCTTTAACAGGGGAGAGGCTGTTTCCTTTGTGCTTGGCTGCTGTGCAGTGGAGTTGAAAACGATCTCCAGAGCAGTCCCAGCAGAGCATTGTGGGACACCTCCTGGAGGCCAATTCAGTTGACTTACACAACGCTGAGTTTATGCTACTTCTCTGTCTACCCGTCAACATTGATTTAAGCGCTACACTTCTTGTGGATGTGCAGTAATTAAGTTGATGTTATAGGCAACATGTTAGGTCAGTGGAAGAGACCTGATAAGGTAGACACATACATTATTAGGTTGACTTAAGATGGCTTCTGTTGACCTAAGTTTGTAGTGTAGACCAGGCCTCAGTGTAGTGGTGGTAAAAAAATCTCAATCTTCCGCTGCACCTACTGCCTTGCTTGCTAGTGCACAGGAGAAAGATGGGTCATGCACAGAGAAGAGGTGTGTCTCTGAGACATGAGTTTAAACATAGTCCTCATTATGTCAACAAGCCACAGGCTTTCATTCACCCCTGAAACTTCACTCCTTCTACAGAACAGGAGTAAGTTGCATCTGCCTAGCAGTGCTCTTATTCCTGAACGGCTGTGTTCTTCTACCCTTTGTGCTGCTCAGTTCTGAACCTTATGCTAGCCATGCAAGACACCATATGCAAAGCTGTGCACAATACGCTGTGCAAGACTGACCCCCTATATCAGCAGATAGGCTAAACAGCTCGGTCTCTTTACTAAGTTTTAGTCATATCTAATAACCTGGAAAAAATATTGGTGGTTTGTACATTTTAATGCAATTAAATGGCAATAATGATTTTTAAAATACAGTAAATTGCAGGTTTTACTTTAGAGATGTCAGTCTTTGCCCAAGCTGTTCCTGGCACAATGCCCTGAAGTTTGACTAGTTTTTTAACACAACATTTCTGCATTTTTGTGCTTGAATATCAAAATTTTTCTAACAATGTCTATAAGGACTCACATGAAAGTCATCCATCAACCAATTACTGGAGGTTATTCAAAGGTTACTTTTAAAGTGCTCAGCTGAGATATAAAGCTAGTGTTTCATTCATTGATAATGGTTGCTGAACCAAGAAGAGAAAATCCTAAAGGAGCCATCGAAATAGGCTTGAACTTCTGTATTTTGGGGACATCTTCCTGAATTCAAAGTGTGACCTTGGCAGAGACAACGTTCAGCTGTGCTCACACATTCTACAGTATGAGAAACACGTCTGCATAATTAATTAAAGGTGCTTTTCATGTGACTGACATGTTGACGGTGATTAATTATCTTAATATTTGCTTGGGATTCTGAGCCTGTATCAACTGATTAAAGATACTTTTTGGAAATTCGTGCGTCTGTTTGCACTGTAGCCTCTGATTGTTTGCTAAACAATTTACCATAAATGTACATTAACTTACTGAATACTCCCTGTGATACTTGTGTAATATGACTCAGGAGGGGGGAAAATAAAAATTCAGAGAGAGAGACTTTGTGTGCTGTGGGTACTGTTGGGAAGAGAGAATAATGGCCTTTTCCTATGCAAAAGGGAAGGAGTCAATCCTAGCTCTCACTGGGACATGAGAGCTGTTTCACTGGCAACAAGTGATACTGCAAGTAGGTGCAGCTGTAGAAAAGAGATCTTTATCAAGAATGCACAGAGGCTAGTGTTATATTCTGATAGGCTGTATTTCGCCAGTAGTGGATTGGGTAGCAGCTTGCATCTCTGCGCTCCAGATGTCACAGCAAACTAAGTTTCTCCTGAAACCTGACCTTCTTTCTCTCTAGTAAAGGGGCAGGCTACTGCATCCATTGGTGCTCAGTGACTGGCCCGGATTCAAAGCACACTGAAGTCAGTGGAAAGATGGCCAGTGTTCCCATGTGGTTCATGGTGATGTCCGTAGTGTTTAAGCAGCTGAGTGCAGCAGGGACTAGCACCTTTTCACCCTACCTGGGGTAAGCCATCCCACTCCATGAAAGGTCCTGTCCTGCACTAGAAGAATGGCTCAGCATGCACAACTCTGCTGTCTTCCCTCCTTTAGCCCTGTGGGGTGATGCCCTTTATATCTAGGATGGGAAGACAATTAAGCAAATGGTTCACCCAGGCTCCTTAAGTAAATGGAAATGGAACTTTTGGGAAGTGGTAACAATGGCAGAGACTGATGGGAAAAATAAAGCGCTTTGGTAACTCTCCCACAGCTAACGCACAATGGCACCACGGATGTCTGCATATTTGTGAAGAGAAGGGAAGCTGTCCCTTTCCATTATAGTATTATGTGAGGGACAATGCCATCCGAGGATACCCAAGTTAGAGAACCTCGTGCATTTCAAGTTAATTGGCTAAAGGAAGGAGATAGAAAGAATAATTACCAAGCTATACCACCAGCCTTAGCAGTGCTCTAGAGGCTGCAGTCCTGCCAACTGTTCTCCCTCTGTAGAGCTAGACCTACCATGAGTCACTTTCAATGATCACAGCAGAGCCGTGGGAATCAGCCCACTCTGTCACAGATTTCCTGTGTGGTCTCAGACAAGTCACTTACTCTGATTGTGACTCACTTTCCTCATCCAGTCCCGTGGGGCTGAGAAGAGAGAGAGACTTCTCCCTCTCGCTAGGGTGTTATGAGACCATGGTTGAACTGAACTAAATTAAGCCCTCATGTCTGCAAATTACTAACCAGCTTTCCCCCCCCTGCTATTTCACAGCATAATCCCACTTATCTGGCTCTAGCCAACCAAAATGCCCAGTTACCATCAAGCTTTGTTACAGTTAGCTCACCTCAAAAGCCAAGGGCATTTCACTCCCACTTCCAACGTTGTGGTACTGCGCCCATTCTGGCTAAATGGTGTGGATGAAACCCCACCTTGTTAGGAAGCTAAGCAAAATTGACCAGAGGTTTAGCACAGTTTCTGTGTCAATGAACGGAATAATGTGCACGCACTGTAGTCCATGCAAGTAGCTTTGAAAGCAGCCCAGTGCTGGAGTAATGGATACAGATGGCCTGTGCTTGCACTCTCCTGTCAGACAGCATTGATCCAATTGTTAGTATGGCCATGGGTCCCTTACAAACACAGGAGGAGAAAATCCCTGCCAAGTCTGAAGAGAGAGGACAGGGATCCTGTAAAATTTATATATGAACAAACTGCATCACTTTGACTCCTCTGGGTATAACTGAGATGGCTTAAGGCTAAAGCTGTGGGAAACTTGAGTTTTACTCTGCAGACATTTCTCAAAGAAACTATGGAGAAAAATTTCATAAGGCTAATACTTGGCTAACTTGAGAATATACCATTTGCAAACCTCCTTCCCTCAGAGAACAAGCCTAACCACAGAAGTGGCCATACCGTCCTTCTGTGCTTGCTACACTAAAGGGGAAAACATGTGGAGCACCATGTGTCCCAAATCTCCTCTACCCTCCTGTCTAATGTAGTTAGTCCTTGCCATCCTTGATAGATTTGTTGGTATCTGTGTCCACCCAGCTGGCCCATTGGCTGCCCATCTGCTCAGATTGGCTGCTTGCTCCGTGACTTACAGACCTCTGGCAAATCTCCAGCCTAAATAAAGACTTGGCTTTGTAAGTAAATTGAGGGCAAAGAGACTCACCAAATAAAAATATAATAACAGTAAAGACCTTGAACATGGGATTTTTGTTGAAAACATGCAGACGAGTCGAGCCATGCTGGATCTTTACTCTACCCCATATACATAATCCCTCCTGCTCCAACATACGCAGGTTTTTCTTTGTCTCCTTCACCCATGATGAATTCTGGGAGACTTGCAAGCCCATCCCCTTCTAACTCTTCATGGGAGATTGTTTGGCTTGCTTCCCCCTGCCCTTAGCTGAGCATTCAGGTTGTTAGCCATTGTGGCAGCCAGGCAACAGGAAGCTTTGGTAGACAGTTAGACCCCCTGTATGTTTGGCGGAGTGGAAGGTGATAATTTACCCAGCCCTTCTCTTGGGATAAAGGATTTCTTGTTGGTGGGTGGTGAACTGTGGCCTGAGGAGAGGGTGTATATAAAGAGACCAGAGAAGTGTCTCCCAGTCTTACTGCTGCAAAAAAGTGTACCTGGGGGAGGTGGGCTTGTCTGTCCAGCCAAAGATTTAGGATGGGAGGAGAGGACCAGTCAGCTGCTCCTTCAGACTACCACGAGGCCATCATCTCCTTCCGATGATAGCTCCGTTTAAGGCGGAATTGGTTTTCTTTTCCATAGCTCAGAGTGGCTGTCACAAGAACTTCACATTTGAAAAGCTACATGGTGAGAATGTTAAAACCAGGTCAGAGCAACCCAGAGAGCACCTACCTGCCCTAAAATCACATATAGTCTCTTAAACTTTAGTCTCTGCACAGCATTCTACTTAGCTCCAAGGCCAAAAGGCTGCAGCGCTCCTTGTGCAATGCAACTTTTAACACAGTTGTCTTTCTCCTGCATTACCTCTGCAGCTCCAAATAGCCCCTCTTCCTCTCCTCCCTGCCACCATATCGAGCCAGCGTGGATGTATCTCCTCTAGTGCGAAGGCTGACACGCAGTTGCAGCTCCTACCCTAAGTCACTTGCTCCCCATGCCTGACCTAATCCTCTTGCTGATCCTGCCTCCCTGCTTTCCCAGCCAGCTTCCTCTTCAAAGCAGTACTCCCCAAACTACCGTGTCCCTCGTCCAGGTCTTGAGAGTTTTTCTCTTGATGCATCCCAGAGCAAGGCTGAGATTACCTGCATTTAATCTAGTGGATAGGGCACTGGACTACAGTGTTGAGACTTGGGTTTAAATTCCAGTTATCTACTAGGAGAGTCACTTCACTTTACTTCTTCTGTTTCTGCCCCCATTCTCTGTCTGTCCTGTATATTTAGACTGTACACTCTTTGAGGCAAGCACTGCTAACTGCTATATATACATATATATATGTAGTACACCTGATCTTTTCTGGACCCTCAAGGTGCTAGTAAAAATAGTACTAGTTACATATAACCTGAGAGATGGCAAACTGTATTTTGTGTGTAGGCCTCACATCAAGAAGTTCCTCCAGTGGAAGATCCCTGTTTGGCTAATGTGCGGTGTTCCTAAGCTTTCCCATTAAGAGGTGGAATTAAAACAAATCCCTACAAACCAGAATGCATGTCAGGCCTTCTAAAGCAAAAGCTTTAGTGCAGTGCAAAGAAAATAATGGGCTTCTCCTTGATGGCCTCATATAAATTTACAATCATGATGAATTCTGCATAGCCCAAAATCTAATAAAAGGAGTGTTAGTCATTTTCACTCTTCTCTAAGTTACATTAAATAGAAAGTAAAAGGCAAGTATTTCATGATAGTCTGTAGTGTCCTAGTTCATTGGTTTACAGCATCTGAAGATAGGAAAATAATTATTCTAGTACAGCATGGGAAAGTTGGATAAAATAGTTGGGATACTTATCCAACCAGGGCCTGATCCACGGCCACCAAAGACAGTGTTAAGACTCCCATTGACTTCAATAGGCATTGGATCAAGGCCTCACTGCAGTGATGACGCAAATTGCTTTGTGCGATACTTCCTAAATGACTGTAAAAGAGTAGAAAAAAAAAAAAGAACCAGTCTGAAACAAAACATATGGTGAGGTTCAAAGACTTTCGTCAACTCCTTACTGGCCAACTGCCTCAGCCCATCCATACTCACTTTGATGGGGGATATGCAAATCGAATAACAACTTCCCTGAATATTCCAGAGATCTGCTATATTCAGCCAGCTAAATATGGCCAGATACTCTCTGCTGACAATCTGCTATTTGAAGACTCAGCTGCCCATGGCTCTTGTCTGCTGCTCTTAATAATGTTAACAGTGGGATTTAGAAGCTATGATTTCAGTGCTCCTAATAATGTCTCCATGACCCAGTCAGCAAGTAGGCTACTAAGTATAATTGGGCACCTCCTTGCACATGCTCCTTCCAACCTCTAGGAAAATGGAGGGGAAGACACATCCCTGAGTAACTTCTCCCATGGCAACGGTAGAAAAAGAAGCGACACCTGGAAAGCCAGTCCCATGCATGATGGGGTAAGAAAAGAGACACATCCTCAGGCTGAGGAAGTGGAAAAGGGTATATGCTCGATCTAGGAAAGCAAGCTTTATACTTCTGATGCAACCTAGTCTTGTGCCATACAGTGCACAGATCCCGGGAGCTGCTATCGATGTAATTGCCACCTAACTGGCTGGAGCTGTGCATGGCAGTGGGGATAAAAGAGCATTTAAACTGAAGATGGATATTTTTGCTATATTATATGTACACTTTTCATACATGATTCAGCATAGTCAGACTGTTTTTGACAGATAAAAGGCATAACTCATTCTTTTCACATCCAGAGAATAATGAGTTCATATCAGGAGGAAACGATGGGCTATTTGAAGGACTTTGGTTCAGTAACAAATAACAATATTCAGAGTGTCATGAACTAATTTCTAGTCAGGAACTAAGCTTATTTTCTTTCTTTCCTTTAGAGTTCAGACACCTGCTTTGAGCTTCACCATCTGATTGCCAAAGACTAGTGACTTTCTTTTTTGTCCACTCAGAAAATTGAATGTAGCCCACAAGTAGCAACCAAACAATGACTGTATCCTAAGGGAGAAGACTGATGGCCAGAACAGCACTGCTGCCATCTGGCAGTAAAAGGAAATAAAGAGGTTTTTGTTAGTGCCTAACATAGCAGATTATGACCATTACCTAAGCTCATTTGGCCTCATGGTCAAAACCCTATGATCATTTACCTATAATAAGATTTATTATTTGCACTGATTGGAGCTAAGAGGCCCCAGTTAGGACCCCATTATGCAAGGCATTCTGCACACATAGAACAAAAAGACTGTCCCTTTCTCAGTGCTTATAACCAAATCTATACATTTTAACTCTAAAATTTAAATCCACAGTCTTGAATTACAGTTTAAATATTTAGTGTGAGCTTTTGTCTCACCGGCTGTGCACTATCCAACCAGTGCACACTTCCTCTTTTCCTTTAGCCATGTAGATGCAAAACATTAATTCTTTATTTTAAGTTACTATTATTAATAGCTCCTAGGAAACACAGTCATGGACCAGAACCCGGTTGTGCTAGGAACTGTATAAATACAGAACCAAAAGATCCACCCCCAAGATCTTGACCCCCAACAGTGAATATGGCCCTACAGCCCCCAAGATTTTAACTGCATAGACAGTTGGTACACCACTAAATGCACGTGGACCTGTTGCACATGCACTTCACATGCATACATGTGCATCTGTAAGCCTAGTATTCAATGCACAGTGGGAGACCGTGTACATTTGCAGGTGCACCTGTTGAACCTGCAACTATCTTGTGTACCTAAGAGAGGTGATTGTGTGAGCAAGCAGCTTTTTCAAATCCACATCCATCAATTTTACACAAGATGGGCCAGATTCCCATCTGGTGTAATGGTGTAGCTTCATTGACTTCAACAGAGCTTCACTGGTTTACACCTATTTGAGAACGTGGTCCATTGTTTCTATTTTATGAATGCACACCGTAGCAAGGCACTGTTGGGCCTGAGCTTGGGCCTGAGGAAGGGACACAACGCCCCTGCTGGACAGATCAAGGCCCTGCAGGCCAAACAACTTGGGAGAAAAGGGGTGGAGTCAGGACAGAAAGGCCCAGTATAAAAG
Source organism: Mesoclemmys tuberculata (assembly GCA_007922155.1). Taxonomy (NCBI): domain Eukaryota; kingdom Metazoa; phylum Chordata; order Testudines; family Chelidae; genus Mesoclemmys; species Mesoclemmys tuberculata. The sequence continues at coordinate 26,227,854 of ML675611.1, read as the reverse complement.
GCCGGCCTAGCAGCTTAGTCAGGGGGAAGTTGATGCTGCAGGCAGATGTGTCTTCCCAGAGGCTGTGGTCTAGACCTGCCTCAGGCCCTGCAGCTGTCTGGAGCCTCCAAAGCCTGCCTGGATTGCTGGACCTGAGTGACTGGATCGGGCTGCCAGATCTGAGTGACTGGGTAGGACTGCTGGGAGCAGCTACCCAAGCCCACTGGGTGGGAGAAATCCCCTGAGGCTGGCCCTGACCTGGAGGAGCTGCCAGACGTGGAGGACCCACAGGAGTGGATGGAGCCTTGTGAATAGGAGGAACCCTTGGGACCCTGTGACCTGGAGGAGCTGCCCTCTGCTGATGACCTTGAGGTGTTTCTGGACCTGCCACTGGTTGATGGTGAGGGACTCGCAGGATGCCTGCACGCCATCTACCCCAGAGACCTGGAGGGAGACACCTGGATGCAGGTACCCAGAGATTGGGTGGGAGGAAGTGGCCCAGGGACAGCTGACTAACAAGTGGCTGAGGCAGGGGCTAAACCCTGCCAGCATGTTGCAGCTGGAGCCCTGCTGACTCAGTGGCAAACTGCTTTGCCACTGATAGGGCCCTGGGCTGGGATGCAGGGCAGTCAGATGGGCCTGTGTCCCCCTTCCATAACCCACTGCCCCAGAAGTGCTGAGCTTTACCAGCCCCACTTGCCAATAAAGCCGTGGGCTTTAGACTTTTTTGCCTGCCCCATTCACTTGAGGGCCAGGGGCTATTGACTCCTTGACCAGCCCTGCCTGGCTTAAGAGCCAGAGGCTATAGACTGCTTTGCTCGCCCCGCCTGTTGGAAGGCTGGGGGCTACTGACTACTTCACCTGCCCCACCCGCTTGAGGGCCAGGGGCCACCGACTACTTCACCAGCCATGCCCGGCTTGAGGGCTCAGGGCTGTAAACTGCTTTGCCTGCCCTTCCTGGTCTGAGGGCCAGGGGCACCAGACTACTTGCTAGCCCCACCTGTGGGAAGGCCGGGGGCTATAGACTGCTTCGCTCGCCCCACCCTGCCTGAGGGCCAGGAGCAAGAGACTGTTGGCCCACCCTGTCTGTTAGAAGGCGTGGGTTGTGGACTCTTTACCAGCCCTGCCTTACGTGAGGGCCAGGGGGCTACAGACTGCCATAGAAGCCCGCCCCGCCGGGGGGCTGGGGCCAAAGGCTAGTAAACCATGAGCTTATCCCCCTAGACTAAGGCACAGTGGCCTCCCTCAAAGCCTGGGCCTGAGAAAGGGTCGCGATGCCTCTGGCTGGACCGTGCCACCAGCCGACAGTTTGAAGACTGCGAACCTCAGTGAGGTTGCCTGGTATAATTGAGAGTAAGTTTTAGCCCCATACTTAGCCCTCTATTCAAGTGGCTATGTTTGAAAATTTGATTCCAAATGGAAGACCAGTCTAGGGTCTGGGCCATTGGCCTACTAGCCTCTTCCATCAGTACTGCACAACACTGGACTCTGTCACCTTGATTTTCTTTTGCCTGAGTTTGTGCTTTTGTCTGTTGTAGAACATTCCTTCATAGAGGGGTCCTGTGAGGTATCAGACTGTTGATTAACATGCTGTGTATTGTGCTATTCCATGTTAGCACAATGCATTTCCTAGGAGAACTCTACACTGACACTTGTCTCATGGATGACCTTAAGTAACCACAAACTTCTTGTCTTCCTGTTCTCCATTATGTAGGTTTTTAATTGTAGTACATATGTGACAACACTTGATAGCAGCCATATGGAGGATCTTGATGACATGGTATTACAGTGCAAACATATATATGTGCTTCAGTCATAGAATAGGTACTGAGAATATGTTAAAAGATTTAAAGATACAAGAAGATTTTGAGTCATTGTCTTTTCCAAAGTCTCTCATCACTAAGCTCTGATGTACCCAAGGAATTGGCACATGATGAGGTTAATACCACCCAGTGAATTGTGTCTTAAAAATAATCAGCAAAGCACAATCATAAAAATTTGCATCTGATCATGTTTTATAGAAAATTTATAATTAAAACTAAAGCTAATATTTTCCAGCTTATAAGTTTATCTTTATTTAGCAAAATGTTTGATCTTTCCCAGTGGTAAGCTTTTCAAATGGCTCAAAATTACTCTATAGTCTAAAACACCCTTGCTGAAAGTTTAATACATTTGAGATTCATTTCATACTCCATAAATGTCATTATAAAACCCAAAGGCATTACATGGTCTGGAAACACTTCTAAAAGCTTGATGACAAAAGAAATATATTAGATCTTGAAGAAATAGAGAATATGGCATGTTTTCATTAATTCCTATCTCCTCTTTTTAAACTTTTACTTCTGGGACATAAACTCCAATGCAGTTTGAAACTTTTTACTCATTCTTTTCTTAAAACTGTGCAAAAGAGTGAAAGTAAAATATGAGATGCACTGAAAGTCCTTGGCCTAGTTTCAGCTTTCAGAGAATCCCTGCCTCAAGCAGTCATGAGCTCTAAGCATACTGAAGAAAAATGTTCTCATTTAAAATTTCACTTTTCAAAGATATTTTACTTATTGTCATACAAATTATTAATTAATCTTTTAGGTACAGTGGATTTTTCAAACCGCTTAGATGTGCAATTACACATGCAAAATATGCATACAGTTGTGTATGCAATTATTGCATGCAGAAATCAGATAGCTGTGCATACGAATAAATAAGTGGGCATATTTGCATGTAAAATCATGATACCTGTATGCACAAATTGCACATGTACAACAGCATACCTAACTTATTTGAAAATCAGGTCTAGAGTGCACAGCATCAGCTAGTGAAACTAAAAATGTGGTGGGTTTTTCTTCCACTTCTTTGTATTTCTAAAAATCTGATATTCAGAGTGGAAGGGCAGTTTTATGACTAAAACATAGATCTGGATTTCATTCTTCGCTGTCACAAACTCCCAGTCTGACTGTAGGCAAATGACTTAGGTCTGCATGCACAAAAGGAGTTATGCATCACAGGCTTGGTCTACCCTTACCTCAGCAATTCAGCGGCAGTATATGGGAGTTACGCGAAGTGCACAAAGAACTTGTGTAACTCCTGTCGACTGCTGTGCTTCTCTTCAGCATGCCGTCTTCACTGCACCGTGCCAATGGGAACCATGTTCCCGTCGACGCAGGGCTACGCCACTTGCGGGGGTGGATTAATAATGTCAACTTCTGAATTGACTGAGCGGGTCTTCACTGACCGCTCAGTTGATCCAGATAAGCCGATCTGACGGCGGTGACTTTGCTGCGGTCAGTGTAGACATATTCTAAGTCTCAGTTTCAGGACCACTGTGCTGCCCAAAACTCCTGGTGAAATCCTATAGTCCTCTAAATTCACACAGTGCCTAAGTTTTTGCAGTAAAAGTTTGCAAAGAGTCATTTCAGGGAGAAAGGGCAAGTGCAACAGAGAGTTTATAGGCTAGTGGTTAAAGCTCTTACTTACAATGTGGGTGATCCAGGATCCAGTCTTCCTGCTTACTTTACTCTATGCAAGAGCTTCAATAGGAGCAATAGAGAGATTCCCCACATCAGAATATCCCATAACTCAGTTAGAAAATTGAACTGGAGATTCCCACATCTCAGGGGAGTGGCCTAAAAGTTATGAGGGAAGCTCCTCCCCACAACTTCTTGTTAAAATGGCATAAGGACTCCAAAGAGGTTTTCCAGCTATGAATCACAGGCAGAAATAGGCATCTGCCTACAAGCCAGATTTAGGTGCATAACTCTGTGAGAGGGGAGGTGCTTAGCACAGTCCCCTCTGGTTGGCATTTCCCACTGGCTGATTTAGGCAGCTCCCCGCCTGCCTTGTTGACTTTTGTGAATCACATTCTAACATGCCTATCTCTCCACACTTACTGTACAGGAGTTTAGGTGCCTAACTCAGGCATTGTGTTTCACTCTGAGTTTCCCTGGTGCTTGTGAGCCAGGCATTGTGACGCAGGGCCTAACTCCTTTTGTGCAATCAGGCCTCTAACTTGTATGGGCTTTAGTTTCCACATCTGTAAAATGGAAAGTATACTTGCAGCACTCCTCACACAGGGACGTTAATATACGTTTTATACGTTAATGTTTGTAAAACACTTTGAAGTATGGCTTGGTGAAAATTTTATGTAAACTGTTTTTGGTATAGAAAATGGGGGTTTTTGACTAAACTTTTTTTTTCCCCCTCAGAAAGTGTCTGCTTCAATCAGAAATATTTGTTCTTTTTTTCACAGGAAAACTGAAAGTTTGGTATTTTTCAGCCATTTTGGGTAGTTTTCAGCCAAAATTTTTTGGTTTTTATTTTTTTATAAAAACTTGAAATATTCCACAGGCATAAAATCATTTTCCAATCAGCTTGATGCTGGGGTCCTTAGACAGTAGGAAAAACAGACATGCAAAATTATTATGTGGCAGAATCCAACTTTTTTTTGCTACGCCATAGTTTTAAAATGCCTCTATTTCATATATGTATCTGTTAAATTGGAAAATTGCTATCTCTTTTATCTGTATTTGGTCTGTATTCTAGCAAGAGATTATAACTTGTTTTTACTTGTTTTAAATTCAATGACTTGTTTTAGACTCAGTGGTCTTTCCTATGTCTAAATATTGCATTAGGATCTACCCATCTATCAAAATACCACAAACAGCTAATAAAATGCATCCTACAGAACAATTTCTTAATATAATTTATTTAAACAAAAGGATGCATTAAATTATGTCCAAGTGTGAAAACTGATGTCAGTAGATTTATGGCTCTTTCATTAGGCATTAATTTGGTCCAATGCTTACAAATATATATTGATATAAATGTACACAGGTAACCTTGTGTTTTAAAAGACTGCTTGTGACAGGGTGTATTCTGTCTTTGCTGCACCCTACTCGGGCCTCTATGGTCCTACTATCACCCTGCCCCAAGAAGCTGCAAACTGAGAGGAAAAGAGCAGAAAAGATGGGTTCTCCAATCTTGTCTAGAAAGGACTCTCTGGAGTGGCCATTTTGGAAACCACAGACCTCGTCCTCCCAAGAGTTAGAGGGGTTCACAACAGCCAATCAGGGTCCTTTTGGCCCAGATAAAAGGAGCTGCATGGTGTTAATATGTCATTTAGAATCACAGAATATTAGAGTTGGAAGGGACTTCAGGAGGTCATCTAGTCCAACCCCCTGCTCAAAGCAGGACTATCCTCAGCTAAATCATCCCGGCAAGGGTTTTGTCAAGCCGCAGCTTAAAAACCTCTAAAGATGGAGATGCCATCACCTCCCTAGGTAACCCATTCCAATGCTTCACCTCCCTCCTAATGAAAAACTTTTTCCTAATATCCAACCTAGATGTCCCCCACTGCAACTTGAGACAGTTGCTCCTTGTTCTATCATCTGCCTCCACTAAAAACAGCCTACCTCCATCCTCTTTGGAATCCCCTTTCAGGTAGTTAAAGGTTGCTATCAAATCCCCCCTCATTCTTCTCTTCTGCAGACTTTCAGCCTCTCCTCATAGGTCTTGTGCTCCAGCCCCCTTATCATTTTTGTTGCCCTTCGATGGACTCTCTCCAACTTGTCCACATCCTTTTTGTAGTTGGGGGCCCAAAACTGGACAATTCTCCAAGTGTGGCCTCACCAATGCCGAATTTCCTGGCTGGGATCAGTGGGACAAAGGTGGTGCTGCTTGTGGGATAACTAGAGTTTGTGTCTGGTTGTACTTTGCATAGCTGGGTTTGCAGGGAGAAAAAGGAGCTAAGAACCTTAACCCTGGCATAAGGGTGATGCTAAAGGGGCCATGCAGGATGAAGCTATGGAACAAGCAGCCATGAACTGAAATGGAGCAATATATGACTGTTGTGTAGAGGGTACCTTGGTTGAGGGTACCCAGAGTAGTGGCCAGGCCCGGGTTCCCATACAAGCCACAGGTAAAGTGGCATAAACCCCCAGAAGGGGTTCATTTGGACTCTGTTGCTTGGCTGAAGGATCAAGCCACTGAAAACCCCCTAACATCAGCTGGTATCCTGCAGGAGGTAGCAAGGTGAGAGAAGGACTACAGAACTCCTCCACATAGCTGCATGAAGGTGCTCAAGGGGTGAGAGCTCCTTTACTCTGGCCCAAACACTCCAAATGTATTACGCACAGTTCAGATGCATCTTTATTAGGAGACCATTTCCATTAAGCATTTGATCTTTGCTGATACCTTAAGTGAGGCTCTAAAAACAGCTTCCATTGTATAGAGAATTCAGCATATTGTCTGAAGTACAAATGGGCTGAAACCAGTCTGTTTTATTCTAATTACCATCATAGTTCTGTGGGAAGGGGGAAGGAAATCAAATATACACTCGATCCAAACCAACCCTAAGTTTGGTTTTGGTCATGCATGTTTGCTAATGAATGACAGGGGACAAAATGAACATATTTAATTCAAACTCCTATCAGAATATTGGCTCTGACACAATAGAGCCAAGATCCTAACTATTTAAAAGCAAAGCATAATCTCTCCTGCCCATCTCCAGAAGGAGAGTTTTCAACCTGACTACTTTCACAAATGGCTTTAAATCCATTCACTTTTTTCAGCTACTGCACCTGCTACTTTCTGTTGCTGTAGCATTGGATTGGCTACTGCTGTTGTTGTTCATTCAGACAATGAATAGGAGAACATAAGAAAGCAAAAAAAAGTATATGGGTTGGTCTGAGAAGGTGGCAGAGAGAGATGGGCTGTCACTGACTCACATTCTAAGACCCAATGAGAATACTGTCTCATTGTATAAATTTCTGTCATCTCTAAAGACATTTTGCAAAGGCAGTCTTAGCAGAATATTTTTGTGTATATAATTGACAGTATAGTATAACCCACCCACACAGAACATATAAACCCTGGAATTATTACAGACAATGCCCATATCAATTTTTGGGGATGTGGGGGGTGAAGCATGATCTTAGTATTTGAAATTTGTATGGATTTTTAGGTCCTTCCTCTAAGAAACATTATTTAGAAATAAACAAAAATTGAGTGTTTTTCATCGAGCTTCAATAGACCCTGTTAACTTCTTATGCATTAGGGACATCTGCTGGTATAACAGTAATCTTGCAGATTCTGTTGGATATGAAAGAAAAAGCATTTGAATTCAGAAGCATGTGAGATTAGCAAGAGGGTGCTCTATATTTGCTAAAATACTGAAGGGAGGGTTGAGCTGGATTCCTATATCCAATGGAGTCATCCCCTTTACGGATGCTGCTAAAACTTTGCTAGCTTCTCAGAGTTGATAAAAATGATAGAGAAGTTTGGATTGGGTGGGTGTTTTGAATAGATCAGATTGCCACATATAGCAAACTTTAGTAAAGTTAAATCAGTTTGTTTGTGAAGTGGCATTTCCCTAAATCTTTGGTTGTGGGTACAGGAGTGCCATGTGGGAAAGCAAGGGAACAGATTCTGCCTTCCTCTCAGCAAGCAGATGCACACGAGGTACCTGGAGTTTATCAGAGCTTGAAGAAGAACATTTTTGTGGGAAAACCTTGCTAGAAGATTTATTTATTTGCATTACATTGCTATCTAGAGGTGCCATCAAAACAAGTGCCATTAGTTGTGGGTCTCGTATTTGTCAATAAGTGACATTATGGTCTCACAGTAGCATGATAATAGTTTTAAGGTGGTCAGAATTTTCTTTTACAGGTTCTGTAACTTGGTGTCTCAGCTTTTTTCAGAACTTTTTTCTTATAAACATGGCATGGGGAATTTGAACCAAATTTTAGTTACTAATTAACGTGTGGGGAATGATCTCTACTATGTAAAATTTGGGGAAACTGGAACACTGAAAGCTTTTTTGCTCCACACTGCACATTTGCTGCCCCTTACTGTTGCCTGAGCAGTAACATTGTCTCTTCAGAGAGAATCACCCATTCATCACTCCCTTCCTCCAGTTCATTTGCTTAATAGAGCCCTGGTTGTCAAAATAATCAATGACTGCCTTTGCTAACTGATGTGTCTCAGACTATCATAACATTATTACAAAGAAGAGTCCCAAGGGAAACGGTAATGAAAGCAGCAACCATAAATGATGTGCTCCCTTGCATGTGTACTGGGGTAAAATACACTGCTTCTTTTCAAAGGGTAATTTGTTTGTTAATTTCCTCAAAGAGTTACATGAAAATAAGATGCAAAATTCCAGTTCCTTTTCTTAGAAAACGTTTCTATGCATGTCACAAATTGGGGGTTCTGGCTTTCTGAATGGTCACATTTTTTTAAAAAGTGGGAAATTATAGATACAAGATCCTAGTAAGTTTTCTGGTACACAATTTAAAAATAGAAGTTGCAGTAAAAACTGCAATTGCATTAAAATATTTTGTCTGAATACAGTTTAATTAAATAACTTTTAATATACTTGTCAACATCACACTGTTCAAATGTGGAGGGGCACAAAGATAACCATGACAATAAAATATACATTGAAGACAATAAATGTTTATATAATAAATTACTTAAATAGCACAGATATAAAAGTTTTTCTGTTATAAAAATACATAAATGAAGTGTGTGAATTTTTTTAACATTAAGGGTATTCTCATCAATAAACTAAACCATAAAAATTGTGTAGCATAACGGTAAGAATTAAAACGTTGCAAAGTCAAGCATTCTCAGTTTAGGAATGGTCAAAATGAACATTCCCATTCAACATATGACTTGTGCCTATGCATTATATGATACACCCTTAAATTACAGGACCCCATGTCATTTTTTACACAGGATTCCTGGTTCAGTTGGTGTACAGTATGGATCTACTTTAGGAAGAATCAGGGCTGTGTAGCGAAGGAGTTTGTTGTTAGAACTTCCCACAAAGAACAATGGGGCAAGCTGTTGTCTGGAATTAAGACAATCCAGATCAACTGGATTAACACCATTGCAAGTGGTGTCAGGGATGATAAAAAACTAGAAATATGGAAGGAATCTAACAGGTATAGCTGACCAAAGATTTGAGAGATTCCTAAAACACAGAAAAGAGGCTGTTTCTGAGGCTATTAGGATCAAAAGCATCAGAAAGTAAACTGGATTTCTGTACATGTATTCTCTTTTCATTGTAACTAAACCAAGGACACTTAATCTAGATTAGTTTTGGCACAATTTAAATCTAGGTATGTCATGCAAACCAAAGGATTTTTAAAATAACGTTTTTCTTTGCTGTAGAATAATTCTTCTTTATAATAAGACTACAAATCTCAGATAACTTCTTGCAGGCCACCTCAAAGGCTGTGTCTATCCTGGGGAAAAAAATTGTGTAACTTTTAAAAATTAACATGTATTGAAGTGTGCACAAGGTAAATTAGCCATCTGGACCAGCTAACACTTGCTAAAATTACAATTTGCCTTATCCAAATTAGGGTTTTTGTCACAGGATGACTGGCCCCTTTAAAGAGAGTCAGGGGCTTCTTTAAGGAGAACTAGCCCATGTTGGACCACCTGGAATTAACTGCCTAGTTAACTGACTAATAAATACCTGGCCCTGATAACATGCTGCTGTCCCTCAGTTAAAGAAGGGCATTCCTAGAGAAAGAGAGGGTTCCTAAGGAGACAAGCTCCCAGAGACGTAGGCCCCAGAAGTGTTATGGGACTCCAGAACTTAGGAGAAAAGGTCTGCCTAAATTAGCATCTAGGCTTCCAGGAGAGGGTGGATTTGAGCACGAAAGAGCTTGTACTCTATACAAGAGTTGATAAATAAGTCCCACCAAGGGGGAATCTTGGTCTAAGCATTTTGGTCTGGGAGAAATTATTGCAAGAGGGTGAGACAGAGCAGTGGGCCTGAAGGGTCCCTGGTGCCTCAAGGGTTCATGCTTGAGGGAAGACTTGAACACATTTGTTAACCCCGCTTACAAATATATGCTTCTTCCTTGTGAACGACAAGTCAAAGAGAGCAAAACCCCTCAATTTCTAAGCGAGATTGTGAAAAGAAAAGAGCTCTGGGACCTTCCCTCTGCGGCCTCAGTCAAAAGACCCCCTGTCCCAGAAGGTGTGCTTTGTTCAGGGCTGTGATCAGACAGAACATAGGGAAATGTACCATTGGTAGATAATGGCAGCACATCACTGAGGCCACTGGTCAGCAAAGCACTTACATGTGTGCTTAACTTTAAATATGTGCTTTGCTGAATCAGGGCCTGGATCTGTTTCTTAACTTTAGAATCTTCTGCGCTAAGGAAAAACTGAACACTTTTTTTTTTTGGTCACTCCCGTTTCTTTGGTCTTAAAATTTAAAAATATCATTTTAGAGTTACTAATTGTTGTATTTTCTGTTTCTTGAAGACACAGTTCTACCTTTCAAAATAATCTCCATTTATTGTATGATTTATAGGGTTGTCTGCCTCTTTCTCTAGGCAGATTACAACAAAAAAAACCCAAAGGCTAACATTTTCAATGTAACTTGTGTGCGCTCTAACTCAACTGAAAATCAGCTCACTACTTCTGGTGCCTAGCATGGTATTAGGGCTGGGATTTCCAAAGTCACCAAAATCAATTGGGCTAGCCTAATGCTTAAAATTAGGCATGTGCTTAAGCACCTTGTGGAATCATGGGTTCCTTTACTGGGGGAGATACCAGTGCTTCCAGTATGAATCCTCTCACCTGTAAATCTAAAAAGTCAGTTCCCATTTGACTTTCAAATTTCCTTTCCAGGAAAATCTTCAACAGTAATTCACCTAATTGCCTGAGTATTAATGTAAAGTGAATTTAACAGCAATGGGGAGCATGGACAAAGCAAAGACATTTAAAAATTCATATGGATATTTGAAAAACACTCTGTATTATCCCAGGTTTAGCAATAAATCACCAAGGGAGGAACAATATTCTCCCTTACTGCTCCCTTTGAAATTACAAATGATAATTGTTTCCATGTAGTAGATGATCCCATTTTTTGCTTGATGTAAAATAGAAATGAGCTCAAACAATATGGGACTGAATTTCATGGCATAGGACTACGTACACAATGGGCCAGGCCTAAGACTGAATCCTTCCTCCCACTCTCCCTTTACCCCTGCTTGAACTTGGGAGGGAAAATCCATCATTAGGCAGTGAGCGTGCAGTAAACTCTACTCAGTTCATCAGGAGACTAGTGTAAGACACATTACATTACCTGAAGAATCTGGCTGTCTCTTGAAGGGTTGAGACACATATGAAGTCTTCATTCAGACAGCCAGTTGTGCAAGGTAGGGATCTGTGAGCATGTCACAAAAAACATTTACACACAGAAACCAGAAATGTTGAAAGTTTATGGCACTACGGGGAGTGTTTGGCATCTGAAACACTGAGGCTGGGATAGTCAAATGTGCTCTGTGTTGCCCTAACTCTGCTCCTTTTTGAAGTCAAGGGGAGTCTTGCCATTGATTTCAATGGCACTAGTATTTGGCCACTGCTGAGCAGTTTCAAATGCTACCCTTAGTGATTAAAGTGTTTGCTGATTACATTTACATAGTCCATGTTTAGAGGGATGGAGACATTGTCTATAGGCCTGAGAACAGGACAGGGAGACAGGAACTCCTGCGTTCAAATCTGGTCTCTGACACTGAATCTCTGTGAACTTGGACCAGACCTCTAACCTCGCTGCTGCTGTTTCCTCATTTATAAAAGAGGGATAATAGTACTAACCTGCCTCATATAGTGTTTGAGAATGAATGTAAGTGCTCTGAAGTTAAAGGTGCCGTGTAAGAATTATATACAATCCAGTCACGGTTGTCTTAAATACCCCTGTGAGACACAAGCAAAAGTTGGTGTGGGTGTGGGATTACTTGATAAACCACATACCTGGGCAGCCAGAACTAGAACCCTGATTCTTCATCTTCAAAACCACCAGTGACCCCAGGGCTTTTCCGTGGGGGGAATAGGAAGTAGGGTTAGCATTAACTTACCTGCTGAAGAGTGTTGGCCTGGGGAAGAAGAAAAGGATGGGTTATGCTGTCACACACAGTGGCCATCTCCATTGCCTAGCAGATGGTTTGTCCCCTCCCATGTCACAGACTGATCCGTGTATGGGCCCTACAGATGAGTTTCCATTGGTGTAGGTTATGATGCAGTGGTGGCTGCACTCTCCCCTTTGACACCTTCACTTTGCTCTGCCCAGTTTTCATCCCCTCCCCTTGCAGAGGGGATCTGGACAGCATAGTCCAATGTTACATGCAGTTCAGGATCTACTCCTGCTCTGGAAATGAGCCTAGCGGTCTGCCTGCCTATAGATTTCCCACCTTTCTGTCCATGGCGCTCTATCCCTGCAGGGTGCAAGAACAGTTATACTGAGAAGTGGAGGTGTCCTGGCACTAAGGTTCCAATGGAGGGAGCCAGAATAGGTAATAAGCTGAGCCTCCTCTACATTCCCAGGGATCCACACAGATCCTTGGAGAGCCACTACGGTCTCTTCTCTGGGAACACAAACTTCACAGTGAGAGTGCAGCAGGTCTCCACAATGCAATCTTCACTGGAACTTATTCTCTCTGAGACCCCCACCTGCTGATTTTTCCCATAGCCAGGGATGGTGGGTAATACACAATCTTGTCTGTTTACTGGAGAAAAAACCGTTAAAAAGAAAGTCATAATAATCACAAGGGGGCAGACACAGCTCAGGATAAGTAATGAGTCTGTCACCCAATAGTGGGTATGTCCAGTAAGTTCTCTCACAGTAATTTCTGCTTTTAGGTTCTGATAAAATCCCACCAGAGCAAAACCGAGTACAGGAATAAAATAACACATAACATAAAATGTACACCAGATATACTCAAAATGTGTTGTCATTGCTGTGCTGAAAAATGTTTGCAAAGAGGGTTGATTGGCAGCCCCAAAAAAATGGGGCCTACAGATCAGGATTCCTGGGAGCATGGGGCTATGGAGTGGACTGGATTTGTTTTGTTCTTTGTTTGTTTTAATGTAATTCTTGAAACACTTTCTTTTCAACCTCAGTGGAAAGCCTAGAAAAAGTAATTACAAAACCAACAATTAAATTCAATAACAAGTATCTGAGGTCTACACACAGACACGTTGTATGTACGTGACTTTCTCTCCACGTTGTATGTACGTGACTTTCTCTCTCTCTCTCTCCATCTTATGCTCGTCCTTTTAGGCCCTGGTCCTGCAAAGACCAATAAAACTACATTCACAGCGTGTAAGGATTTGCAGGGTCTGGGCTTTGTGCTGTTAGGCTTTTTGATGCCGAGCTCATAGCTACTATTTATGGACTTGGTCCTGCAAGCTGTCCCATGCCCTTAGAGCTGTTGCACGGATGGAGAGCCCAACTGATTTCACTGGGTGTGATATACACGACATTAACATAGGGAGAGCTTGTGTTAAACATGCTCTTTTATTTTTAATTTTACGGCCATGTAATGGCCTCTGACGCAGACCCTGATCTGAACTGCAGCAGGCAGTCTTCTGTTCTGATCAGCATTCAGAATCCTGAATTGACTTAGGGTGAGTGACCCTTTGAACTTGCCAGCCAAACCCAACAATAGTAACTATTCCACACAAACACATCTACCTGCATGGAGCAGCTTGCAGGATCTGGGCTTGTATTTGCACAGCACCTAGTAGAATGGGGCCATGGTTCTTAACTGGGCCTCTGGATGGAACTGTGACATAAATATGAAATAAGACTAATCCTTCAACTTAAAATACTGAATGGTCTGACTCCATTTTGCATGTATATGAATAACTTAGTTACCACCATGTACATTACGGACAAAGCCTGTAAGCGCTACACTACACGATAAAATCAATATAGCTACGAGGGAAATATACCACTTATAGAAACAAAACCATCCATCACTTCATTAAAAAAAAAGACAGAACACTTAGAGAACTGGATGAGTCACCTACCAAACAGAGTACATCACCCATTGCATCAATTTTTTTACCCATTTATTAATATGTAACTGGATAGAATTTAATCTACTTCATTTGGTAATAATGAATCTCAAAAATAAACACAAACATTTGCAAAATGGACGTATCAATACGGGCACCTGATATAGCAACTTTTGGTTTGGTAAAAACACCTTTTTCCTTCACTAACCTGAAAAATCCTTGGACCTGAAGAACAAACTGAAGAACAAAGGCTGCAAAGTAAAGGAGGCAAAACTTTGGATAATATTCTCCTTTCTTATCCAACTGAATGGCTATGTAAGTGTAAATTGGAGCTAAATACAAAGTGAATTACTTTATACTACACCAGTGAAAAAAACAAATGGGCATAGTTTTCTATTTGAGTTTTATTCTTGGTTAGAGACTGACCCAAAACTAAATCCTAATTCTTTGCATCAGAATTTAAATATTGATCCATCTCCTAACCTATTACTGACAATCAGCTCAATGTTCTATAAGTTGCCCTTAATGGGTGTGAGGAACCAGCTCTTGTATCAGGTGAATTTGTATTTGTTCAGTCTTTTTGCTATAATTTCCTAGTTACATTTTTCTTCTCTCCACATTCATTTAAATCTGCTATGGGGGAACTGAATCCCATGCTTTGCTACAGATTGGGACCAACTGGCAGGGCAACAGTTCTGCTGAAAAGGACTTAGGGAATATAGTGGACAAGAAGCTGGATGTGTACTACTGCATTAGTAGGAGCTTTGCCACCAGATCAAAGGAAGTGATTATTCCCCTCTATTTGGCATTTGGAGTATTGTGTCTAGTTTTGGGTCCCCCACTACAGGAAGGATGTCAACAAATTGGAGAGATCCAGCAGAAAGCAACAAAAATGAATAGGGGGCTCAAGCACATGACTTATGAAGAAAGGCTGAGGGAACTGGGCTTGTTTAGTCTGCAGAAGAGAAGAGTGAGTGGGCATTTGATAGCAGCCCTGAAGGGGAGTTCCAGGGAGAATGGGGCTAGGCTATTCTCAGCGATAGAAGATGACCAGACTAGGATCAATGGTTTCAAATTGAAGTGGGGGAGGTCTAGGTTGGATATTAGGAAAAACCTTTTCACTAGGAGGGTCATTAGACTGCAGACAATTACAGTGTTTACCGTCTCTCAGAAGCGAAGCAGGCCTGCTTAGGCATTCTGACTTTGCTATGGAGTTCACAGCATAGGCAGGGAGCTGTGCAGTCTGGAAACACCCCAGTCATGAGGGAAAGACATGCAGGTTGCTGACCAAGAGAGGTAACAGATGAGAAGCCAGGCACCTCGGGCGGGTGTCATTGCTGAACCTTAAAGGGGGAATACTATTAGCAGTAAATATGCCCAGTGGCCTGTGTTGGAATGTGAGATGGGTTCTGAGTTACTACAGAGAATTCTTTCTGGGTGTCTGGCTGGTGAGTCTTGCCCACATGCTCAGGGTTTTATCCGATTGCCATATTTCGAGTCAGGAAAGAATTTTCCCCTAGGGCAGATTGACAGAGGTCCTGGGAGTTTTTCACCTTCCTCTGCAGCATGGGGCACGGGTCACTGGCTGGTGGATTCTCTGTACCTTGAAGTCTTTAAACCATGATTTGAGGACTTCAGTAACTCAGTCATAGGTTAGGGGTCTATTATAGTAGTGGGTGGGTGAGGTTCTGTTGCTTGCATTGTGCAGGAGGTCAGACTAAATGATCATATTGGTCCTTTCCAACTTTAAAGTCTGTGAGTCTATGATGTGTCATTGCCCTGAATTGTGATGAAGCATACAAGTCGCATTGGAATTTTAACACATTAATTAGGTACCTTACATTCCTTCAGTGTCTGATTTTGATAATTGATTTGTTTCATTATATAGGCAATGCATCTGATTGGATTAGTTCATGGTGCGTCTGACTTGGCAGGTGCTATATATTTGTCAGGGAACAACGGATTTATTTTGTCAGACGATAATGGTCTTTGGCAGCACGAACAGCATAGATCTTGCTATGAGATGTGTTCTTCACATCAGCTAGTGATGTCCCGGGCAATATAGGTTATCCTTTGGGTGTATGTTTTAGTAATTAATAGCTGTCATTTCAATATGTAATCTATCCACATTTCTTCCAGAGTGAAACTTTATGGTTTCATAAACCTTTCTTGCTGAAAGCGTTTGCCTGACAGGGGTGGAGTAATGAGATTTGACTCATTGTAGGCATCTGCTCCTTTATTTCCATCTCTGAAAGTTGAGAAGTCATGTGTAACGAGGTGTGTTTATTACGTGTTGTACATGCTTTATGCAAAGAAGTAGCTTATTAATCTAAAATATAACTAAATAATGAACATATTGTTATATTGTTATTAATGACCACCAAAAACCTTCCTAAAGTAGCTTCTAAACAGTGCTGAAATGTTGCATACAATATTTGTAATCTGTTTGGGGCAAGTACTGTCTTTCACGATACGTTAGTGGTATAGCACCTCACTCCAATCTGTTTGCTGACTGAAATCGAAATGTTAAATAATAATCCATCATATTGGATATTCTCTGATTTTATGCATAAATCACTGAATTTATTTCTGAAAGTAAAGACTCAATTATTCAAGGCCTGGGAGCTCCTTAGGAGGACCCCCAAAAGGGAGGATGAAAAGGTTACACTTTACCAGGGCCCAGAGGTCCTGGGGTTCACGGCCCAGTCTGCAATCCCCATTACAATGAGGAAAAAATTTTTCATGGCTCATGTGGATCGTATGTATAGCATGAGGGATTGTGGAATGTGTGTGGGAGGGGACCTGTGTTACAAGTTCGTACTGGGCCCAAAAAAATTATGCTTGGGCCCTGCTCCTTAGAATTTTTTATTTACTTAATAATAATTGTTTCTGCGGCTCATGGTGCACTACAGCTTTTCAGATACCACAGTGAAGGACATGGCATAAAAATCTAGGTTTTTCTGTGTTTCTTTCTTCTTAAAAAATAGATAACT
The DNA here is from genome assembly GCA_007922155.1 of Mesoclemmys tuberculata. Classification (NCBI taxonomy): domain Eukaryota; kingdom Metazoa; phylum Chordata; order Testudines; family Chelidae; genus Mesoclemmys; species Mesoclemmys tuberculata. Next base: position 26,211,064 of record ML675611.1, on the reverse strand, counting down.
ATATAACTAATAAAATAAATGTGAATCCGATACAGAATTTCATATGCTTTAGTTCAGCACATAATCTTGTACTTAAGAAATTCTGGAGGGGCCATTGGAATATTATCTAGCTTTTAAGTGAAAACCAATTAATGTTGACTTTTTATCTGCAAGGTAAGATTTGTTATATTGTAACTGTTATTGAAAGAAAAGGCAGCCATATAAGACTAAGAAAATCTTAGTCCTTCACAGTTAGACATACTGGATATCATCTGTGCATGAATTATTTTTAAAGAAAGAAATGATTTTAAGGACAATGTTTGTCATCCCCCCCTCCATCCCTTGTTTCCTCTTAAATTATATAACTGACAGATGAAATATAGATTAAATACCTACCACAGATTTTCATAAACATGATAGGAAACTGCTAGGCAGCTTGCCGTAGTGATACATCCTAAAGGCTAACACTCTCTGTTAGGTTTTGGTTTTATTCTCAACATTTCAAACTGCAATCTGGGTTTGTGTAATGTAGTTCTAAGATATAAGCACCTACTCCTCTGCTTAGAAAACAGAAGAATATGAGAGAAATCCTGATTCCAATGAATTCCATGGCAAAGCTGCCATTAACATTAATGGGCCAGGATTTCACCCTCTGACTTCAAACAGTGTTTAAAGTAGGAGTGTAGAGACTTTATTAAGTGTGGTTACAGTCAGTGACTAGGCTTAAGCCAGCACCTGTTGAAGTTGATGGGAGTCTTTCCATTTACTTTCACAGATATTTGACCAGGCCTTGTGTAAAAATACACTCTCTTTGCTCAATAGATTTGCTTCCTGTGTACATTTAAAGTGCTATCTTCTTATTTTTCTGATTAAAAATAATAATAGAGAGACAAGTTGGGTGAGGTAAGATTTTTTGTTGGGAGAGCTTCTGTTGGTGAGGGTAACAAGTTTTTGAGCATTCACTGAGCTCTCCTTCAGGTCTGGAGATCTGTGTAAGCTCAAAAGCTTGTGTCACTCACCAACAGAAGTTAGTCCAATAAAAGATATTACCTCACCCACCTTGTCTCTCTAAAAAATTATAGTCTAGAGAAACAACAAATGGTCTGCCAAATCTTGTAATTATTTCTTTTAGTGCCAATTCAGAGATATTATTCACATCTATTTTAGTTATATGGGTTCTTGGCATGCCTTTGGGGACACCATGATTAAAAAGTGCCCCAGCCATTGGGCTATTAACTATTCTGGTATGTGTGTGTGGGGAGTCTCTGTCTTCTCTCTCTCTCTCTGGTTTAATTAGAAATTCCATCCTCGACCAATGAAATCTCCTCAGCAAAAGTTTCACCAAAAAATTTGGTTTCAACTAATCACCATTTTCCAGCGAGCTGTTCTGTTGAAAAATTCCTGACCGACTCTAAGAAACTGTCAATTTTTTCTCAAATCTTAGTAAAGTACTACAAATATCTCCAATGGACACGATTCATGAGAATTACAGCCATTGTTAATACCTTCAATCCTTTGGGAAAAAGAAGCTACTGAAAGGGAAATGAAAGGTTATACACATTCTTCTGCATCTCAAAAGAATGTATGCTGTTCAGGTTTTCAATAAGGACTCACGGACACAATGCACTAAATTAAAAAAAATCTAAATGGTCGTATTTCATGGAATTAGAGGGTCACTACTCTAATGAGCTAATGAACCTTACCAACAATTGTCAAAAATGGCTAGTTATTTTAGGTGACTGAATTTTGGGTACCCAGCAAGAGATACCTTAGAGGGACCTGAATTCAGAGGATGAGTGCTCAGCACTTCCTGAAAATCAAGCCCTTTTAAGATGCCTCAAGTTGGGCACCAAAAATCACTGGTCACTTTTTTGAAAATCTTGGCCAACTCACCTTAAGGGCTAGGTACAATTTTTTCCTGTAGACAACACACATGTTCTTGGATGTGTTTTTGAGTATGTCTTTTCAGTGGTCTATTATTTCTTGTATTTATTCATCAATACACGCTAGTATAAGAAGGGGATGAGGGGAAATCACTGCCTATTAGTCTTGGCCAGATGATGCATCTCCTCTTGTGTCACCATGTGTACTAAATGGTTATTGGCTGGGGGGGAAGGTGGCAAAGTGAGTTGTGGACAATTCTCTAATTGACCATAAAGAAGCAGAGCTGTTGCTGGGGTGACAGGCAACAGGGGAGTAGCTTTCTTTTTTCTTGTGCATTGGCTGCTCCCTGTCCCTTAAGAAGTTGTACATCGGTGTACAGGATCTATACCAGCATTCTTTGACAGCTTGTGCTGCCTCTTCAGCCAGAGTGAATACCATAGGAATGGAGTGGCAGTGATGGTAGGAAAGAGACAGTGTCTGGTAAGCTCTCTAAAATGACAACCACACGTCATTTAAGGGTTGAAGCTTCTGTTAAGCCCTGCAACTCAAAAGAAAGAAACGTGCCCTTTTGTGAAGAGAAAAAGTAAATTGAAGTCTGTCCCTCCATAGAAGAGATATGAAGAGCATTAGTAGGGAGAAAAGTTAGGTTTTTTCCGTCTCCTGAAGCCTGCATCTGGAAATGATGAAAGGTGCTCATTTAATCGGAAGCTCCTTTTCAGATTCTCTCCTGCCTATTCTCTGTTGTCCGCTTTAATAAGAATTCTTGAGGATCTGCTCTGAAAATCTATTCATTTGTTCCCTTGTTTTTCAGGATTAAGCAGAGAGGCTGGAGGGGAAAGCATTCCCAAACAATCTCCTTTCTCAGTTCATTTTTTAGTTGCCACACCTCCTCAGGGCTAGCACTGCCATTCAAGCTGAAGCAGCGTGCTTAGGGATATAAAATATTAAGGATAGCAAACAAAATGTAATGCCTGTTCATTGGATGAGTGACTTTGGGTTCTGAGGAGGTAGGCCTGGTGCAATTTGTTTAAGGTGGAACAAACTAGAGAGTCAATGTTGTATATCCCCTCAGCAAGTCTTGCAGTCCTATAATTTCTCTTTGATTGCATTAAAGTGTTTTAATTAAAAAAGTGAATGAATTTGGCCATGCAAAACATTAACTTACAGAAAGGAAATTAGCTCCTTTGGTAAATGGAGGCCATTTGATACTTTTTGGACTTAATAGTACTGAAGTTTCTTGATAGTAAAACCCAGTGGGAAGTACTGATGTGAGTTAACTGGTTCTTCAGAAAACCAGGGTGTTTGTTGCATTTACATTTATGTTTCCGATAACTGTTATTTTTTGTCCTGAAAGCTTGCCGGGGTGCATGCTGTCCCAGAGCTTACTGGAAGGTGATATAGTACCATGGTCATGGCTGTGGTATAAAGACCTAGACTGATCCACAGGGCAGGATGTGAGCCACACCAGGAAATGCTGGACAAATGGGAGTGCTTCTTTTATTTAAAAAAATTATAAACACTTTCCATGTTCTTTAGTGCTCACAAATAGTTTGAAGCATGATAGTTTCTACCCTATGACAGTATGAGCAGTGGCCGTGCAAGATTTCCCCATGCTGCTCTCCATTGTAGCTCATCAATGACTAGGAAGGAACATCTCAAGGGTAGAGGGTCTAGCATTTTAACTCTATATGATGATTCTTGTATGTCATGCACCCAAGAGATGATCCAAACAAAGATTCAGGAAGAGAGGACAAATCTTACTGTTGATATGCATGACTTCTAAAAGGAACTGCCAGACAACTCTTGCAGCAATGGTAGCTGTTAGCTCTGTTGATACATCATAATAAAAAGAACACATTGTATAAGACCATAATAACACCATCTGCTCACTGCTATCACAACCTTACAGGAGTGAGAGAATGGTATAATCATTTTTCATTGAGAGCTTACGCTTTCTGCTGAGAGTGTTAACTGGTGGTGGATTTTGTGACATGAGGGCCTCTTCAGGGGAGAAAGTGGATGGAGACCCTCAGAGTCCTCTCTAATAATGATGTGGGGCTCATAAATTTGCCATTTTATTTTAAGATATGTGTAGCAGCCTACAGTTATTTGAAGGATGTGACCATCACAGAGACAGGAATAAAACTGTGTACGCAGTGGAGGAATGGGATGAAATGGAGAAAAGGAAAACTTAAGTTCAGTAACAGGGAAACTTCTTTGAGAACTATTAGCCTGTGGAATGGTCTACCAAGGGAAGTGATCTGGTGTATGTAATACCAGCCTGGATAAAGCACTACAGAGTGTACAACAGGGAACCATCCTATGCTCTCTGTATCTCAGGAGAGCTGAATTCTATACAAAGGTATAACACGTTCCAATGGCTAGAAGTTGAAGCTAGATGAATTAAGACTGGAAATAAGGCATACTTTTTAACAGTGAGTAACTACCAGAATAATTTAGCAAGGGTTGTGGTGGATTCTCCATTGCAGGCAATTTTAAAATCAAGATTGCATGTCTTTCTAAAAGACCTGCTCTAGTACAAACAGGAATTATTTCAGGCAAGCTCTAGGACATAGAATATGCAGGAGGGTAGACTGGAAGACTACAATGGTCCTTTCTGGCTGTAGAACCTAGGAATCAACATTCCTGGCTCTGCTGCTGGCCTGGTCAATAAATTGCTCCAATGCCCTGTCATCCTTCTTTTCCTATCTTTCAAATGGGGATGATGAAACTAACCTTCGTAAAAGCATTTTGAGACTTACAAGTGAACAGTGCTACATAGGCACTACAGGAATACAAATAATAATACATGGGCTAGGTACTATTATTATCACACCGGCAGGTACCTGGATTAGTTGTAGCCAGTGGAATACAGCAGGGATGATTTGGCCTGTAGGTATTTTTCCCATCTCTCTTTACTTTTGTTTATATCATATAATCTAAAGATGAAGGAAACCGTTTTCTTGATGTACCTTTTTTTCTTTCAGTGTTAGGAGAAGATGAAATCTCACTATTTTTCCTCTAGTTGTATTTCTTAATGTAGAAACCTCAGACCCACGCAATGTACACTCCTTTTGAAGCTTCCATATCACTTTTCTATCAACAGTGTCCAGTTATAGATCTCAGACAAGTTGCATATTCAGGTGACATTCTTTGATTGCAGTATATCATACCATAGTTTGTAATGTTTCTATGATTTCAAACTTTTTAATGGGCTTTTGTAAAGAACAGCATAGGTTTGTGTCTAATTCTTTTCTCTTTTTTATTGTGATCCCCTCCTTTAAAATAGGCATTAGATTTCTTTGAAGGGGGGAAACTGTATTCCAATAGAGCACTGACATATAAACCAGGCTGTACATTGTATGGAAAAAGGTCTTCATATGATTTGCTAATGAGTAAAGAAAATGGAAGGTCTGATGGAGACCCAAATTCAGCCAAACTCTGAACACCAAAGATTACATCATGCTGGAAAATTAACATACTGGTAACAGGGAACTCTGTGAGGTTTCCTTTGAGTTTCACTAGATCCTTCTCTTTGGGGAGAAGGGAGACGGGACTTGCCCCCTCTGGAATCACCATGGAATTTGCTCCTGCCCCCAACAAACTTTGTCAAGCTAAACAATTCCATTCCCCACCATTTTGATGTAAATGTGTGGGCTAGTGGTTTAAACCCAACACTAAACCAGAAATACCTGTTCTAATCCTGCAGAGCGAGTTCTGCCACAGACTTGTGAAAGAGCCTTGGTAAATCCCATAACCTCTGTTTCAATTTCCTTGGTTGTGAAAACTGGGCTAATAACACTGACCTACCACACAAGGCTTCAAGGGCTGAATAGTTAATGTTTGTGCAGTGGTTTAGTGATGTGAATTCTAAAGCAACATGTTGGTGCGCATGTTAACTTCATGGGTGTATCATGATCAGTGGAACTGGAGTCAGAGGGTTCATGTTCCCTGAAGGGACCATTATTGAGGGGACACTAGGAATGCCAGGGAGTTAACTGATTGGACACAGAAGTCTAAAGAGTTTAAAGTTGCATTTGTTCACCTTAACCTGCATTCAGCAGCATCTCTCTCTGCAAATGAAACGGTGTAGGCCTTGCTGGCATGCACTAAAAGTTGCCTAGGGCACATTAACGTAGTACTGTTAAAAAGTACTTTTGCGTGGGTGTTAGTGTGCAACACATTGGTGCACTTTACAACTCACCCCCCTCCAGTTCATGTTTCCACAGCATGTAGGCCAGCCCTAAGTATTCCTTTAATATCCACTGATGATCTTACCAGACATGTAGTCTTCTCTGCTCTCCTCCACGGTGTGGTGTAGAAGAGAGCCAATACAAGTGAAAAGGGACAGAAGAGGCCTGAAAGTTCTGGGTGGGCGGTAGGGTGAGAGGCAAGGGACGGTGGAGAGGGGGAAGAGAATGTCGTATGAAGCCCTGCTCTTTAAGAGCATATGGAAGCTTCCTAGAACCAGCTTTGTTAATGAGGGCTCCCTGGTATTGGCATGTGTGAAGAGGAACAAGAACAGCCACTTTATGTGGCATGCTCTGCTCAGAAAACATAATGTTGGCAAAATCAGGCAGGATTTAGGCTGCTAATGGCTGCACTGCATTTTCTCCTCTGCACAGAAGGCAGAGTACAAATGCAGGTGCAACTGGGGTTGCCAGTGGCAGCACAGTTCTTTTAGGAGCAATGCTGTCAGATAGGACAGGTCCTTGGAGTTTAACGTGCAAGGGAAGAGTCGTGTCTATGGGGATATCCTTCCGCAAATCCGTGGTGTCTTGTGTGTTAAGGGAGACAGATTCCAAACAATATTACAGGAGTGTCTCCTCTGCAACCTCCCTACCCAGACAATCCCCTAGAGGGGAAGATTTGTTGGGAAGTCTGCAAAGTTCTCCTTTCCAGAGTCGTATGTCCCCTACCTGTGGTGTTGTGAACCTTTAGAGCCACTATTCAGGGTGGCCACTAGATGGTATATAGCAAGGATGTAAGAGTCTATAGCAAGGATGTAATCAGGAAATAGACAGTCTTGAATTCACCCCATCAATTATGGTCTGATGTTGTGCAAAATGCCATAATCTCGCAGAAGTCTGGTTTTCCTCCAATTGCCCACTACATTCAAAAGCAGCATTGCAGGCTCTTCAGCCACGTCACCAGGATGGACAAAACGTTCTAGCACGTCATGCTCTCAAATATCCATCCATGTGTGAAGGAGCGCATGTCATGACCCTACCTGGTGTTGCCCATGGGGCAGCACCAGAGATTCGTGAATTTGCAGGACTGAGCAAGATCTGGACTTCAGTCTACAGTGATATCGAATGTGGTCACTGGCTGATGCAAAGGTACTCAGTAGACTGTGTATATATGATGATGATAGTGTCTTGGCTCACTGTCATCTCTTTACTGCCCAAGTGTTTTCCTTTAGGTGTGGAAGAAACAGCCCTTAGTCAGTACCCTTGTGCTTAGTTCAATATTTATTTTTGCAGTGTGTTGTAACAGTGTAAAAACACGTTTGAAAAATCAGTGCCCCGAGTCCATCTTGAGAAAAGCTATAAAATCCATGTGTGGGGGACTCAGAGACAGCAAAAAAGAAGAGAAAAAAAAAGACCTTGAACTAAAAGTAAACCTATGATAACAGGAGCTAGTACATGTAGCAGTTCCAAACCCGGACATGGGAATTTTGCAGTCGCTGCAAAATTAGCTTTGCAAGTCAGCAGTAAAGTTTTGAAGAGGGGGCTGCTGATAAGATAGTAAAGGAAGGGTCTATCATTGGCTTAGCAGATGCATTGGCTGAAGTAAAGATATAAAAGGGCGCTGTCAGACCGAGGCTTTTCGGAGAGCCATAAATCAAGAAGGGGGTGCACCAAAATAGCACTGCGCAATAAGTCTGATCAACCATTTCGCCTCTCTCCAGCTCGTCACTCATAATAATAGGGTAGGGTGTCAGAGCTGATAACCCGTGGGGCTTTGTCCTGCGGATGATAACCTGGGTGTAAATACAATAAAGGTTCCACCTCAATGAAAATCTAGTAACCTGGCCACAGTGTGTTTGTTTTTTTTGCTGCAGCTGAGTTCATCCATATGTGTGGTGAGTAGTGAGTGTGAATCTAAACCCAGTAATAATTCTACTTGCATTCCAGTGGTAATTGTTGCTGTAACTCTTGGGATAACTGTTTTGTGTACTTGCGTTATTGTAATCTGTTGTTTTTTAAGTTTGATTTGTGTATTAAGAATCTGTAAAAGAATAAGAGAAGATAATTTGTGGTAAGGTAAAATTCCCCAATAAATAGTGGATTTAGATTGGATATAGAATGTATGTTATTGTATAAATAAATAATGGATTTATAAACTGTTGACCAGGTCTTGAACTAAGACAGGTTCCAGCCGCCCTCATCCGTCCACAAGTTGGTCAGGTGAATAGCAAGGGGGGCCTGTCTAAACCTAGCGACCCAACGGGCAGGCAGAGTGTGTGGACCGAAAGGTCAATTCCTTCTCCCTCCAAACATGAGCCCCTGCAGTTCCATTGCTCAGTAGAGCTGCAACAGCAGGGGACTAGCAGCCTATGTGTGTCTGTACCTTTCCACCCCCCTCCAGCTAAATAAGCGTTCCGTTATCAGATTCGTTCACCTCGTCAGTATTACGAGCTGAAATTGAAACGGTGCGGATTCCTCAATAAGTCAAACCTAAGTTGTATAAATGTGTGCTTGCAAGTGGGTGTCTTAAAAATTAATCTCTTTAGAAAACCCACTGTTTTAAGCAAGGAATAGAAACTCCCATTTCAAGTTGTAAAACTGACACAGTCATAAATTAGTGAAAGTAGATAAAATAAAAAAAATCCCTCATACTTTTTCCCTCTCTCCTCCAAGCCCCCCGCCCATCTAAGGCGTGGAAAATAGATGAACTAAAAAGTTTTTTAACCCTTTGTCACCTCACAGTGCAGAAAAAATAGTTATTTCCAAGAGATTATTAATTGTTTCAATATAAATCTTGCATGTCAAACTCAGCACTGTCCTTCTATTAAGATCTATGATTATGTAGTTCCAAGAAATGTCACTACAGCATAGATGTGAAGAATTCATGGGTGTTATAACAAGATGCACATTGCAGAACTCGTTTTTTGTCATTTAAAAGATTTGATGATGTAAGAATGGGTTAAATGTCTGTCCAGACATAGTGAAAAAGTGGAACATGTAGTTCCTCCACAGAAATTCAGTTCAAGGCAGTAGATATGACTGGTTTGGCCAACTTTAGATCTCTCTAAACATAGATAGGAATTCCACAATCAAATCTCTCCTTTAATTGGGAAATTTTCTAGCTTTATTTTTTTATAGTATTTATTTCTGTATTATAGATTGCAGTCAGCAATTTAAACAGCTGTCTCTAAACTCTTCATACCACCTTTGCTGAATTATGTGGGAGGGGGAATAAATGTTTCCAAATGCTAAGATAGTTTTCCCATTGTTTTTAATGGCATTTAAACAATAGGCACTCCCCCCAACCCCTTCCTACTTGACCTAAAACCAGATACACTGTGGTCCTGTCATTTCTCACAAGCTTAATAAGGTAGTCTTGGGCCATTATACGAATGGATGATCTCTAAGAAAACTGGTTCTGCAGCAAAATACTGAGAGAAAAGACTAATTAGGATCCAAGCCTGCATCTTGAGTCATCGACTTTAAGGTCAAAAGGGGCCATCATGATTCTCTAGTCTGACCTCTTGCACGTTCCTGCATTCTAATCTATTGGAATGTTATAGAAATGAAGGATCTGATCTTCACTGGTGAAAATCAGTTAGTTATTTAAGTTCCACAACAACCATTCTCTGCCTTTCTCCATGTGCAGCCACCATTTTTTTGGTCCTTGGGTCAGTGATCTGGATTTTATCTGCAAGATTATGATACTGGCAACCGCAGGAAATGTATGTGATAGTTGATTGGCTTTCAGAGGCATTCTTGCCTGTAGTAGTAAGTTCTGAAGGATACTCAGTAGCCCTGCAGTGTTAGGAATTCTCATGCTATCATGGCTGATATTTGTGTTGTCAATACTGTTGTTTTCAAGAGGGACTTGAATCCATTCCTCTTCTGAGAGGAATATTTTGTCAACCGTGATTTGAAGATAGCCCCTAGTATTATAATTCTTGAATGAGTAACTGGCTGGACTTGTGGAAATGTAAGTGTCTGGTAAAATATTGCAAACTGATTTTTTTCAACTAGTTGCAATTAATTTATTTTACCAGCCAGTTATGTGTGCGTGAGTGTGAAGGCATGTCTATACAGCAGTTAAACACCCACGGGAGGTCTGGGTCAGCTGGAGGCAGAGCTCTGGGACCCCATGAGTGGGGAGGGTCCCAGATCCCAGGCTCCAGGCTGAGCCCAAACATCTACACAGCAATTTTTAGCCCTGCAGCATGAGCCCTGCAAGTCTGAGCCAGCTGATCTGTGGCTGGCCCATGTCTTTATGCTAGTGTAGAAGTACCTTGAGAGACTTGTGCCTGTTAAGTATGATAGCTGCTGTTTGATACTGTAAATTTCAAGCAAGTTATGGATGCTGATGCAACCTACATCAACTGAATGTGGTGCTCAGTCCCTCCTCTAGTGGTGGTTAGGACACAAAGAAGTTGATGAGCCAGCTACAGCCATGAGTAAAAAAGAGTGATCTTGTAGTTCAGGCAGTAAAAGCTCATGATTTGGATTTAGAGGTCATGGGTTCAATCCGCACTACTGATGACTCAGCCAGGTGCATGGTGGTGTACTATTAACAAACCATGTGACAGTCCCTTCAAAGACTGGAATGTGAAAATTCAGAGTGAAATCAGGACATCTTGATTTATGCCACATGCAAGCTTACTGATGTCAAGTGGGTGTATGTTACTGTGAGGAAGCCTGGGCCAAATTTTAATCTCTGGTGCTCAAAGTCCTCCATGAATATTGCTCCAGGTGTGGATAGTTGAACCAGATATATACACGTATCTTTTATTTCCAGCTTGATATTTCAGTGTGAACTTTATTTCGATTGCTTATTATTAAGCTGAAATAGGCTAAAAGTCACTCCCTAGAAGCTTTTGCAAAACACAAATAGCAAAAAAGAAGTGGTAGGTTTGCAAGAGACATTTTGAGATGGCAAAAAAAACAATAGTTCAGCATAGTAATTGTAATGTATAGAAGCAAGAGGAAAGAAGAAAGAGGAAAGAGCATTACGAAAAAGCCTTACATGAACTGATGTCAATCTATAAAAGCCCAGAAGAAACAATAATGAAGCCTACTCTTATCCTGGGTGGTATTTACAAGGAAGATCAAGTTTTTATGACCAGAAATGAGGAAGAGGGGACCTGGGTTCTATTCTTGCATCTACCACACAGAGTTTGTATCTCATTGAGCAAGTCATAACTCTAGCCTCCTGCTTTCTGTAACATGGGTATAACGAGCCTTACCTCAGTGCCATGAGGCTAAATTTCTTAATATTTGTAAAGCATTCTGAAATCCTTACATCAAAAATGCTATAGAAATACAAAGTGCTAATTAGGGAACATGGTACTTGCATTTTAGGCCAAAATCTTCAGATTTGTTTGACTAAAGTTAGGCATCTAAGGGCTTGTCTCCAAACGCGCTTAATTCATGGCAAATTGGGGTGTAAATCTTCCCCCACACTAGCCTGCTGCACATTAATTTTCCATGAGGATCCTGTTGCCATACACTAGGGTATGTTTAGTGTGTGACCATATGGTCCACATGGACACAGTGTGCTACAGGACAGTGCAAGGCAGATTTAGACCCCAACTTGTTACGAACAAAGTGTTCATACAGAGACGCCCTAAGCTTCTGGTTTGCGCTATAGCAGATCTTTCAGAAAGGTTAAGAAAAAGCCTTGGTCATGGCCTACAAATACCTGCATGAGGATGAGAGGAGATGGCTCTTATATCTTATATCTAGCAGAAAAAGGCATGATGAGATACAGTGACTGGAAGCTGAAGCAAGGCAAATTCTGACTAGGATGGGACTGTGAGGATAATTACCCTTTTGAACACTTTACCTAGGGACATTGTGGATTCTCCATAATTTGACTTCTTTCATTCAAGGCTGTATGCTACAGCTCAAACAGAAGGCAGGAACTTGATGCAGGAATTATTGGGTGAGGTTTTATGGCTTATGTTACGAAGGGGTCAGCCTAGATGATTGTGAGATTCTTTATGACCTTTAAATCTGTGAATCTATTAAATGTTCCATCTGTGAACATACAGATACAGGCCACTTCCCTAGCTGCCTGAATATGGGGTAAATTTAGGCACGTGTGGTTGAAAATGTTGGCCATTTTGCCCTGTGCTGGTGGAACAGAAGTAAGGCTTCAAACCCTGACATTCTTCCGTTGTTGAGGATTTCCTGTCTTATAGGCTGAGTTCCACTGAATAACACGGAGTTTCTACAAACAAGAGAGGCAGTATCTTAAGGCTCTTGGATTTAACTAATACCAAAGGCCTGGACTCTGGAAACATTAAAAAATATGAGCTAGATCTTCAGCTAGTGTAAACTGGAATAACTCTGACTTCCATTACTTCAGTGGTGCTCTGCTGACTTACACCAGCAAAGAATATGGCCTTGTGTTTTCAAGATAATGCCAGAGAGGAGGATAATGCTTGGGGGGGTGGCTTGTGGTGGCAGGATGGAGGAAGAAAGCTGACTGACAAAATAAGTTAGCTTCATTCTAGTGGATCATTGACATCACTATAGTTAAGATGCAGGTGAGCCTATTGTTTTATAGCTGATTTTTCTAAATGCTCTACATTCCGTTAATATTAATATTAAAAACATGGAGAACACTGAAAGTGAGGAACCAGAAACCTGTAAGTACCTGGGGGATGTCACCCCTGAAGGAAAAGCTGTGAAACTGTATATACATTTCTTAACGGTGAACATCACACTGGGAGAAGTGATGCAAAACCTCACACTCTCACTGCTGATTAGGACAGCAGTAAAGGAAACTAACAGAAGACTGTAGTTCTTTTGCAACAGGTAAACTGAAGCATAAGTACAAAAGCTACCTAATAGCAACTCACAGCGACTCTCATCTTTAAAAACCTTATTTTGCAGTTCTTTGTTGATCCGCTCCACTGTGCCATAGGGTCAGTTGACAAAGGAATACGGAAATACCAAAGGATGATAAAGATTTAGGAGGATCCATGTCAATGCAAATTATAACATTACAAGAAAAAATGATAAATCTCCTAAGGACTGAACACACAGAGAATAAATTAGCTGGAGTGAAACTGCATGAAGAATTAGGAAGTTATGGGCTGAACGGACTCTGCTCAAGCTTTTTACAATCATCTCACAATGTAAGTATTCAAAAAGGAAAAAAATAAATTAAAATTGGCTTATTTTTTTAATTCCTGTTACAGCAACTACTGTAACTCCAGTACATAAAGCAGTGGTATCTTAATGCATACTAGGAAAATGCACCCCCAAAACCTACAAAAACCCGCTGAAATCCTTAGAAATAAAATGACTCTTTATCATGAAAAAGCATTAGAGCCCTGTGAGGATCCAGAAATGTGGATCCACATCCACAAGATTCAAGGTGACGTACTTTGCAGAAGCAGCTGCCTCCCTCTCCAGCTGATCTGATACGGCAACGAAGTAGGGAGATGTTTCCTAAATTGCTTGGCTGAAACTGTACGGATAGGAGCATGGGGGATTTTGCTGACTGTCTTGATCTATCCACCTCCCCTTTCTCTGTTTGGGGACAGGTGGGAAGATAGGCTTTTGAAGGCAGGTAAGCAGAAGTCTCATAGGCTATGAGCTGCAGACAGCTGCTTCCCCACCTTTGGGAACCTATATTTCGAGCCCTGCATGGATACAAAATTTGTATCCACATCCTATCCACAAAAATGGTCCATGCATATAAAGCAGATTTGCAGAGCTCCAGCTGTTTTCCCTGACAGAGAGAAAAATTGTGTGTGGTGGTGCTGGAGGTCCAAGCAATAGAGATAGTACCTCATTACTACTTCTTCTTCGAGACATATTTAAACTAAAGGAAGAATGCAATCTAAGAGCTAGTGCACACCTGCATGGAAGTGTTCTACAGAATTTTTAATATCAAATGATCTTTCTACAGATATTTGAACTATCTTGTAGAATCTACAAGAACATTATATGAGGGCTATATAATTTTGCAGGATGCTTAAAAAAATCTTACCGGATTTTCCATTAAGCTCTAGGTATTTACAGTAACTTCCATGGAACCCAATTAAGTCTATACTGCCCTATTGGTTTTGTCTTTTTTAAACTGCTAAGCTATCTTCAACAAGAGCATGCCTGCAGTCAGGAAATGATAGGCTATATTCTGTTCTTGACCATTGACATTATCCCAGAATTAGTTTCAGTATGCCTCAGGTTTGAATGAGTATGCTTTAAGAGTTTTAGCCAGATCCCAAAAAGGCTTGTGAGATTTCAGATGTCTTCAGAAGGTTTTAGAGGTCCTCAGGAATTAGTAAACTCAGATTGGCTATGGTTCCCTTGTACTAATGGGCTGTATGTGTGACTCTCTGGATCTTGGGAGAGGGTATATGTGCCAGAGTGGCCAACCATTGAAAGGATATTGATTTTCAAGTTCCACTTATAATTCTCATTGCAACATTAAGCTGGACATCCTGAGATTTGGTGAGTGAACTGCCCACTCAGACTGGTGCACATTATTCAGCAAGCTAATATACTAGTGCTAGAATTGTTCAACGTGTGCACACACTGGCACCCCGTAATGTGCCCACAAGTTTTTGAATGAGGATAGTCTTTCTTTTTGCCTCTTTGCATATCTTTTCCAGATGTGCATTAAAAGTCAACCTTCTGTCCAAAGTTATACTAAGGTACTTTGCTCAGATAGAGCTCATTTCAGACCCGTTGATAGTGAAAGGTGACATTAAATGGCTTCTTGGTGGCTTTGTTTAGGTGAGAGGCTGTTTTTGGAGGTGTTGGGATGAAGATTCCATTACTAACAATATTCCACCATTATCTTGAGATTGGTGGAGAGGATACCATTGGTGGCGGTGAGATTTCGGCTTTTACTGCAAGAGCAATGTGTCAGCATAAATGAATTATGCAAAATTGTGTTGGGTAAGTCACTAATATAGATGTTGAACAGTGAAGGAGCAGGCACAACTCCTTGAGGTGAATTATCATTGAGGGGGAGTGTTTTGCAGATCTGCCCCTTCTAAAGCATGCAGTATCTATGGTTGCTCAACACTGGGACCAGCAGACACATAGTCCAATGGTATTGGATGACAATAGCCCTATCTCCATACCACATCATAAGTGGTAGATAAATCTATCAATACTGTTCTAGTTTTTAGATTCTGCAGGAAGCCAGCTTGATATAATCAGTACTGGTGACAACCTGGTTGCAGTAGCTTCGGCCCAATCTAGAACTAGCTGTTCCTTTGGCTGGATGGCCTCAAAGATAGGAGTGAGATGGGCCATTACAATATCCTCATTCCATTAACTTTTGAGTTGTGGAGAGAAATGATATTGGGTGATAGCTGGTGGCATCATTTGATGGTTTCCAAGGTTTGAGGAGAACAGTGAATATTGCTTCTCACCAGCTTTTTGGGGGTCTTCCCCATTGAATGTATAGCAGTGAATACGTCTGCTAACTATGGTTGTCCCTTTGGTCCCACATTCTTAAGAAAATTGAGATAAATGCCATCCTTGCCAGTAGCCTTTTCAACTTTTAATGGCCATAAGGATTTTGTTTATTTCTTCTGTAGTACATGGCAATGATAGCGGTGAAGTGGCTGGACTCTGTCAGATGTCTAGAAAGCTGTTTCTGAACTTTCTGTCTAACCACCTTGTCACTTTTGGTTTTAGGATTACGGAGAAGGTGTGAGGTGACAGCCTTAGCTGACACTTTTAGCTGACTGCATTACACTGAGTCAACACCTAAAAGCTTATGGAGGACTGCCCATACTTTGCGACTGGAATGAGTGAAGTCAAGATGAGGGCTAGTAAACGTAAAAACTTTGAGCCCCTCCAATGAAAGATGCTATAGCACTGAAAGTTAAGAGGTGACTTACAGTTTATTATCACCACAGGGAGAAGATTTCTGATAGTAGAGCATTCTTTAATCTAGCAGAGCAAACCATAACAAGATTTAATAACTGGAAAGTGAAGCTAGACAAATTCAGGTTGGAAATAAGGCATACA
Organism: Mesoclemmys tuberculata; assembly: GCA_007922155.1. Classification (NCBI taxonomy): domain Eukaryota; kingdom Metazoa; phylum Chordata; order Testudines; family Chelidae; genus Mesoclemmys; species Mesoclemmys tuberculata. Next base: position 26,195,015 of record ML675611.1, on the reverse strand, counting down.
TTTTTAACAGTGAGGGTAATTATCCATTAGAGCAACTTTCCAGGGATATAGCAGATTCTCTGTCACTGGAAGTCTTTAAATCAAGATAGGATGTCTTTCTAAAAGATGTATATTATAGGTCAACTACAAGTTTTGGGCTCCATTCAGGAATTACTGGGTGAAATTCTATGGTCTGTGTTATGAAGGAGGTCAGTGTAGATTATCATAACGGTACCTACTGGTCTTAAAATCTGTTAATCTATCAATGCAAAGTGTTACCAAAAAAATTATTCTCCTTACTGATTAATCATTCAGCTCCCTGTATGGCACCAAAAAGAAAATGATAGAGGGAAACAGTTTCTTAGTGCATTATTCTTTGGTAATTCAACCCAGTCAGGTTCTGTATTAAAAATTCTGATTCTGTGGCCTGCTTAAATTATGATGTACTGCAACAACAGGAACCTATCAGAAACAGTGCACTCGGTCTCCAGGCAGGGTTCCACACATCACTTTGAATGATTCTTCCTAAAGGGAACTAATTGCCAGCTGCAGCTGTGAATGAACCTGGCTTGGTACAGTGAAAAGAGTTGGTTAAAACTGAGGTTCAGAAGAGAATAGCATTTGATTAATTATATCACAAATGCACCAAAACCTAGAATTTGCCTTCTCTCCACCACGGAGAAATATTACCTATGTAAATGAACAATTTGAGATCAAAGAGAGGCAGAATTGGGAATTGCTACAGCACTACTTTGGGTAGTAAAATAGAACATACTTTAAATATGATTGTACAGATACAAGCACACAAAATCTTTTTCAGTAGCAAAACTCAATTGTCAAGTTTTGTTAAGTCTGCTTTGTGAAGCAAAAACAGAGCTTATGCACATGTTCAGTGGAACAAAGGATTTCCTACTATGCCCCAGGAAATCTGACAAACTAAACTATTCTCTAATTGATTTATGTTTCACTGCACTGAAAAATGTGGTCTTTTTAGTAAAGCATATTAAGAAATATGTTAAGCTATTGTAGCTCGTTTTTAGGAATGCAGTAACATTACACAACTGTACTTGCATATTAAGCTGACTGCTTTTACGCTATATTTGTCAAAGGCACTAATAAATCATAACTCAATTTAAAAGTTCTCGATCCACTTCATGAGACTCATGTGACATATGGTTGACATGCTAGCGACTAGACTGTTATTCACACCTTTCACCATCATTAAGAGAAGACCGAAGCAGCCCACAGATTTATTTTACAGCAGAATTTAAAGAATTTTAAAGATACTATAGAGTAGTTTAGATCCAAAATTTAGTTTTGCATAAAGAAAAAAATGAAGTGTTTATAAATTCTGTTCCAATAAATAATTGGAATGAAACCAGTTCATTTTTCAATTCAATTGCAATTCCAACATCGCAGCAGTGTGGTATTGCAGGAGCCAGGAAGAGAAATTGACAATGACAGAAATGAAAACTGACTAGTCTGTTTCCATCAGGCAAGCAGAGTGAAATGCAAAAAGTAAACAGCATAAATTATACAAAGAAAATTATCTGTCAAATTCTTTTACTTAAATCATATAAGGCCTTGGTAGAAAGGGGGTGAGGACATTTGTTTTTAAAAAATGTGGTGATGATCTCCTCTTAGAACAAAACGTAACCAAATATCAACCCCACCAGTTCTTTCAAAAAAGAATGACCTCTGACACAATAACCTCCCTTGTGGTGAAGAAGGAAGGTGGCTGTTACAAAGTTCTCTTAAGCCGTTTTTCCTAGGCTACACTGACAAATTCTGCGCAGGTATTATTCCCATAAAACAGAGTTTGGCTAAACTGTGTTGGCAGGGAAAGGGCCCCAATAATCAAAGTCCTACCTCTGGTCAAACCATTAGGAAGTAGTTCTCAATGGTAACCAAAAGAGGATCTACGATTGGACTTTAATGCTGCTTACAGTTAGATCCCATACCGGAGTACATGCTGCATCTACAATAACCCATTACTTTATTATTCCTCTGCTATCTGCCACTTCAGTCAAACTTCTAGAGTGCTTAGCAAACAAAAGATACCATTAACTGTTGTACAGCCAACGAATGGATAACATCTGTGAAGTATAATACTGGGCACCCCATTCCAATGGCACCAGATATAATGAAACCCTCCTCCTTCTCAGCTAGTAGACGTGCATGTAAGGAATGAAAGGTAAGCAAAGTTCTGCATAACCCAAACTATGGAAGGGAAGAAGAAGAAATGAAACTAGGCATCTGCCTGTATTCTCCCTGACCATAGTTATATAGGTCTGCAGTGGAATTCTGGAGTTGGACAAGTTTCTTGTGAATCAAGACTACAACGAATACAAGTATATCAGCAGTTTGATTCTAGAGCTGAATCACAAACTTGGCTCTAATGTGCTAGTCCTACACTACTGGAGGGGGAAAAACAAAAAAAATCATTCCGACCTTGATGGGCGGATTGAATGACTGACCATTAACCACTTAAGCATCATTTGATTATCCAACTGGCCTGCAGGAAATTCACTGCAACTTTCCAAAATCAAGAAAACAATAAGTTAAGCTGTATTCCTTCCTTCCCACATATCTCCGCCTATTTTGCACAGGATTAATTCAGAGAGAGGCTGAGTATCTGTGCCAGTGCCAGAGCAATGCCACTGAAAAGCTCTTAATATGGAGACCAAATAATATCCCCTTTTAGGCCCCAATTCTGAAGAGTCTTATGCATACGCCTAACCTTATGCATTGTGTGTAGCCCATTGACTTCAATGAGACTGCTGAAGGCAGGTAAAGGTAAGCAAGTGTGTAAGTCATTGCAGAATCAGGGCTTTTGCTACTTTATTATCCTACTGAAGTGAAACTGCTACACCTTTTACTGTGGAGGCAGCCAATTGATCCTACTACACTCATCCTGTAAGGATGCCTAACCTATACAATGCATGCAAAGTTTATCTGGACAATTAATTATTACAGCTGCTCTGAAATTACCTTATGGCTTATGATACATACGTCAATAACTTTTTAAAACTTTTAAGACTGTGCAGGACTTCCCGAAGAGAGACAGTTCCATTATTCACAGAATCTAATTTAAAATCTTAAAATGAGAGAGCCTCATTTAGATTCTGTTATGGTTTTTTCAATTAATGGTCCTCTTGACACACAGGAGAAATTTTGGCAGGGACAAAAACAGTCATTCAAGTAACTAAGAATTGATTTTTAACACATCATTTTCTTTCCATAATTTCCTCTGCAAAAGCGTACATAATTATATTGGGAAAAATTAGTATAAAATGTGCCTTCTGCTTGTTGTCCCCACTCCCCAGAGTTTAAGACCCCAGTACAAATGAGCAGGGTAAAGCTGATTGTTTAGATACCATTGCCATTAGTATGCACTTACTTTACTATTTGTATCATTGTAGAACCTAGAAGCCATGATTAGGGCCCCACTGTGTTAGGCTCCGTATAGACACGAAGCAATAAAAAAACAGCTCCAGTCCCAAAGAGCTTAGATTCTTGAAGATGGGGCAAAGAATGTGTGGCAGGGGCAGGATGAGGTAACAGCAATACAAATAAGTCAAGCACAGTGAGCAGTACTTGCAGCTTTCCACCCACCTAACGATGGCCAATGGGCAAGGTTTTTAAGGCATCCCAGCAGAGATGAGTCTAGGAGGGATTTGAAAGTGGATAAAATAGCAGCTGTACAGATCTTTAGCAAGAGATATTTTTCCCATGTGTAAAGGACAGCATGGGAAAAGGTATGGAGATGTTTGAGGAAGAAGCTGCCTGTTGAGTGGTAAAGGCTGGATGTGTTGGAGAAGCAAGCGCACCATAGATGTCCTGATGAATTAGAGAGGCTAGGTAAGGCTAAATCATGAAGGGGTTTAAAGATGCGACATGGTGGAGCAGAGGGAACCAGTGCAGTGATGCAAAGATAGGGGCTATGTGGTCAAAGTGATAAGCCAGGAAGATGACCATAGCAGCAGCATTTTGAATAAACATGAGGGGGCAAGTTTACAGCAGTCAAGTACCTCCATGAACTGGGAAGGGTTGACATAATGTAATATAAAGGCCTGTGAATGAAATGCAGGCTAACTGGAAACACTTATTGCTCATTCTGTTAATTGTTCTGGCCCTTGTCTTACTAGGAGTTCTACAGACCCCAGCACTCCCCGCATGCTCAACATCATCATAATGCATACTCACAAAGAGGCTGAATTAAGGTAGCACAGGCAAGTTTGGTTTTTGGCATTTCCTAACTTTTGAGTGCATGACTTGTAACCTTTAATGTTCTTATAACAGTTCAGTGTAATTTCCTTGGTTTTTTAAAAGACTAAACTGAAAAAAAAACAACTTCTACCAGGTGGCATCATATTGACACACACCTGGGTCATCAGCATGGTTTGAATCTTGAAAGCCACCATGCAGACTGTTGCCACTTGAACTGATAGAGTAACTAATAGCAATTGTAGGTTGTCATCCTCCATATAGACCAGCACTAGAAGGGGAGATGAGACTCCCACTTTTCACAGAATCATAGAATATTAAGAGTTGGAAGGGACCTCCTGAGGTCATCTAGTCCAACCCACTGCTCAAAGCAGGACTAACCTCAGCTAAATCATCCCAGCCAGGGCTTTGTCAAGCCGCAGCTTTAAAACCTCTAAAGGTGGAGATTCCAACACCTCCCTAGGTAACCCATTCCAATGCTTCACCACCCTCCTAATGAAAAACTTTTTCCTAATATCCAACATAGACCTCCCCCCCAGCAACTTGAGACCATTTCGCCTTGTTCTGTCATCTACCACCATTGATAACAGCTTAGCTCCATCCTCCCTGGAGCCCCCTTTCAGGTAGGTAAAGGCTGCTATCAAATTCCCCCCCCCATTCTTCTCTTCTGCAGACTAAACAAGCCTAGTTCCCTCAGCCTCTCCTCATAAGCCTTGTGCTCCACCCCCTAATCATTTTTGTTGCCTCCGCTAGACTCTCTCCAACTTATCCACATCCTTTTTGTAGTGGGGGGCCCAAAACTGGACACAATACTCCAAATGTGGCCTCACTAATGCCAAATAGAGGGGAATAATCACTTCCCGTGATCTGCTGGCAATGCTCCTACTAATGCAGCCCAATATGCTATTAGCCTTCTTGGCAACCAGGACACACATATCCATCTTCTTATCCCCTGTAACCTCCAGGTCCTTTTCTGCAGATCTGCTGCCTAGCTTGTTGGTCCCCAGTCTGTAGCTGTGCATGGGATTCTTCCGTCTTAAGTGCAGGACTCTGCACTTGTCCTTGTTGAACCTCATCAGATTTCTTTTGGCCCAATCCTACAATTTGTTTAGGTCCTTCTATATGCTATCCCCACCTTCCAGGGTATCTACCACTCCCCCTAGCTTAGTATCATCTGCAAACCTGCTGAGGGTGCAATCTACCCCATCCCCCAGATCATTAATGAATATGTTGAACAAAACCAGCCCCAGGACCAACCCCTGGGGCACTCCGCTTGTGACCAGCTGCCAACTAGACATGGAGCCATTGATCACTACCCGTTGAGCCCTATGATCTAGCCAGTTCTCTATCCATTTTATAGTCCAACCCATACTTCTTTCAGTGGGATTCACAGATGTTTGCTAACAGCAGAGGAACAATGAGACTCAGGGATCCTGAATACCATCTAAGGCTCTGCAAGGGAGAAGGCTTTAGTGGACACACTCTCCTGTCCATTTCTCCAAAGCTTGACTCCTAGCCTATCCCCACATTCCCATCCCAGCCCTGTCTCTTCCCTACTCCTGGCTTCTTGTCCCTGTCCCATTCTCTTTGCCTGCCCAGTTACAGACTCCACTTCCTGGGTTTCTCATCCCGGTTTTCTTACCCAGCCAGTCCTTACCCATCTGAGCTCACTACCCACGCTCCAGTCCTCTTCTGCCCTTGCTTTCCAGTCACTCCCCTGCCACATCCCAATCTATCCCCTTGCCTAGCCAGTCCCAGTTGCCCCTCCTGGCTTCCATTGGATATGTCTCCCAAGCCCCCCTAGTTCCCAATCTCATTCTCCCTTCAAAGGCTCCTCATCCGTCTCCCCTCCCTGCTTGCTTATCTCAGTTTCTTCACTAGCCAGTCCGACTTCCCTCCCTATATCCCAGCTCACCAGTTCTGTCTTTGCTTGTCCCAGTTTCCTTCCTCCTCCCAGCTCCTCATCTGATCTGTGTCCACCCTCAATTGGCTGGCGCCCAGTCCCTCCCAATTCCCTTGCCAGCTCCCACAGCCAGTCTCCTTGCCTGATTAGCCCTCCCTTCCCAGCCAGCTCCAAGTTCCAGTCTTTCCACCCAAACAATTTCAGCTTCTTCTCCCCGATTGCTAGTCTCCTTGCCCACCCACTCTGCCTCTGCCCCCCCCCCAGGTTGCAGTCTCCCCATCCAACTCCCAGTCTATTTCCTCCCTTCACTCCCACTCTGACTGGATTTCTTCTCTCAATCTGCTCTTTCCCCCTCCCCTCATCTGGCTTTTGTCCCCTCTGCATTTGACTCAGCTGGCTTCCTCCTCCATGCTGCCTGGGTGTGAGCAGGGGCAGTCATTCAGAGCAGAAAAGAGTCAGGCTCTCCACTCTCTGCTCCAGTCTGGGAGGCTGCTCATCTGCCAGTAAAGCAGACAATCATCTTCTTTAGAGGTTAATACCCAGCATGGAGACTTTTAGCCCTAACAGTTTGGCAAAGTTATAAGCAACTGAAAACGGTGTTATGATAAGTGTCAGGTCTGCCAAGCCTGCCTCTGGTATCATAACTAATTTTATCAGCATCTCACATACCTTCAGAGTAGAAGGAAGCTTGCACCCGACTACTTACCATTACCCAATAGTACAACACATCAGAGCGAGGGGTACTTTCTCCTCCATGTAACTTCCAGGGGTTTCCTGTCCCTGGAGAGGGCCCTCCAGAGGACGTGGCTTGCCCTCCCCAGCCTAGAGGTCTTGCCCTTCCCTTCAGGCCTAAGGGCCGTGTGGTGTCATGAGACTAACCCACGGACTGAGTAAAGACTAGCACTGTCATGACACAGTGGGTGATCCCGGGGGCAGCCAGGTTGGCTGTGAGGGAGGCCACCTCTCCCAAGTCACACAGCGCTGCCCGGTCTCTACACCCTGATCTTGCACCAGCGTCTCTCTACAAGCTGCAGGCGCTGGAGGGGGGATCCCTGGAGCGGGCGGCGCCCCCTCCCGTGTCTGAAGGCTGGCCTGTGCCGGACCCCCCTAGGCTGGCAGGGGTCGGCGGGGCGACGCCGGGGGCCACGCGGTGGCCGCGGACCGCCCAGAGGCAGGCCCGGCCAGCGGGCGCCGCAGGCAGCGAACCGCCGCGACTCGCTCCTCCACGCTCGGCCCCCCGCGCAGCGGGCCGGCGGGCTCCGGGCGCCCCGAGCAGGTGCGGGCGAGAGCGGCGGGGCCGTGCCCGAGCGGGCGGGGAGGGGGCAATCACATGACGGCGCCGGCCGTGCTGGGAGCCGCCGCCCGCTGCCTGCGCCGCTGCCGCGCAGCCCACGAGCCGAGCGGGCTGCGGGGCGCCGCGCTGCCGCCGGGGCGCCGCGATCGCACGGAGCTGGAACTGCTGACGCGCCCGCGGCGCCCGCCGGCCGAGGAGCCGCTCCCTCCCGCGCCGCGCCCCCGGGACCTGCCCAGCCCGGGCAGCAGCAGCAGCCTGTCCAGCAGCGGCGACGGCAGCAGCAGCAGCACCATGGACCTTTCCTTCATGGCTGCCCAGGTAAGGGGCCGCCCTCCCCTGCCAGGGGCCGCACCCCTCGGCCGCCGGCTGGGTCAGACGGGGCAGCGGTCCTCTCCCCGCGCCGGCCTGGGGCGCGCTCACACAGCGGCTAGCCCGGGGCTGCGCGAGGGAGCCGGGCATCGGCCTGGCTCCGCGGGAGAGCCATCGCAGCGGCCGCCTTGCGAGGGTTGCTCTCCCCCCGCTCCCTGCCCGCAGGCAGGGTCCCTCGGGCTAGGGACTCGGCAGCTGCGTGTGAGGGAGCGAAAGGCGAGCACTGGCCAGACCTGCTGGCAACGTAGGGGGGGTTCTTCTGTGTACGGCCGGTCCCGCCGGTTTGGCTTTCGGGCACTTTACAGCTGTGATCCTTTCTTTTGTGTGCTGGCGTGATTGGGCACGGGGTGGAAGGGATGCTCCTGGGTCTCCCCGGGGAAAGGAAAGCAGCAAGATGTCAATGCCATCGCCGCCCTTTCATGGAAATAAAAAGTTGTCTTGGCTCGATCACAGAGGCTATGAATCACAATCCGTTTCATAACAATCAGTTGGCTGCACCTCGTACAGTTGCTTCATTTTCTCAATGACCCTCCAGGAAATCAGTAGGCACCCGATTAGTAAGAGCACAAAGCAGCACACAGCACTTGTTTGGAACAGCTGTTTACACTGAAGAGAGCTACACTTCTGAAAATGGAGCTGCTGTTCTCTCTGTATTGTTATCACAGTTGCCTCTCAACTGCTGGGTTTATATTTTCGCAGGGGCCCAAAATCAGCAACATTAAAAGCAAAATCTTATTTTGAATGGCCTGTTGGTACTCAGCTGACTGCCAGACCTTTCGTTTATATTATGTTAAGCTTCAAATTTATGCCAGGTGATTTCACGTTAAATTGGATTATGTTCTATTAAAGGAGGAGCAAGCATAAAATATTTCCAGGGCTAATGTCTGCTTGGTGCCTCAAAGGAGGAAATATGATTGTATAAAATCAATGGTCATCTCCTTGTGCAGCCCCGCTTTCTATTTAATTTATGATGTTGTTTTCAAATTGGAGTGAAAGCAGCATTTTCCCCACCAGAGTCAGAGATAATTTTCTCCCCTGAAATATTAATGGGCGTACTGTACACAATCTGCTTTTCTTTCTATAAGTGTGTGTGTGCATGTCTGTGTGCTTATATACATTATTTTCTGATTATGAAAACTCTTTCTGTATATGTCATGTGTATGCACAAATGTATGACAAGCTGTCAACTAAGTTCCCTGGGATAGCCCTAGATAGATACAGTGAAATAAACATTCACTCTAGGGAGAGCAATTCAGTGGTTCCAGATATCAAGGCCAAGAAATCTCTGTGACCCATGTGATATTGTGATTTTTTTTAAAGAGATGCTGTATCTAAGATACACTTGAAAACACACAAGTTTTTATGCCAATAGGGTATCTTCAATAGACAGTAATTTTAAGATACTTTACGGGTAATTTTATTGGGTTGGGTTCTTTTGTTTGTGGTTTTTAAAGAGAGATGGGTGTGATCTGCAAAACTTGGATCCAGGTCTGAACTTTGCCGAAGGATTCCATCCATCTCTGTTTGGAAATATACTAAGGGCCAAATTCTTGCTCTCAGTTTACATCAGCGTAATGGCCTGGACACTGATTTCAATTGCATTGCATGAGTGTAACTGAGAGCAAAATTTGATCCCAAGTGTGCTGTATTTCATTAACAGGATGGTAGGGTTCTCTTGTATGCAGTCCTCTCCCTCTCTGCAGCCTACTTTTTTTTTAATGGTGCCCTCCGGAAGGACGGGTGACCCCATTGCCCAAAAGTGACATAAATCCCTCATGTTCAGTGGGAATAGTCTCTAAAATATGCAAACATGGGGAAAAAATCAGTGTTTCACCTAATCTGCTCTCATTCTTCCAACAGAGTCCAGTGCTGGATTATTCAAAAAAGAATGTTATACATGCCAGGTGTCCCTGCTTAAGATGGAGTTTATTTACTTAGTTATAGACTTTTCTATTGTTCTCCTTAGCATGGTCTCTGGGTGCCTCACAGTCACTGATGTGTTCGTCTGCATGGCACCACTGTGAGGCATAGAAATATTATCATCCTCGTTTTACAGATGGGGAACTGAGGCAGAGAAAGATGAAGTGATTGACCAGAAGTCACAGAGAGTGTCTGTGGCATACCTGAAATAGAACCCTCATCTCCTGAACCCCAAACCTGTGCCTTAACCACAAGACCATCTACATTCCCTTTTTAAGCACTATACTTGCTATTTACTATTCTGCCATTCCAAAAATCCCATTTCCCCCATCTTCAGTATAGTCAAAAGGGTGAAGAGCGGTGTCCTTTTTTTCTCCACAAAAGTCACCTATTAATAATTTTAATAGGTATGAGATATAAAAGGCTTTGTTTGTTTCTGACACTCCAACTTTGCCTTGAAATATGAAGATGAATAATCTCTTCAATATCCTACTTGTTGAAATTTCAGGATCTATTCTTTATATGAACCTCTGAGAATTTTTAAACTCGGTTATTTATGTTGTTAATATCCTGCCGCAGTGAGTGCTGCTACAGATGTAATGAGATCATCCCTCCACAGATCTGTTTATATACAGATCTCCCCCTCTTGTGGTGAAGAGGGGAGGAAGGTCTAGTGCCTTCAGAATGTTATTTCCCCACATCTCTGCCTGGATTCTCTGAGGGGAGAATTGCTGGTGTAGGATCCACTCGGGGGGATGGGATGGAGACTGGGCAAGCCAGGGGAGGATTGAGTGGATCAGAGCACAGACAAATGCTCATCTCGCCCCACGGACCATAGGAGGAAAAGATTAAACAACTTGGAGCTGTATTATCTTTTCCCGTGGTACTGGGAAATGCCATGGCCACAGGAGTCCCTATGAGTGCAGCTCCAAAGCCATGCTGCCAGGGGCTACAGTCCTATTCCCAAGAGCCAAAGGAACTGCAAGGGATCTGCCCCTTGGGTGAAATGGGGGAGCTCCATGAGCACATCTTTGTGCAGATTTGCTTCAATTAAACCCTTTTGCATGGGAGGGGATGATCCAGGCTCTTATGTGCATGTTATGTAAAGCAGCATCTCCTTTAATCCATATTAAGGTTGCTACCTTTAGTAGAGTCGTCCAACTATCCTTCACTGTACCTTTACACAGCACTTTATCTTTCTTTATCTTTTCTCTGAATGAAACAACCCTAATTCCTTTCTCTCTCCCCACATGCAATTTCATACCTGCAGACACAGTCTGTACTGTTTGTTGCCCATTTTTCAGCCTCCTTTTTCTGCTTTCTCTCTCTGTCTTTTTTTAAATTAATATAGTGTGTGATCAAAACATATGGTCTGGTTGACATAATATTATCCTAGAGGTTCAAATGCTTAGTGTTGTCATCATGCTGTCTACTGTATTAACACAACTCTTCATCTTTCAAACTACCCCTTGGTTTTCAATCTGCTCAGCGTGGCTGGAGCCATCTGTGTCCATAGCATCTGTGGTGACATGGTGCACTTAGTTGGCCCTGGTTGACAAGGAAAGTGAGGAGTTGGTGGTTAAAGGAGAGGATGTGTGAGGACAGATGATCAGTGACGGGGGCAGGAGCACCTTTCAGTGCTTCATGAGATCCAGTAAAATTATTTGCCATTTTACTGCATAAATGCCAGATGCATAAATCTTATACCTGATTTTTATGTCAACATAGGCAGGGCTTGTGAGTGAAGGGCATAGCTAGCTAGCCACAAAGACAAAGGTTAAATCTCAGCTGAATATCCTTGCTTTTGTGAGTTCATCAGGCCATTAATATTCCTGTGAGAGGCTTTGTATATTGCTTTTTAGGTAATGCATGCACAGGATACATGATACACCACTAAAACCCTTAGGCAGGCCAGACATTGGTTTTGGGGTTTTTTGTTTTTGTTTTTTAGGCTATGTATTGCATAACTCAGACATGTTTACTACATATAGCATGTTGACATACAATTAACTGGGCATTAACAATGTAAAACTGAAGTGTTTTTTAAATATAAAAGCCTCTTATAACTCAACCTTTAATTAAATAAAAATACTTTAAACAAATCTTTCATGAACCTTTTATTTCAGTGTGCAGAAGAGCAGAGGATTAGGGGTTGTCCATTAATTATGTAACCACTAGGGTGTGGGTGGATCCTTAATTTTCATGTTTATTTCAGTGTTACAAGGGTGGAGGGCCTTGGAAAAATCACTGGAAAAGGTATTATGTAATTTACGGACAACCCCTTAGTAAATGAAAACAACAAAAAATAACTACTAAGGATGTTTTGTCTTTCTCTGTTGCTTCCTGTCTGCCTCTGCTCTGTGTCTCCATGGACACAGCTCCAGCCTGGGAGCATGAGCCCCTGCGCTGTATCAAAAAAGACACTCAGATTTGGCCCAGAGACTCCCCCACCCTCCCTGTCATGCCAGCAGGGAAGAGGATCTGACATTACGCCACCCAGCTCTGGTTACTGGCTTCCCATTGGACCCACCCACAGCTGAGGGAGGTGTGGGGGGCAGAGGGGGGGACTGGGGCTGGCCACAATCAGTTGACTGTCGGAGATGGGAGCCGATGGTAAGGCCATAACCAAAGTCGGGAGGCAAGACATGGGACATAGTGATGGAGAGGTAGTTGGGCCATTGAGTGGTGTTGTGACCCAGCACATTGGCTCCTGTACCTAGTTGTGGTCTTCACTCAGTTCCCCATCAACACAGGCTCCAGCTCCATCCCATGCCACCTAGCTCTGGGTACTGCCTCCCTATTGGCAGAAGTGTGCTGTGCTCTCACCCCTCATTAAAGTAACTTAGCCAGAAACTGATTTGCTTTCAGCTCCTAAGCAGTTAGACAATAGGGGACAGTAACTCGAGCAGAGTGGTGTGGGTTAGTGTTGGAGTGTGTGTTAATTGGTAAGGGGAGCCAAACAGAGTGGTATGAGGCACCAGCAGCTTTACTAAAAGACTACGCCCCTAAGCAACCTGGCTCAATCTTAAATTCTGGGACTGTGACCCTGCTATGCGTGGGCCAGATAAAATGATCTGGTGGACCGGATACAGCTGGTGGGCTGCAGGTTACGCATTGCTACCATACATTATGAGCCAAAGCCTGATTAGCTGAAGCCCTGTGAAACACCATAAAACAATATTATGTACCGCAGAGCCTCTCTGTTCCGCACACTTTGGTAGCTGGTGTAAATTGGGTCAGCCCAACTGACCTCAGTGGTGCTAGGCTGACTTATACTGGCTTACGATCTGGCCTCATTTAATTTGCATCAAGTCTCTTTCTCTTCATGTCTCAGTGCAAATGTAATGCTGGTAGTGGAGTTCCCTCTTGGACTCTAGTGTAGCTAGTAAAAATATACTATTGGGTAAAATTTGCAAAGTTGGATGTCTGAAGTTAAGCACTTGCTTTTCCATTTAGGCAGCTGTCTAGAAGTCGCCTGGTTTTCAGAAGTGCTGAGCACCCAAAACTATTGAAATCAATAGGAGCTTTGAATGCTCAGCACCTCTAAAAATGTGACTACTTTTGTTTAGGTGCCTAAAGGCCTACACTTACCTTGGCGATTCGGCGGCAGTCGACAGCAGATATGCAAGTGACGTAAATCACTTGCGTATCTCCCGTCGACTTTGCAGCATCTCCTCTGCGCGGCGTCCACACTGCGCTGCGTCGAAGCGAACAGCGCTCCCTTCGACGCAGCGCTACTCCGCTTACGGGGGGTGGTTTTCCTGCATCGCTTCCTGGATCGACTGAGCTAGTCTGTACAGACTGCTCAGTCGATCCAGAGCAATCGATGTGACGGCGGCGAATTTGCTGCCCTCAGTGTAGACCCAGCGTAAGTGTGGAGTTAGGTGCCTAACTTTAGACACCCATGTTTGAAAATCTTGGTTCTAGTGCATTTATTAGTACGTTATGAAGTACTGTTCTTGATCACAACAGGTAAGTCACAGCTGTCAAAAAAACATTGTGTGAGACTGTGTCCATGCTTTCTTATCGTGTGTGCTCACTTACGGCACAGTCCTGCAGCCCTGAACAATTGTTACTCTTGCAAGCACTCCATTGATTTCATGGGGTGACCCACGCTAAGATGTAAGATTTTGCATTTTAATATGGACTTTAAAGTGTATAGTCGTGCACTACCCAAATACAGTACATGAGATGTTGGCATACCAGTGTTGAGCTATATTATAGTATGTATATTTTATCTTCGTGTGTTGTTTGATCACCTGAGAGCACATTTGTACTGTAACTAATCTCAGAAATAAAATTGGCCTCTTTTTATTTTACAAAGAGATTCACCCTTCCAAAATAAGGATTAAATTCTGTGAGGTGCTGAACACTATTAGTGCCCATTGGGAGCTGAGAGCATTCAATAGTTTGCAGGACTGAGCCCTGAATTCTGACTATATATCAGAAAGCTATGCTGGTTAAAAAACCGACCTGGTTTAGAGGGGAAGTGAAGGCAGCTATACAAATAAAATTAAAAAATAGAAGAAAAAGAGGAAATTGATAGTTCTATAAATCACAAGTAAGGAACTGTAGAAAATAAGGGTCACCCAGAAAGGATGATAAGAAAGAAGATAAGGAAAAAAGATAAGGGAAGCAAAGGGACACAAGAAGTAATCTATAGGCAGCAGAGTCAAGAACAATATGGAGGAGTTCTTTTAATATATTAGGAACAAAAAGAATCGTGAGAGTGGTATTGGTCTGTTATTAGATGGAAATGGTAAAATTATCAATAATGCAGAAAAGGCAAAACTATTCAATAAATATTTCTGTTTTGTATTTGAGGAAAAACAGATAATCTAGTCTCATCATATGATGCTGATAACCACTCTTTCCATTCCGCTAGTATCGCTGGAGGTTATTAAACAGAAGCTATACAACAGAAGTTAAACATTTTTAAATCAGCAACTCCGGATAACTAGCATCAAAAGGTTTTAAAAGGGATGGCTGAGGATCTCACTGGACAGTTTAATGTTGGCAGTTTTTAAAAAGGGTAAATGGGATGACCTGGGTAGGCCTGACAGTCTGACATTGATCCCAGGCAAGATAATGGAGCTGCTGATATGGGACTTGATTAATACAAAATTAAAGAAGTATAATGTTATTAATGCAAATCAACATGGGTTTATGGAAAATAGATCCTGTCCAACTAACTTGATATCGTTTTTGATGAGATTACAAGTTTGGTTGATAAAGGCAATAGTGTTAGATTTCTATAAGTCGTTTGACTTGGCATTGCATGACATTTTAATTAGAAACTAGAACATAAAATTAACATTTTACACACTAACCAGATTAAAAACTGGCTCATAAATCTCAAAATGTAATTGTAAATAGGGAACGGTCAACATGCAGGTCTGTTTCCAGTGGGGTTCTGCTGAAATTTGTTCTAGGCCCTACGCTATCTAAAGTTTTATCAGCAATCTGGAAGAAAATATCAAATCATCACTGATAAAATTTGCAGGTGACAAAAATTGTGGAAGAGGTAAACAATGAAGAGGACAGGTCACTCACAGTGATCTGGATCACTTTTTAAACTGGGTGCGAGCAAACAATGTGTGTTTTAATACAGCTAAATGTAAAAATATATATATATATATATAGGAACCAAGAATGTAGGCCATGCTTACACAATGATGGACTCTATCCTGGGAAGAAGAGACTCTGAAAAAGATTTGGGGGGGGGCGTCATTGTGGATAGTCAGCTGAACATGAGCTCCCAGTGTGATGCAGTGACCAAAAGATCTAATGTGATTCTGCAATGCATAAATAGGGGAATAGTAGGGAGTAGAGAGGTTATTTTGCTTCTGTATTCGGTGCTAATGTGACCACTACTGGAGTATTGTGTCCAGTTCCGGTGCCTACAATTCAAGAAGGATGATGATAAATTGGAGAGGGTTCAGAGAAGAGCCATAAGAATGATTAAAAGATTAGAAAACATGCCTTAAAGTGATTGAACTCTTTCAGTCTATCTATTTGGCTTAACAAAGAGAAGGTTAAGGGCTGATTTGATTAGTCTAAGTATTTATATGGGGAACAAATATTTAATAACGGGCTCTTCAGTCTAGTAAAGAAAGATGTAATACAATCCAATGGCTGGAAGATGAAGCTGGACAAATTCAGACTGGAAATAAGGTGTACATTTTTTATGATGATGGTCATTAACCCCTAGGGTTGTGATGGATTCTCCATCACTGACCATTTTAAAATCAAGATTAGACAGTTTTCTAAAAGATATTTTCTAGAAATTATTTTAGGGAAGTTTTATGGTCTGTGTTATGTAGAACATCAGGCTAGATGATCACAGTGGTCCCTTTTGGCCTTGGAATCTATGAATTATTTTGTCAGTGACCACAACCCTGTACCAGACAAGGATGTGTGCTTTTGTTTTTGTTTTTTTGTTTTTGTGTTTTTAAACACTCTGTAATTAGAGAACAATTTTAAGTGACGTTTAAAAAAAATGGTGAAGAATGGTTATATGGTCTTCAGTGTGATACATATTAGTGCTATGATGTATGCCAACTACAGAACTAGTTCGAGTTAGTTATTTTTTAGGGTTTATATTTGAAGTATTCCCCCCACTGCCCCACCACTCTCAAATGCTACATAGGAGTAATTTTTGCTTAATAGTGAAAGTGAAAATTGGAGAATCTTGCATACCTTTATTTGTATTTTTTATTGCACAACATGCTATGTAAGCTACTACTGTTTTCTGAACCCCATCAATGTCCTCTGCATTGTATCAACAAAGAGTATCTGGCAAGGAAAGGACTGAGCCATTTAAGACTCTAGAGAATGCAGCTAAGGTTTTAAATGAGTTCATAGGCACAAGTGTAATTCACCATATTAAATTATCTTTCTGTTCTGCCTAGTTCAAAAGATTTTCTTGTATAACTTCTGAGAATTCAAGGTCAAGTAAAAGTTAACTCTTAGGGCTGCAATTTCAGTTTGCTTTGATTAAGTACAATTTTTTTATGATGCTAGAGAGAGCTTTCTAACCTTGAATTTCTGCTAGGGCTAGGCACATCTTACACCTTGTCTTCAATAGATGTTAAAGTGCGGCTCAGCAGTGCACTGTGCAGGTTAAAGAAACACATTAAAAATAATGTAGCAGGATACAGAAAAGCACATACATTTCATTAATAGTGATCCTATTTTAATTGTTCCCATATTCTGTGTGGAATGAGAGTCTTTCCATTAACTTGAATGGGTATGGATCAGGTCCTTTTCACAGGAATGGGTTCTTTGTTCCTAGGGTTAGCTTATTGAAATCTGAGGGCTGCTCTAAATTGTGCCATCTTGTAAATACACTCAATGGATTGCTATGTTAGCATGGAGCAGCCAGATCGTAGTGTGATCTTGCCATGTCCCCACCTTCCCAATCAACCCCACCGCCTCCCCTACCATAGAGTCCAGGAGGTGACATCAATGTAGAGCTATTATAATATCTGCATGCTATTTGGACAATGAGGGTATTCTGCAGGGTCCATTTGAAACTCTCTTTATGGCCCATTTACACTACTAGAACAGCATAAAGGGGTCCCAGCATAAGTCAGAGTCTTGTCTACTGATTCTAGGTGTGTCTGTGTTCAAACCTGGATTCGATATCTGCTTAAAGAGTTAAATCTTGCAGACTTGCTTGGTACCTTGAGTAGGTGTGTGATATTCAGGCATGCGCTGATCACACTTGGGAACTTATTCTTTCTTTGGCACAAGTTCAGGGAAATATTCTGGTCTGCAAAACGGTATAACATCATGGGGAAGGAAAGAAACTAGAAAAGGAAGTTTAAAGATTCATAAGTATCACCCATCAGCTTTTTAAACTTAAAAGCCAAATCCTCCTTGATCCTTAGCATCTAACATTAATAATCATACCTAACTGGATGTAGACCTTCCCTTATATGAAAACATGATCAGTTCAGTACAAACTTAGTAAGGCACCATAAATTCCTCTACCACCTTTGCTGTTCTCCAAAGGTTAAAGTAATTTTGTTTAGAATCCTTTAATCCATACAGCTCTAGAATGTCCTGACCCATAGTAAATGGATCAACCCATTGGGAAACCAAAAGATCAGAGATGGGCTCACACTGCAAAATTCTCGAAGTTCAAGGGTCTTTTAAGACTAGGTGTTTTGATACGGGCCATTATAGATATACGGACTAGTTGTGAAATTTATATACAGATCAAATTCCACCCCATACCGCCTCAACAAAGAAGTCAGTCGTGTTCAGATCCAGGATGATGTTGGGGCCAGTTACCATGCAAAAAACTGTCTGCAGCTAGAGGCTGTGGTGCGAGTAGTCTTTCGTGTGGCCTGTCTGGGATTTGATCTCATGTAGTATTGGCAGAATCTGAAAGGAAATATCATTAGCTTCAGAAATGGTGGAGACCAATAAAGCATCTCCAAATCACGTTCCTTCTCAAGTAGTAGAATCATTATGCCAACATGGGTTTTTATCTCGATTTTGCAGGGATTTCCTTGATTTGTTTTGTGAAATTCTTACACTGTGCATTGGAAGAGGCTGCTTTGTCCCAGCATTATGGGCTTGATCATGGGAGATGCTAAGAACTTTGACTTCTTTCCAGCAAAGCATTTAAACATGTGCTGTACTTTGAGCATGAGTGGTCCCATTGACGTCAGTGGGGGCATTCATCTGCTTAAGTGAAGCACATACTAAAGAACTTCCTTAGGAGAGCAAGACCTATCAGAGTGGGAGAAAGACAACAATTAAAGAAGTACTTTGTCTCATACTCTAGGAGTAACCCAAACAAAGTTGGGGCTAGATATTTTTTGGAAGGAATAATTTTTATATGATTAATGCCAGCAATTGTCTATTTCTCTCTCCTGTAAAAAATCAATGATAAATATTCCATTGGAAACTACTATATGGTATATGCAGTGGTATAGCTGTGTTGGTCCCAGGATATCAGACAGACAAGGTGGGTGAGGTAATATCTTTTAGTGGACCAACTTCTGTTGGTGAGAGTCAGGTTTTTGAGCTTACACAGAGTTGAAGGAGAGCTGTTTTTCTCACCAACAGAAGGTGGTCCACTAAAAGATATTACCTCACCTGTCTTGTCTCACTGGAAATTATGGAAACTTCCAGGGAAGGAAATGTAGAGGTGTTTATGTAGCTTTTTGTGGACACCTGGGTTTCACATTCATTAGTTTGTGTTTATGTGTGTGCCTACACACATAATTTGCAGAGAACAGGTGCTCCCCTTTGCTGTCGGTTTTATGTGGCAATCAGCAAATAATTGAATTTTATGAGGCATTACAATTACGATTTTATTTCTGAGTCTGTTCTGAATCACCACATCCCCAGTCACTACATGCCGAATCTTTAACAATTAGTACCGGAGTCTTTTTCTAAATTTCTTACTAGTGCAAAAATGACGTGGATAAAAACATTTGGAACAGACACTGGTATATTATTCATCAACACGCCTTTTTTTTTTTTTTAAAAAGGACTATTTCCCAGCTTTGCTTTGGGAGAAGTTCTGCTGGGGTCCCATTGTAAAGAGGAAATTGCAAGAGGTGGAAGTGTGAAGAGGAAACAGGATTGAAGGCGCGCCACATGGCAGGTTGAATATACGGTTCATTCTTAGGTGCATATTTTGCCCTGTTCTAAGGACCCAAAACTGCAATGTTCTGGACACTCTTTTAACAAGGGCTGAGCACTGTCAGCTCCTTTGAAATCAATGGGAAGTAAATTCTTGGAGTATTCCCTCCATTCTTACAGTACTGGATCCTAAGTGTACATAAGCAGAGTTGCAACATGTATCTTTTAGAAATTCTAGCTCTGAGTTACACAAACCGTTTTTGTATAGTTCAGTGCAGGGATAAAGTGCAAACAGCAAAAAGTGCTAAATTAGACAGATACTTTATCAAGAACGAATAAACGGATCTGCTTTACTGGCAGGTAACATTCTTTGTGGGCTGGTAAATTATCATTAGTTATTTTAATTATAACAATCATTATCGTTGTTAGAGGAGGTTTTTATGAGCTTGAGGCAGACCGGCTCACTCCTGCCCTTGCTCAAGTCTCCACACAGTTCAGAGACCTTAAGGCTGGTGAAACACCCAGTGTAATTTATTTACAATGTTGGTTCCTACCACCTGTATACATTATACAGCCTTATACCTAGGGAGCCCCCAGCTTCTAGGATGAGCAGGAAAGAGCGGTCTTGCTGTCTGCTTCACCCACTCCTGCTTCCTCCCTGTGCCTTTTGTATTCTCTGCCTAATGGCTTAATTAGCCTTTTAGTTCTCCTCAGCCCATCAGTTAGGCACAGCTCTTCCTAATGAGGTCTGCTCTGGAGTAAGTAACTAGAACTGCAGTGACCAGAGTGCTGGCTCAAGTGCTGTTGCCCCGCCCTCTGTCACAGGCTGATATGCTTTCTTGAGAATTTTATATGGCTGCTATAGATAATGGGCAAGATTCTGTGGCCAGTGTTTGGCCCCTTTGCATCACCTCTCCACCACAGCAGCATCCCTCCTAAGGCCATTAGGCCAGTGGCAGACACTGTCTGGCAGAAGCTTTAAATTGTGCTGCACGTGGGGCTGAGAATTAGGGAGCCAGTTTTGGCGCCTGATGCACTTGCTCCAATTCCTGTGCTAGGCAACACTCAGCACTGAATAGTTTAGCCCAATGACATTTTATTTTTTTTAAAAAAGCAGACTATTTCCCACATCCTCAGAAAATCTCAAACCAAGCCAAAACGGTGTGTGAGACTTAAAGGTCCAGCATGAGACTCCATCCTACGGTTTACCTGAATATTGGCATGTTGTCGAATCATAGTGTCACTTAAAAATCCCAATTTGGATCCTTCAAATGAAAGGCAGTAGTGCGGAAATTGGAAAATTAGAATGGTAGCACAGGTAAAGTCAGCAGTGAACAACTTTGTTAGCGTGTTTAGTGTATTTGCAAGGACTTCCATGGCAGAAAATCCCTTCAATGAATATACTGCATTATGTTTCTAAGCCAGCTAGATTCATCAGTCTTCCATCTGTCATTCAGAGCTGGCGCTAGGCATAAGCTGACTAAGCAATTGCTTAGGCCCCCCAAGCAGCTCAAGGGGGCCCCCTATTTATTTTTAGTATATGTTGTCTGTGTGGAGGGGAAATATTCCTGCCTAGGGCACCCTAGCACCAGCATTGCTATCATTTCACATAGCCCCTTGCCTAGGTGAGTGTTATAGCATAGAATGCACCACTGTTAACCCCCTAAATGACTTACGTGGTCCATCACGTAAAACGGGTGCCTTAACATAGAAATCAGCATTGATCTTAACAAAAATGTGCTCTCAACAGACAAGTGCTGTCATTTCAGTGGAGGTCTAGCCAGAGCAGCAGTAAATTGGAAATATTTGTGCTTGCCACTAAGGGCCTAATTTTCCTCGCATGCTCAGAGCTAAATCAGGAATAACTCGATCAGCATCAATGGAGTAACACCAGTGTAAAACCAGTCTGAGTGAAAGGACAGCCTGGCCTGAGTCTACATACTGTGTGCATGTTGTTTGTGGCAGAAGCACAAATAGCCTGCATATCTGGGATGTCTGTAATTCCTACTGCAGGGCCAGGGGACAGATGCACTCAAAGGTCCATTTTGAAGTGTAAAGCGACGTGTGGACCTTGCAATGCCCCCACCTGTGGTCGAGTGACGTTAACCCACAAATGCATAGGTCATGCCCCTTCCCTCTAACCCCAGCACAAGGCTTTCAGATGTCTGGTGCTGAATGTCTGGTGAATGAATGTCTGCTCCAACCAGCAGCAGAGGAAAAATATCCCTAGTGTGCTACCTCTCTGCCTGTAAATGCTCTGACATGAGTCTCTGGGGGCATGGCAGCCAGAATTTGGTTTATTGCTTGCAGCTACTGTACGCCCACACATACGCTCACGCCCACACACAGCTCCTTTTATGTATGTCTCCCGGCACGTCAAGTTTGAAACCACACTTATTCCTGCTCCTCAACTGAACCTTTAGTCGCTCCCATTCAGTGCTGAATTCTGCACTCGTATTAGCTGTCAAGCCCCAAACCTGCCAAGAACCAACTAACTAGAAAACACTCTGTATTCCAGTCACTTCAGATGAGCTGGAAGCCTGTTAGAAACAGACGTTGGGAAGCAGAGTCAGACCAAGGGCCAGTTCTTTTATTTCACAAGCTGACACAACTATCCATAGGAAAGAATCTCTATGGAAGTAATTCCATGCTTGAATAATAAGAGTATACCAACCACCTGACCTGTTAGTGACTGTGAAATGCTCGGGGAGATTAGAGAGGCTATAAAAATTTCTAAAAAACTCAGTTGAAATCCCCCATTATTATTATTATCCCCATATTGTCTGGTACATGTCACTTCAGGACAGGCAGAGAGAAATTTTCTTGACACTTTACATGACTGCTTCTTGAAGCAGCTCGTCCTGGAACCCAAAAGAGGAGAGGCAGTTCTTGGTTTAGTCCTCAGTGGAGCACAGGATCTTGTCCAAGAGGTGAATATAACTGAGCTGCTTGATAATAGTGACCATAACATAATAAAATTTTAACATCCCCATGGGGATTGGAGGGAACACACCAAAGCAGCCCACCATGGTAGCATTTAATTTCAGAAAGGGGAACTACTCAAAAATGAGGAAGTTAGTTAAACAGAAATGAAAAGGTACAGAGCCAAAGTTAAAAACCTGCAAGCTGCATGGAATCTTTTAAAGGACGCCATAATAGAGGCTCAATTTAAATGTGTACCTCAAAGTTAAACATTTTTTGTAAGAGGACCAGAAAAGTGCCACCATGGCTAAACAACAAAATAAATGAAGCAGTTAGAGGCAAAGAGGCATCCTTTAAAAAGTGGAAGTTAAATCCTATTGAGGAAAATAGAAAGGAGCATAATCTCTGGCAAGTGAAGTGTAAGATGTGAGGATGTGAGGGAGATTCCCAAACCTGAGTCATTCCTTTTAGGTGACAAATCTGTAGAACTATCCCAGGTGTCATTAGAGGAGGTTTTGGAACAAATTGATAAATTAAACAGTAATAAGTGACCAGATGGTATCCACCCAAGAGTTCTGAAGGAACTCAAATGTGAAATTGCAGACTTACTAATTGTGGTATCTAACCTATCATTTAAAACAGCTTCTGTACCAGGTGAGTGGAGAGTAGCTAACGTAACACCAATTTTTAAAAAAGCTCCAGAGGTGATCCTGGCAATTGCAGGCTGTAGCCTGGCGGGCATCAACCGTCAGGCGCGGCTGCCCTTCCTGGGGCCCAGCCGCGGGGGAAGGTCCCTGCACCTTCCGAGAATTAAAGGGGGAATTAGCGGTACGACCAAAGTCGATCGCCCCGGCCCCTTGGCAGGGCGGGCGAGCGAGCCGTCTATCGCCCCGGCCCCTTGGCAGGGCGGGCGAGCGAGCCGTCTATCGCCCCGGCCCCTTGGCAGGGCGGGCGAGCGAGCTAGTGCCGGGTTGGAGGAGGGGTCGTGGGGTTGTCAGAGGTCAAAGGGAAAAAGGGGGGAGGGGGACGCAGGCCCACCCAACTCCACTGCGTCCCAGCCCAGGGCCCTAGCAGTGGCAGGGCCACTGCCACTGCTCTGGCGGGGTCCTGACCGTAACATGCCAGAGGTAGGAGACTTCCCACCGCAGCCCGAACTGGGGCTGCCCCTGGGCCACTTCCTCCCCTCCCGTCCCTGGTACCTCCCTCCTCGGTGGTCGCCGGGTAGCTTGCTCGGGGTAGGTTCAGCAGGCCGTCGGCGCCCACGGGCGGCAGGTCCGGGAACTCTTCTGCGAGGGGCAGCTCCTCTAGGTCACAGGAGTCGGTGGGGGCCTCAGCTTCAGGTAGCTCCTCCAGATCCGGTCCGGCTTCAGCGGGGGGTGCTGCAGGTAGCTCCTCTAGGTCACGCCCCGCTTCAGGGGGGCCTTCCCAACCAGGAGGGTCCCAGGGCTCATCCCATCCCCAGGTGTCCGGGGGCCCGATCCAATCGTCGGTTCCCCAGCGGGAGGGTCGCTCCCAGTCCGCCAAGTCCGGCCAGGGCCTGTGCTGGGGTTTGGCCAGGCGGCGCTCAGGCTGGGCCTCTAGCTGGCAGGAAGGCAGGTCTGACCCTGCTGACCGTCAGCCCTGGACTGAGCGACGGGCCCTGCCTTTTATTCCCCCTTGTCTGGGGGAAGTCCCGCCCTCTGGGGACGGGATTGGCCAGTCGCTCGGGCCTATCCCGGTCGGCTCCCGGCCTTGACGGACAGGTGGGAGTTTTAAATTCGGACTTGGCTGTGTTTGGGGGCGGCGGCTGCCTTTCCTGGGGCCCAGCCGCGGGGGAAGGTCCCTGCACTGTCCTACACAGGCCAATAAGCCTCACATCAGTTCTAGGCAAATTAGTTGAAACTAAATAAAGAACAGAATTATCAGACACATAGATGAAAATGATTTCTTGGGGAAATCAGGCCTCATCAATCTAATAGAATTCTTTGTGGGGCTCAACAAGCAGGTGGACAAGGGTGATCAAGTGGATATAGTGAATTTAGATTTTCAGAAAGCCTTTGACAAGGTTCTTCACCAAAGGCTCTTAAGCAAAGTAAGCGGTCAGGGATAAGAGAGAAAGTCCTCTTCTGGATCAGTAACTGGTTAAAAGATAGGAAACAAAGGGAAGGAATAAATGGTCAGTTTTCAGAATGGAATGACATAAATAGTGGTATCCCTGAAGTGTCTGTACTGGGACCAGTACTGTTCAACATATTCATAATTGATCTGGAAAAAGGGGTAAACAGTGAGATGGGAAAATTTACAGATGATATAAAACTACTCAAGATAGTTAAGTCCAAAGCAGACTGTGAAGAGTTACAAAGGGAGCTCACAGAACTGGTTGACTGGGTAACAAAATGGCAGATGAAATTCAGTGTTGATAAATGCAAGGTAATGCACATTGGAAAACATAATCCTAGCTATACATATAAAATGATGGAGTCTAAATTAGCTGTTCCCACTCAAGAAAGAGATCTTGGAGTCATTGTGGATAGTTCTCTGAAAACATCCACTCAATGGACAGTGCAGTCAAAAAAGTAAACGGAATATTGGGGATCATTAGGAAGGAGATAGATAATAAGACAGTAAATATATTGGCCCTTTATAAATCCATATTACGCCCACATGTTGAATACTGTGCAGATCTGCTCTCTCCATCTCAAATTAGATATATTGGAATTGGAAAAGGTACAGAAAAGAGCAACTAAAATGATTAGGGATATGGAAAAGCTTCCATATGAGGAGAGATTAATAAGACTGGGACTTCTCAGTGTGGAAAAGAGACGACTAAGGGGAGATATGATAGAGGTCTATAAAATCATGATTGGACGGAGAAGTAAAAGGGGAGAATGAGGCAGATCAGAAAGTGTCCCCTCAAAAAGAGAATTTCCAAGACAGAGCATTTGATGCTGAAGTCTTGGGGCAGGGGAGGGGGTTCTCTGCAATTGATCTATGGCTCCAGTTGGGTGAGATACTTAAGCATGTGCCTCACTTGAAGCCTGTGAGCAATCTCATGGACTACTTTTGTGCGTAAAGAGAGGCCTGTGCTGATTTGGGGCACTGGCTCCTAGCTCTGAGCTACATGTGGACAGTGGACTCTGCTTCAAGTGCATGTAGGATGTCTGGATAATCGGACCGGATGGAGAAACGTTATTTTCCTGGGCCAGGCTTCCATTTTCATTGTTAGCATTTGCTAAACCACCCTCCTTGCCTTCCTGTCTCCCCCTGTTTCTTCAGACTTTGAATGAAAATATTCTTTGGGAATAGAGTCCCACAGATCTGCCTGGCATTTCTTGGCCTTCCCTCTCTCATTTCCTAGATTTAGGCCAAAGAGTGAAATTCAGACCTGTGGAGAGGGCCGCCACAAAACAGGGGTTAAGTGGGTGTGCTGGCCCCCTGCTGAAAGGGACCCCAAACTTGCAAATGTCTGCACTATTGCCTCTATTAGCATTGTCCACAGCCAGTTCTCCCAAGCTTCAGCACAGGCCTTTTGGAAGGACGAACAAGAGCCATTGCTTTGTGGCAGAGCTGCAAAACTCAGGTTGGCCAAGGTGACTAGTAGCACAATTTAGGAGGGTATCACTATTGGCCTATGGGACTCAGAACCAGCTGACATGAATTTGTGTCCTAACAGTGACACTGGTTCAGCATGTGACCTTGGGCAAATAACTTCATCTCCCTGTGCCTCAATTTCCCCATCTGCAAAACGGGGATAATAAACATCACCTTGCCAAGCTCTTTGGATTAAAGGTGCTATACAGTAGACCCTCAGAGTTATGAACACCAGAGTTCCGAGCGGAGCAGTCAACCACACACCTCGTTTGGAACCGGAAGTACAGGATCAGGCAGCCGCAAAGGAAAAACAAAAGCAAATAGAGCGCAGTACTGCTTTAAATGTAAACTACGAAAAAAAAAAGCAAAACCAGCATTTTTCTTCTGCATAGTAGTGTTTCAAAATATATTTATAAATATAAATAAACTGATAACGCTGTATTAAGTTAATGTTCAGCTGTAAACTTTTGAAAGAATAACCGTAATGTTTTGTTCAGAGTTAACAAATATTTCAGAGTCATGAACAACTTCCATTCCTGAGATGCTCATATCTCTGAGGTTCTACTGCGTATTATTTAAATGAAGGATTTGTATATTTTCCCACGTGAATATAGTGCTTGTGGAGCATGCTGGATTAGCAGCCCAGCAGGCTGAACTCCTGAGTTCACTGAATATGTAGAATACAGACGGCAGCAGTACAAGCTTTCCCAATCTGCTCTGTACCAGTGTGCTTTAACTTTTACAGGAGAGAAGGTACTTCTGTCTTTATTTATTCTTCCCTTGGCTTTTCTGCCACAACTCCCAAGCAGAGTTCATGTCAATTGTGATGTAGAATCTAAAGTACCTGGAGTGAAAACGTCCACACTCTTTTCTAAGAAGTCGTCAAAATATCTTGTGATTGCTCTCAGTCTGGGCTGATTGATCCAGCATCCCTTATCTGAATGGCTCTGTATCCCATTTTCAGTACATGGTGGCACCCAGTTACTTGGAGAAAAATGTTTAAAACTTAAAAATAAAATAATTGAGGGGAAGGGAGTGAGTTCAGACACTTCCTTTTTTCCTGTTCAACTGTCCTCGAGTTTTCTCCCTTGCTTAACAGTTGTGGGTGAATTTTATCAACATAGAAATGCTTGTTATTAAAGTTAGGATATGACAAATGCACGTCATTTGGTGTTACTTGCAGCCCCTTCTGTGCTGGTCTTTGCAAAACATGTTATCTTTTCACAATTCTAGGCCTCACATCACTTGACCAGGCTTGCTGTGAAAATACACAGATAACTAGGTCAGTGAAATCCTGAATTGGTTCATTGTCTATGTTCAATGCATAGGTGGGATAGAAAAAGCAGAAAATGAAAGATCACCCCTCCGCCCCAACACACTCCCCAAATACACAGGAAGGTAAGGTAGCTTTACAAATTATTATCCATGGAAAGTGGACAGAAATGGGCCACTTTGAAAACTTCTCTTACAACTGTGCTTTCCCGGTTGGCCCTCATCTTTGCCCAGGCATCCTTGACTTAGCATGCTGAAAGGATTTAGAAGAGGGTGTGATTTGTTTTGATGGTATCTTCCTTACTCTGCATTAAGGTGTGTGACGTATTCTTAACAAAATTTGAAATGCAAGTATTTTTCAGATGTTGTGAATACAGTATTAGTCCTGTTTTCGTAACATTTGCCCAGTGATCTCTGTTTTCTGGAATATGTGACAGCCATAAAAAGACAATATGGTGATTTTCCAGCAAAAGGTAATATGCTAAAGAAGCTGCCATTGAGGGCCCTAATTCAGCAAACTATTTCTGTTCAGCAAAGCAAAGGGGTGTGTGTGAGTGGGAGTGAGAGAGAGAAAGAGAGAGAGGGAGCTCTTTTATGTTACATACTCAGTATATTATTACATCAGTGTATGCTCTCTGGAATGATAAGAACTGGATGTGCTGTTCATGTGCCGTTCATGTCCCAGTCTGCCGCCGAATTAAACCCCGCCGGGAGAAATTTCACAGCGGAGAGTAGAGTGCCTAAAGCACAGCAGACTAGATTATGATGTGTTTTAGCGTTGAGTGTTTTTAGATTAGAGCATGAAGTGTCTTAGTGGCCCCCTTTAACTAAATTTAATTTAAATGTGGCCCCTCATAAGAAGTGAGTTTGACACCCCTGATCTAGGCTATACAATTTTAATTCAATGCTAGAGAAAAGCATATGGATTTATTGAGGTCTCCCATTAAAGGAAATCAGTCTGGTCATGCAGCTTAACCTGTTATTTAAGAAAGTTAATAAAATAATATCAATGCAAACTTAGAATCATAGAATATTAGAGTTGGAAGGTACCTCAGGAGGTCATCTAGTCCCAGCCCCTGCTCAAAGCAGGACTAACAAATTTATATAAATAAATTGTTAATATATTAAGAAACTGTATCAATGAATACATAGTAATCCTGCTTTGTCAGGCCAGACAAGGTGATTTTAATTAAATGTTTCTTCCCTTTCTAATTTCCATTTTAATAGTGATACTGTTCTGCAAGTTGGTCTTCCCCAAGACACGTAATATGAAGGAATCATATTGAAAGCCTAAGTAACTGTGTTTACTAAACATGTATAATGTGGGGCCTAGCTACATGTATACACTGCTGCTCCATCAGGGTTCTGATGGCTTCTGGAACAGAACATGGTTGGGTCGGGGCCACTGGAGGACTCATACACTATTTAAAGGGATATTTCCCAGTTCCTACACACTACAAATGCTTACCATTTTAGACCCTAATTTAACTTTAATTATGTGCTTACGTCCCATTGATTTCAAGCCACTTTCCAAAGGAAGTTAAGTATCATTTACAGATGGGGCAGCTGAGCCACAAAAGGGTGATGTGACTCATTCAGGATATCCAGGAGTAAATTAATAGCATAACCAGGCCTAGGTCTGTAGCTACATATGGCAGTGTGGATGCAGCCTGCTTTTTGCTGCAGCGTGCAGCTACACATGCCCTACGTGCTGCCATCAGTGGTGCAGTGTAGACATACCTTAAGGAGCAAGTGCGTAGTTAGGGGTGGATATTTGGTGGAGCTTTTGCTCTGCCTCCCTCTGCTCCTTTGCTCTGCACACAGGAGCCAACAAAGCTGCACCCTTTCAAAGGGTGAAATAAGTGCTGCTTTTCCCCAAGAGCACTAGGGGAGCACCAGAGAAATTATGTCTCTCTGACGCATAGTCCAGGAGCAGCCTGAGGGGCATTTTCTCAGCTCCATGCCACCCCTAACAGCAGGATACATGCTATAAGCACAAACAAGCCTAGGCTTTTAGTTGGAGCAGGAACGGGCTCAACCTGCATACAGCTACACATCTCAAAGACAAGACACTCCAGTGAGACATTATAATTGTCACATGCACAAAACATACAGCAGGGTTTGTAAAATATGCAGGGGTCATGAGCAGGTGTTCTGAGCATGCACATTGCTGCTGATCAGCAGCTGTAGTCACACACACTTCGCCTTCAGCACACAATTATTATTATTTTTGGCATTACTGTTATTTCAGACTGCCTGTTTTGCAGCTGAATTTAATGTCCTTTCACAGCAGTGCATCCTGAATAATCAATAAATGCAACGAGCCATTTATACACAGAAATTTAAAAAATAGAAGCTTAATAACTAATAAGCAAGTAATTAGCACTCAGTTCTTTGCTGTCTGGGAGCATATCAGGCCATGAATACTGGATGTTCTGTGATGAATTTGAAAACTGAAATTATTAAACAAAGGAACTAATGATCATCCTTTTTATTTTTTCCTCATGGATGTAATAGACCAAAATGTCAGACTGCAACACACCATACTTTGATTTTGCAGCCTGAACATTTCATGCAAACATCTGTTTGCAATGTCACATGACACCTGGCAAGGACAGCAACCTGCGCATGCAGGCACGAAATGGAAGGCCACAGCGTTACATATTTCCTATTAAAAAGTCCTCTCTTTGTTAATTTAAGGACCATTTTAGAAACTGCTTATTAGAGCTGGGTAGGAATTTTTCCAGCTGAATGATTTTTTTCAGTGGAAAACTCAATTTCAATCACAGTGAAATTTTCTGTAGGAAAATTTTTATTTTCAAATAAAAAAAATTTATTTGAATAAAATAAATAAATACAATACAATTTATTGTCAAATATTATTGTAAAATATTTTCAATTTTCTATTGAGAAAATTAAACAAAATATTTCATTTTGGGTCAGTTTGATCTGATTTAAAATATTTCAGTGTGTGGAACTGATCTGAAATGCTTCTTTCTGAGTCAGTTCAACATTGAATTGCAGCTCTATATAATGATGCATTACTTCAGGGGCGGTGTTAGTCCAGATGTCCCCATTTTCTCCTGTGGGCCAGATCTCTTGTTTAGACTACATTTCCTGACTGAGCCACATGGTACATCATGGGAGGTAGGCAGCCCAGCTCACAGAGGGAATGAGGGCACCGGACACCTTCCCAACTTCCATGAGGCACTGTGGCACCATAGGAGATACAGTTTATGTTGAACAGACTTGAAATGTTTTAATTCAGGAATATGAAAATATTTCATTTTGATAGAAAATGTCAAATCAAAATGTTTCGCTGTTTCAAGTTGAATTTTCTCAGAACTTTTTATTGTCCTAAAATTTCAACTTTTTGTCCTGATTCAGGATGAAAACAAATGTTGAAATATTAGAATATCCCTGGGATGCAAATTCTGACTTTCACTCAGTTATGCTGCTTAATCTCTCAAGATCAGGGATTTATTTCTCTGGCATTTGATATTACTGTTGTGAACTGTGGCCTTGCTTTTACTAGGATTATATTTTTCATTGTCGATAATCTTTTGATTCCTTTTGGTTCCTCTTTCCACTTAATAGAGTCTGACTCCTTGCATCACAAATTTCTTTTGAATATATTTGTGCAGACAATGGTATGTCTCTAAGACCACATTAGTGAGCCCTTCAAAGCTTAAATGCCAACATTTTAAAAGTTTAATTGGAAAAAATTAATGGATGTCTGCCTGCGTGAGACTTCTATATAGCACCTCCCAGAATTTCTCCCAAAATGACATATGAAAAGAATACATGCAAAGCTCATATAGTCCATTTGAAACAGTGGGGTATTAAGGTATAAACCATACATATGTAGTGCTCGAGAGGCCATCTCAGCCCATGAGGCAGGACTAAATATACCTAGACAATTCCTGCCAGGTGTTTGTCCAACCTGTCCTTAAAAACCTACAAAGATGGGGGTTCCATCACCTCCCTTCGAAGCCTATTCCAATATTTAACTATCCTTATAGTTACAAACTTTTTCCTAATATCTGACCGAAATCTCCCTTGCTGTAGATTAAGCTGATTACTTCCTGTCCTACCTTCAGTAGACATGGGGAATAATTGATCACTGTTTTCTTTATAGCAGTCAGTGTAAAGACCAATTAAGGCTGAGAGCTCTGAATGGGGCATCCACATTTTTAAGTATGAATGAATATCACATTTCACCGCAAACATACCCCACTCCATACATCCGTATTTCTAGTCACCCTGTCTCCCCTACCGTTACACCTATGTGATTCCACTTCCGAGGCCACACATTTTGCAAATGATCAGTTGATTGGTGGTTCAGTTGAATCCACCTCTGACTGAGGTTGTTTAATTTGCTGAATTTTAACTCAGCGAAAACTGTGGTTTGCAATAGTACTTGATATGGAAATGAGAAACTAGCCTTGAAGGCAATAAATTCTGCTGTCTGCAAAAATAATCATGGTTCTGCATTTTAACAAAAATGGAAAAGTGAGGGCAATTCAATTATTTTGATGATTGCTGTGGATAACAACAAAAGGTGGTTTGTTTGGAGGCATGGACGGTGCAAATTTGCTTGTCTATATGTTGAATTCACCTTTTGAAAATCAGATCAATATTTTTATTATTTCCACACTCTTTTGGTGATGCTAGTTTTGCTTTACACAGCTTAGTATATAGCGTATGTGGGCAAGTGTTTGCTATAGACAAGAAAGGGAAACACATATGCTGTTGGTGGCCATTTTGGGTGTTTCTTCTGAATATAGTGTGGATATACTAGAAACCAGGGAATGCTCCATGCCTAATAAGAATAATTTTAAGAGTGATCAGTCCTGAGCCCACTTTAGTTCTGCACAGCACTTTATTGAAATTCAGTAATTTTTTCTGCTAAGGGCTTGTACTTCCCTGGAGCGTCAGCTCAGGGACAACTCAAATGTTGCCCGTAACGCAGCTCCTAGCCACACAAAACAATCTCTAGCTAGAGGTAGGTGGTGTGTTAAACTCTAAAAACTCCAGCTGGCTTGTCAGGGGCTGTGGGCTGACGCTTGAGTGAGACTGATGCTCCCAGTAGGAATGTAGTGGGTATGCTGCCAGTACAAATACTCTATGCTGCAAGTGTTATTTTGTGGTGTGGCTACTGACACTTGAGCTAGGCTAATGCAAAAAGAGAGAACTTGAACTACTCTGCCGTGAAGACATTGGCTTCTATCACTGTCATCTTCTTGTTCTCCTCCTACTTCTCTAACTGCTCGTTCAGTGTGTCCTTTGGAGAATCTTTATTATCCCCCTACCTCCAACTTTCTGTGTGGGTTCCACAGGGCTTTTTCCCTCTACAATTTATCGCTGGGTAACCTCATCTGCAAACACAAATTCAACTTCTGTCTCTATATGCTGACAACTCACAGATCTCCCGCCCTACTCCAGGCTGTCTCCAAATTCAAATCTCAGCCTGTCTCTCTGATATCTTCTCCTGGAAATCTAGCCATCAGCTCAAACACATCATAGCTAAAATAGAGCTCTTAATCATTTATGGTATAGCAAGGGCAGAGGGGAGTCGGAAAGCTCTGGAAGGGCAGTATGTAAGTTCTAGAATGATCTGGCCTTTATTCCCTATAGACTAGCCAGAGTCATTAGAGGGTAATGAGGGTCAGCTGACACCAATTAAGGCCCCACCCAGGTGCCTATAAAAACCCTCTACTCCTGAGAGACAGGGTGGGAGTTGAAGGAGTAGGTGTGTGGTGAGCAGAGGAGTGTGTGGAGTTGTGAAGAGGAGCAGGACAGAGTACAGTGGTGTGTGGAATCGTGAAGAGGAGCAGAATGGAGTACAGTGGTGTGTGGAAGAAAGGTGGAGTCCTGAAGAAGGTACTGGGCTCAAGAAGCCAGAAGAATAGAGGGGAGGAGAATAGCCCAGGGGAAAAGTCTGCATCTACAAATACAGTGCCAGCAGCACATAGCTGCTACTCAGAGAGCCCCTGGGCTAGGACCTGGAGGAGCAGGCGGGCCCAGGTCCCTATCCTCTCCCTGGGAAGACAGGGTAACTGGTGATGCCCTAGCCCACTATGAGAGGCAAAAGTGAGAGCCAGCCGTTGGCCACACTTTCCTCTCAAACCTCCCCTTCCACCTTCTTTCTCAATCGCTATGGACAACATCATCCTGCCCGTCACTCAAAACCCTAACTTCAATGTCATCTCTGACTTGGATCTCTCTCTAGGTGCTCCAATCCAGCTATGTCTAAATCATGAAGATTTTGTCTGCGTAACCTTTCTAAAATATCGCCTTTCCTATTTGTCCACGCAGGTAAAACTCTTACCGAGGCGCTCATCATATCACATTGCAACATCCTTTTTTCTAGGCTTGACAAATGCAGTCCTGCCCTGCTCAGATCCACTCTGAATGCTGCTGCAGAAAGCATTTTCCTAGTCCATGACTTGGATCATATCACACCTCTCTTCGCATTCCTTGAGTGGCCTCCCCTTTTCTATCACAATAAACATGAATTGCTTGTCTTCACTTTGAAAGCCGTTCACAGCCTAACTCCATCCTACCTATGATCTCTTATTCAGTATGGAAATGGCGACTTATTCCCGTGATAGTCCAGTAATGCCAGATTCCCTTGTCCACTGTTAGATCTAAAAATAAATATCTTTTTATTTTCTCCTGTGTGAACTCTCATGCTAATGAGGAGCTTCCCACAAGCATCCACAAAGCTACCTCATTTTCCTCTTTCAAATCTCTCCTTAAAACTCTCCTTTGTCATGAGGCCTACCAGAAACTTGACAACAGTTGGGTTATTGGATGTTCAGCCCACTGCCTGTCATGTTGATCAATATAGTCTCATTGTTTCCTCCCTTGTCTTTCTGTCTCCATCTGTTGTCTCTTGTCTTTTGTTTCGATTGTAAACTCTTTGGGGCAAGAAGTGCCTTTTTGTTCTGTGTGTGTATAGCACCTAGCTCAATCGGTTCCTGGTCCATGACTAGGGCTCCTGGGTGCTATGGTAATACAAATAATAGTTATTTATTATTATTGCCATCATCATTCATAAAAAGTTTTCAATTTGTAGCCCATCTAACTTCATAGGGTTCAGCTTGTTAAATATAATAATGAAATTTTATCCGTTTGGCAGAAATGGTGAAAGCTAGGGACAAGTATGTTCCCATGCATATTTCCAAGTACTTCTGAAAGCTGTTGACCTCCTGTTGATCCTCTCAAAATGACCTTAAAATGTCCAGCGCTCCAGAGCTGTTTACTCATAGTCCTTCTGCTACATATGTGGACTGACCATATTTTATTGGACAAGTTGAATCATATAGTGGTTTTTCATAGATCCGACAGCACATTTATTTTGATGATAAACCCTCAGCTCTTGCTCAAGAAAGGAAATGGTTTGTTCAAACCATTAGCTATTGGGACAAAGCTAAAGAGACAAACAACATGCAAGAGAAAAAGATCAGTTACGCTAATTGAGCTCTTTTTGTCATTCCAGTTTCATCACTCTCCATCCCTTTCCTCCTACTCTGGGTTAGCTAATTAATAACTCTCAAAAGAGTTAACCAGACTGGCACATCCATTTACCTCTATAGTTTTCAGCATTTTGTCTGAGCAACAGTGCCAGGGAATTACCCAGTCAATGAAGTCGCATAGAGAAGAATAATTCTTTTGTAGATCTATTTATTTGTGTGAGATTTCTTTCCCCTGTCTGAGGTTCAGTAATTCTTCATTAACTCTTTGGCAGCAGAGACAACAATCATTGCCTGACTCTCATTAATGCTCACATCACTGCATTCTTCATGGAGCAATGAAAAAATGTTAGCTTTTAACTTATCAGTCCTGATTTATCCATTGGCACCATGTCCATATATCACGATATTAACCAAGCACACATCATTACTGCCTGCCTTTTTTCAATTTTGTTTAGCTAGCCATGCTGCAAAAACACAGTAAAGGACAGAGAAGGGACTTGAGGTGCAGCAGGAGGAACATACAATCATAAAGGCCACATTGAAGCTTCAGGATGTATTTCAAACACTCTTGAAATTTGAGAGGTGTTTGAAGCTCAGGGTTTTAATTTAGTCCAGTTTGAAGTGATCTCATGAAGGATATTAAGGAAGTTCTCTTTT
Organism: Mesoclemmys tuberculata; assembly: GCA_007922155.1. NCBI lineage: Eukaryota > Metazoa > Chordata > Testudines > Chelidae > Mesoclemmys > Mesoclemmys tuberculata. The sequence continues at coordinate 26,159,818 of ML675611.1, read as the reverse complement.
GGCTACATGCACAAGCTTGTAAGCAAGAGTTGTCTCTGGAAGAATGAGTTCTATCACCTTTCTGCTGTCATTTATTTTTGCATAACAGAGGCATCTCGATGATCATTTAATAGCTGGTGCTAAAAGATTCAGACTGTGAGTGAAATGCTCAAATTTTTCTAACAAAACATATTTCTGAAATAGGTTATAGTATCAAAATAGGAACTTTCTGCAGGAATGTGTCAATTACAAACAGAATTTTCTTTAGAAAAACCATTGGGAAAAGTGTTTTTGACAAGGTCAAATGTTCTGATTTTCCATTTTTGAAATAGTTTCAACTTTTACAAAAAAGTCATCAGAATGAAACATTTCAATTTTTTTGTTACAAAATAGCATTTTGTTTTGAATTTATTTATTTATTTTTTTCTTAAGAAAAATTTGATTTGATCAAAATAGAATGTTCCGATCAGCCCAAAATGAAATTTTTTTTTAGAAAATTGTTTTGCAGAAAATAGAGATTTATTGATTTATTTATTTGTTTTGTTCCCACACAGCACTGCTGCTAGCATTGTACATTTTCAAAGGTTTTAAAGCGGCTGGATACATTTTAATTATGTTGAGCTCAATAACTTAAATGCATCCATTTCCTGTTAGGCACAAAAGATCTGCAACCTAGAACACTGTTGGAAATCAGGCTTTCTCATGTTCATTTAATCTTCTGGTACATCAAAGGATAAAACATCTTTGTAGGTAAGCAGAGCCATGGCAGTGCAAGGAGCACCAATAAATTAGGGATCAGGCATGATCCTTCCTATTGGGAAACATATTCTGGATATCTTGGTGTCTGACTAGATTTTTCAGGCTGCTCAACTGCTCCTGTAGCACATGGGATAGGCCTAGACTTTCTCCTACCTAGGTATTGGGAGGGTGTGTTGAGAAGATGCAGCAAATGGGTGGAACCATGCATGGAATATGCCTACTGAACATGGCACTCCTAGCTGACCGATCCAGAGTAGAGCTGTATTAAGAATAGGAGTTGCGTCTCAAGGTAACTTTTAGCTTGGTTTTGAGTTGGGGTTGGTCCTGCTTTGAGCAGGGGCTTGGACTAGATGATTTCTTGAGGTCCCTTCCAACCCTAATCTTCTATGATTCTATGGCTGTATGCTGGTCTCCCTGCTGCTGCAAGTGAGGGAGAGAGGAAGCAGAATAAACACAGATAAGTTCAGGGTGTGGAGCAAGAAGTTCATTTTCACAATCCTCTGCCAGCAGATCCATTAACCTTGAATACAGGCTATGTGTTCTGAGCCCTTCTGTCCCTCTTCTTTTCTGAAGGGAGCCAGCTGCCCTCTGGATTGGTCAGCAAGGCCAAATTAAGCGTGCAACCCAGGATTAGGATATATCAATTTTAGGGCCACCATTCTGGAGAGGTAGCCAGATATGTAAGCAGAGAAGTGCTAACAGTAAAGGAAGCTAGATGGCTAAGTGGAATCTGAGGCTGTCGGGTAGGACTTCAGCAGCTATAGCTGTGCCAGCTTAGAAGAGGAGCTGCAGGTGTGTGCTGGCCAGGCACCATGGAGGAGAACCATGCCAGTCGGGGGTAGTCTATGAGCAAGAGAATCTGTCAGAAGAGGAAATGGACTGCAGCCATCGGCTCTCTGAACTGTGGCATCTCAGAATGAATATAAGCTGTGTTAACTCAAACATTTTAGGTCTATCACTATGTATTGGGCTAATCTGGCTCTGTTGGCCAGGCCTGTGCCGTCCCAGTACATGTAGTAATAATGGATTATCACTGTCCTTACTGTTGCAGTGCCAGGATTTTAATCATCATCATAATGATTAGAACAACTGGGGATCAGCCAAGATTGGGATCCAATTGGCTAGGCACTGTTCAGTCGCAGAGTAATAGACTGCCCCAGAGAGTTTACAAGCTAAAGAGGCAGATAAAGGGAAGGGAAGGGATATGACACACAAGTAGGGATATGACACACAAGCAGAGGGAGCAGAGGGGGTCTGCAAACGTTATGTGAGTATCACAATTTAAAAACATTCTTTGGCTGGGATTTAGTTAGAAGGGGATTAGCTAGATGGAAAGACAAGAGAAGGGAGAAGGGGGGCAGAGCAGGGGAGAAGAGAAGGTGAGAAAGACGAAGGATATGAAGGGCTGGTGGAGGGAGGCTTGGATACAGAGAATGTGGGGGGAGGGAGACAGAGCCAGTCCGCACTGGGAGAGAGTGTCCAGCCAAAATAATAGAAAGCACTCTGATTATATCATCAGTATTCACCAGTCCCTCTGTGTCTGCTCCAGGAGCTGTCTGTTTCTTTGGTCCCCGGAGCTGGCTCCTCCCTGAAATTTCTTCCCCTAATTTCTTCCTGTGAAATTATATTGCTACATTGCTTAATAGCTGATCCTAAGCCCATGCTTTCCATATGAAGTTTTACAACATTCAGCTTGTACACATTGTAGCAGAGGGTCAGCTGTGCTGTGGTGCATGGCTTTCTCCTCTGTTATGTTCCTTCCCAAACAACTGGACAGAACCTTCATTCATTCATCTGCATTTATTTAATATTTTGACTGAATTTGTGGAACTCTTTGCTATGTTTTAGTTTGTTTAATCTTCTGAAGCTACAGGCTCACTGGGAATGATTCGGTATAAACTAATGAGAATAATGATAAGAAAAATAGTTATAGTGAGACAAATAATGACTAATAACTGCATCTTTTATTAGAGTTGGGCTGAATAACAGCAACCTACTGCCTGGAGGATTGTCTAAGATCCGCAGTCCAAGATAGTCAAAAGTGACTAGAGATACTGGGTACCTCTTTCGTGGGGTGCCCAGTTTGAGACACGCTAAAGACACCTGTCTTCCAGAGGGAGGGTGCTCAGCACATTCTGAAAATCAAGCACCACTAAGGGGTTTCAGATCAGCTACCCACAAACCTGAGGCTCCTAATGTCACTAGCTATCTTTTACCAATTTTGTCCCATAGTTCCAAATGACATAGCATTGATGGCCCTGATTGGCCAGACATTTCTTGAACTACCCTATATCAGGAAGAGGAATGATATAACAACATGGCTTCCTTTACTGATGCCAGTAATTAATTTACCAGTGGTGAAATGATGGGGGGTAAATGAGGAATATGTGAATGGAAGCACTTGGCTGGGGCTTATTTTGCTCCTGGTGCATTAGTTGTATTTATTTATTTGTACAGTCCCTGTCTTGCAGGGGTTACAGTCTCAATCAGTGGTTTTCAATCTTTTTTCTTTTGTGGACCCCTAAAAAATTTTGAAGGGAGGTATGGACCCCCTTGGATAGGGTTGGATTTCGGGGCAGGCAACCCAAGCGACCACCTGGGGTTCAGAGCTTCGCGGGACATTGGGCTCAGGGTGCTGTTTTTGTTGAAAGCTTAGAGGAGATGAATTTTTTTATTTGCTTATATATGGCATGAATAAATACAGATTTACAGTTCCTAGTGTGCAAATTTATTGTCTTATATGACAGGGATAAATCGTGCATGCAAATCATCCATCAAAGTCGTAAAATGGGCTACAAATGCAATAAAAAATAAGGTATTAAAGTTTAACAAATGGAGGGAGATACCAAAGATGCTTCTCACCTGGGGCACCATTTGGTGTAGGGCTGGCCCAGCCCTTGTAAATCTCAGTCTGTGGACCCCATGGGATCTGTAGACCACAGGTTGAATACCACTGATCTAAATAGATAAGACAGGCCCAGTAGAAGTAAGGGAGATAACAAAGAAGCAAACTGAGCAGAGCAATGGTCAGCAAATGTCATGTTAGCGCCACAGATTTTTTTCTTGGATCCTTGATTTCAAATTGCTTATTTTCACAGTGCTCCTCCTGCAGGTGTGAAACAAATCAAGCTGGGACAATTCTGTAGCTCTCTGGTCTTTTCTGTGTTTTGTAAGCCGTGCCATACTCCAAATGTAAATCATTTGATCCTGAGCTGTAAAGGCTCCAATAAATACCTAGATTAGATTTTGGGGGGGCACTGTTCCTTTTTTGAAGCTTGTCAAATCAGTTCTAAGGCAGATAGGATACAGAGATACTCCCCTGGTAACGCTTGGTAATTGCTTTCTAGAATCTTTGTGGTTTGGGGAGTGGGGAGGAGTTTAACATTGTCAAAAATTTGCAACATGCACAATTTTTTTTTCTTCAAAATGACTTTGTTAGTTTATAGTAAAACAAAGTTTTAAAGAATGGAAAAGATCACAATTGAATGTTGCTAAATTATTAAAGCAATACATTTTGAGTGACTAAGCCAATTTTTGTCTTTTTTTGCATTTTGATTTGTGAAACTTAAAGATTTCAACTTTTTACAGAATTTTTTTTTTCAGGCAGAAAACCACTTCCGACTCTGGTCCACTTGTGATAGCAGTGCTCTATAATTATAGATCTTGTTAGCAATTCCAGTCTGAACCCCTATTTTCATGTGTTCATAACTAAGCTGGTAAAGCACACACTTGTAAACAAGGCCAAGGTATGGGAATTGATGTGTATTTCCTGCCTCGATCCTTCCAGTCACACTGCAGGAAATTGGTGGTATGCCCCAGTCCAAGGCTTGTTGTAGGGTTTGTACAGCTGATCCAAAGCCCACTAAAGTCAGAGAGTCTTTATACTGACTTCAGTGGGCTTTGGATCAGGCCCAGCGTGAAGTATGTAGGGCCCCTACATATAGTCATCCTCAGCAGCTGCCTTCTGCCTGTCTGTGACACTCTAGGGTGTTTCAATTTCCTTTTCCCTTCACCAGATTGTGAAGTTCCAACAACGGTCCTTGTAAACCCAGGAAGCCAGGAGGAGGACAATTTTCCAAGCAGGGATCAGAGTAGGGCAGAGTTCTGCAAAGAAGCTAATGCAGTTCTACAAAGAAGCTGTGCAAAAGCTGGTGGTTACGTGGTCCTCTTTGAAGACCTCTTTTACGCAGTCCTCTTTTTGCTTAAGCACAAAAAAGAAGCTTACAAGAAGTGGAAGCTTGGTCAGATGACTAGGGAGGATTATAAAAATACTGCTCGAACATGCAGGAATGAAATCAGGAAGGCTAAAGTGCAATTGGAGTTGCAGCTAGCAAAGGATGTGAAGGGGAACAAGAAGGGTTTCTACAGGTATGTTAGCAACAAGAGGAAGATAAAGGAAAGTGTTGGGCCCCTTACAGAATGGGGGAGGCAGAGGATGTGGAGGATGTGGAGAAAGCTGAGGTACTGAATGCCTTTTTTGCCTCTGTCTTCACAGACAAGGTCAGCTCCCAGACTACTGCACTGGGCAGCACAGAATGGGGAGGAGGTGAACATCCCGCAGTGCTGAAGGAACAGGTTCAGGACTATTTAGAAAGATTGGACATACACAAGTCCATGAGGCCAGATGCAATGCACCTGAGGGTGCTGAGGGAGTTAGCTGATGTGATTTCAGAGCCATTGGCTATTATCTTTGAAAGCTCGTGGCAACGGGGAGGTCCCTGATGACTGGAAAAAGGCAAATATAGTGCCCATCTTCAAGAAAGGGAATAAAGAGGATCCAGGGAACTATAGGCCAGTCAGCCTCACCTCAATCCCTGGAAAAATCATGGAGCAGGTCCTCAAGGAATCCATTTTAAGGCACTTAAAAGAGAGGAAGGTGATCAGGAGCAGTCAACATGGATTCACCAAGGGTAAGTCATGCCTGACCAACCTGATTGCTTTCGACGAAGAGGTGACTGGTTCTGTGGATGAGGAGAAAGTGGTGGACGTTATATACCTTGACTTTAGCAAAGCTTTTGATACAGTCTCCCACAGTATTCTTATCAGCAAGTTAAGAAAGTATGGGTTGGATGAATGGACTATAAAATGGACAGAGAACTGGCTAGAGCAGAGGGCTCAATGCGTAGTGATCAATGGCTCCATGTCTAGCTGGCAGCCGGTCACAAGTGGAGTGCCCCAGGGATCGGTCCTTGGGCCAGTTCTGTTTGACATCTTCATTAATGATCTGGAAGAGGGGGTAGATTGCACCCTCAGCAAGTTTGCAGATGACACTAAGCTAGGGGGAGTGGTAGACCCTGGAAGTGAGGGGTAGGATACAGAAGGCCCTAAACAAATTGTAGGATTGGGCCAAAAGAAATCTGCTGAGGTTCAACAAGGACAAGTGCAGAGTCCTGCACTTAGGACGGAAGAATCCCATGCACAGCTACAGACTGGGGACCAACAAGCTAGGCAGCAGTTCTGCAGAAAAGGATCTGGGCATTACAGTGGATAAGAAGCTGGATATGAGTGAGCAGTATGCCCTGGTTGCCAAGAAGGCTCATGGCATATTGGGCTGCATTAGTAAGAGCATTGCCAGCAGATCGTGGGAAGTGATTATTCCCTCCTATTCGGCATTGGTGAGGCTGCATTTGGAGTATTGTGTCTAGTTTTGGGCTCCCCACTACAAAAAGGATGTGGACAAGTAGGAGAAAGTCCAGTGGAGGGCAACAAAAATGATTAGGGGGCTGGAGCACAAGACTTATGAGGAGAGGCTGAAAGAACTATGCCTGTTTAGTCTGCAGAAGAGAAGAATGAGGGAGGATTTGATAGCAGCCTTTAACTACCTGAAAGGGGGTTCCAGGGAGGATGGAGCTAGGCTGTTCTCAGTGGTGGCAGATGACAAAACAAGGAGCAATGGTCTGAAGTTGCAGTGGGGGAGGTCTAGGTTGGACATTAGGAAAAAGTTTTTTGACTAGGAGGGTGGTGAAGCATTGGAATGGGTTACTAGGGAGGTGGTGGCATCTCCATCTTTGGAGGTTTTTAAGCTGCAGCTTGACAAAACCCTGGCTGGGATGATTTAGCTGAGCAGGGGGTTGGACTAGATGACCCCCTGAGGTCCCTTCCAACTCTAATATTCTATGATTCTATGAAGTATTGTAATTTCATCACACAGTCTACTTCTCTTACCTCTTCAATAGTACCCCACCTATCCCTGATGGACTCATCCAGGTGTGGGCTTAAATATATTTGTTTGTTGTGACTTGCCAGCATTTGCCTACCAGCAGGTAAACACTGTAACCCTTTGAAACCAGTGACGTAATTGTGTATGACAGTCAATAGTAGGTGAAACAGGAGTCTGTCTGAGGGCATCTGCTTTAAGAGATTCCAGCATTATTAAAGTTTAACCACACTTCCAAATCATGTTTGGAAGTTAAATTACCATGCTAATTAGACAGTATTACTGCTTCACAAACCATAGGTCCTTTTTCTTTAGGGTCACATGCACATTTCATGTGGACTTCCTGGGCAGTTGAGACTCTGGCCTACTGTTTTGATGCAATCATGCATATATACTCCCCGCAGTGTGATCTGCAAGCACGTTTCATATCTCATGTGGGCCAAACAGGAACTAAGTAACCCAGGATACTTAGAGCCCACAAGTTGTTGCTATTGCAGAACAAATGTACTCCACTTTCTTGAATCTCTTGTCATGCTATGAGTGCCTACCTCATGGCAGACTGTCAGAAAACCAGGGGCTGAAGCTGGTAGGGTGTTCTATAATTAGATTTCACCAAGCCAGTAACAAATGGGAACTCTTGGATCACTATACTAGTCTCACCATGGAGTCAGACTCTACAGTCTATCCTGCCACCCAGACAATCTGGACTTTGTGATACAAGGTCACTTAAACAAAAATCACACTACATTCAGGTTGCTCGCCCAGCCCCAAGGGACCAGTCACTTACCCAGATCAGCTGGTACTCTAGATCTTACACCAAAGACAACAGTGGCAGCCAGTTCTGTAGTAGATTAACTAAAGGTTATTAGCTAAGAAAAGGAAATGAGTTATTGAGATGTTAACCGAAGTAAAATGTATGCACAGGTGAGTCACAGTTTGTAATTCAAAATGGTCGCAGTGAGGTAATAAACTGCCCATTTCCCAAAAGTCTTTTCAGGCTTCCCAGATTGTCTCTGGGGATCTCCACTTTGCATCTGGTACACTTCCCTGTAAGAGTTCCAGCTGTCCAGAGATCCAGGATCTTGCATTGATTCCACTTTTATAGCTTCTTCTCACAGAAAACAAGCTGACAGCGTCTCTACCCACGTGAGCTTTTCCTGTGATGACCGAGGGTGAGGAATGCATTTAGAGTCTTTGACCTCTGATCATCACACACAATGACCACTTACTTTCAAATTAGCACTTTTCTATTCAAGTTCTTCATTTGCATTCCACAAGGCTTCTTTCTCGTTCAATGGCTTATTTAGTTACAGGGGTATATACAATGTTAATATTAGCTCCTACATTATAACGGGGGAGAGATAAGTGAAAACATTCCACTAGTTTTCATTAAGTTTAAACACCGAATACAGTCTTGTACATTGAACAATCACTTTGACCTGTACTAATAGACAAGTGAATTGGCCTGGGGCTATGGCATGAGCTGGCACCTGATCTGCCAGCATCACACTCTTCTTTCTCAGAGCTGCTGTACCAGCTAAACACCCACAGATTGTCTTAGCTTCTCATCCTGTCAGCCCTGACCTGAACTGACCACCTCTTGGAGAGATAGGATAAGTCAATCTTCATGTCTTTCCAGTCCTTGATGTCTCTGCAGAGAATGTAAATAAAGGCCTGACCCAAAATCCACTGAACTTAATAGGAGCCTTTCCATTTACTTCAGTGAGGTTTGGATCAGGCCTCAGTGTCACTAGTGGTGTGGGCTCTTGAACTGGACTATGATCATCAAATTCATTTTGCATAGACCACGAAACAGCAGTTTTCATTTTCTACTGACTTAGCTCAGATTCATTTCAGCAACCTCTAAGTGAGAGGTTGTACAGAGTATTACCAATCCCCTGAGCCTCTCGATCTGCCAGAAATGGTACTTTTCCCCCAAGCAATTTATAATGAACTTCCCATCTTTCTATGTCGCATATTCCTCAATAAACTAGTTTCACTGCTTCTATCATCTTGGGTGATTTGAGGGTGAAGCTGTTATGCTAGACAGTATCTTTCCACTGAATTGATTCGTATGATCAGTTATATTTCCATGTTGACAGTTTAGCAATTGAGTGGACAGTATTTCATTTTTGTTTTAATTCCATTATCCCTTTACATAATAGACAATAAATAAACAACTTTTTTTACGTAACTGAAATGTACTTCAAGCAGCAGCAAAGCACAGTTGAAAGAAATTACCTTCTCTTTTTTCAATGATTTAATACAGAGTTCAATTTTTTTTGCAATACTTCTGGTCAGAGTACATTATGAAATTGTTACATCAAGGTTCCCAATTTTATTTCAAGGGTAAATTTAATTAAATAGTGAATGTCATGTAGGAAACGATTGAGAGCAGCATCAGTGCTTTCTGAGACTACAAATATGTCATCTAGATGTCAAAGAAACTTTCCATGAAATGCTTGCTTTCTCTTGTGCTATGGGCTGGAAACTACTAATGTGCAAAATGTTTGCCAGGAAATCTGAAGACATGCCACACGTTACCTTGTTTTGGGACCCTCCACAGGTGTTTGAAACTTTTCAGAGAATCATAGAAATGTAGGACTGGAAGGGACCTCTAGAGGCATCAAGACCAGCCCACTGCACTGAGGCTGGACTACGTAAACCTAGTCCCATCCCTGTCAGGTGTTTGTCCAACCTGTTTTTAAAAACCTTCCATTGATGGGGAATTCCACAATCTTCTGAAGCCTATTTCAGAACGTAGCTACCCTTATGGTTAGGTTAGATATTAGGAATATCTTTCTAAATCTCCCTTGCTGTAGATTAAGCTCATTACTTCTTTTCCTACGCTCAGTGGAGATGGAGAACAAGTGATCACCATCCTCCTTATAAAAGCCCTTACTATGTTTGTAGACTATTATCAGGTCCCCCTCAGTCGTCTTTCCTCAAGATTAATATTCCCAATTTTTTTAACCTTTCTTCAGAGGCCAGGTTTTCTAAACCTATTGTCAATTTTGTTGCTCTCCTCTGGACTGTCTCCAGTTTATCCACTTCTTTCTTAAAGCGTGGCACTAAGAATTGGACAGAGTACTCTAGCTCAGGCCTTACCAGTCCCAAGTAGAGCAGGACAATTACCACCCAGGTCTTACAACACTCCTGCTAATACACTCGAGAATTATATTAACCTTTTTTGCAACTGCATCACATTGTTGACTTATATGCAAAGTTTGATCCACTATAACCCCCATATCCTTTTCTGCAGTATTACTGCTTAACCAGTTAGTCCCCATTTTATAGTTGTACATTTGATTTGTTTTCCTTTCTAAGTACAGTACTTTGCATTTGTCTTTATTGAATTTCTTATTGATTTCAGAAAAATTCTCATATCTGTCAAGATCATTTTGAATTATAATCTTCTAAAGTGCTTGCAACCTCTTCTAGCTTGGTGTCATCCTCACACTTTATAAGCATACTCTACTCTGTTATCCAAGTCAATAATGAAAATATTAAATACTCCAGACCATGGACTGATCCCTGTGGAACCTCGTTAGATATGCCCTCCCAGTATGACAGTGAACCATTGATGACTATTCTTTGAGTACAGGCTTTCAACCAGATGTGCACCCACTTTATAGACATTTCAGATGTTTATGAGACTGTCATGTGGAAGTGTCAAAATCCTTACTAAAATAAAAATATATAATGTCTAATGCTTCCCTCCCACCCCCCCATTCACTAGCACATTAATGTCAAATAAGGAATTAGTTTGATTTGGCATGATTTGTTCTTGACAAATCTATGTTAATTATTCCTTCTAACACTATTATCCTCTAGGTGCTCACCAATTGTTTGTTTTACTAATTTGTTCCACTGTATTTCCAGGTATTGAAGTTAGGCTGATTGGCCTATAATTTCCTGGATCTGTTTTGTTCCCCTTTTAAAGATAGGTACTATGTTTGCCTTTCCCCAGTCTTCTGGGACGTCACTCGTCCTTCATGAATTCTTGAAGATAATCGCTAATGGTTCAACTAGTTCCTTAAGTCCCCTAGAATGAATTTCATCAAGCCCTGCTGACTTGAATACATTTCACTTGTATCTAAATATTCTTTAACCTGTTCTTTCCCTATTTTGACTTCCGTTCCTTCCCTATGTTAATATTAATTGTGTTGTGTACTTCGTTACCATTTACCTTTTTAGTGATGACTGAAGCAAAATAGGCATTAAACACCTCAGCCTTTTGGATGTTCTCCTTCCCTGCTAAGTAGAGGACCTACACTTTTGACTGAACCTGAGCCCAGTGTTAGCCAAGATGGGCTCAGTTTTGGGTCAGTGTGGCCTGATCTATGGTCTTCTGTTGCTCTCAGTCTTTTTATGTCTCATTAAAAAACCCATTTCAGCACATGAAGAAAATGTTATCATTTGGATTTCAGCAGAGCCCAAAATGTGCTCAGTGCTCTCCAAACATCTGAGAAAAATACACAGTTGCTTAAAAGAATTGAAAATATGACTAATTGTTATTTAGTTAAAAAAATCCTTCCTAGCCCCTTTATCTTCTTGTGTACAGTAGTGGACTTTGAAATAAGTTTGAAATAAGTACAGGTAGATCCTAATTTTAGATGTATTTAACTCAGATTAGCCTTGTAGTAAAAAAAAAACCAAAAAAACCCTTAAAACTAGTAACTATAAACTTAAAAACATAGTAACTTAAAAATGGATGGGGGCAGGAAATAATTGCCAGTTTAAGTGTTTCTGTTGAACCGTCCTAAAAAAGCTGCATTTTTGTTGTGGGAAATGGCTGTGTGCCTCCCAGAGAATATATCTTGATCCTGACTTCTATAACTTGACTTCCTTTATTCTAAATGCTTCATTATCTTATGTGTTTGCAAATCACCTGAAGAACAAGTGAAAAGTAAACCCAAGCCAGCTGCACTGTGGGCCGTGTTGTGCCCCCAGGGTATTCCTTAAATGGAGACCTTCACAATACCTCTGAAAATCCAGCCATGTATTTAGATGTCTAACTGTGGCCCTTGATGTGTAACTTCGAGGCTTGAAAATGTTGACTTTAGTTTGTATTTTGGACTTGAATCTCCTCTGACTTACAGCAGTTTGACATAGTGTAAGTCCATCTCAGAGTAGAATCAGGCCCCTTGTCTATAATATTAACAGGTTGTGAAAATGCTTCTTTCTTCCACATAAAGCCAGAGCCTTAAATTCAGAACACATAAGAACGTAAGAATGGCCATACTGGGTCAGACCAGTGGTCCATCTAGTCCAGTATCTTGTCTTCCAACAGTGGCCAGTGCCGGATGCTTCAAAAGGAATTAACAGAACAGGGCAATTATCAAGTGATCCATACCCCATCGTCCAGTCTCAGTTTCTGCAGCAAGAGGCGTCAGGACACCCAGGGAATGGGGTTGTATCCCTGACCAACTTGGCTAATAGCCACTGATGGACCTGTACTCCACATCACCACAATGCCTAGGGAACATTAGAGACAGCTCATCAACCAACCTTTTTTGGTCTGTACATTTCTCCAAAGTGACACCTTAGTTCCTCCTTAATGGAAGGAGTTTCCAGTAGGATCCTACAGGGATTGGCTCTTTGGCCCTACGCTGTTTAACATTTTTATCAATGACCTGGAAGAAAACATAAAATCATTACTGATACAGTTTGTGGATGACACAAAAATTGGGGGAGTGGTAAAAAATGAAGAGGACAGGTCACTGATTCAAAACGATCTGGATCGCTTTGTAAATGGGGCACACGCAAACAAAATGTGTTTTATCATGGCTTAATGTATTCATTTACATTGTAGACCATATTACACAGTGGTGTACAGTATCCTGGGAAGCTGTGACTCTGAAAAAGATTGGGGGATTGTTCTGGATAATCAGCTGAAAATGAGTTTCCAGTGTGGTGATGTGGCTATAAAAGTGAATGCAATCCTAGAATGCATGAAGAGGGGATTCTTGTGCAGGAGCAGAGATTATTTTACTTCTGTATTTGGCACTGATGTGACTGATGGTGGAATAATGTGTCCGTCTCTGGTGCCCACAATTCAAGAAGGTTGTTGAGAAATTGGAAAGGGTTCAGAGAAGAGCCACAAGAATGATTAAAGCATTAGAAAATATGTCTTATAATTATAGACTCAAGGAGCTCAATCTATTTACCTTAACAAAGAGCTGGTTAAGGGGTGACTTGATTACAGTCTATTAGTACCTACATGAGGAATAAATATTTGATAATGGGCTCTTCAGTCCAGCAGAGAAAGGTATAACACAATCCAATGGCTGAAAACTAAAGCTAGACAAATTCAGACTTGAAATAAGTATAAATTTTTAACAGTGAGAATATTTAATTATTTGAACAATAATAACCCAAGATTGGGTTATTCCTTGTGCACACAAAGCCGTGACATTACTTCGTAAGAAGGAATAGTTCTGTCAAATGAAAGGCCTGGTTAACGGGAATCAGGCTTTGATGTGTGCATAGAATGAGTACCTGGGAAGTGTAAAGCTTGAAACAGCTTAAATGTGCCTTTTGGTTCTGCCCTGGTGGAACTGAACATCTGGGATGGTAACTCAGTGAACTGGCAGTCAGGAAGTACTGTCGTGTCATTGTCAGGGACTGGCCATTGCTGTTGGGAGCTAATGTGTACTGATGTGCTTGGGCCATGATGAGATTTTCATCGGCCATGGTTTGTGACTGGCAAGCAGGTACCACAGACGGTATAGCAGTTGGTCTGGCTCTGATTGTGAGGTGCTGCACCAGCCTATTGGATAGTGTCAACTCTGCATTAGGGTGATTGGTACCCACCTCAGCATGCAGCGTGAGTCTCAGTCACTTCTGCCAGGCTGATTTGTACACTGTTGTAGGGCGGTTCTTCATCCTACAGTGGCAGACTAGCATCCTTGCAGTAACTGCTGTGATTCCTTCTGCAGCCAGGGGGCTTATTGGTAGTCTGTTGAGAGACTTCCCCAACCAGGTCCTACCTCACACTGACATGTTCTGATTTTCCTGAAAGATCCTGCAAATGCCATCTGCTTTATTTGGTCAAGGGGCCCTTCTGCTAGCCATATCTACTGTGATCTGCCAGTCTTCATGCATAAAGCGAGTGGGTTGGGAGAAGTAATGCTACTTTGTTTCAGAACGTTGTGATAGTTTCCCTCCCCCAACATATTTTTATGTTAACAAGGGTGATTGGGCCCAATACATTTCTAGATATTGATCTGGGTACCAGGAAAGAGACAGTGTGATGTTCATTTAAAAGAAAAAGAAAAACAAAAACAAGCAAAAGTAGAAAAAACAAGCATAAGTAAAAGACTCTAGAATACAAGTCACATATCCCCATTTCCTACATCATGTCCCTCCTTGATTTTGAAATATCTAATGCAACATAAGGATGAAGGGAAAGAGAGAAAACAAATAGGGAAAGAAAATGCTGAACAAAAATGAGAATTGAGTTACAATTCCCATGAAAACAAGTACATCATTAGCAGGATTCTTACTCCTCGGTTCTTGCAGCGGGTCTGAAAACATGTAGTTTTAAGGAAAATATCCATTAAGGAAAAAACTGAGGCTGTAATACACTATTTAATTTCCCTTTGAAGCATTGTCTTTGAAAGCAAGATATTTTCTTCCATTCCTGTATGTATTTTCCCACGAGGGGATTAATATTTAGAACGATTTAATGTAACGATGATCTCAGTAGGGTTACACTATGATGAAGGCATTGCCGACTCTCTCCGGGTATATTTGAGGATATAACCTTTATGGCTGTCTCAGGGTTGCTGACAATGAGGCAGTGATTCTGTATCATTACCTACAGTAGTGCTGATGTGATAGCAATTACTCCCCTCGGTAGGCAAATGCACCCCGACCAGTCTTGGTACTACAACCAATACTGTATAAAATGCATCAGGCAGATAGTTTGATGGAGCTTCAGTCTGCATGGAGTAGTGATATGTTTCTTTGCTGAAAGAGAGCTAAGCTGTATTAGCTTGTTAGTGTGGCATAGCTGAGGCTCAGCTGGTTAATGTTTCATGGGCAGTGCAATTGAGTTTGAAATAGCCTACAAGATATTACTATTCCTAGCACTAGCTGGTTCATACAGTGGGCAACAAATGCTATATGGTAGGTTGGTTTTTTTTATTCTTCATGTTTTATGCATATTAAGATTTACCCTCACATATTGGGTCCCCCTGCCCCTGCAATTCTTCTTGCCTTTGTCAGAAGCACCAAAACTACCTAATACTGCATCAAAAATAGCCATTTGGAATGGACAGATTTCAATTTTTTATGAACTCACCAGACCAATCGGTAATGAGTTCTAGTAATTTAAATAATAATTAGTTTTGGACTCATCCTGTGTTGAGATATACACATCCACTTCCATCTCTGCTAATGATAGCCGAACACCTTCATATCACATCCAGTGAAACCAAACATCCTGCTAGGCAGGATAACCATATGGGGTGAAAATATACAAAGCTTTGGTCCAAGGCCCATTGAAGTCAATGATAAGAATTCTATTAACTTAAACAGGCATTGGATCAGCCCCCAAATGCACATAGGTGATAAGTCTAGTAGTTTAATTGAAAAAATCATCTTCAGTGATTTCAGGAGGCAGTTGATCTAGCATCTGAAAGACTTGCATTCTGTTCCTGGCTCTGCATCCATTCAAACCTTCCAATAACACAATGTAGATAGTATTGGTAATTGGAAGTTAGTACAATTTCCATGTGTCTGAAATGAAATGCCCTTCCACAAGGCATTGTGCATTGGGCTGTGTTGCTTTTTTCAGATAAAATATAACATTAGCATATAGAAAAAGAGGCATTGCCATCCTGGATCCAACCCAAGGTTCATCTAATCTAAAATTCTATGTCTGATAGTGGCTGATATTAGAAACATCATAGGATGGTGAAAGAATAAGAAACACTGTAGTAGACAGATGTAGGATAATCTGCCCCCCAGTAAGGTCTCTTCCTAATCCCTAATAGTTAGGAGTGATTTAAACTCTGACACTTCAGGCATTAGATTTTCCAAAATTGTTGTTAGTATTTACTATTATAACTCTGGATATTCTTTTTATCCATATGTTTCTATTCCTTTTAAAAATCTTGCTTAATTGACAACTTTCCTATAGCAATGAGTTCTACAGTCTCACTACATATTGGTATTTCCATAAAGGTATTTCTTTTGATCCGTTTTGAATTTTCCATCTTTCCATATCAATTGCCCCTTGTTCTTATGATATGAGCTGGGGAGGACAGAAATTTCTGATCTTTCGTCTCTGTACGTCTTCATTATTTTATAGACTTGTGTCATGTACTGCATATTGATTTTACTTTTTGCCTTCCTGGCTCCCTTTCTGTTCAGTAGTACGCATGTCTAATACTTTTTTAAGTAATGTCCATGCCATCTCTAAGGATTTTACTTCTTTTATTTTTGACTTCAGGGCCTTGTTGACTATCTTCCTTCTTTTATTAAAATCCCCTTTTCTAAAATCTAGCGTCACTGTCAGTTTTTTAGTACCTGACCTGCCCACTAGGAGGTTGAACCTAATGACTGTATATTGTGGTCACTATTAGTTAGCGCTGTCTTCATTGCTATTATAACCTGCACTCGATGAATTAAAGCTAGCTCAGGAAGACTAGCCCATGCACAGCTTTTGCTGTGTAGACATGCCCTTAGTGGCTCAGCTACCATTACCTGACTACTGGTTTCTTGATGTAGTGGTGTGTGATGGCATTTGACATGTTGCTTCCATCAGGAACAATTACACTGTAATTGCTCAGCTCAGAATGCACCACGTTAGTTCTAACATTGTTACCAGTTTCAGACTAAAACAATCTTCCAAATATTCTAATTCCAGAGACATGGGCAAAATCCTCAGCTGCTATAAATCCAGTGTATCTTCAATTATTTCAGTGGAATTACACTAAATTACAACAGTTGAATATGTTGTCCATATTGCCTGTTTTTCATCTGTAAAGCCTACTGGGTGACTCTGGCTATCTAAGGTAGTTATAGGGCACCATCACTGTAGTATCCGCGTACCTCACATGCGTTGAGTTATCCTCATAACACCCCTGTGAGATAGGACCATACTGTTATCCCCATTTTACAGATGGGGAACTGAGGCACAGAAAGACTAGACGTGGCCAAAGTTGCACAGAAAGCCTATGGCAGAGCTGGGACTTGAATGCAGTTGTTTCAAATCCCAATCTAGAGCCCTAATCATTGGACTGTCCTTCCTCTCTCAGTGCTGAATGGCAATAAGATACCAGACTCAGAAGCAGGCAATTTTAGCAAAGTATTTCATGCTACGGGGGATATGATTTATTCAGAAGGCAACTACTGAAGACTAAAAGTCTTCCAATCTGTGATGAAGAGCTAACCTATAGAAAGAGAGACTCAAACTCAGTGCTTTAAAATGTGTCCGTACTAGCTGCTGAAAGTCAACTCTTTATAATGGGTCACTGCAAGCCCTTCAAAGAGTCAGATGAGCTGCTTCGCCATGTGCTACTCTCAGATGTTGGAAACAATCCATTTGCAGTTTGTGTGGTATTGCAGGGTTCAGGTTTGACATGACTTGCAATACCGTGCATGTCCACACTGCAATGTACTCTGAAGGGTACTTATACAGAAGTGGCAGCACCATGTGTCCTAAGCTCTTTATAGCTTCTCGGATTCAGATAATGAATATGCCGCCATCATATCGGTGTCTCTGGATCGACTGAGCGGTCTGTGTAGACCTGCTCAGTCGATCCAAAAATCGACATACGAAAACCACCCTGGTAAGTGGCGTAGCGCTGTGCCAACAGGAACGCTGTTCCCACAGCGCAGTGTGGACGGCACGAGGAACAGACACAGCGAAGTCGACAGGAGATACGCAAGTGTTTTACGTCACTTGCATGTCTCCCATCGACTGCCGCCGAATCCAGAAGGTAAGTGCAGACCAGGCCTAAGCTGCTTCTCTGAGCGCAGCTGTATATGACCAAGAGGGATGTGGCTAGGTGTGCAGATAAGGAGTCAAATCCACATGGCTAGGAGGTGGGAGGGAAGAGTTACCTTGTTCTCCCTACAGTCAAGTGGGACTTGACATTTGAGGCAATGCAAGTTTCATGCCGCATTAATAAGGACTGGATCAGTCATCTGGAGAACCTGTTGAACAGCAGGCACCAGATCTCCTTACAAATGATGTGTGGTATTTGTGGTAAACATAACTATTTCTTCATAAGTAAAGATTCATTTGTTGACCAGAGCTTTTTTCCCAAGGGCTTTTTCAAGTAGTGTAGCCTAAATCCGAGAAACTGATCTATGTGAAGAGTGTAACGTTGATTTCTTGAGATTTCTAAGAAACCCGAGGGAATGTAAAATATGTTCTGTACAATTTAAATGGAAAGATAATGTCTCCTGGGTTTTTGCTCTGACTAGCACATCATCCAATTATATGAATAATTTCTCCCAAAAAACTTCATAGTAGAGGCACCATGCACTTAAAAAATGTGACATAGTTCTTCAGGCTGTTATCTTGGCTTGAGGCTATTGTTAATGTTTTCAAACTGATAGTTTCCAATCTCACTAAAATCTAAAACTTTTTGAATCATGGTTCACAGGAACAATTAGAAAATAACGTTGTGCAGATCTATTTTGTCTAAACAGTCTCCCTACAATAAGGTGACATTTACATGCTTCAGGCACCTTGTTTTAAAAATTTTGTTCCTTTCTTAAATCTATTGGAGCTGTTTTGTGAGTTTAATTTGTGACGGAATTACACTCTGGAAATGTTTTGGAAATCAAATAATGATCTTTCTCCAGATTCTTAAAGCGTTTGAAAGAAAGTCAGACTGTGGAGTGATAGGATATAATAAGACCTTTTGTAAATGTCTGCTTCTTGATATAGAATTTTGTGAATCACTTTATTTTAGTGCCGGAGGATGACTGTTGATCAATTTTTTTTTTTAGATACTGTTTTTGTAATAAAAATATTTTTTTTGTCCTTGGAATACTCAGTTCATTACCAAATTTTTTTTAAAGTGTCTTTTACTTAGTTCCCTTGCTGTAGTCCAATCTCGTTAGGTGAAAGAGTTGTATTTTATGTGGCCAATCTTACAATGTGCTGAGCGCCCTCAACTTCTAATGGCTCCGAAGGAAGTTGAGAGTACTGGGAAAGACTCAGTCCCTCACAGGGTCAGATCTTTGACAGTAATGGTAATCATCCTTTATGAAGTAGGATCAGTACAGTGGTATAATGATCCGTTGTTTTCTTCCCAGAATAAATCCACTCTTTCCTTTTCATTCCTAGTATGGAGGGAAAGGGCCACCTATGATAAAGCAGGTTAAAGTTTAATAGCCTCCTTGGTCAGTGGATCTAGGCACAATTTTCAGTCACATATTATTTCAAGATATTATATCCTGACAATAGTTATCTAACCAGCAGTGGATTTTGACAAGACCAGCACAATGCAGAGGGCTTGATTCAGTCTGGAGCCTATACTCAGGGTTGGACCTACCACGAGGCACATATGTGCTTTCTGTTCAATCCAGCCCAGCCATATGCTCACATGGGCCAGCTCACCACTGGGCTGCCAGCTCCAGATGGGGGGCAGGGAGCACAAATGCAAGGATTGGCCTCTGGGTGCCAGAGACCTATGATACGCCACGACACTGACCTCCCTTACAGTGGTGCTCTGGGGGTTAATTCATTAATAGTAATATCATTTAAAGAATTTAGATATAAAAAGGCTATAACTGATCATTTCATGTCTCCACGTCAGGAAGAAGAAGCATATATTTTAATGTTTTTCAGCCTTATCCCATGCAGGTAGGGATAATTTCCAGGAGGGAAGTTGTGGATAACTCTACCTCCTAGTTCAGAGATACTAAATTAAAATTATCCCTGGTGTAATAGTCACTTTCCACTTGTAGTTACACTAAGGGTGCATATGGGCTGATTAATAATTAGGTACTAACTAACATAGCATAAACTTGTCCTCTCATTGGGATGGCATTCCTCTATCCATTAGCCGACCCAATCTATTCAAACAGTCTATCATGTGGAAAATATTCCACACAAGATATCTCCCGCTCTAAGGCCACTGTCCTTTACAGTCTTAAGCACATGCTTAATTTGAAGCCAGTGGGACTGTTCACATGCTTAAAGTTAAGTGTGTGGATAAGTTGTTTACAGCATCAGGGCATTAATAATCAGAATATTACAAGGTTTCCACCATTCCTGAATCTGATACCATTTTTATTAATGAGGTTCAATGAAAGCTCTGGCTTCTTTACAGTGAAGCAAAAACCAACTAAAGATGAATAGTATTTATATTGATGTGATTTGATTCAGCTGTCCTTCCAAGTAAATCAAAAGTATTATATTGTCCCAGGCCTGCCTGAGGGTCATGTTTACTAGGTCAGAACAGATACAGAGTTCTGGAATAGATCATTTTCCTGTCAAATGCAAAAAACTGCTAATAGAGCAATCTGGGTAAATGTTCCTTTGTGGTGTCCGATCAACAGGACACGGCATGTCTTGACATTGTGTGATCAGTCAGTCCTCCCACAGAAACCCCCCCAGAAGGATTTGGGGGTGGAGAATCTCAGTGAGACTCCGCTCATGAAGCTTTCCCCAGATAGTGCTAAGGGTGACACGGTCACCCTGTGAAAGGAGCAGAGGACACTGATGGCAGAACCTGGGGATATGCAAAAGGCACCTGCTCTGAGGTCCCTTGTGCAACCTCTAACTCCCAAGTAACACAGCTGTGCCGGGAGGCTCTGCTGAAGAGTGCTCTGGAAATACCTATGAAAGTGTGCTCACTCCTTCTACTGATCCACCCCGTCATCCTCTTCTTGCCCCCTTTCCAGCCCTCGATCCCTAGACCCACAAGGTTTAGATGAAGGGGGAGTGAGTTATGGAGACAGCACACTGCTCCCTACTGTACATGCAGGGATTTCTGTGTGTGTGTGGCGGGCCCCTTCGTTATTCAGACCTCAGATCAGTCTATGGTTCTATGCTCGGTGTTGCAGGTAACACCAGATCATACCAACAAGAAATAGTATAATGCATTTCACCAAACTGAAAAACAAGGAAACTGACTCACGAAATTTATTTTATGGCCCCAACATGCTACGTTTTAGATGAGCGGAGAGCATTATTCAGACAATTATTTCAGCCTTCCTACTAGTTTTAAATGTCAAAAAGCATTGGTTGAGATTTTCAAAACCAGCTGGGGCTATAGACACACAATCCCTATTGAAACATATGGTGGTGTGTCCCCACATCCTCTAAGCAGCTTTGAAAATCGTAACCATTATTTATAGTTACTTTTATTTATATATTTATTAAAAAATAAGGCATTTCTAGGCACCAACCACTGCAAGCCAGGCTATGAATGCAACCAGACAATAACAAGAGTAGTCTCTATATGTACCCATTCCCCTGTGGGAGGAGGATCTTTATAAGTAGCAGGCCTTCTGCTTTCTCCCATCCATATCTCATCCCGTTATGCACCTGCCATGCAGGGAGCTAATGTGTTCTACATCCCCATGCTATAAAGTGGGCTCACTCAACTGAGGAGCTCCCCTAATCCTGACTATCCCCGACATAGCTGCTGAGGGGGCGCTTTAAAGCCCCAGACAAGGAAACTGAATTTGCTTTAAATTTTTGCTGTGGCGGGTGATTGCAGGACGGAATATGTTTCAGGATGCAAGTGCATTTAGTTCAGATTAGACCCGGTCAGGAATTTTTCATGGAAACTTTTTTTCGATGGAAAATAGGGTTACCACAAAATTGAAGCTTGCTGCAAGAAGGTTTTGATTTTGCCGAACATTTTTTATTTTCTGCTGGGAAAATTGAAATAAAATATTTCATTTCTGGTTGGGTCACTCCAAATAGAAATATTTTCGTTTGTCAAACAAAATGTTTTGTTTCATGTTAGTTCGACATGAATGTGTCCGTCTGAGCTTCTGAACTGCCTCCTGGAAACTCTAGTTTGTGTGCCTCATGCCCCCATTCTCTTTCATGGGCTGGGCTTTCTGGCTGCACTGCATCTCCCATGATCCACCATGGTCTGTCACTCTAGCTGAACTGCTCCTGTGCATTATGCCGTGGCTGTGATGCATTATGGAAGATGTAGTCCAACTGGGGAACACGGCCCATAAAACAGGGTTGCCAACCATCCCTAAATTTACAGTCAGTAAAAAGTGTACAATTTTAACACTGTCTGTAAACCCGTAAATAAATAAACATGTCAGTGAAATTGGGTAGAAATAAAACATATTGTATTTTGACATTTATTGTCGTCATTCAGAATCACTTCTTGTATCATAAAACTACACTGACCATGACTTTATCAATTTCCTGTTTTCTATTATTGCACACACCCAGTGAACCCCATTGATCAATTAACTGCAGTTAAAACAATTGCGTCATTCCGGTGTACAGAATATCGTGAGTGAGTACACACTTTTGTGACATTATTGTATTGTTTATGATATTTTTAGTGATGTCAGTAAAAAAAAAATCAGCTTCAGATCTTCATGTTAGTAAAACTAAAATGCAAGGTTTGCAACTCTGCCCATATAGAAGAATGTTGGCATGAAACAACCAAACTACAACTCCCATGAGTCACTTTAGCATCTCAGTTTAATGCTGACACAGTTTAATGTTGAACTGACTTGCAACTAGGCATTTTGACATGTCCAAATCAAAATTTCTCAGAACTTTCCAGTCTGTGAAAAAAATTGATATTTTGGCTTTTCATCCTAATTCAGGATGAAAACAAATGTTAAAATATTGGAATTTCCTATCAGACAGAAAATCCAGTTTCTATCAGCTTTTGATAAGATTAGTAATATGTTGTTTTAATGCTTTTGTCTAAATACCCAAAGAATGACTTGATAGGTGTGTTTAAAAATCAACAACCCGTAAATACATATGAGGCAGCTTTAGCTGGCTCCAGTTAATTTTCATTCTTTGAATATTTACCTTCTTCCAGATCCAAATACAGCAACCCATATAACCTTTTTTCTCCCCAAAGAATACATCATATAGACTTCTGTTCCAAAATGCCAGCCCGTTAAAATATAGTGGCACACACATTCAAATGTGTAAATTAGCAGTGGGAGAGGAATTCTGTAGCAGCAGAGACATTAAATCGGACAGATGGTATATTCCCAGATGAACCCAGAGAGGGAAGACACAAGAACTGTGCCCTGAACAGCTCCCTGCACCTGAGGCCAACTCCAACATGGTTTAGAGTGTCCCAGCTGTAACATCCTCCAAGAAGCTGGCTACAAGTGTAATGAGCACTAGAGTGTAATGAGCTCCACCATGCGCTTCATCATGAGGCAACACCCCCAACCCTCTGCTTTGGGAAAATTTCCAGCTAGGGAAATCCAGCTGCTTTCTAATCCCTTTTGTCCAGAGGGGCTGTATTGTAGCTCTAGAGATGGCTCATGGAGTTGATTAGGCAGAGGAATATAGGAAGGCTCTCACTCCAGAAGTGGTCAGGTCTGTGAAGGGATAGAGTAGGCTGGTCCATGCAAAGTGAGTGAAGGTAGCAAAGAGAGGAGTATAGTCCTGTGGTGAGAGCACATGGATGGAGGGCTCTCAAAGCAAACCTTTATCTAGTTCTCTTTCACAAAAGTGATGGGTATTTTAAGGCCTTGAGAATTTGGCCCTAGGACCTCAGCATTAAACTGGATCCTTAAATGAACGAGGAGTCAATAGAAGGATTGGAAAATCTGGCGTTGTGGCTACACTTCTTTTTTTATATATGAGATTGGCAATTAGGTCTCAATACAAAATTTGGCATGATTTAAGACAAGCTTGGGAGCATGATTTGAATTGTTCTTAAAGAGACAATGAATGAATCAACCCTTTCAAGTATCACTACAAGACGGTTGGCATGCCTCGAAACTTCCGTATCCTTAGATTTGGAATCACATTGAATAATTGCCTTTTTACTGAGCGCTTTTGTTTAGTGCCACGTTTTCAGTGTTGACACCTCCATTAAGAGTAGCAAGGGAATCTCATTCTTCAACACAGGAGATGTCTCTGTGGCAGGGAGGAGTGGTGTGGCATGAAGTCCCCCACTTTGTATTTTCAGCCAACAGCACTGTAGTCCTTTTTGATTTCTGAACATATTGGGCCAGAATGTCAAAATAACTCAATTAATTACACAGACTCACACCACCTGAAGCTCTGACCCTTTATCATCAATTAAGTCTTCTTCATCTTGATCAGCAAATTTTCAGCAAGCTTGTTATGAATCCTCTGTCTCCACAAGGGTTTGTTGTGATTCCAAAGGGTGTAAGAATAAGCTTTTGCAGATTTCTTTCACAGGAGGCCAAAACACTGAACTTTGGTCAATAGCTGTCCTGGCAAAATAAGATGAATTGTGAATGTCTAGGGACTTCTGTAGTCTTTTATTATGTGTAATTTAGCTGATCACCATTTGATTATACATCATGTGAAGAATGAACCCCATATATCATTTTCTGTTGCATTATTGCTGCATTCCACTTGCATAATTTCTCTAAGCAGCACAATTCTGCTCTATTTCTTGATTTGATCATTTTTACTCTAGTTATAAGTCACAGCCATTTTGTAAGCCACAGCCTATATTTTGGCATCTGGATGCCTGGAGGGCATAAACAGGCCTACTAGAAAGGTCATTTGCCTTCCTTTTAAAGTCCATATAACTTTAATTTTGACTTTTTGATAGAGTTTGTTCAACTATTTTAAAGACTTCTCATAGCTGATCGTCAAGATCATGTGAGTTTCATACACATAGTTTAGCCTTTATTGAGATTTTTTTTTGTGCTATAAAGTGTCTAAAGAGTTGGATACACTCTATCTATCTTCGTGGTATATCCGTGATACCAGTGAACTCACTTGTCTACAGTCTTTTTTTATAGGAATGGCATATTGCCTTTTATTTAGAACATAGGGTGAAGGCCAGATCTCTCCAGTTATGTTCTTAGCACTGCTTCACTGGACCAGATTCTCTGGCCTGTGCCACTTATTTTGCACTGCCCTTAACTCCTATGCTGAGGATTTACCCAGCATGGAGGAGTCGTTAGCAAGTATAGAGCTGGCAAAGTCAGCTCTCCTGGGCCTCCAGGATATGGGTGTGTGAATGAGCTGGCCACCTCCCTGAGTGGCCCCTCATGGCCTAAGGTCGCTCTGTAGGCAGCCTCCCTGAGTTTCACCCTTCCAGGTGCTTCTTAAAGAAACTCCACACAAGCCTTTTTGTCCAATAATGCCCACACTCCCAAAATCTAATTTATTGACATAAGACACAATACAAAACTCAATGCGAGGGCTTCTCTTCTCCTCCTGAGTCTGCTCTCCACAACTTTTCCCTGCCTGGACAGACCATTCTCAGCCCTATCTGGCTGGCGTCCTTTTCTACTCCCATGGAATTTGTTCTACCTGGCCCTCAAATGTCTTCAGACCTCTACCTCTGGCTTCCAGGACCAAACCCTTCCCCCGGTCAAGGGTCTCCTCCTCAATGCAGCTCTTCTGTAGCTTCTGCCACAGCTTCCTATGGTGGTTCCTCCCTGAGCATCCCCTCTCCCCCACCCCCAGCTTCCTGCTGCTCTTATAGTGGAATCTCCTGTTCCCTGCTCAGGTGTACTTACTTAGTAACAAGGGTTGGCTGACCCCAGGTCTCTAGCCCTTAAAGGGGGCTTGTTCAGTCAGGGAAAGGTGAGGAGCACATGGTGGTTCTTCAGCCGCTACTCTCTTCCAGCCATCCTGTTTTGGCTGATTGACCAAAGAGAGGAGCAAAGTGAAGTAGCCAAAGAAAGGAGCTGAGCAGCTACTTTACAGCATGGGATTTTCCTGCTTCAGAGAAGTAAAAATATAGGCATTGTTTTAAAAGTGCCTAATTCTCCAACCACAGACTGGATTTAAAGTCCAGCCACGTCTACTCAGATACTATGTTGATGGGAGTCATATAAAGTCATATGTTCATATGAGTCATATCCAGATAGCAAACTATCTTTCTCATATACATGTATAATATCACAGGTCCCCTGAAATGAAGTTAACAGTGCTGATTGAAACATAACGATGCGCCCATTTAAAATCTGCCTGTGCTAGCAAAAGTGCAAAGATCCCATGAAAATGGTGCAAAGCATGAACAGATCCATTGTCTAATGTTTAATGCAAGGAATGTGCCTGCCAAATGACACACGTCTATATGTCAGTGGTTCCCACGCTTTTTGAGTAAAAGCCACACTAGTTTAACACTAAGTAAAACACGCACGCCTCACTGACCATAAACACATATAACCCCTATAAACACATATGATGATGATGATAATAATAAATACCATAAATAATAATAATAAATTACTCTTACTGGAGTAAGAAGCTAAGTCTTCCCAGGGGCAGCCACCACTGCACGTGCCACGTGGCCGAATCCTCCAGCCTTTGGGGGCTCAAACCCATTCAGATTCATGTTTAGCGCCACCCTCCGAGGCCTGGTTTGCACGCAGGTTTTGTACCAATATAACTATACTGCTTAGGGGTGTGAGTTTTTTACCACATTATTATTCTAGTACAAATGCTAGTGTGGACACAGTTGTACTGCTAGACAGGTGCCTGATCATTCCTCTTCCCATACAGGAATAAGCTATCCCAGTAAAAACCCTTTTCTACTACTAGAACTGTCAGGCAGGCCCTGGTGGGTTGGCGGGCTGTTTCTCTCTGGCTGGGCTCCCGGCCGGTGTGGGGCTGTCGGGGCTGCTCCTCTGCTCCGGCTGCAGTGCAGCTTGGCGTTGACGCTGCTCCTCCGCTCTGGCTGGAGTGGAGTTTGTGTGGGGCTGCACCTGGCACAGAGCTTGGGGGCTAAATGACTTCGATATTACTGAAGCCTCAAGGACCTCCTGTAATCTTTGGGTCCCCCCCCACTCCCCAGGGTGTACCGCACCCTCGGTTGGGGACCATTGCTATATATGATTATTGTGTCCCAATATCATGCATGCGAGAGCTTTGCAGTTTTGTCAGAATGAGTGGAGGTTACTACTTTGTATGAAAAGGATAAATAATCTATTAAAACAAAAACAAAAAGTTGATCCTGGACTTTAATCTAATGTTGTCAAATCCTTCTTCACAGATTCCTGTTATGGGAGGAGCCTTCATGGACTCACCCAATGAGGACTTTGGTACAGAATATTCCTTGTTTAATTCATCGGCCAATGTCCATGCAGCTGCTTCAATTCAGAACCAGCCAGAAGAGACACCCCGCTCCTCAAATGATGCCATATTGTTATGGATTGCGATCATAGCAACCATTGGAAACATTGTGGTTGTGGGAGTGGTGTATGCCTTCACCTTCTAAGGAGTCTGGAATACTGCAGGAATGGACGGTTATGAGCGTGTTTGTTCTGTGTATTTGTATATATATACATGTATAGCTATATAAATATATATAGGTAGACACATTTTGCTCATTAAGTGCTGCTACAGTACTGGAAATGAAGTGCAAGTTATTAAACTTGAACTTCAGTAGCAAGGTTTGGGTGCATTTGCAAATTGTGTGGAGGTGAAAGCTTCAATCAAGAACAGCCAGTACATGTTATCTATAAATTTGATGTGAAAGACCAGTGTTGATATTCTAAATACAAAATGAAAGTGAGATTTATATAGAAAGTGCTTATTTCCTATTGCTTGGATTTCCTAGTAGCTTTTCTGGTTTTTGTTTGTTCCTTTTGTTGAGTTTTTAATCTGCTTTGGGATGGGTATTTCTATCACAACATTATGTGAAAAATGCTCTGTATCTTATTCTGTCTGCAAATCTAGTTGTCCAGATGCACTGTATGGTGGACATTGGCTCAGTTGTAATTAGAGGGTTTTCAGGATTCTTGTGTGTAGAACTAAAATGCACACAATTAGTCAGCTATGTTTAAAGTGTAGATATCATTAATCTTAAAGGAATGGCATGCAGGTGGATGCATGGCTGGTTTGACTAAGACTCTCCTTCTAAAGTCAGTGAGTAAAGATGATAATCTGAGATTTAATACTGAATCTGCTTGATATTTCCAGAAGGAAGCCAAGCATATTGCATAGGGTATCGCAGTCTGTACGCCAGAGGATGAAGTACTGGCAAGTAAGTTTTAAATGGGAGTGGGAAAAGCTCCAAAATCCATCATACTATTGACAGCCAGAAATGTTCATGATTATAGTTCATTGAATTGACCCCTTCTAGAAAATAAAGACTCTGGCTCTTTCTGGTTCCTTAGGCTGAAATCCAAATTTCCCTCAATAACCATGTGGGCAAATAAGCATTATTTATGAATGAAAGAAATTACTTAATTAACATGCAGTAATTTTGCTGCCTAATTATTGTCAATGATTCATCTGTAGGAATCATCTAATCACAAGGATTACAACATAGTCCTACCGTGCACATACATAACCTCCCATGGTGAATTGGGTATGTAAGTTACTTACTGTGGTGGGAGATACGGAGCATTGAAGGGCAGTAGCTTAAAGGGAATTGCTGACAGAGCTGCAAATGTAAATTGTTTACATTTAGTCACTAATACGTTTCTGTGGGCTGTTAACAAGGGGGACAATGTAAAATCAATTGTGGTGGCAATTTTATACCGATATTTGTATTCAATGTTCTATTACTGGGTAACGTCTTTGTTGTATTAATCTTGTGAGCAATGATTTTTAAGGGCTGTATCCATCCAAAACAATCTGTAGCCTTCCTTGCCAATGGAAGGATATATATATATTTATATATCTTCAGCCAAAGCTCATCTGAGCTGTAAAAGTCTGCCCCATTTCTCCTTCTCTTTTACAGAAGGTGATAGATGTGAGCATGGAAAAATGGCAGTAGATAAATACTTTACACACAACCTCTGTGTACTGGACAGTTCTCCATCTACTCTTGTCCCGTGCAGATATTATGCTAATTCCAGAAGGCCCTGTCTGCAGTCACGGAGACTATTTTTGATACTTCTCTGCCGCTCAGCTCAAGGCTGGAGTAAGAGCTGGCAAATATATTTTGCTTCTATTTTTCTCTCTAAACCAGTTTTCCTGCAGGGTTGGTGGGTAGTCACACAGTCCTAGGCAATATGTCCTAAAACGAGCATTTCAATTTTTGCATTTATTTACTAATAGTCTGAGTGTTGGCCTGTAAAGCTGTCCTGGTTTTTTGGCAACTGGCTCACTGCCAGTCAGCCGCAGAGATCCTTGCTCCGTGAAATCACAGGAGAGGATTCACAAAGCCCTTGTCTAGGAGTCCTACAGTACTCCGTGTGGCTACCACTTGTGCAGTGCCATTCCAGAGGTTCAGTGATGTGGAACCTAACTCCTGATTAGGCTTTATGGATGATCAGTCACAGAATGTCTGTGACATGCATCTGTGAAGCTGGTATTTTAGATCATCGGGACCCCGTCCCCCCATGCACATATGTTTGCTCCATGGAATAGCCTGGTGAAGGAGATTTTGACCTCCCACCCTACCAACTACAGCTGTCAAGTGAAGTTCCTGATGCAAAGCCCATCTAATCATGCTTTGGGCAAGGGAAAAGATTTGGTCCTCAGTCTGCGTGTTTTTCCTTGGCTTTCCATTTTAATACACTAATGTATGGTAGAACAATTTAATTTTATGCCTCAGCTGTTTCAGGTGTGTCGCTAGCCTCCTAATTGCATCCGTTAGTTATTAATAGGATTTTTCAGAACCTCAATAAGGCTCTGCTACATCCTTCAGGAAAACTATTTTTGCATGGCTGAAAGCAAAGCCCTTTCAGCCTGATTAAAAGCAGTTAGACAATATTATATTTACCCAATGGGAATCTTTTGCTGCTCAATTAATTTGCTAGTAGACGGCTTTGCTTAAACTTTTTAGGATTTTAATTTAAATGAAATTAGCAAAGTTTGTTTTTGTCTCCCCAAGTATTGGACCATATTGAAAGGATACAGTCAGCCAGGAAAAAACATACCTGAGAATGAGTTGTTTTAAAATTAGAGACACTGCCATGTTGTGCCCTACTTTCATATTAAGTCAAGAACAATTGCAGGAAAGATTAAAAAGAACCAGTTCTCCCCCCGTCCTCTTCATATATATTTTTTATCATCAGAGGTTGACTTGCCAGTAGGGGCCTGATATAACTTAATGTAACTTAATAGGGTGGCATGTAAAACAGGGTATCTTTGGAAAATATTTGCTCCTGCCACCATCTCACACTTGAAACGACTGTAAATGTGCAGTTAGCATTGTGACTTCAAGAATTTCCACAAAATAAAAGCAGGTGCCTTGGGAACTTTACGATAAAAAATAGCCCTCTCCAGGGATATAAATGTACTGTCAGATGAAAAGTCTGGGCAGTTGTCGAGCATATTAGGGATGGGCTTCTACTGAGGCTGAATTCCCTCAAACAATGCAGATATTTAGTCCCAGAACCAGATTTACCTGTCTTCGTATTTATAACAGGACCTCAAGGTAGTATCTGAACATAAGATCCAGATGTGAACATAAGATCCAGTTGTGAATTGGAACTTCAGAACTTGGCCTTCTCTCTGTATCAGGCCAGACCAGAACATGGAACCCAATACCTCCACATATTGGGGAATTTCAGATTTGGATCCAGTTCTGCATCCAAACATTGCCAAATGGACCCAACTCCCAATCCTGACTGGTGAAAGCAGCAGTGCTGGGAGAATGAGTAGGGCCACGGTAGGTGCTTCTTTTACATCAGGAACTCTGCTGACTGGGACAAGATTCACATTATCGGAGAAGGAGAAGTACCTTTTACTACACTTCAATGCTCTTCTTAAGCAGGCGTACACTATGCCCTGATGTGCTGGCAGCTAGCGCTAACTGCTGACTGCACCATAGCTGCTAGCCACCCGTGGGTTGTGTAGCTGCCTCTTCCAACAGACCTCACTCTCTTTGAGATGTGGTATGAGCTACGCATATCAACCAGGGATTTCTGCCTGTGCATGTGTGTGATGGGGAGCTGTGCTACCTGGCTGTTTGTCCGGGCAGGAAGAGCTCCCCTGCACTTCTCCCAGAGCAGGGCTCAGCTCAAAGATTAGTTCAGGTTGGTATTAAAATAGAGGCATGTGACACAAGCAAATAATGAGATATTCAGTGACATGCAGAAAGTGTTCTCAGTTATATTAGGCCTCTGTAGTGGAGAATGTGGAACACCT
>ML675611.1:26107315-26128333 GCA_007922155.1 Mesoclemmys tuberculata | reverse complement strand
CTTATAACTCTAGCATAAGACCCCAACTGTATAAATGCCACACCTCACAAATGCAGGTAGTACAAATATCTGTCCTGTTCAAGGTTGTTAATGTACCTCAAGCTGATGTGCTGAGAGGAACAAAGAGATGGACTGGGTGATCTTCCATAACTTCTATGATCATGTATCTCACTATTTTAAGAATGATTTGACCATGAGCAGCCACCATCCCAGTTGAGCAGCCCAGTTGGCATCTTATCTTAGAGACAAAGGATAAGTGTTCCTCCATGTTCCTCCATGTCAGGAAAGAGGCAAGTTAGTATGCAGAGGTGAGCAGGGAAGCTGATGCGGCTGCCCCTGCTGTCTGTGTTCTGTTTAGCCATCCTGGCTATTAATCCAGAATGTGCCCCCAGCATGAACATTCCTTTAAAAGAAAATGAGAGAGGTGGAGAACATAACCTGTTTCCCGCACTCCATCATTCCCTTTGTTGACAAACTGACAACACGTAAAATGGAGGGAAGAGATGACTCGTTTTGCAAGCAATATCTATTGTCATTTAACAGGGCTCAATCCTGCACGCTGCTGCACACTCCAGTCAGGCGTTGAGCCCCAATGAGAGTTGGGGGCACTCAGAATCTTGCAGGAGTGCTCAGCATCATACAAGAATGAGATGAGAGAGGATACAAGTCAGACAAACATCCCCTTCAGATACACCCATATTGAACCAACTGGAAACTTTTCTA
Organism: Mesoclemmys tuberculata; assembly: GCA_007922155.1. NCBI lineage: Eukaryota > Metazoa > Chordata > Testudines > Chelidae > Mesoclemmys > Mesoclemmys tuberculata. The sequence continues at coordinate 26,127,610 of ML675611.1, read as the reverse complement.
CTGTGGGTGAGTCCAATCCAACTTACAGCTGCAGTCTTTGTTCAGTGAGCCATTATATATTTTCTCTGTTATTAAAAGCCTCCCCTGCTTAATATCCTGCAGTTATTCAAGGTCTTAATAACCTCTTTGCACTTTACTGCAGGGAGCTGAGAACTATTAATTTAATAGTTAATCTGCTTTTCACACCATATCCCCACAGGTATAATTTCACTGAGTTTCCTTGTGGTTAATCACATAAGTAGATCTGGACAATGACATTGTTTTAAAAAATATGATTTTTATTAATAAAAAGAATTGGCCAAAATCAGAACCCCAGGTAGAAACACTTCTGAGCTTTGCGGGTTTCAAGATATGAAACTGAATTTCATCTAACTAATGCTAAGGAAGATAAAGGGTTTCAGCTAATGGAATGAAGTGCCATGCAGAAATCAGTGCTCTGTTAAATAGCATCCTGTTCCTATTCTCTCAATTCACTTTGGTCTCTGGACCTCCCAGGAGGACATAGTGTACAGCAGCGGCTTCCTCATTTTGTTGTTGGGACTCCACAGGAAAGCATTTGTATTTATCCGGCTGGCACGCAACCGTGGCCAGGGATCAAGATTCAGCTATGTGTATTTTGATTGGCCACCGCAGGAAAAACATAGGACAGTTTATGCTGGGCATGGGTGGAGAGGGGTTGTCCCTCCTTAGCCCCAGCCTTGTGCACGTCCTACATGTGTTGGAGCATCATGGGCCCTGCTTTAAACCATGCCCGCTTCTGTGGTCCCCGAGTGGGTGTTGCTGGAGCACGCTGAGCTCCCCATGCCCACCTCTTTCATCCCTCCCTGCATCTGACACAGCCCCTGCACCACAGGCTGTGGGGTGAGGTGGTGTAGGAGGCAGCCACACTGACTATGGACTCCTGCACATATTGGGAAAAGCCAGCAGCTAGTCTCTGCTCCCTTTGCAGTGCCAGAAAGACACAAAGAGGGGGGAGTGAAGCTGAGAATCTACCATATGTGCCTTTGCAGAAGGAAGTGGGTGGCATTTTTATCTGGTCCCAGCCTATTCCACGGTATTTAGACAGATTCAATATGGCTTGGCCTGTGATAACAGGTAGGTTATTTTGGGTGTCAGGTATCCTAGTTAACTTTGTGATGTGCTGTGTTTCCTGTCATGTCTGCATTGACTAAAAGAAGCCAACACAAACCTGACAGGCTTACACAATGGATCAGTGATTTGATTAGCACAATTGACCTCTGTCAAAACTAACCCACAAGCTATGGTATTCGAGGCCTATCTGTGTTACATTAGAGCTGCTCACTGCTGAATATTCAGTGGAATGGAAGAAAATATTTACTTCTGGTTTTCAGGCCCCTTTAAACTGATTGTTTTTCCTCTTTTGTTCATTCTTTTTGTCCTCATCCTGCTCTTGCAGCCACCCATTGTGGGAACTATCATGACACTTAGCCAGGAAATTATAAAATCTGCTTGTAAGAGAAAAGCATTTAAGCACACTAGACCACCTTAGCATGTTGCAGGGTCCAGCCACAAAGACAGCTAGCATGAGCATAAACACTGTTCTCTTCTCATCTGGAAGGCGTAGCAGGGTCAGAAAATGCCAACAGGCCTCCATTCTGTCCTGTACTTCCTATCCAAGGTGGCATGTGACAGGCGGGCTCAGGGGTGGAGTTCTTCAGGTACAGAAAAGACTAAAGAGGCCTCCAATTTTGGTGAAATATGTGCGGAAAGATTTATTCTGCAAAGCCCTGTGTCAAATATAAAGATATATAAACAACAACAGCAAATTATATAACAGGCAGCTCTCTCATCTAGAAATAGCTAACTAAGAAGCATTATTTGCCTACTGCTAACACCACCCCCCAGCTCTTCGATAGAACTTTACCTTGCGAGTTCTCCAAGTGCTTTACAAGGGAGGTCAGAATCATTTTGCTCATTTCACAGCAGTGAGAAATAAGTCCCTGAGAAGTGAAGCGATTGGCCCAGCATCATCCAGCAGGCCAGTGGAAGGGCCAGAAATCAAACCCATGTCTCAAATTCCCAGTCTAGTGCACAGTCCCTAGGACATGGTGCCTCCCTTGAGCATTTTACTTCAAATGCACTTTCTAAAGATACGTCTAAAGTATCTGGCTATAACAAACCCAAACGTAACATGACACGATCCCTTTATTTTGATCTCCTCCCCCTTTGCACTTAAAATGAACCTGAGGAGCAGGTGAGTTAATTCCCAATCATGCCAGCCAGTTGACTGGGAGCCAAAAATGGCCTTCATCTCTCCTCTTTCAATTTTGCAGGCCTTCCACATACCGCTAGAGAAAGTCCCGGGAAGCAAGGGCATCTTCCCTTCTCATAAGCAAGTGTTAGTTATCAAGGACCATGCAAAACTACACAATATTTCCCCAAACCAGAGAATAAATTGGGGGCCACTGAGTCATGGCACCACTATGTTGGGGTTCTCTCTGAGACCTCTTTCCAGTCAGCTTCCCAAGAACTCCGTTCAACTGCAGACCTTGTCACGAAGGTGTCTGTTTAGCGTACAGCAACACTGTGCTGAGTTGATTAGACTTAAACGCAGGGGGTGGACGCAGGGTACATCACTCCTCCAATGTTACACAGACACCCTTTCCCTTTATATACGGTCACATCTCTCATTGCATTTACTATACATTGCATCACACGTGTTTGGATTGGCTTGGTTACTGTGTAGGAACCAATCACTGTACAGCATCCTCTGTTCACGTCTTGTCCCCCCGCTCAGCCATCGTTACATTCCTGACTCAGCTTGTCGGTTGTTATCTTATTCGTAGTACATGGTTCCTTAGGTGTTCCCCCGGTTACCTCAGATAGTTCAGACGTTCTCTCGTAGCTTACTGGCCCATTTACTTGTCATTGTTACCACAAATATTCCATCTTCAGCCTGCTGATCAATTTACCTCCCTAATCCTGTTTTCTAAGAAATGAGGCCTCCTCCATATTTAATCATCTTTAAATTGTGTCAAGTCAGGTTTACATTCCTGCACCTTCCCATTTACAGCATCATCAATATTTGTACAACTTACACATGCCTGCTGCTCGAGTCGATAGAAACCTTAGCTCAGCCTTTATCAGCAAGCTGGCACCCACAACTGCAAGCTCCCACCTAGCTAGCTTTTAGTAACCAGCCTGCTTTTAATCTCAAAACCCAGTCCTCATGTAATTCTATAGGTGGAACTAGGAGATGATGATGACGAATAGAAAACGGGGTGGGGGGAGGAGAAAGAAGGTTGATGGTGTAGCATTAAGAGTCACATCCCAGAAAGTGGAAAATTATGCATACCCACATTGTTCGTTTGTTTCTGGTAGCACTCACAGTGCGCTAGGCATTATACATACACAAAAGAAAACACAGCCACTGATTCAAAGAGCTGCCCATCAAGCAATTCAATTTAAAGGGTTCTGAGGATAAAATTCTTTATGAAGTAAGTGTTCTAAGAATAATGCGTGAAATCCTAGTTCTGTTGATGTCAATGGCAAAACTCCCGTTGGCTTCAGTGGGGTCAGAATTTTACCCAATGTGTAATCATATTCCTTAGTGTATCTGTGGTCTGAGCAAAGGTGTTTGGAGATCACATTTCAGGGTATTTGTGGCCCATCTTATTGCTAGTAAGTATCATAACTCTAGCAGCCAAGACTAAATGCTTTTGGATGCTAAATACTGACCAATATAGTACTGTTGAATACTGGCCAGTGTGGTACTGCATTTAAATATTCTAAAAAGCACTGGAAATGCAAATTTTCAAAGCTAATGCAATGCTGGACTTAAACAGTAATTTGCTACAATTGGCAGCAATATTTAGTTGCTATGGGGAGAATGCTTTCTGTTAAAGGTTGAGGTAATATTTGTGTATCCAGAAAACTGATCCAATCTTGCTCCTATGGAGCAGGAGAATCCAGAGCACCAGGAATATGGAGACTTTCTTTCAAAGTCTTATACACTTTGTCATCCTGATTTTTTTCCCATGTGTCTGGAAAAGTGATATTTTTGTAAAAATTATGGGAATGCGACAATATAGACTGCTCATGCTTTATGGTATTTCATTGGGCTATGGTTAGTGTGGGTAGTGCAAATAGATCAGACAGATTCTATGGGTCCCTTTTCCATAACAGAGATAAAGATGTAGTACTGATACTACAGCAATGTATGGCATTACAATAAAAGCATCATAATGGATTTAAACTGCACTATGCCCTCAAATCCAATCAGTCAGTCAATCATATCAGTTTCTTTGGGTGACTTTTCAATACACACACTTTTTGTGATGTAGTAAAATCAGACATTTCTTTGTATGTTATCATTTGGTATGTGGACCTGTCCCTAAATATTTCCCTACAGTTCCATTTTACAGTGTGCTTAACTCTGCCTCTTCGAAAAATAATGAGGGACTAGTTTTGATACAGATATTGATATCTGTGAACTCTTTTCCTTTTGGCTGTTCTTCATTTTGCATGGGGATAGGATTGAGCCCATGAGGGCAGGAATGAGGCCAGAAAAGGCTAACATATCATTCAGTTAAAGAAAAATAACCTGAATTGAAATACTTCTGGAGTCCTATTATAATTTATTAACCAGGACCTCATTGTGCTAGAAGTGCTCCAAGCACAAAACAGAAAGATGATACCTGCCCCCCAGAGCTCCTAAGCCACAGATGTTTAAAACCCACAGATCTCTTTTGTGCTCATGTGTGCACTAAAGCAGATGTATGAACATTCCTAAATGCCACTCACCCACCTCAACACATGGGGCAGCAAGGGAGGGACACCTGGTAGCTTCTCCCCCACTTTGGAGTCTCTGGTGCACATTGGAGGAGGAGGGCACGAACAGAGCCATATCCCCCCATTGCAGGAATTTAACTTGGAACCATGCGGAGCCTCTTTCGGTTCTGTCCCAGCAGATGATATGTGATCATCCCTAAATCGCCTGCTGAGCAAAGCCCAGGGACATGGAGTCTTACCTGGAACTTTTCTGACAACTGAAAAAAAAATGAATAGCGAGGCAGTGAAAAAAAACCCAGTGAAAAGGCAACTTCCAACACAGCCTGATCCTGCTACCACTGGACTCAATGAAAGCAGACTGTTAAACTACATTACTCACATAAGTAGACCCTTTGACGTTAATAGGATTACGCATCTGAGTAAAGTTAAACTGTTGGCAGGATCAAGGCCTAAAATTCATACCGGGTTATTAGGTTCCTCCCTTCACAAGAATGCCTACAGCCCCAGTGCTGCAGGAACCTGGCCCCCTTGTGGAGCCCCCATTGGCCTGACTCAGGTTCCCATGTGATACAGGTATCTACCTGTTCAGGACAGCTTGCAGGATTGGGGCCTTAAATCTTTTTTATTTCTCTAAAATCTTTGTTATTTAAAAAGAAATTAGATCAATGTATTTTTAAGGGAATGGGTAACAGAAAATCTGAGAATTTTGATAGACAGGGCAGGGAGTGTATAATGTAGCAAATTTGTAAATTGCCTTCTCCTTCCACTACGCTGCTTGATTGAGGAGCACCTGAACTTAACTGAGTGAACTTGCTTCAGTTCTGAAGTTTTCAAGCCCTGAACTGGGTGCAAAATCTCAGCAGAGGTTTTAGGTGACATAAATAAGTCAAACAGCTACCTTTGTTACCTAGCTTTCAGTGCATTTATTTTTAATTTTTTTTTCAATTTTTGTTAGCTTTCCATTTTATATATCACTTGCAGAATTTTTGCATAAATTCAAACAGTAATTCCATTGAAGTTGTCTACACCCAAAAGCTCGTTGTTTTTGGAAGCTGAAGCCTACCTTTATTTAAGGCACAGGCTTTCACAAGAGTCCTTTGGTATTTGATGCCATTTTTATTAAGTATCTTTGACAATATAACTCTCGTGTTTTTTCTTTGCTACTTTTTTCCTTGCACTACTTGGTTTGCTTTAAAGGGGCTTCACTGTACTGTTTTATATTGTATGGGTCAGTTTACAAAAACTTTATTCTTGTAATGAATTGTTCTTGAAATGTGGATTTATCTGTACAGATAAAACATTTGAAAATAGTTCTGTGTCTAACTGGGTTTTTCATAATTTATTGTAATCTTTACTGGTTTAGTAAACAGAAAAATGTTCTTCTAAGCTTGTGCTATGTTCCTTTCCTACTTAACTGGCTTCACTATGTATGTACTTATTACTTGTTTGCTCTTTTTACTATGATGAGAGTAATGAAATTTGTTAATGTAAGATTAAATTTGTGCTTTTTCTTGATAAAGTTCTTGAAATTAACCACAGTAGGATGATTTTTATTTCATTCTTTCGGGCTTTGGGTTATAATTAAAGTTGAGTATATCAGTATAGTAATAATGTACAATGTACAGATCTTCATGATTTGTTAGTCACTGAGAATTTATTAAAAATAAACTAAAAACATCATTTAAAATAAATGCACAACTCATCTGTTACACACAATACCAACCACAAAAGATGTAGATCCATATAGAAAACAGGTATACACACTTACATTCCCACTGTACAACTAGATGATCACTGTCTCCAGCTGTCTGGGAAGTTAGTTAGTTTAGGCCTGATCCCCCAACCCCATGTTCACTATAATAGGAATCCTGCTTGCAACCCCTAAAAACCATTCTGCAGTAGCAGGTCTTGGATATGCTCCTCCAGTTACGCTGCTACCATTTCTCATAGTCTTTTGCCTCACAATGGATATTCCCATTCTGAAAACTACGTAATCTGGTAATGCACTCTTGGGTCTCTCATCCCCAGAGTGAGATAAAGGGCTTTGAGCTATGTCAGTAGCATAGTTAAAGAAGCCTGTCCTGCTCTAGTGCTACACAACGGGGCAGGAGTAGCTCTCTGATTTCCAGATGATATTGATGGGGGAGCAGACCTACTGGCTGACCTCTAAAAGTATGTCTACACTGCAGATAGACACACATGGTTGGCCTGTGCCAGCTGACTTGATCTTGCGGGTCTCAAACTGAAGGGCTGATTAATTGCGGTATTGATGTTCGGGCTTGGGCTACCGTCTGAGCTTTGGGACCCTCTCACCTCACAGGGCCCTTGAGTCTCCAGCCTGAACTCAAACATCTATTTTGCAGTTAAGCAACCCTGCAACCTGAGCCCTGTGAACTCAAGTCACTTGGCATGGGCCAGCTGCAGGTTTTTAATTGCAGAACAGATGTTCTCTGAAGAAGCAAGATGAAGTGGAAAGAGGCCCAACCATCTTCTCAAAAGATGTCCAAGAGGAAATCCAACCCTGTTGAGAAGAGGATAGACAGGAATGCTATGAAACTCACCTTTCATGGTTTCAAATAAATATTGATCTTAATTTTGGGGGGGTTGAGTGAATCTGAAACCCAAAACTCACAAATCTGCATGGATGGTAAATTTGGCTAAAACTAATAAAAACCCAGATCTGCTGATATTTATCGGGCACAGTGAGTATGAATCTCAAACTCTGGAATGAGTTATGTCATTCAATGGAGCAGATTCACTATATTTCAGCCTGTAATGCCTAATCATAGTTCCTTCAGCTGTTGTCTCTGTGGAAATCTGGTTGCACATTCAAATTTTTACAAATGTATGGAAAATTTGAAATAAAAAACAAAGGGACATATTGTGTGAAGAATAATTATAAGTAGCAGTGAGAATTCTCCTCAATAGTCAAGGAGAAAAACAGCCATCCATTTACAATGAAAGCTCTGTCAATTCTGACTAGCATGCAACAGTCTACTTGGATAGTGTGAGTATTATAAATATTCTTGAGTTCCAGTTTCTGCTTAATCTGAAATGAGGACAGTGTCCCTTAAATTAGCATCTTCTGTGGAGAGACTCACAAGGAAAATCAGTCTTGCCTTTAAAGTTCTGATAGTCAGCTACTTCCCTGCCACTCTTAGGATTTTTGAATCACCTAGAATAAAAAACACATTGCAGGTTTCTTTGTCCTTATGAGTTGAATTTACTGCAGAAGCAGCAATGTGTGCTACCTTTCCAAGGCCAAACTGAGATCATGCATTCTGTTTTGAATTGGTATTTTAAGCAAGTCTGCAGTGTTTGTGAAAGGCAGTAGGCTGGCAGTGATGGAAGATGAACTCATCTTTAGAGGTTTTTAAGATGCGGCTTTGACAAAACCCTTGCTGGGATTATTTAGCTGAGGTTAGTCCTGCTTTGAGCAGGGGATTGGACTGGATGACTTCCTAAGGTCCCTTCCAACTCTAATATTCTATGATCTACTTACACTATACAAAGTGGGTACCATGGCAGCTGTTCCATCAACATGACTCGGCCCTGACCTGAAGTGATTATGTCTGTAGGAGGCAAATTAATTCAACTGTCCTGCCCAGTCAGTCCTTGTTCTCCTTGCTGAGCCTGCCAACGACAGAGCCAATTAAGGCCAATTGTGACCGTGGTTTTTCTTTGTGCTGAGTGAATAATTTACAACAAAGTTCAAAGGTACATTTTGAAATTCTAAATACATGAGATCATCTGATTTCCTAATTCTGCACATATTCCAAGAATTCTAATAGATTAAAGGCAGAATATCCCTTTAGTGAAACTGTGCTTGTTTTTCCTTATCATAACACAACAATCCAAGTGTTTTCAAATTTTATTTTAATTGGTACTGAAGTAAGGTTCACTGTTCAGCAATTTTCAGAATCACCCCAGTGCCCTCTTAAAAGATATCATATATATCATATGTCGCTTATATATTTCAGTGGTTCACTTTTTCAACTGGCATCACTAACCCCCAGGTTTGCAGCATAGCAACGATTTTAAGGAAAGAGTACATATTTTTGTTAGCAGCTCCACGTCCTTCAGAACTGTTGGGCTGGGTGACTTGTTGTTCTTTAATTTATCATGTTGTTCCGTACTCCTCTCTTGACACCAGAGTCTCTGACAGTGTCTCGTCTTTATTACCTGGAGAGAGCAGATTTGGGGTAGCTATCTCCACAACATCCTCTGTGGTGGTAAATGATGCAAAGAAGTTAAATAATTGCCAATGTCTTTAATTGCTTCCTTAACTCCCTGGTAATTCAATGGACCCACCAAAGCTCCTGAAGATTTTGTGCTTGTGATATATTTAAATCATGTCTTTCTTTAGGTAGGTGCTGTTAAAATTGCTTCTTAGCCCTCCTGTTTTTCACCTTGCATGTTACCAGCCATAGATTTTTCTGCCTCTTTCTGTTATATTGTTTTCACTTTGGCCGGATCCTATCTTTTGAAGGATGTTTGATTTGAGTACTCTCATGGACTTTGCACTTTACGTTTTTTGGTTTACTTCCGGCTTCCTTTTTAGTTCTGGGGTATGTATGCCTTCTGTGACCTAATTATCAAAGGAATTAAGTAGCTTCCATGTTAAATATCGACATTCTAATTTCCTCATTTTTGACTTTAAGGTGGTTTGGATGAGCTTCTTCATTCTTTTTTTCTCTAAATCTTCTATTGTAAAGTTTCATGTCACAGTGCTAGTTAGAGCTGATCAGAACCAAGAATTCCCATTCCACAGGATATTCCAGCATTTGAAATAGATAGATAATCAGAATTTTGAAATTTCATTTAGGACAAACTGAAATGACATTTCATTTTAACCTTATCAAAATTTTGTTTTGACTGATGGAGTTGCTTGAACACTGCCAATAATTTCCAATTAATATAAATAATATATACTTAAATAGTTTTTATGACCTCCTCCTCCCAAAAAAACCTAAAACTTTTCTTTACTACATGTTACTTTCAGCAATTTTATCTGTATACACTGCATTGTGCTGGAGTATTGCTTTAATTCAGATTGCATTTTATAATTATTCTGAGGTGCTACAAAAGCATACTGAATATGAACATATATATATATTCTCCAATAATGGAGCTCGGCAGGTATTTTTTGTGGAACAGATTTAAGGCAAGAGCTTTCATGCAAGCCTTTGTGCAAGGAAAGCGGGGCTTAATTTCCAGTCAAGTATACCTTTTTTCATTCTCACATGCATTTTCAGCTTATTTCTGTATCCTCCTGACAAATATATAACAGATTACTTTTATTGTTGCATTGGCAGCTGCACATTATTGTTTAAGTCAACCAGCTGTACTCTTATCCCGAGACAGAGAGAAATGGAATTCAATGTGGAGGACTGTTTTCAATCATATTAGCGTTGTTCTTCTCAGTGAGGCATGTAGGGTACATTTGCAAAATCCCTAAATAACTTAGGAGCCTAAGTATTGTTTTCAAAAGTGGTTTAGGCACCGAGGCCCAGATTTGTAAAGATATTTAGTCATGGCTGTACTCTTATAATCCCAGTGCAAGAAGTTAATAGATTTTGGAAGAAAAGGAGTGTCTATGTTAAATAAACTGTTTGATGGTGTTTTAATCCAATATATTGGAGGCTTCCAGAAGATGGTACTGTGGTTTTTCTATGTTTTACAAAGGATTCTCCAGGAGGATGGGAGAGTTAAAGTAAGGAAACTGCTGAAAGAGGAATAGTTACCACTTCTCTGTGTAAAATCTGCATGCACTTCTAGTAAGACTTGAAGACAGCACTCATTTTCTCTATTAGATTGGCCAAACTATGTGAAACTTGCTTGATTTAATGACGAACTTGAGACTCAGAAAAGGTTTGTCAGATGGTTCTGTTGTTTGACGAACTTTAGCCAAGTGTTCAATGAGCTGATCACTCACCGTATTTTACATCAAAATCTTGACAATTTTGTCAAAAGCCCACAAAACTGGGTGAACATTGACAGTATTGACTGGGTTGTATGCTGCGTTTTGGGGCTCATTTGCACCCAAGAACTCAAAGGGAAATACAAGGGCTGCAAACCCACAAGGACCAAAGAAACTCTGCAGATGAATTCACTGTGATTTTTACATAGTTGCCTTGTTTGCATCGTGCAGTGAATAGCGCCAAAACTAAGAGTGTCCCAGGGCTGTTCCTGCTATACTTATTCCCTCGCATCTTGAAGCATGAGTCAAGCTGCCTACTTTCCACTCCTGAAAACATCCCTGTTTATAAAACAGCAGTTCTGTTAGACAGTGCAAAGAATAATGTACAGATGGTCAGTTAACCGAGGATTGTTTAATTCTCCTTGCAATATAATGACTTTGCAAGGGATAACTACTACAAAGCAGACAGCAAAAGGGTATCTGAGACCTTCCTAAGCAAACATTATTTCTGACTTCTCAAGCAGAGAAAAGACTTATCAGTAAACAACTTTACAGCTCTGACTGAATACAGGCATTGGATACCAAACCAATTCCCAAAGGCTGAAGATGACCTAACCTGCACTGCAAATGAGCTGAAGCAATAACTTCCCCAGTAATTTCAATTGAATTGTGTAAACAGCAGATAGCTCACTTAGTTAGAACATCTGGGGAAAGGACTGCAAGAGGTTGTCTTGATTTTCAGAGTATTTTCTGATATGTTCATGATTTGGATTTTTCCATCAATTGACATCATCTTAATTTTCCTTTGATCTAAATTAACTTTGACTGAATTTTCATATTTTTGCATTCTCTTAATTTGTTATTTCTTAATCATATCAAAATGTCCAAACGAGTCAAAACAACATTTTTCTTATCAACTGTAACTTCTCAGAAGTCTACATTTTTATGCCCTTCTCCAGATAGGCAAGAAGCTTTTAAATTACTCATCTTTTTACACATATACTTTTTATAAAGCTGGTTAAAACTCAGGATTTTTGATTTATGAGAAATTCTGAGTTTTCAGAATTTAGTTTTGTTCTGAATCAGAACAAAACCAAATGTTTTGAAATGTCTTGCAAACCAGACATCTGGTGTTTCAGAAACAAAACATGATGCCCTGGAGTGGAACTGCTGACTGAAATTCACATTCTTGACAGTAGCAGAGTTTTTGTAAGACATTTCAAGTTCAACAGACCAGCAGTTTTTCCATGAAACTCTTTCTCCAGAAAATTTCCAACCAGATGTAATTATTTATAGTTATTGTGATGGGGTTTTTAAAAAGCCCCTCAATAATATTGTATTTAGGCCCAAATTTAACAAACACTGAGCCAGCAACAAATGCATGCAGGTGGCTTGCAACATCATAGGCAATATTAAAGCTTTCATTGCTCGCTTAGGGTGCAATTCACTGTTGAGCAGAGGGCCAGCTCAAGTATGGCCATCATTTATGTCCCCTTACGCCCTCATTGCAGTGTTTATCTTGAACTTAAAGTGATTCAGTGGCCATGTGACTTTCACTTTTGAGTTGTAATCCTACTCCTATTGAAGTAAATGGAAAGCGTTTTATTGATTTGAATAGAGAAGGATCTTTGTTTACCAAACTTCTGAACCTTAGTGCTCTTCATGTCCCATTCTCCTCTTGCTACAGAAAGTCAAGCCAGCTAGTTCCAATATTTTAGGGGTTAACCTTATTTCTAGTTTGGGTTTTTCCCTCGCCTCCTCTACAATGCGGCTTCAACTCTTGTTGTTCCGGATGCTGTTAATGCCCTCCACTCATCAGATCATTTCTCATCTTTGAAAAGTATATTGGTTTATAGTTGCAAAGATTTCTTTCTATTACAAAATGATGCAGATTGTCTTATGAATAATTCTTTGAGGGATACATCACAATACTGAAGGCTTTTTCTTTTCCCTCCAGGCTTTTGTCGCTTTAGTGATCAGCCTTGATATTACAATAATCAAATATTCTCCTTTCTCTATATCATCAGTTGTGACTCCTCCCTAATGTAATTTTATAGCCTTGAGATATCATTAGAATTCAGTGCAGAGTGGGGAGTTCTCCACTGGAATGCTTCATTATGCACTATCAACTAATCATTATAGCATACCATCATGACATTGAATTATGGTATGTGTCTTTTTTTCTTTCTAAGTTGTAAGAGCAAAATGCTCTATATCCCCTCTACCTCTGGGGTTTGAATCACACTACACCTCAGCATCCCCTCACAAAACTAAAATGAAAATTGAATCAGAAATGGTCTTCCTGCTTCTCTAACCAGGCAGTGGGAGGTATTCAGCATGGTTATACTTTTTAATACAGTGTACCTTTTACAAATTTCGTCCTTCTGTGAAAGTCTCTTCCTTATGGAATAGTCCTTCCAGGCCTTAAATTCGATGAATAACCTTTTAGTGATTTTTTTTTTTTGTGAATAATCCTAAAAAATATAATGGAAATTTCTCTCTCTTCTATGGAATAATTAAAAAAAATATAGAAAGGTTATCATATTCTATTACATTCTATAGATTTTCAGAGTTAATTGCTATAGAACTCCAGTAAATTTCTATAATCCATCCTTTTTTTCAGCCCTACAGAGGTTTAAATTGGACGTAAGTGGTGCTGGCCTTCAGCACAGCATTGAATTTCATTCTTAGTTATTAACTATTTATTAACGATCAACAGAATTGTTGACTAGACACATTATTTTCTTACATAAGTATTAAAGGCGAGGGTGACCAATATGGGATTTCTTAGTTTGAGTTTAAAAAATACATAAACGGAACCTTCTGTGTTAGTAACCAGCAAAGCATACCCCAGGGAACACATGGAGTTGAGCTAGCACATGAACTTTGAGATCTACTGATGAAAAGCATTCCGTAAGAGCGAGGTATTATCGAACATCCTGTGATGTTTCCATACACAGAAAGTAAAAAATATACTTCCCTCTCTCATTTTAGAGTCAGAAGAAAAAGAACAAGAAATAACAGAAGTTCAGTGTGCGGAAGAAAGCCCAGCACGTGCCTGCTCTGCGGAGCATGGTGGAGCAACGTGGAGACAGGCAGAGCTCTTAAATATTTAAAAATGCAGTGGCCATGGAAACAAAGGCATCAAAGTTTCATGAACACCACTCTTTGAAGAAAACCTTAATTTTAAACTGAATTTTAATTTAAATTTAATTTAAACTTAATTTTAAACTGAATAATTAAACTGAATTTGAAATAACAGCATCAACGTGTGGGCTGCTTGTGAGCAAATATCCCGTGAACAAATCTGAGGACTTTAGCTCCCTGTATTTGACTCACGGCCTGCTTCTGTTCTCCCAGGAGTTTTACCCCAATATAACTTTATTGGGCCTGATTCTCACACTCATTCACACACCTGTGCAAAGTGGATGTAACGTGCTAAAATATCAATCAGAGTAGCATTTCATACCTGCATTGTACAGCTGTTAAATTACTTCATGTGGTGCAAAGTAAATCAGCTCCGTTGACCTCATTGGAGTTACTCCTGAGCTACACTGCTGTGAGTTCAGAATTAGGCCCTCGGTCTCACACAGAGCCCTGAAAGTGCTCGTTAGGCTTTCAGTAAAATGCAAGCCTGGGAAAAAAACAAAGCAATAAATCAGCCACCAGGATTATCAAACTGCTGGTACAGAAGCCAATGGAGCTTGAAACCCTTCATTTAAAGAATTACCAATATTCCCATCATTGTTTGCATTTGCAGCATTATGACCAGGCTCTTCCTTCTCACACGCATAGTATGGAAGAGCAAACCTATTTGGTAGCTCTTGCCAATGTTTTTCTTTATTATAAGCTCTGCAGGTATGTAGGAAGGAGATGGCAGGTGATGTTGCTGCCCCTCCTCCCCCGGAAAAGAAGTGAGAGAGTAACTACTGGTAACTTGCTCTAACTCTATAGAAATTTTCAAAGCTTTCGTTGAGGACTGAGCTTAAGAATCAAGCACTGGCCATGAACCCCAAATCTCCCTGTGTGAAATCCTGGCTCCACTGCTTTCTGAAACATCTTTCTCAGCTTCCCAGGAGTGATATCCTGTCCCATTAAATCATGTACTGGCAATGAAATACATTTCCTTCTCCTTGTTGTGGGCTTTAAGTAGACCATGTCTAAATTTGAACATCCAAAATTTGCCCTAGTTTATTTTTCCCCTGATATCGCTTTGCAAAATTCATGAAGTGCTTCATGTACACCTCTTTGCTGAGCAAATGCTACAGTGATATTCTTTGTAGTAGGCAGAGGGGGAAAAACACAGCATACCTTGCCTCAACTTAGAAAGGGGTGAGGACAGGCATCAAAAGCCAAGGGAGGCTGAGTTTTCACAGACCCTTCCCTGTTTGTGAACAGAAGAAATTTGCCCAGCTTCTATTTTGTAATCCAAAACCATGTGAAATCTGTTGGTGGTTCCTTACTCCTGGAACTCAGCCCTGGTTCTTTCAGATTCACAAACCATTCTAGCAAACATGGGCCTGGTTTCTTATGAATCTTGGCAGATTTATGGTTTTGCATCTCTACAGAGCTTGCATCTCAGCTGCTCTTTTGCTAGTTTTGTTTGGTTTTATGATTCAAAACCCAGAGATGGCAACAGAAAGATTCTAGTTGGCTTTACTGGGCATGGGGCTAAGCCTTTGTTTGAAAGCAAGTGTAACTCTGCATTTGTGAGCTTTGCTTGGAGGCAAAACCTCAAAGGAGGTTGATGACATGATCCCTGATGAATAGCAGTAGCCAGCTTCTGCCCAACTCTAGCGAACAGCCCTGCCATAGCACAAGTGTGTGTGTGCACGTCCATGCACACGTACGCATATCTTTGTGCATGTGCACAATGGCAGAAAAAGACACTTGGCAGAGTCACAGATTTGAATTTCAAGGGTTTAACACGTTAAAAGAATTCTTTTAATTAAGAAAATACTTTTAAAAAGTCTCTCCCTTTGACGAGCCAAATTGCCATTGTTAAGCTTAGCGTTCCAGAGCAGCTCTATAGCGTAACTAGCCTCTAAGTACGTGGCTCAGAATTATGAACACAGTCTGCCTCTGTCCTCTAAACTTTCTATCACCTATGGATTAATGTAAAGGCTTCGCCTCAGGCTTTTCTTCTCCCATGGAACATCCTAACCTTATCAGATTTTCTCCTGCATATGGTTGTTCTCACAGCCATTCTTCATGTTTTCAGCTGTGGGAACTCCTGCCACATGCAGTAACTGTAACTCAAATGATGCCCTGTGATTATCTAACTTTTGTTTTTCTCACATGATCACTACACAACCCTTAAGCAAATTCAGCCCAACACTAATGTGTTTTACTTCGGTGGGAGACCGCAAATAGCATCACTTATTGCTAATGCAATCAAAAACATGTCCCTGATGCAGCATCTTGGCACAGTAGAGCATTTCTGCCTCAGTCTAATCCTTGAGCATTCTAATGAAAAATCTTTGCTTAGACCCACTAGATAGTACAAATGCCTCCAGCTTCTTAGTGAGCTGTTTCTCTCTTTCCTTCTCCATCCGGGCTTTCCCTTTAGTGAGAGAGGGGACTGAGCTGTGAATTGACTCTGAATCCAAACTTTCCAAAACTGAGGAAAGATGCAGATTAGGCGATCTGATCTGGCTCAGGCCCATCCCCCATGTGAATCTTCACCCAGTGTATCAGACAGTATTTAGTCAAGAGTCGGAAATGGTTTTCCTGTCGATTCAAGCCCTGTTTCCATTTCTGGAACTTTATTTACTTTCCTTATGGGGAATGGTCCCACCAAAACTCCAGCTCTATGGTATCTGAATTTTCCAAGTGATCCCTGTGTTTAGAATGGGTGGGAACTGAAAAACCCAATCTTAATACACCACACTCAAATCTGAGGCGTTTAAATGTTGCATCTTAACCCCACCTCGGCTTGTTGTGAGCCCTTTCACTTTTGCCAAAGATATTTTTCTCTTGTTCTTCTTCATATGGCTGATGTAAATATAGAGCAACAACTGTAATTTTCTTGTTCAGTTACTTGAGGGGATGCGTCATTGTACATCTACATTCTTATTCTTTAAAATACTGCAGTGTGTTGGCACATTACAGCCAATCGGTATGTAGGACATCTTAAAATTAGAGATGTGTCAGTCATAACATAGCCATGATCCCATTCTGCCTGCTGGCAACCACTTTTTATACTATAAGTAACTTTGTCCATTAATTATTTGCCATAGGATGAGAATTATCCCGCACATTGTCAGGAGCTAAAATAGTTAGGGGTAGTTTGTTTTTTAAAATATATATTAGAAAAGTTTTCTCCTGAAAAATTACCTGTAAGGATCAAATGTTTAAACAGATCTTGGCAGCGTTTGGTTCAACACTTGAGTTATAGCTCGAACTAATAATGCTGTGAAGCAAAGCTCACTTGTAACCATCAGAAGCAGACTGCTGCACAGACAAGTTATTAATTGCAGTATCTGGGCCTCAGTTTCTTCCTAATCAGTTTTGCTTTGGGTAAAATTCATCCCTGTGCAGAGGGCACACTATGCTTCTCTCTGACAGTTACCCCCTTTTTTCCATTAGCACAACACCACAATGCTTGTGCTGTAAAGACTATGAATGTCTTTCATTATTCATTTCTTTTTTGGTCATGGAAATATTTTTCTTAGGCTGTTTAAGAACCGTTCTTTATCATTTATAATGATAAAAACAATCTGTGAATTGTTTCAATTCCTTTAAAATGTGGGTCTTTAAAAAACAAACAAATCCATAGCAAGCATTTCAGCAGCTGACTGACTGTGGAGCCTCGATCTTTTGAAATCACAGGTGTAAGGAAGCATCTTGATTAGTTGCTGTAGAGTTATTCCAAGAGGGCCCAATTCTGTCTCCCTTACACTGTGGAAATCTGAACATTCACTGGACACAATGAGACTAGTTGTATAGTTCGATACTACCCTGTGTGAACAGTGGTGGTTGACTCTGGCCCTAGACAGACAGCGTTTGGCCGTGTTTCCATTCTGTTTCTTATGCACTCGTCCAACGTTGCTTTCATGCTCCTTCACCTCTCCTTTCCAGCTGCAGCCAGATATCCATCCCATCTCCTCATTCTTCCCCCCTTCCCGTATCCTGAACATAAGAGGGGTCGTTTCTTCCTAGCAAGCAGTGAGCCTCCTGTTCTTTGCCTGCCTTGCTTCCTCTGCAAGCTGGCCTCTTCTGCATGTAACTGTTCTTCACCAGGCCAGTAATTCCCAGCGCTGACCAGTTGAGCCACTTGCTGCCTGTGAATTTTCTGTATGAGGCCAGGGATGGGACCCAGCAATAAGAGTAGGGGCAAGTCTCTCATCCAGAACAGGGAATCACCGTCAGATCAGGCTCACACTTGCTCTGTCCAGGAATCCAACAAGGCCCTTTCCCCTAGCAGGTCAAACCCTCTGGCCAAGTTCCTTCCGATCCAGAGAAGCGGCTATCCCTGATCTGGAGAACACTCAAGGACTAGCCTGGGAGCTAAGAGTTAAATGCCCGAAGAAGCTGAGACACGCTCCGTCAACACAGGCAGAACCAAGGACTCCTCACAGCCTGTTCCTGTTTAGTCTTTGGAATGAGATTCTGATAAGATTCCGATAATACTATTTTGGAGATAACTGAAATCTCCTTAGAGTGGAGTGAGAGTAGCCAGAAGATGCAGTTTTTAGGATCTCAGTGTGGTAATCAAAGATTTCGGTTTGTCTTATTTGAACTGCACTGATTGCCATCTGCTGAGTGTTTAAATGATGAATGGAATATTTACTTAATGAAAAGCCAAAGGAAAGAGCAAATAGAAGCATCTGATTCATTTAAGTCTATTTTTTTATTTCCGCTTCGTTACGAGGTTCCTGAAATGTGTGACTGCCTTGCAAGGAATGTATCATTTTTTATGTGGGAGTTCCAAGAAATTTCCCCTATGGAAAAGAAGAAATTATTATTAACATTAATGATGATAAGATTAAAAGAATCAGACTGTTGACTGTTAGAGATTTCCTTCCTCAATAACAGATCTGATAAGATGTTATTCTATAAATGTCTGACCAGGAAATGTCTGAGAAAAAGACTATGCACTAACCAACAAAAGCTTCAGTCAACACATGATACTAAATCATGCCCACAAAATAAGAAATTCTCGGCAAGACAGATGGTAAAGAAGGGGGAAATGTAGCAGTTTCCTACAGGTTTGGACTTCCTGAATTAAACAGCTCAGATGATCCTAATTTGTACAATGGCAATTCCATTATCTAAGCCCCCACCTGCACTGTGGAAATGGCTCATTGCTGACAACTTTTGGCATCAATGGATCCACCTTCAGTTAGCGTTAAGCATAGGTTAGGAGGCAATTGTGTCTAGTAGCTAGCGCATTAGCATGGGAGCTGGAGAACCTGGGTACTGATCCTGGCTCTGCCACTGGGCTGCTGTGTGACTATGGGCATGTCACTTCATCTCCCTGTTTTCTCTCCCAGTGTTCATCTGTCTTGTCTTTTTACAGAATAAGCTCATCAAAACAGAGACTGTCTCTCATTATGTGTTTGTACAGCGCCTGCCACAGTTCAGAACCGCTCATTCAAAGCTGGGGCCTCAAGGCATTGATGGTAACATAAGCATTAGTAATAACAGACATGACAAAACCATTTCCAGCACCATCGCAGAAAGTGTGACTGGCGCCATGGCTTAGATTCTCTGGTCGGTTCTGTAGTGGCACTTGGATCAATCTGGGCTGTTCTAGATGCCAGCAGCTAACAGTTCTCAAAGGACAGTCTGCTGGCTGGAGACTGTAGGAGCACCACGTGATACAGACACTGTCCCTCTGCCAGGGATGGGTAGAGGAGGGAGGTGGTTACTCCATCTCTGCACTAGCTAAGAACTCCATTTTGAGCTGGGAAGAGCCAACTGCCTTCCAGCCTCTTTGTCATGTCTGAAAGGAGCAAAGAGCTCAGATTGCACAAGACAATCTGGCCCAGTGTTCCACCTAAAGCTTCAGTCACGTCCTTCTCATAGCAATGATGAACAGAGTTTTGTCCCATCTACACTAGCAATTATACCATTTTTGACACCACGGTAGAAACATAGGGCCATAGCAGTTCCGTGTGGAATGCAACACCCTGTTCCCACTTGGTTATGTGTTTCCATCACTTGCTGGAATTTTTCCCACCCCTCTAAACTAACCATAAACAAAGCGGTTGTGTTTCTCTCTCTGATTTATAAACATGGTTTATACACAGATGGAGGGTTGGTTGGGTGGGTGGGTGGGAGGGCTTGCTGGTCCCTTTGGGTTTCTCCCTACTGCTTTACTGGCTGATTAATATGCTCTCGGACTATTTTACTGTTACTCGGCCATATCACCTGTCAAGATGTTTTTAAAAAATAAAAATAGGGTTTTTTTTTTAAATCTAGTTGAAGTCAGAAAATCCATTAGGCTGCTGTCCAATGTTTTCAACTTTGTTTTAAAATGGCAGTGCCTGAAGAGGCGAGGAAACAGAAAAAGCCAGTGTTGTCTTTTGCTGAATGCACACACAGAGGCTACATAACTGGAAAATGATGTCCATCGCTCTGAAAGTGCACAGGATTTTCAAAAGAATTCAGCCCTGTTT
>ML675611.1:26068930-26086673 GCA_007922155.1 Mesoclemmys tuberculata | reverse complement strand
TAACCTTTCTAACAGTACCTGACATGGTATGTCTTACATGAATCACTATGATTTTGACATATTAAGGTCAAATAACACAAATGCCCCCCCCCCTCCTAATGCAGCCCGCGTGACACCTGGGTTCTAAGCCCAGCTCTAAAATTGACTTAGTATATGGCCTAAAGCAAGTTACTTATGTCTCTATGCCACTGGTGCCCCACCCGGAAAATGGGTTTAGTAATATTTACCCACCCTAACTCATACGAGTGCTTTGGAACCCCTAGCGGGAAGATACTATTTAAGTGCTACGTTTCTGCTTATAAATGCCCTGATTTAGCACCATTGAAATCAAAGGGAGTTTTGCCACTGATGGGAGCAGAACTGGGCTCATAATCCCTTTGGGATACAACAAATTTACAAAGACCGTTGCAAGACCTGAAATATGGTATTTAAAATACATCGCTTACCAAGGCCTTCTCCTGGCCGCCACTGTACCCTTGCAGCTGTGACATCACCTCATGCTAAATGTTGGGGTACCACAGTGGAGAGGGCTTTGGAGCTCCTGGAAGAGCCCAAAAAGGGTAGGAAAGATAAATTCAGAACAAGTGACATGCAGGCTGCTCCTTTCCCACCATGCTATGTGGGGAATTTCACAATAATGTCACATCAAGCTCATTAAAAAGCAGTGCAGTTTGCCTTTTAAATCACACGTGCATGAAAGGATGTTGTGCAATATAAGAACATAACAATGGCCAATGGTCCATCCAGCCCAATATTCTGTCCTCCAACACTGGCCAGTGCCAGATGCTTCAGAGGGAATGAACAGAACAGGGTAATTATTGAGTGATCCATCCCGTCACCCACGCCCATCTTCTAGCAGTTGGAGGTTTAGGGACACTCTGAGCATGGAGTTGCATCCTTAACCATTTTGGCTACTAGCCATTGATGGACCTATCCTCCATGAATTTATCTAGTTCTTTTTTTAATCCAGTTATAGTTTTGGCCTTCACAACATCCTTTCATGCATGTGTGTGATTTAAAAAGAGAGTGGGGGACAAAGAGAGTGGGGGAATTGAGCTGCACCATTACACACACATACACAAACTCTTATTCCTTTTCCATGGGCTCAGCGATCTGGCAAACCCCAACCAAGGCATGTCCTGACATAAATCATGGTCAGTCACATTCCTGAGCCTATCAGAAATACCCTGCAGCTTATGGCAGCAGGGGAACCATAGGTCTATGTATCAGAACTGTTCAAGAGCTAATGAGTAGATGGAGGGGTGCTGTCTCCCAGCCCAGCTGCTGAAATAGAGCTGCCTTCCCTCTGCCCACCATCCCTGCCCAATGTCCTAAACAACACCCCACCAGGCATCCCACTATCTTGTCCTGTGCTCCCCAGACCCCACTGCACCAGTGCATAGCTCCCACAGAACACCACAAAGGGCAACCCCCCAATGTCACAATACTCACCACTGCCACAGACAGAGCGATGGGGGAAAATAGGGGGTTCACAGCTGGACACAGCAGCAACAGCATCCCCAGGACAGGCGCAGGCTAACCTCCTCCCCTCCAGCCCAGCGAGGGACCCCCCACCATTCCAGCAGAAAGAAGCAAGAAAGGTGTGGGGAGACACCGAGCTGTGTCTGGGTGTGGGGCCTCCCCACATCCCAACTCTTCACAAATAGCAATTCCTGGTTCAGAAATTCCCAGGGTTGGGTAATCCTCCCCCATCCCCTCTGCCAGAGCACCTTACATTGCTTTACAGCTGGGCTCAAGGCCAACAGCCACTGCTGTGCAATGCAGCGGCCGGCTCCAGGTCAGGCCAGCCCTTGGTGGCCAGACAAAGGAGCAGTGCAGTGACTACTTAGGTGCAGTGACTCCATCAGACAGAGATGCTCAGTCCCACCCAAGCTGCTGGACGTGGGCACTTACGCGGTTGCTGTGCGCCAAGGGAAGATCATGTTGTGGCTGCACACAGAAGCACAGGCTCTTGGGGGTCACTGGACAAGCACAAAGTTTAAACAGCCTCTACAAGACAGACCCTGGGCCCCAATCAGCCTGTGTACAAGCACAACATGGAAAGTCCTGCATCCCAGAGTGAGGGAGCCGGCACAGGGCACCACCGCTGGTGGTGGGGAGTGGGGTATGGGCGACACAGGCCTAGCATCACCAATGCTGAAAACGAAGCCTTTAACACCTTCATGGCTGCCCATGCGGAGGTACTCACTGGTGCCTAGGATCAGGAACTGGGCCCGGCCGCTAAGGACAGGCTGGGAGTGCAGCTGTTGAGCCAGGTTAATTCCCTGGGATGTCACAGTTGGGAACTGGAGGACATTAAGAAGACGTGGCACCTTCTTCAGGAGCAGGCTAGGGTTGGCTTGCAGGGTACTGCTGTAAGAGCAGGGGCCATGTGGGGGAGAAGCCTGGGTGCCACAGCCCACGGAGCATCTGAAGGTAGCATCCATTCAGCCCTGACTTTGAAGGGAAGAGGGGAGCTGGACCCCCCTGTAGGTGAGTTGCTGGCCATGCCGCAAGTATGAGCAGTAGGATGGCTCCATGAGGCCAGTGGAAGGCCTGGACGACTGCATGCACTTTATGGGTGATTAACACAGTCACCATGCGGTGGGGCAGGTAGCCCACCCTGTCAGAGAAGGGGTTAATAGAGCTCTGAAGAGGCTGCAGGGGAGCAGCCAATCAGAAGGGCCAAGGGGGAAGCAGCCAATCGGGGTCAGGCAAGCCCATTTAAGACTCCGGACAGGGAGCAGCCGGACCTGACTCTGAATGGCCGTGACCACTGATGTCAGTGGCTAAAGACCGTTGAATTCCCCCCCACCCCTGGAAGGGGAGGAGCAGAGACTGAGACATGGCCGGAGAGCTGTGCCGTGAAGGAGATGCAGGATTGTGGGGAGACGGGTCTGGGAGCAGAGAAAGGACCGGAGAGGGCACAGCAGCCACCGGAGCGATTACCCAGGCCGGCCAACAGCCAGTGCCGTGCTGGTGAGCAGGGACCCGTTACACACTGGCTGTCTGGGCAAGGTACTTACACATCCTGGGCACCACTGCTCGGGTGGAGGTCGCAGCCGCAAACAGCCAGATTCCATTTCCGGTCACCCACTGCAGAGCTCTCTCAGCCCCCAAACCATGTTCCCCTCCCTGTCCCAGGACAGCAGGTCACTGAGGGGCTCTGTTTTCTGCATTGCACAACATGATTCCAGGGCAGAGCTTCAAGTCTGGCACTGTGGGGTATCTGGGGAAGGTGCCCAGCTCGGAAAGAAAACGTTCACATGCAGCGTGTTGGCACGTGATCCTTCCCCGCCCCAGAATGGGACACCTCTCCTGCAGACAGACAGCAGCCATCACAGCTGTCACCGGACCTCACCCCACGCCTGCACACGTCTGCGCAAGAACCGTCATCTGATGAAGACTCCTCACTGCCTCCTTTCCCCAGACACAACTTCGCTGTTCTCCAGAGCGCAGCTTGTGATACCCCTGGCACAGTACTGCCAACCCCAAATGTTCAAAAGTCATGCGTCATGCTCACCGACGATCACTAGATTGGCTTTAAACTCAGGGGATTCTGTAAAAAGAATAGATTTTTCTCTGCCTTCTGCTTCTTGTGGTTTTAGGGTGCGGGGGGGGTCATGTTCTGAAGCTTTCTTCACAGCCATGAGGACTGGAAACTTACTTTTATTTTGAAGAAGGAAAGCTGAAATTATCACATTCCCACTCGACTCCAGAAGCTGGGACTTTAAGGAAAACAAGAATTAGCACGCGGCTCATGACAAAATCATGAGAGCTGGCAACACTGCAGTTGCATGCCATTCATCTGCTAGCTCCTTTCATCCTCTCCATCCACTGACCTTGCCCACAATGAGACCACCACGAGCAGGAGGTGCCCATGAGGGCTGCCTCCCAGAAAAAACAAATAGGTCTGTCCCATGGCCAAGCCCTCAAGGACCCAGGAACCATGAGCATTCCCCACTTGGTCCCAGCCCTGGCAGTGAGGAGGCTCTTGCAATGATCACAGACAATTTCTTTCACCTCTTTGTCAACAAGAATGAGGCTGTGGTGTGGGAACTAGTGGGAATATGACGGGGGCATGGGAGAAGTCCCAAGGAGCTGACGCTAAGTTTGGACCTACTGGTCAATGAGACCCACATGGGCAATGCTAAGCAAGTTGGCGAGTGAGCGACCCATCCAGCTGTGAATGTTAAGACATCCTGGTCGTGGCATTAATGAGGTAGTTGACATACTGTTAATGGCCACCCAGGACCTGGTTGCACATGATCTCCCCAGGGTGCAGCTCATGCCAGTGGGTCTCTGCCACCACTGCTTGATTCTGCTGAAGACCAGCCCTAACCGCTGCTCCCGCTGGAGCCTGAGAACCAGCAGCACCCCAACCTGAGCCTCGGTGAGATGCCCTATCCACATCCTCTGGACCATCACCCAAACCTGGGCACGAACCCACAATTCTCTCACTACCTACTCACACACCCCCAGTCTCAGAAAATATGGCTGCTTCCAGTCTCAACATGACGCTCCAAGCTTGCCGCGCACTGGGGCAGAGTGACTGGATTGTGCAGAGATGGCCGTGGCAAGAAAAGATTTTTCCACCAAGAAAAGATGGCTGAAGGAAATGAGCAGTGGGGGGTTTTCCTCTCACTTTTCCTTCATGATGAAAAGGAATTTCAAGGGAAGGGTATCCCCAGAGGCCTACCCCTTGACAGCCAACCCTGGTCTCCTTCTTCAACATACTTTATATCGAGCACTACGGGAACCATGTTTCTCTTCTTTTCCCCCCAGTGTTTCTGCTTTTGCATGTTTCTGTTGTAATGATACTTTTGAACACCATGTTTTCTTCTGTAAGCTTCCTCCCCCCCTTTCTCTTGCTATTAAACTTTGTAGCACGCACTCTGGCTATGTCTACACTGCAGCACTTATTCGAATTAGCTTAATTTGACTTTCAGCAGCCGATTTATAGAAATAACTACGCTGATTGAGCTGGTCTCTTGTGTTCACACTGGCCAGCCTTAATTCGAATTAGAAAGCTGTGCAATGTGGGTAGCTATCCCACAGTGCAACTAGCCACGGAGACTGTAGGGATGAGTGTCATCATCCCATGATGCAACGCTGCTTCCCCCTTCCTTCTTCCCCCCCCCCCCTCCCCCAACAGGAAAAGTATTTTCAAGCCTTTTTTTTACAGTGATGCCAGCAAGGCTGCTCTGCTACAAGCCATTGAACAGAACAATTCCTGATTGCTGCAGGCTGTAACGAATTACCTGCAGTCCATGAGTCAAGTATGCAGAGCCATCAGTAGACTTCTGCTACAAAGTCAGTGACTTTTGGAAACGTGCAAGACACAGTGGAGGGGTTTGCCATGATGGGGTTCCCAAACTGTGTGTGTGGGGGGGGATACGTTGGTGGGATGTACCTCCCTATCTTAGTTCCTGGCCACTTAGCAACTGAATACATAAACCACCAGGGGTAATTTCCATGGTCCTGCAGGGGTCATTTCACTGACATCCATGTGGGGTGGTCTGGGAAGGTGAATGATGCATGTGTATTTTGTAATTAGGGGTTGTTCTGTAACATGCAGGCAGGCACTTTTTTCCCAGACCAAAAAATTCAGCTTGGGGGTGTGGAAATACCCCTAGTGATCCTGGGGGAGCCTGCTTACCCCTTGCTCCCTTGGCTAATGAAGCCGTACACTAGGCACCTTGACAGCAACAAGGAGTGTTTTAATAACAGGTTAAGCAGTTGCAGAATGGCTGTAGAATGTGCATTTGGGCATTTAAAGGGTAGATGGAGGTGTCGCCTCACTAGGCTGGACATGGCTAAGAACCTCCCTTCTCTGCTATCTGGGTACTGTGTTCTTCATAATGTGTGTGAAGCGAAGGGTGAGAGGTTTCCCCAGGGTTGGGCTGTGGAGGCAGAAAGACTGACTGCCAGTTATGAGCAGCCAGGAATATGCCGCAAGCTAACTGCAGAGCGCTTAGCATTAGGAAAGCTTTGAAAACCACATTTTGCTATGAGATGCAGGACTCATTTCTGTTCCTGTTTGTTGTGTGCCTTTGATTCCCTCCCCCCACCCAAACTCACCACCCTTCTATACATGTGCCCCACAAATCCATCCTGGATAACATATGTTTAAATAAAGAAACATTTTGGAATGATGCAAAACTTTATTTCTTAACATTCAAGTCATGGGGTGTGGGAGGGGGGGAGAAAGAGTGTCTAAAGGGGTCTACGTGCCCACAGCTGCTTTCTGCTTGTCTCCACCGGGGTACTGCGATCATGCTCTGTTCTTTCTCGATTACTCTGCCTGTCCACGGCCATGTTTGTGTCAAGGTTAGCTGCCGTGCTCTTCGCTAGTCTCCGCAGCTGCTGAGGTGTTCATGAGCTCCGCGAACATGTCATCTCTGCTTTTTTTCCCCCTTTTCTTCCTAATCAGCGAAAGTCTGTCTGCAGCATTTCTTAAGGATATGTCCACTGCCGGTGCAACTACAGGAAAAAAAACAAAACAACAACAGTTTGCCAGCTGACATACTGAAGATAATGATACAAATGTATCTCTTTAGAGAATGATCTAATGAAACAGTGTAGCTGGAAGAAGCCTACTGAAACAAATTTAACTGTATGGAGAATGATCTCAAGATACAATGTTGCAAAAGACTTCCTGTCTCTGCTGATAAATGTTAAACCTTATAGAAATCCAATAGGGATGGCATGGTGATGGTGGGGTGAGGTTCCTCTTTTACATTGAGAGGGTGGGGGGGGGGGAAATCAGCTTTTGGTTCTAAAGCAGAGCAGATAGCCAGCATGGACAATGTGGTGCTGCGGGGTTTGAAATCTCCACTTTTACATTGAAATCAGTGCAGAGCCATTTTAGGCAGCTTGGTGGTGTTGGGGGGGGGGGGGGATAAATCTATGCTATGCTTAAAACAAAGATTTTCTGCAGGCAAGGCAGCCCTTGCCAGAACAGTTTTTCCTAAGGATACCTAATTACATGCATAATATTTCCCTTAAGAAATCAAATGATGAGAAACGTAAGATTTCTCATTACACACAGCAACTGTCCTTGGTTAAACACAGCACAGTCACCCAAACGCCTGAAATCCAGTCACAGCCCTCCACCCAATGCAAAAGGACATAAATGATAAGGAAAAATACTCTCTGGCTGTGCCTTCCCTGGGATCATGGTGCTGTCGTGTGTGCTGCTGGGGGGCCAGGAATAAGTCCTGACTTTCTGGGATATCTTCCCATAAATGTCCAGGTTCCTTTTGTGGGCTCTGAGCTGAGCCAGAACTGACTCCTCGCCCCACAGCCCAATGAGGTCCAAGACCTCTGGTCTACTCCATGCTGGAGCAAATTTGGGCTTTGCAGTAGCCATGCTGAGAACAATAGGAAAGCTCTCTCCATGGTGGCAGCAAACACAGGAAATGAATGAAGATTCAAATCTTCCCGGGGCTGCTTTGAGGGAGGGTACTTTAAAATGGGGCATAATGGGATATATTCCAGAGGCCAATTAATTCAAATTAAGTCCCATTGTGTCTACACTGACACTAATTTGAATTAACAAATTCAAATTAGGTGCTATGCCACTTGCAGAGTTGGTTTTATTAATTCAGTTTTACAGGCAGTTTAATTCAAATTAACAGTGTGCCAGTGTAGAAGCAGGAGTAATTAATTTGAATTAAGTCACCTTAATTCAATTTAAGTCCCCAGTGTAGACCAGGCCTCTGGAATCTGTCTTCCTTTCTCCTAATGACCACTGAAGCCACTAAGTACCTGATAACAATCTTTAAATATATTAAGGGCTGTTATAAAGAGGACTTCGATCAATTCATCTCCAGGTTTACAGAAGATAGGAAAAGAAGTAATAGGCTTAATTACTAGCCAGAGAGATTTAGGTTGGGTATTAGAAAAAACTGACTGTAAGGGTAGTTAAACTCTGGAATAGCCTTCCAAGAGAGATTGAGGAATCCCCATCATTGGACATTTCTAAGAATAGGTTGGACAAATACATGTCAGAATGGGTTGAGGTTTGCTTGGTCCTGCCTCAGTGCAAGGGGCTGGACTTGATGATTTCTCTAGGTCCCTTCCAGACCTACATTTCTATGTTTTGTCTAAGCCAAAGGTAAATGCAAAGCACATCTTTAAACCAGAAAAGGGAAGGAAAAGATGTTCAGCAAGTAGGGATCATGATGACATAGATATGCCAATAATAAACTGTTTTATGCTGATAAAAAAATTAAAGTCTATGGCTAAGCTGGAATTGTGTTGTTAATAACTGAGGACCACAGCAAATCCTTAACTGAAAATGCAGCTGGGGTGCCCTGTGAAGAAGCTTCATATTATCTAGTATCTACTCTCAATTTGCAACTATTTATTTGTAAAGCAAACCATGGATAATTACCTTTGCTTCATATGGAAAATATTTTTCCTGAATGAAGCTGGAATTCAGCAGCTGTGTTATGAAGTTCCATTCTCTAGAACGCTGCTCAGCTTTATCCGTTTGTGTATTAAGTGTCTCTCTTCACCGAGGCATTTGGCTTTTGAAGCATGCTTTAGAGGTCACATTTATTAAAAGGGCAGGCTGATGTTCGAGCACAAAAAAATAAGCTTGTACCCATGCACCTGCATCTGCAACATGTGTACATCAGCTAATGGATGTGTCAGCATAAATTTGCTAGCCAGATGAAAGCTTTGCATGTTCCTTCATTTGCACATGACTTCAGTCTCTTACATTTAAAAAATTGGGCCCAGTATATTTGAGAACTAAAAATACACAGCCACCTCCTGGCTACAGGCAAAAAGTGCACAGCATAAGTCAAGGTGTGGGGTGCAAAATAGGCATAAGACTCACCCTTGACCTCCCAATCCAAGAGGCGGGTGCCTCAGTGCCAGGCTAGAGCAGCCCAAGGACTGCTCTAATTTATGCTGACTGCTAATGGCTCATAACTCAATGCACCATTTCCCCCCCAGCTGTGCTGTCTATGTGCCCCCTCTCTCTCTTCCTTCCTCGTGGAGGTGGTGCACAGGCTAACCACCCGAGTATATGGCATTAGGGTACATGGTCCAGACAAGTTTGTACTTGGGGAGGCTAGCCCATGCCACTACAGCTACACTACTATGTTAACACACTAGTTCAATGAGAGCTAGCTCAAGATATGCCACTGGCGCAAGTATGTGTCTCAAGCTGTGAATCACACCCCTAAAGCATAATGTAGACAAGGCCTGAGTTTTCAAGTTGCGTTAATTTCTCTTGTACAGCTTTGGCAAATCCCCCTTAAAAATCAATCCTGCCTGCTAGTTTCTAGGTTTAACCTTCTGTTCCTGTGATTTCTCCTCCCCCATCAGCAATAATTTGTTTCTCAGAACTTTGTGAGACTTGTCTGATTCTAGGGCAGCCCACCTGAAAACACCAACATCAGGGCAGGCTGCAAAAAGGAGAGCAGATTCTCCCAAACAGGTGTCTAACAATACAGTTAGATTCCCCAGCCAGTTACAAATAGTGCCTCTGATTCTCCACACTGGTTATCAAGAATCTAAAACAAAAAAGTTACTCAGCCCCCTTTATCACATTTCAGTTGCTAGCTCTCAGTAAGCAACTAGGTCCAGTAAAGAGATATGTTATTTAGAACTCTATTCCCTTTAACAAAATGTTCTCCTGACCCCAGAGGGTCAGCCATATTGCCAGATCAATATAAGTTTGGATCTTACCCAAAATACCATGCTGCCAGCCAATCCTTTGGAAACTAAAACTAGAGGTTTATTATAAAAGGAAAGGAACAAAAGAGAAGAGAAATGTTAAATGGTCAAAGCAATCACATACGTACAAATGACTTTAAAGTCCATAGATATCAGGTTCTCGGCAGAATTGTAGAGTTTGCAGGCTTGTACAGTTCCACTGGTGTACATCCAGTCCCTGGATGGGTCTCAGTCCTTTGTTTCACAGCTTCAGTTGTAGAAGAGTTGATTCAGAAATAGGAAGCAGAAATGAAGACAAGATAGGGATGGTGCAGCTGCCTTTTATGTCTTTTTGCCATGTGGCTTGTCCCAGACACAACCACACAGTACATGACATGGAAAAGCCCCCGTGACTGTCCCTGGGCATGTTCTTACACATCCTGGTGACTCATAAGGTGTAGCCCCTGGATTCTATCACTGGATTCATAGTACCTTTGAGTTCCTTTTATGGGCCATGAAACAGATTTAGTGCTGCTGCCATCCTGTGTGAGGTGTCACCCAGAAACACAGCACAAGCTGAAATACAGATATGCCATACATATTTAGCACTTATAATACAAAATTGATACACACAATTTAAATGTGCTTATCAATCTTAGCGAATAATGATTTTTTTCATTGGTACCTTGCATAGCATATCCTATACAATACTGTAATTTTGCAATATTGATATCAATATTATAAATGGCCACCCCTAATCCAGACAGTGTCACAGTTCGAAAGGCATCAAACCATCTGTTGAAGGGGTCATCTATTTCTGCTCTTGCTGCTTATTTCACGCCTGCTGAAGTCATCGTTTTCTATTTGTGACTTTATGCTAATATCCATCCACACCAAGAGCAGTGTCACGCTCGCAGGACAGTGATTGCAGGTAACGAACAAGCAGCAAAGGCAGATGAGCTCTTTACTAAACAAAGCTCATTCTAAAGTCCCTAGTATTAACAAATAATTAAAATAAATAAATATAAATCAGAGGATGAGATATACAAAAAATATTATCCTGGAACCAGGATTGTCCCTAAATGTAATGAGCCAAATTCACTGGTCCAGTGTGTTTTGGAGTTTTCCCCAGCAGGTATTAGCAGCTCTTTAAAACAACATTTTAGAGGTTTCGGTCTTCAGAGCTTCTAGATAGCTTATAGGAAAAGTTTCCTCCCCTCTTTTATAATGTACATGGGAATGCCCAAAAACAATAGTATTTTGAAGGAAACTAATAAATAGAATTTTCAAAATAATAAAGCTAGGCTACCCATAGGTCCCATAGTGGCTGTATTAGATTACAGTCCAAAGGAGATTATTGACTCAGGGAATGGCACAGTGATAACACAGGCCCAGATCCTGAAAGATATTTAGGCACCTAACACCTAATGATTTCAATGAGAGTTAGGTTCCTAAATATCTTTGAGGATCTGAGCTACAGTTATTACTAGCAGCCAGCTGTGTGTTAGTTCATTTTTGGAAAAGGACAGATCTTCCCAACATTAGTAATGAATGAAACATCATAACATTTCTAGATCCCAGTCTCCTGTTTGTGTTGGAACGAAGAAGTCTGATAATTTGACAAACTATTAAAATGTCATTACAACAGAGGAGACACTTCAATCTGGAGAATAAGACAAGCATTCAGGGCAGTAATGAGAGAAATAAAGTATGAAAAACCCTTTCAATGGGAAAAATGTCAGGTAGCCTTATATCAAGATCAAATAGATTTTATAATATAGGGTTACTATTTTTGAAATTTCAACAAAATGAATACCTAGATAATGATATGAGGGTGAGCAAACAAAAATGGAGCTTTTTTAAGGTGACAAAAACAGATAATAAATAAGATATGTTAATACTTGTATGGAAAGTCCAGGCTTAGTAATGATCCAATGAAAAGTTTCTAAAAAATGTACAAGACCACTTAAGATCAAAATTAGGAGGAAAGTAATGTGGAGCTTACATTAAGAGAGGCAAAGGCATCTTGAATAAATCTCCTTCTCTTTCTTACTAAGAAAGAACATTGAAACTCCACTTGTTTTGTTTATAGGACCTTTTCTTCTCCATGGATAATGATGGTGTTGCCTGAGTAAATATTATCTGGTAACCCACACTCTGAATTTGCACTTAGACAGTGGGTGGATTTGTGAACAAGTACCGAATGTTTGGGAAGTGCTCTCATTCTCTGCATCAGGCTTAGTCACTCGGTCTTGGACTGCCTAATATGATAAATTAGACAGACTGAGAAATGGAGGCATTTCCGATGTTTAGAAAGAACAACGCTTTTGCCAAAACAAGGACCAAAAATGACAAATGATATTGTAGAAAGTCCAGCCAAAGAGCATTAAAAAAAGACGGTTACTTACCCTGTAACGGTTGTTCTTCGAGATGTGTTGCTCATGTCCATTCCATTCTAGGTGTGTGTGCGCGCCTTCGTGCATGGTTACCAGGACTTTTTTCCCTTTAGCAGTACCTGTAGGGCTGGCTTCGGCACCCCATGGAACCCTGCGCACATGCCACAGTATATGAGGCGCTGCTGGCCCTACACCCCCTCAAGTCCTTCTTGCCGCCAACTCTGGCAGTGGGGACAAGGGTGTGGGTCATGGAATGGACATGATCAACACATCTCAAAGAACAAGTTACAAGGTAAGTAAGCATATTTTCTTCTTCGAGTGCTTGCTCATGTCCATTCCATTGTAGGCGATTCACAAGCAATACCTTGGAGGTGGCCGGAGTTACGGATGAACTGCCTGCAGCACTGCTCTGCTGAAACCCAAGTCATCCCGCGCCTGCTGGACAATGACGTAGTGGGACGTGAAGGTGTGCACAGGTGACCAGGTGGCAGCCTTGCAGATGTCCTACACAGGCACTCTCGCTAGGAAGGCTGTAGATGAAGCTTGAGCTCTGGTTGAGTGGACTGTAATTATCCCTGGAAGTGGCACCTTCACTTGCTCAGAGCAGAACTTGATGCAGGAAGTTACCCACAATGAGATGCACTGGATGGAAACAGGCACGCCTTTCATCTGATCAGCCACCGTGACGAAGAGCTGTGTGGACCTTCGGAACAGTCTCATGTGCTTGATGTAGGATGCTAACGTCTGTCTAACGTCTAGCGTGTGCCACCTTCTGGCATCCTCTGACCCATGCGGTTTGAGAAAAAACACGGGGAGAAAAATGTCTCCGTTATAATGAAATTGGGAAACCACCTTAGGCAGGAAGGCCGGGTGTGGCTGCAACTGAACTTTGTCTTCATAGAACCCAATATAAGGAAGCTCCGAGGTCAGCACCCTAATCTTGGAGATCCTCCTTGCCAAGGTAATGGCCACCAGGAAGGCCACTTTCCATGACAGCTGCAGTAAATGGCATGTAGCCATGGGCTCAAAGAGGGGCCCTGTGAACTGCGAGAGGGACCAGGTTGTGAACCTGTGGATAGAGTCTCTCCACCCCTTTCAGGAACCTAATTGTCATAGGGCGGGATAAAACTGATCTCCCCTCCAAAGGCTAGTGGAAGGCTGATATAGCTGCTAGGTGGACCTTCAGGGAGGCCACGGCTAGCCCCCGTAGTTTTAGTTCAACAAGTACTCCAGGATCACCTGTATTGGTGACAACCCTGGCAAAATCCCTTGGGACTCTCACCAACAGGTAAAATTGCTTCCATTTAGCCTGATTAACAACCTGCTACCCAGAACGCCTCCTTCAGCTCCTCCACCTCCAACCCCAAGTTGGAAGCTATCCTCTTGAGAAGCTCTTGATGCACCCTGAAATCATCCAGGGGCACCAAGCTTCCCTGGGTGACTGCCTTATCCGGGGAAGAGGAGGAGGACCTTCCCACTGAGATGCCCCAACAGAGGCCCCTTCCTGGGGGTCTGAATCGTCATCGGAGGTCGAATGATGGCCCATCTCTGTCGCCGGTGGTGTGGATTGCACCCCAGATGACCCAAAAGACTGCAGACCTGGCTCGACCAGAAACCCACAGGGTCCCCAATATGGCCATTGGGATGGCCACTACCCTTGAGGCCATCCCGGGGCTGCCTGAGCTGAAGAGTGCTCTGGCATCTGGTGCTGGTGGCGATGACTTGCCCAGTGGCCATCCTCTTGAGAGGACACCAACTCACTGTCTGATGACCACAGTGGGGCTGCCTCGAAGGCTCCTGTCTTACAGTGCCGAGTGGCGGGGGAGCGATGACCCGATCTGTGGGTGCACCGGTGCTCTGGAGAATGGCCTCTCAGCATCGTCGATAACGAGGACAAGAAGACCCAGTGCTGGTGCCGTGACCGGTGCCGACGCGGGCACCCATGTTCTGACTGCCAACTGAAGCACCCGGAGCGGCACCTGGGCACCGATGATTTATGGCGGCCGCTTCCCTCTCGGTGCTGAGAGGTTAGAGGGCAGGGGGACACAGCTACTCATTGACTGGATTGTGCCCTGGGTATGTCACAGGAACGTTCAAATTAGGGCTGTCAATTTATCACTGTTAACACCTGCCATTAACTGAAAACACAATTAACGTGTTAATTTTTTTGATGCGTTCATCACTGACCTGGGCAGGGAGGGAGGCATCAGCTGCGGGGGAACCTGACTGTGTGGTCAGGCATAGTAAACCAAAGCCAGCGCTAGAGGGTGTGAAGAGAAGAGAAGATGACAGAGGAAGAAGTGGCTCTCATCCCAGCTGTGGAGGAGATGTGCCAGGCTATGTCCCATTGCCCCTGGCTAGCCACTCCTCTCAGGATTTCCCACTGCACTGTGTCCCATTATTCTCGGACCGCCACTCACTCCAGGAGTACCTCTACAGAATAGGGGCCTGGCAAGCTTTTGTTTTGTGAGCACTGTACATTTTGTATTGTGTTGTAAATGTAGAAAATATCCAAACATGTTTAAATAAATTGGATTCTATTATTGTTTAACAGTGCGATTAATTGCAATTAATTTTTTAATCGCTTTTGTTTCATTTTGATCAAACTAAAAAAAAAAAAAAAAATTTCCACTCCACAAAACTTTGTCCTGATTTGGAACAAAAGGTAATGTTAAAATGTCAGAATTTCCTGTAGGATAGAAATTGCAAATTCCTCTTAGCTCTAATTTTTACTACTGTAATTATTTGCTTAATTGTTTTAAGAGGCACTCGAGAAAAATGGCACATTTCAAATTATAAGCAATTAAAAACTCTATATTTTAGACAACACTAGAGCACTTGCAAAATTACTCAATTAATCTCTCTCATTTCTGCTGGAGTCTCATCTGTTTCAGTTTAGAGACATTTGCCTCTTGGTCACTGGTTTGAACATATTAGTGAGAGTGGGAAATGGGCAGGGCAAAAGGGCAAAATGCCTTTAGGTCTTTAGCTTCTGTTTAGTCAGCCACTAGTGGTTGAATTCATGGGTATATTGCATCTATTTTATTCCATCTCCACTAATATAGAGGGACCATAAAGACACCATAAAGGCACTCCAGATTACATAGAATGAATCTCCAGCAGGTAGAATGGCATAGCTGCTGACAGTTCTATACCACCCTTGCAGTTAAGCTCCTTGAAAAGTGCCAGAAGAGGGAAGAGAGGGCTGCAGTGTCTGGATTCTTCTATATTTCTGCTAGTCCTGGCTGCTGGAACAGCACACAGCGTTCATTGCAGTCAGTGTGCAAGTTAGGCAGCCTTCAGACTGCTTTAGCCTGTACTGGGAGCTAAAGCAGCTCCCTGACAAGTCTCAGGATAGCACAGGTGAAAGAAAACCTTTACCCCCTGTCCCCAAAAGCTTGGGCGGAATTGACTCTGGATCTGTGGAGGAGATGCTTTATTTTAATTCTCAGAAGACAGGCTAATTAAATGGAATCTGCTCAACTCCATAATTCTCATCTTCTGTCATCCGGAGACCTACAGAAGACAGAGTGAAGTATCCTGTGAAGCCTTCTCTACTGCCATAACCTCAGTCTTTCATTAACTGTCCAAGGCTGCTTTGGAAAGAATGTTCCGTCTTGTCTGTGGTGAAACTCATCCAAAGCCGCCTCAACCCCAGCTAACTTAAACCTCCATCTGTTTTATTGCAGCGCTTTTATTTAATCTTGTCCACAACAGTTATTTTCTCCCTGTCTATGAACATCTCCATGCTCATAGCAAAGATGTGAGGGATGCAAAGAGGTTTAGAAGTTACCAAATGTCTTCAGGCTCACCAGATGTAACTTTCGCAAAAGCCGAGTTTCCACAAAACCACATAAAACACAGAGACTAGGAAGTCTGAGAGACTCATGTCTCTTTCATCCCGAAACTGCTTGATGATTAATAAAGCTTGTTGTCAATCACGCCGACATCCTCAGAGGCTTTCCAGCCCTTCTCAAGTGCTCCAGAGACGTTAACTCATTTCAACCACTTTAAGATTCCACCTTAAATGATCTCAGCATCAACAGAAGACAAGAAAACTAAAAGCCTCGCTGAAGAAAATCTTCATCCAAAAAAGATTAGAATAATAGAGTCACAGGCTGGTACTACTACTTTGCAGAAACTTCATGCAAAATTTTCTGACTCTGTAAATGGCAACTTTAAAAACACAGTAGTATTACAACGGCACTTTTGAGAAGTAGCTTAATGGCCAAACACCATTGTGCTCACTATTTAACTGTGCTGCTAAGACTAGATCTTCACTAATCACATTCCTTTCTGTTTATTTGTCTAGGTAAGGAAAAAGTTGTTGTAAACTGGCATAACTCCATTGGCTTCAGTAGAGCCATAGTGATCAACCCTAGGTCAGGAGTTGGTCCTATGGTTGGAAAAACACAGCCTTCAAAAAACAGTTTCCAGTTTGAAATTGGCTATCTGCTCTAGTATCATTGCCTTTGAATGGGAAGTTTCTCATTTTTACAGGCTTTCCCTAGCAAACATTGCTACATCAAGTTAAATGTTATCATGAAAAGCACAACCCCAAAATTAAAACCAACATTTGAAATTTGCTTGAGACAAATTTAAAGTGCAAAATATTATGTGTCTTATGAAACCTATTCACATTAAAGAGGACACTCCTGTGAAGAACTGGAGCATACGAAATGTAAAAATTCTATCAAATATCCAGGCAATTTCTTTCAAGACAAACAAAAAAATCACTCTCCTTCCACCGACTTTGTATGAGAATGTGAATATCCTTTTCCTTCATCTTCTTTTCAGAGTAACCTACTCAAAATAGTGCAAGGCGAATGTAAAAGTAGAGAACCACATGGGACATAATATAGATTCTGGAAGAGCTTAGCATGATAAAATGAAACATACGGGGAAATGACATACCAGCATTGTTTTTAGGGAATTTCAGGACTCTCCTAAGAGGTGCCAATCGGTTGCGGTTCTACAGTCCTGAAGGCTGTGGGTTTGCATTTCGCCTGGCCTCACACTGGAAGGCCACCTCCAATTCACCCAGTTGCAGATGGTACCTGATCCATTGGGTTAGGGCAGTCAAAGGTGGTTGGATCTGGTGCTGCCCATAGAACTCTCTAGTACACCATTAGCTATGACGCCGCCTTAACCATACAGTCCAATGGGCAATTGGCTTGGGGGAACGTTGACTGAACGCTACAAAAAGTTGTGATTCCCTAATGCCCGGCACAGTCACTCATCTAGCTGGAGATGGGAACAAATACATTGACACACAAACCTATTGTAGGAACATCAGAGCATATCTGAATAGCAGCTCATAAGCCTATTTCCTGAATAGTTCTGTCACATCTAGGTGCTCTAGATAAATAAATTAATGAGTTCAGACTGAAG
Organism: Mesoclemmys tuberculata; assembly: GCA_007922155.1. NCBI lineage: Eukaryota > Metazoa > Chordata > Testudines > Chelidae > Mesoclemmys > Mesoclemmys tuberculata. The sequence goes on along the minus strand of ML675611.1, from coordinate 26,069,214 downwards.
AGAGTAATAAAACTTTGCATTTATATAGCGACTTTCCTCCAAGGCTCATTAAAGTGCTTTGCTAAAGGTTATTACTAGTTACCCCCTTTTACTGACAGGCACGTTTCTGATTCTCCACTGCCTTGCAACTTGCATAGACACTGATGCCTGAGCAAAGTAAGCATATAATGCTACCACCCTTATCTAAGGTCTGGTCTACACTACAGACCTATATCGGTATAACCCTGTCACTGTGGGGTGTGAGAAAATCCACACACCTGAGCAAGGTGGTTATACTGACCTAA
>ML675611.1:26035604-26063930 GCA_007922155.1 Mesoclemmys tuberculata | reverse complement strand
AAAAAAAACCCTTTTTAATCAAGATGAGAATGCACCCTGAGGACGATAGAACAACCACAAGTACACAGCATACTGAAACTTGTTAAATGTAAGGAACTATAAGAGCCAGATTTTTGTTTGAGTACTATCATCTCAAACCTTTACATTAATGAGTCTGGAGTTAAAGGCAGCAATCAAGAGCAAATGATACAGAGTAACTGCACATCCAAAAGAGAGATACTGCTCTTTTACTCAAAGGAGTTATAGTCACATTCTTGGAGTATTTTTCAATTAGCCATCACCCAAAGTGTGAGAAGTAACCGAATATTACAAAAGCCTCCAATAAAAAATGAGTGTGTGGTTAAAGCCGGGAAAAGTTTTTTCTACTTTTTTTCAGCAAAAATGCAGATTTGTCAATACCATAATGTTTCATAAATTTGTGTCAGTCTTGCCAAATTGTTTGTCAGAAAACAAAATCCTTTTTAAAAATAAACTTTCTTTTTACATGAAACATTTGACTTTGAGTCAAAACAACATCTCATTTTGAAATTTTCTTTAATTTATATGCACATCAAACCTAATCAAAAACATTTTCAAATGTTTGAAATCAAAAGGAAACATTTCAGTTTTGTCAAAATGAACATTTTCATTCATCCCAAAGTATTTGTTTTTCAGAATTGCCAGCAAACCAAAAAAGCCATTACTTGCATCTCTCTCATTGCAATATTCTTTGTACAGAAAATTCTGAATCCTGTTTGGAAGGCATATTTGAATGCTCAGCACAGTATAGTTCTATCCATGATCAAAACCCATTTAATAGGTAAATTTACATTCTGTGCCTCTTTGCAAAGAATATTTCCTTTGGTAGGTTAAAGATAAAATTCTCCTCTTTCATTTCTAGGTATGGCTACACTTCAATTGATTGGAGCTGATAAGGACATACCTGAACTAGCATTAACCTGCCTGGAGCAAGTTCCAGTAGCAGGATGTACAAACCTGGCAAGGGTGCTGCAACAATTTTTATAGTGGGGAGAACTGATGATGGAAACCATGTACTGTAGCTGGTGGTTTTTATTACTAATTCAAGACAGGGGGTCCAGCAGCACCCCCAACATCCTTAATTCCAGCCCCACTCGACTTCAGGTATTTAGGTAGCTAGCCCACACTGAAGTCTGCTGTCGTAGCTTTGTGCTGATGCTAGTTAGGTTAAAGCTAGTTGAGGTACATCTACATGTGCTGCAATCACACCTCTGACTGCAGTGCAGACACACCCCGTATGGTGGATCTTATCTTTGCTGCACTGATCTGCTCTCCTATAAGCTGAATTCCACCTGATGTCAAATTAGACCAAAGGATAATATTCCCCAGTTGATGTACTGGGTTAAAATTTGAAAAGAAAAATCCACCTGAACCATTTCTCCTATGTGTTTTACAGGTCACACTTTTTTTTTTTTAAGATGTTTTCTAATTTGCTATTTCCATGTTGTAAATCACAAAGAAACAGCTGATATGTCTCCCAAGTGAAATTTATTTGCAAATCTTTTAATCCTAGTGTTACCAGCAGAGTGATTTGTATAAATAATAAAACAATCAGAGTCCTGAACAATTGGCTATAAAACAAAAAAACAATTTCCATTTATACTTTTCTTTTCTGCTTTCCAGAGATTTTTAATCCATTTTGCCCTTTTTTTATGTTCTTCCCCTAGGTTGTGTATACTGTGCAAATACTCTGAGAAGAATACATTGTCCAGGGCTTTTGTGAAGTCAAAAGAGATTGGTGTCTCTTTTATTTACAAGGAACATTGGTTTTCACTTTGTTTTCAGGAAACAATGCAATTCCATTAGTATAAATGCACAAACTTAAATTTGTTTGAATTTTGAAAGGACTAAAAAGCTATTACGGTATATGTATATTTTAAAGTGGAAGCTAATGGAAGTAAAATACATTTCCTGCATCAATTTGGAATGATTTTCACATTTTTAGGACTTAAGTTTGCATCAGCATATCTCAGCTTGAGGTCAATTAACTTCTAAATCCTTATAAAAACCTTCTCTTCCTAAGCTGAAGTTTTCCAAGAGCTTTTTCAGTTATCCTTTAAAAGAGTTTTTGAAACTTTTCCATGCAATTGATATTGACAATGACAAATTGGTTGTGTTACAGAGCAGCATTCTAAGCTGCAAACACAGGCCACAGCTCATATGCTGCTTTTCCTCACCACAGACTGACACACACCCTTTTTACTCTCCTGGGCAGGCATATTTCTATCTTAGCTGCTGGCTCTTCCTGCAGTCGGATGGTGTTTAGATTAAATGGGTTGTGGTGCTAGAAAGTGGGATCACTTCTTGAGCTGACAGCCACTTACATTAGCTAGAAAGTGAAATGGGGAGTGGGAAAGGGATATTGGTAATCAGAATAATGTGATTTTTTAAATTATCCGATATCTAATGAATCTCTCTGGCTAGAATACATTTTCATACACCACTGGAGCTCTGGGATTCCTAGACTTTCAAATGGTGTGTGGCATTATGAACCTGCTAGTTCATAAGATATAGGTCTCTAAATGGTCACTGGTTTCTCAAAGATGGCAAAAACACAGGCTATTCACCAGACAGGGCTAGATGCTTTAAGCAGTCTGAGCACCATGGATCAATTTGTCACTGGATATTGCAGTTAATTTGTACCTTTGAGGGAAGAGTTTTCAGTGTTTCTAAATACAAGCTATATTTGCTTAGCCAATGTCAGGTATCATATGCCATCAATGGTCCATAGGTATCCAAGTGCTTTTCTGCGTTATCTTCCCTATATGGGTCTCGCTATTAGCCTCTTTTCCTCCAGGTTTCCCAGATATACTGCATTTAGGAAGTGTGACAACAGGCAATAATCTGGCAGGATCAGAAAAATCAATTGGCTGATGCTTTACTGTAGTTCCAGAAAATGCCACCTGTTCCGTGTCTGAGTTAATGACGACTCCATATTATCAAATAACAGGCTCAACTGAAATTATTTAATCAAAGATTATCAATCAGAGATTAGTGCAGTACTATACAGAATACAGAAGGAATAACTATATTACCTCTCGTTGTCATATCAAGAGTTGGCTCTTTGATTCTCCTTCAGTGTACCAACATGGATGCACAGTTTCATTTCCCAATTAAGTTCCCATACCAATGTCATGATACAGCATGTTAGACAAAAAAAACCAAAACAAAACAAAAAAAACCCCCAAAACCCACAAACTCTCTTTGCCAAAAAAACATATGTTCTGTTGTCATTTCTAAACATTCTCAGCTTATCTGATTTATGTATGAGGCATAATTATTTACAGCTGAGAGGCCTAACAATTCTTCAAGATAATATCTCTCAGTGGGTCCTTCCTACCCCACGATCATTCTTTCCTATTTATTCCCTAACAGAAAACATCTTCTGTAATAATCATCCCTTAGTAGTTTCCCAAGTCTATATATGCTTATGTAAGCATTATAAATCTATGTTAAGAAGATGGTTTCCAGGAGTAGATGGTGTTTTATAGACATGAAGGTGCCAGGAATTATTAAATACAGCCGAATGTATAAAATTCCTGAATAGAGTTACCTATTGGTCAAAGATCAGTGCTCTGGGCCTGAGACTTCAAACATATTCTTTGAAGATTAAGATACAAAAGAATAGTTGATCTATAAATAAATCAAATATACAGAAAGAAAGGTCTAAAACAGTTAATATTTACTAACAGATACTAACACACCCAAGCTCTGCTACACTGTATTCCTTCCTGCTACACCGTATTCCTTCCATTAGAGGGGACATTGCGGGATGTCCCTGTATGAGGAGGGCTTGCCTGGCAAATCATCTTTAGTCCGAAGCTCGCTTATGAAACAAGATGGGCCAACTCTGGCTTTCCTTATTCCTTGTTCAGTCAAAACTCCAGTTGCTATTAATGTTATTGGGAAGTTGGACTTAGTAAGGACAGCAGGGTTTGGCATTTTATTAGCTACTAACACTGGGTAAAATCACAGGAATCTCTCCAAAAGACTCTGTTAATATTCTTAGACAAAAGTATAAAACCCTACAGCATATTAGGAGTGTACAGCAAACACTGGGGTAAAATATTTGCCTATCGCCTTTTTTAACTGACTTAATTTTACTAGTTCACAAAATACTTGGTTAGGAAGTGTGGGAAAGGGGGTGATATTCAGTCCTTCCAAATTATGCACTAATCATCCTCATAGACCATGCTGCTCTTTGAGAAAGTATGGCTCTTTGGACCACAACTCACTGTAACCTTGGCTGCTGAATGTATGTGTCACTCACCCTGCTGTGATGCTATACAGTGGAGTGGGTCTTTATCCCTAGCTAGTGGCTGATTGACATCAGAAGTTAATGAGTCAACTATAGCTACCAGCTCCTAAACCTGGTCTTTTAGCTTAAGCAGTGGTTCCCAAACTTTTCTCTGCCATGGCACTCCTTGACACCTTTTAATTATTTTGAGGCACACCACCATATAGTCTCCAGATGAACTCATGGATATTCATGAGCCAATTCAGAACTCTTCAAGTAGTTTTTCAAGAAATTCCATGGCACACCTGCTCAGGCCTGCTGTGGCACACTGGTTGGGAAACACTGATCTTAAGCAATAGAGGTTTGTACTTTTAGTGTGAGGGATCCCAGGTTCAGTTCCCACTGATGACAGCTAGTGAGTGGTTATTACATTTTTTTCACTGGTTTACAGTCACTGTTCCTTCACTCTGATATTTGATTTACTTTTCTTCTCTAGTGAATAGGTTCCCAAATATTCTACCACTAGCCTTTGAATTTTCCAGCTGTATGCATTTTAATGTGGTGTGGCAATCCTAAAAAGTGTTGCTCCATAAGAGTCTACATTCTTCCTGCTAATGGCTATTTTATGTTGTCTGCTGCTATTTTTTTAGATGCTCAAGTGCACTTCTTATATATGCCAGGACACAGGGGTATTTTAGCATGTACAGTAGACATCAAAGTTGTGCTAAAAGACATTTATTGCTGCACTTTTAATGGTTTGTCTCAGAGTTGTCATGTAAACTGGTCAGCTCATATCATGGTCTTATAACATGAGCAGTTAAAACCAAGAAAGTTAATTTCTTTGAAATGAAAAAAACAACATCTAGTGGGCAACCTGGGTCCCCAGGGCTAAATCAAGTGGTAAAACATTCAGATTTTTGCTTTTACAAGTGCAAGTGATTCAAGGCCTCGTTCTGCTCTCAGTGTAAACCCACAGTAACCCACTGACGAAGCCCAGAGGAGATTGTGGCCCGTAGAAAGATTCTATTTCTTCTCTTTCTTCAGATGAATCACTGGCTAAAATATGTTAGTGGTTAAGTGCAGATTTCCTCAGATGTGCTTAGCACCCTCCCCCAAGGACAGTTCATCTCATATGCAGTATCTCTATAACAGTGAAGAAACTTACTTAATGGCACGGGGATGACTTGAATAAAAGGAGGTTAAGGGTCTGATTGTGTAATCATTACTCATGTTGCAGAACGCTTCCTCACACAGGTAGTCCCATCAACTTCATTTGGGACTACCCCCATGAAGAAATGCTTACTAGCACGAGAAAGTCTTCCACAGTCTGGCCCTAAATGATTTGCTCAGAGTCCTACATAGAGCTGGGCCCAGACTGGATTCAGAGCTTACTAGATTTTAAGGCCATAAGGGACTGTTAACTTATCTAGTCTGACTTCCTGTCTATCACAGGCCATAGAATATCATCCGTTTACTCCTGTATTCAGCACAATAGCTTATGTTTGACTAAAGCAGTAGTTCTCAACCTGTGGCCCAATCACCACACAGCTGCAGCCCATGTGACATCCTGAGGGCCATACAAGTAGCACTGGATGCAGCCCACATAACACATTGTGAGGTGCATATGTGGCCCATAGTGATAAATAGGCTGAGAACCACTGAGCTAAAGCATATGTTCCAGAAAGGCATCCAGGCTTGATCTGGGGACATCAAGAGATGAAGAATCAACTCCTTCTCATGGTGGCTTGTTCCAATGGTCATTAACATGCTCATTGTTAAAAATGTGTCCCTTTTTCTCATTTGAATTTGTCTATTTTTAATTTCCAGCCATTGGTTCATCTTTTGCCTTTCTCCACTAGATTAAAGGGCCTTTTAGTACCTGGTATTTTCTCCATGTGAAGGTACTTATACATCACAGTAAAGTTGCTTTTTGGTTTTGGATTAGAACACAGGAGTTCTTCGCTACCAGCCTGTTCCTCTAACCAGTTAACGTCACCATGCTCACTAGTCTTTACGCATTTCATACAACTGGCTGATTTTTACAAATGTACACTCACCGTCCACCCTCAATTTTAAACAAGATTTTGTTTCAGTAGTTTTTGCATAGAGATAAAGGATTTGTGGATTTTAATCTAATCAACATGGAAATAAGCAGCAGTAAGACATAATTTCTTAGCCACTTGCAGAGATGAGAATCTGGTTATCCAATATCAGTGCCTATCTTTCATGGCTAATGGAAATCAAAATATTACTGGAAGCATTACACACACACACCAAAAAAAAGAAAAAGAAAAAGAAAAAAGACCAGACCAGAGCACACAACTGGAAAGGGACAGTATTTTGCTGAAATGCTGACTTCACTGCCAAGGAAATATCATGGGTTCTTCAAGCAACCCCTGGGGTTTCATTACAGTCTTGGATGATGCACGAATACAACTGGAGCTGGGCAAATATTGCAAAATACTTTTCCACAAATATTTGTTCAGTTCTTTAAACAAATTCACTTTGGTCCAGCAAGCACCATTTTCATGTTCTCTTTCCATAAATATTGAATGACTGAGATTTATTAGCACACACGTTCCTTGAAAATGTATTTCAGGCACATACACTAGTATATGTGGCAAATTAATTTTAAATTTTTGCACATGATGGTGCTGAAAGTGTTTGAGTGCTAGTCCAATGAGGGAACAGAAACAGTATCTAGTGAATTTTTTGACTAGTCCTAACCAAGCAACACATTGAATGATCTCCTTTTTTCATCTCTCCTTCTGGAGAGAAGGATCTGGTGCAGGGATAGAGCTTTGTGGAGAAGAAGCAGCCTAGGGCATCTATTCTCCCAACAAGGTGCTGCTGCTGCACTGAGTGAGTATAAAATCAGGAGCCCATTTAACTTCATAGCCAGGCACCAGACTTCTCCTGTTTCTTCCACTGTGGATTATACTACCTCATGAGACTTCATACCATCAGTCTGTGATTAGTTGGGAGGAAGGCATTTAGGGGGCTTTGGTGTCTTGCAAGTTGTTTCTGTTAGGAAGAGAAAATTATGTTGAGTCAGGCTTTTTTAGGTTTGTTTTTAATGAAACCCTGATTATTTACAAAGAATGTACACAGTCCTGTTTTCCTGGACATAAAAGGAATCAAACAGCAGGAGACAGTTTCTTTGCTCATAGTCCTGAGCCTCATTCCAGCCAGCACTCTCCCCGAAAGCTCTCTCTGGGCTTTTCTCAGGGTCTCATTACGACTGCATCTCTGGCTGTATCTTGACTTCCTCATTGCCTTTTCTGTCTGTGTATACACTTCAAATGTTACAGTGGCACAGCTGCAGTGCTGCAGCTGCATTGCTAGTGCTTCAGTGTAGACACTCCCTACAGCAATGGGAGGGGTTCTCCTTTCGCTGTAGTTAATCCACCCCCCTGAGAGGTGGTACCTAGGACTATGTCTACATTTCAAATGCTACAGCAACATAGATGCAGCACTACAGCTGTGCTGCTTTAACTCTTCAGTGTAGACCCTTAGTACAGCATCAGGAAGGGTTCTCCCATCTGCTTAGATAATCCACCTGCCCAAGAGGCAGTGGCTAGGTTGACAGAAGACTACTTTTGTCTACCTACTGCTGTCTACACTGGGGGTTAGATCAGCTGAATTTCTCACACCTCTGAGAGATATAGCTATGTTGATGTAACTTTTCAGTGTACCCTAGCCCTAAGTCTGCTTCTGTGGTGTTTCTGCTGCTTCTCCGATGCACAGCCTGAATAAAGCAATCCCCTACCCCTGTGTTTATCATCGGACTCCTCCACCCCCAGGAAAGTCTAGATTGCTTGGCTCAGCCACTGCCCAGGATTGCATGAGGGCTAGACCTTGGGTGGTAGTTTTCCATTGTTTCAGCTGTCACTAAACGAAAGGGCATTTAAATGTCCCCTCAGGGTATGTCTACACAGCAATGTAAGCCTAGGGTTAGTGGGACTTGAATCAGCTTCCCTGTGTCAGAGAACCCTACTTTTGAGTGTCTACACTGCCTTTTAACCCTAGGTTAAGGATTATTTGACCCTTGCTTGACCCTAGGGCTCTGGTGTCGACACTGCAGTGCACAGACCCAAGGCAAAGTAATCCTATCCTAGAGTGCCTAGTGTCCCGCCCCTCCCACCCCCCACTGTCGACATTCTGGCCCTACGAATGTGTCGCACTGTGGGAAGATTCTGCTGCCCACCCTGTTTCCTAAATGTGACGGTGCTACCGATGAGACTCAGGTGCCCATAAGGAGCACATGAGCACAGAGACTGCATAATTCGCTTTTTTGGTGGCTGTCTTAGTAGTTTTGCAGTTTGAGAAGGCTACGGGCCTGCCATCTAATCAGAGAGTAGGGCTCTCCTAGGCTGTCACATTGGCAGGAAAATGCCCAGATGTACCTGATGAGTGGATAATTAGGACATCAGACTCCAGGCCTGTCAAACTTTAAAACGAAGCTTTGCAATTCTTAATTTTTAGAATTGTGAAGAACCTGTGAAGGTGGTTTTGGTTGATTGCTTCTGTATTTATTTTCCTGTTTTGAAGTTTAACATAAAATGGAGGTTTCAGAGGAAAAACATAACCACACCCCAGCTTCACTGCTGCCGGCTGCAGAGCAGTGAAATGTATCCCCATGGCTTGGGGTGCAGTGTGTTCCACCACCCCCTGGGGCTCCCTTATCCCTGCCCCCACAGCACCCAGGAGTCAGGGATCAGGGATCCTCGGGAGGCTGTGGGGAAGTTTTGGGGCATTGCGGGGGAGCAGCCAAGGTGTTTATGGTCATCCCTCCCCCAGACATGCTGAGCCAAGAGTTCTGTCACTCCCCCTCCCTGCAGGGCAGCCACTTGGACTCACTCCTCTCTCTGGCCCACACTGCCTTCTCTGAGGCTGTGTGTGCAGGGGCGTCTGGACAGCATGCACCAAAATCTGGCTGGGCTCTTGTGACCAGGAAACAGCTCTTTTTGCAAAAAGCGTCTTCTGATAGGTCTCCACTGAAAACCCTACAGGCTCCCTGGTTGCATGGTTGCAGACCGGGGTGCAGCAGACAATGGGTTAACACTGTTCTGAGCTGCTGCCCTTTGCAAAGGCAGGTGTGGCTTCTGTTTGCAAGAGACTGGAATAGATTGCACCACAGATTGTCGGCCTACAGAGGACTAAGGAAGTTGCCCCGAGAAACTCTAGGATACATCTGGAAGACTTCCAGGACCCAGATCAAGCTGGGCCCACAAGCTCACAGGTCCCAGCTTAACACAGGCTCATACTCTCCAGTTCTGTAAGACCCTGGGACTCTAGGTTCAAGTCCTAGGTTAACACAATTGGCTTGAGCCTGGGCTTACACTGCTGTGTAGACACACCCTCATTTAGCCTGAATGGAAGGTAGATGCCACACCCAACAGTTTTCATGAGATGGTGTGGTTGCCCATCCCCTCCATAACATACTGTGTGCTCACAGATATAATTTCCCCTCCTTACACTGGTTGTATGTTTTACACCCATTATCTTCAGGTGTAAATGATTACACGAAGTGCCAGGCAGTGGAGATCAGGCCCTTAAATACCAGAAAATCAAAATGAAGGGTCCACAAGAGACACACTACATCAGCAGGGGCACAACTAGAATAGAAGTGAGTCTTTTCACTGTTGTTTGGGATTGGTGGGCATTTCATTTAACACTTCCTTCACTTGTACATTTTCCATCAGTAACTGAGCGGACACAAAGAGCTACTTCTTTGTATTGTTGGCAATAAATCCTCACAGCTCTCATGAAATGCCAAAGATCAGCCAAACAGCAAAACTAAGCCCAAATCAGAATTGATACAAAACAATAGTCATCCATCCACTACTCACAGACCAGGCCGTCAAGGAAGTATTTATTTGCATCACATATACAAAGCTTGCCTGCCATGTGGACAAATAATAGGCTCAATGTTGCAAGCAGTGAACAGTGACAGAAATGGATTCATTCCAAGCTTTTGCTGTTTGCTAATCCACAAAGCCATTCTGTAAGACTTGTACCCCGAAGCTCCTGGGATCATGGAGACCACAGAATAAGAAAAGAATGAAATCTCTCAAGAGCATCCACCTATCACTTCTAACAATGAAGATGAGAAAGAGGTGCCAAATGCTACACTCCAGCTGCTAGAAGGCAGCCCTAATTTGATTTGGTTTGTTTTAAATACATTTCACATTTTTTTCCACTGTGCTGATGAACGATGCTGAATTGTCAGCCTTGGAGACTGAAGTCCCCTCTGTGGTCCTATTTCAGTATGTGCTTAGGTCTATTGCTGTTCAGCAAAGAACTTCAGCATGTGCTTAAGACCTGGTCTACACTGGCAGTGGATTTTGGCGGCAGTCGATGGGAAATACGCAAGCTACATACAATAACTTGTGTATCTCCTGTCAACCTCCTAACGCCTACTTACTGCGGCGTCTTGACTGCGCTGCGCCGACAGGAAATGCCCTTCCATCAATGCAGTGCTATGCTTGGTGCCGGGGTGGATTAACAGAGTCGACTTCTGGGTTCAATTGAGCGAATCACTGCCGCTTAATCGAATCCGCATAATCGATCCTGCACTTCCGGCGGTGCCACTGGCAGTGTAGACAGAGCCTAGCTCTCTGCTTTGCTGATTCAGGGGACATTTATGATGGTGGCTTTTGTATTTCAAACACCCATCTGCTAAATGTTGGTCTAAAGCCATTAGCTTGCTTCACAACTGTAAGCCATTGAACTATCAGTCTCAAATTTACACCAAGGTTTGACTACACTAACTCCTATTGAAACCCGCTTAAATGTCTTGAAAATCCCTTTAGGCACCTCGCTGCTTCTGCACTTTTGAAAATCTGGCCCTTAGTTACAGGAAAAACGATCCAAACAGCCCAAGATGCCTGCTTTACTCTTAAGGATGTCACACTTAAAACAGACCCTACATACAAAACCAGCACATACTTTGTTCTTGTTTCCTGCCAACTATTGCCATCTCTCTAATCTTACTTTGCTATGGAAGACATTTACAAAGGTTCCTTTGGTGTCATCTGTTGGCCTGTGTTTTCCTTTTCCTTTTTGGCTTACGTCCCTGTCACCTTTCTGACAAACAATTCCTATTTTAAATGTCGCTCAGCTCTGATCTACACTACAAAATTACTTTTTTATAACTCACTGTTCAGGAGTGTGAATAATCCACACTTCTGAGCGATGCAGTTATATCAGTCTAAATGCCAGTGTAGACAGCACTAAGTCAGTGAAAGAGCTTTTCCCATCAAAATAGCTATCACCTTTTACAGAAGTGGAGTTATTAAGCCGATGGGACAGCTCTCTCCTGCTGGTTTAGAGCATCTTCACGTAAAGTGCCACAGCGACACAGCTGCATCAATGCAGCTGTACCACTGTAAACTTGTAGTTTAGACCCACCCTTAGCTTTTTCTGTGGGAATAATTCATTTTGGACTTCTTTTCCCCACTGGACCAATAAAGACAGAGTCCCTTGGTCTTTAAGGCATAACACAAGGTTCATCTCTTTTCCCCAGCATTTGCTTGAGGGAGAGGTTGGGTTTTGGGGAATATCTTTTTTTTTTCCAGTAAAAGAGACAGCAAATGTTGTTTTGATAATATTTTTGTAAGCAACAGGGCTCATTTCATAGATAAATTTGTGTTTATGGACTATATCCATCATATTTTGGCATCTACCATTCACTGACTGTGTTAAATTTACCCATAATGAAATTAGAGAGATGGCTTTTTATGTGTATTTCTGTATTAGTTACTGCAACACAAGATGAAAATATTACCAATACTTCACGCTTTGAAAGCACCTTACATCTGATATTCCTGAAACAATTTACAAGTATTTACATAACAATCCCTTCATACGAGAACACTTCTGTGTGGACAAAAGTCTATCAATCTATGAATGAATCTAAACTGTTTCTATGCCATTCTCCTCACCATAGTATCTGACCATCTGGAATATCCAAGTCACTTGTTCCTTCTTTGTAAAATGCTGTCTATTATCATATTAATCTTGTCTGTTATCACAGATTCAAAACACCAGTACAGCTAGTCCCTCTCCAAAGAAAACTTGCTGTCAGGGATAACAGTTTTTCAGCTTAATCGCTTACACTGAGCTCCCCTGACATTTTCAGTGCTTCAGTTTCTAACTGTGCACACAAGCTAAAGACTACCTGTCCTCAGAATTTTATTTGGTTCATATTTTAAACTCACTATCTCAGGAAAACTTAATATCAAGCTCAGCCTATCTTCTTTTCCCATCTATACCTACTCTTAGTGTTTCAAGACTCAGTAGCAATAAACGGCAAGGGCTGATTCTTTTGCTGGTCTAATGTACGTAAAGGTTATCTATCTGTACCCTTTATAGGCAACTTTGCCTGCATATATGCTCTCTCTCTGTATTATCCTGTTTCTGCTGAATTAGGGGTTCAAAATATATATTTTCCAACATGATGCTGCCTGAAATACAGCACAATAGAATGCTTTCGATACGGCAACTTGTCAGAATTCTCCCATGGATTCCAGAGGTGATGACCAAGGCAGTCTCAAAGTCGAAAGACATTGCGCAATGTTGCTAGCTACAGCAAGAAGAGCAAGAACCGAGGGATCCGTCTCCTTGCTTGTGCTTATTACACCACACCTTGAATTAGTATTGCTGCACTGCACTCTGGCACAATATGGAAATTTAGGCTGCTTTTGCCCATGAGCACTAGATAAAAAAGTTCTTTCATAAGCAAGGTTTATCTTTAGCTGTAGCTCAGAAATCTTGTAGGAGATTTTGGTGGAGTTCAAGCATGCAGAGTCTATTAATTGGATACCATTTACATCCAGTGAGCACAAACCAGGGAACTTCGCTTGGGCCCAACATGCACCTTTTCATTCACTTATACTGATTTCATTCGACTCATCTAGTCTCTTTGGGCCTCATTCTCCAATCCACTCCACTGCCAGTGCAACTCCATGGGATTTAATTGAGTTATATCGGTCTAAAATTGATACTGTGGAGAATCAGGCCCTGTTAGTAGCCATTTCTCTTTGCATGTCTCATTTCTAGTTGCATGGGAGATAGTGGGCTAGAAAGTCAACTCCATTGACTTCACTGAAGCGACACAAGAATGACACATCTGTCCCACTATCTCAGCTGTAATTTGAATCCCTCTTTCTAAAGCTTGTCACTGACATTATATATGTTAGTAACAAGTTTGCAATGAACTAGCTGGCATGTTGTTGAGTTTTTTTACTACTAGATATCATACCAGCGCAGGTGTTTGTGACAGATGCCCCATGCCATAAGTGGGCTGTTTAGTAAGCGATCATAGTGTCCATTGTTTGCACCCATGGACCTGTTAGAAGCTGCAAGGTTTGTGGAGAACTCTGAAATCTCCTACAGTTGAAATAAGGATTCAAAGTACATCCCGTCCCATCTCAGTGTTCTACATCTTGAAGCTTATATTCCTAGCCTGTCCGTCACTTGCCCTTTCAGCTTACTCACATTTTCCCTCAGCAAACCCTGCTTTCTTTTCAAAGTGATATTTTAACACAAAATCCCAAGGCGTCCATCCTTTTCCTTTAACTAACACATGTGTGGCAGCAAGTGAAGTAGCTTGTGGTTCATTTGAGAGTCAGTGTAAAGGAACAGTCGCAGACTGCTCAAGGATATTTTCTTACTTGTGTTTCTCAGAGCCAGTACTGAAGATTGATAGAAACAAACATAACCGGAATATATCCCTTTATGCAGATGGCAATGTATCCTGATGGCAGTGTCATATTTTTGATGTGTGTATGAGAGATGTCTATTTGAATCTGTATCTAGATTTATATTCCTGTACAAACACAGATATAAGCCTTTTTTTTCCTTGCATTGAGTACAGGGCTGGAAGCCAGAGAATTATCCTCTATTCCTGATCCTCCCAATGACATGCTTTGGAACATTCCACACCTCAGTTCTCCCATCTATAAAACAGGTACAGTGCTGCTCAAGCACCTAATATGGGATATGAAAGGGATATTAAGTTTACAAATGAAAAATGCAATTATTTATTATCAGCCCATCTCAACACCCCGGTCAGGCCACCTCACAGTCCCGCTTCCAGCAGACTTTCTCCTGCTCCTACTGAAGCCAGGGGCAAAACACCTATTGACTTCAGTGAAAACAGAATGAGACCCATTTTGTGGTCTTTTAGAAAAAAAAAGTGCAAATAGAAAAATCCCATTTAAGCCCCTACCTGCTAATACAAGTACGTTCCTTACACTATAATTCTACCAAGTAACTCGGTTTAACTAGAAGTTAATAATCTGCACACAGCACACAACCCTTGGAAGGCTAGTCACCGATCTAATAAACCTCACTGTTGGTAAATTCAGGATGAATAATAAAATATCCTCTGTTTTTAATCGTATGCTATTAGTTCTAATTATACCTCCTTTCAACGGTCTTAAATAGCTCCTCTCCCTCCTTGACCTTTACATCTTTCAGATAGTTGCCAGGAGTTACGTCTGATTCCTACATTGTATAGGCCAGCTAGATGTCATTTATCTTTCCAAACAAGTGAATCCCTCCACTTTTTTGGTCAGGGTTCTCTAACATTTGTCTTCTAAAGCTTTTGTGTACTGATGTGTCCAGAGCTGAATACCACAGACTACAATGGGGCCAGGATTTCATCCTATTTCTTCTGCCCTTCTGCATGGGTCTTAGTCCAAACTGCTGGGTTCATAGTCCAAGGAGTGACTCCTCTTCCAACCCCTCCATGAGAAAACCAGAATTAGGTGCAAATAACAGCAGGAAGGGGAGGTTTTGTATCCTTCCCTATTCTTTTCCATGTAAGTTGCAGTATTCAAGTTGAAACTTAATGGAGTGTTTTCCCCACTTGCCATGAATAGCCTGAAGCTTGTACAGATCTTAAAATGAAAAATAAAGGTCAAAGTTATTTAATAACTTTAGGCTGAAGAAAATGGTTTTGATCTTTCAAGAAGCAATTTTCCCCTTTCCATTCATACTTTTCTCAGACAAACCAAAGGAATATTAAAATGGCATTAAAGATCTGGGTTACACACAAAACATCATCTTCCAGCCATTTTATCAATGTAATTGTGCTGGGTCATCTGCCATTGTAGGCGATCTCATCAGATCATCCCCTCTATAAACGTATCAAGCTCAGTATTGAAACAAATTAGATTTTCTTGCCCTCACTAGTCCCCTTGGAAGGCTGTTCCAGAACTTCATTACTATGATGGTTAGAAACCCTTCATCTAATTTCAAGCCTAAACTTATTGATGGTCAGTTTATATCCATTTGTTCTTGTGCCAACATTGGCCCTTAACTCAAATAACTCCTCTCTCTCCCTTGTGTTTTTCCATCTGAGGATGTATGTATATAGCAATCATATCTTCTCTTATTCTTTGTTTTGTTAAGCTAAATAAGCCAAGCTCCTCCAGCCTCCTCTGTAAAGCGGGTTCTCCATTCCTCTGATCATTCTAGTCTCCCTTCTCTGCACTTGTTCCAATTTAATTCATCTTTCTGAAAGATGGGAGACTTAGAACTGCATACAGTATTCCAGATGAGGTCTTGAGTGCCTTGTATAATAGTACTAACACTTTCCTCCCTCTACTGGAAATACCTTACCTGGTGCATCCTAAGATTTCATTATTCTTTTTCAGAGCACCATCACATTGGTAGCTCCTAGTTGTGCTGTGATTGACCAACACACCCAAGTCTTTCTCCTCTTCTGTTGTTTCCAGCTGATCAGTTCCTCAGTTCATAACAAAAATTCATGTTATTAATTCCTAACTGCATGACCTTGCACTATTAAATTCCATCCAATTTTTATTACTGCAGCTTTCAAAGTCATCCAAATCTTTTTATCCAACTTTGTGTCGTCTGCAAATTTTATTAGCACACTCCCATTTTTTGTACCCATTTTTAAGGTCATTAATAAAAAATGTTATATAAGCTTGGTCCCAAGAGCAATTCCTGAGGAACTCTACTGATAACCTCCTTTCAGTCTGAGAGTTCACCTTTCAGCATGACCTGTTGGAGTCTCCCTGTTAACCAGTCCACCTTTCAAGTCTCATATTTATCCACATCTTCTCCAATTTAACTAATGATTTCCCATGTAGAAGTGTACCAAATGCATTACCGAAATCCAGATAAGACGTACTGCATTTTCTTTGTCAAAAAATCAGCTATGTTCTCAAAGAAAGAGATCTGACTAGTCTGTCATCATCTACCTTTTTAAAATCCATGTTGTATTTTATCCCAATTACTACTACTTACCTCTATGTCCTTCACTACTCTCTCTTTCAAATTTACTTCTAAGACCTTGCATACAATTGAGATCAAACTAACAGGCCTGTAAGTTTCCCAGATCACTTTTTTTTTCCCTTCTCAACTAGAAGTACTATATTTACAATTCTCCAGTCAGAGGGTATGACCCTCAAGTTTACGGATTCATTAAAAATCCTTGGTATTGGACTTGGAATTTCATGTGACTGTTCCTTTAATATTCTTGGACAAAGATTATTCAGCCTCGCCCCCTTCCCGCCACCCAGTTTGGTCCCATTAAGCAGTCTGCATTTGGCTTCCATCTTGGACATGGTAGTTTTTACTTGCACATTCTCTTTCCCATTATCCACCCTGCGTTGTTCCCAAGTTCCACATTATACTTATTAAAAACTGAAGCAAAGTGTTCATACTTAGTGGGCCAGACCTAGATTATATTAATCACTACCCTGTCACCAGTGCTTAGCTGTCCCACTTCTTCTTTCCTGGTTTTCTTTTTATGTATATTGCTGAAGAACCTTTTACTCTTGGCTTTCAATTAATTTGCAAGGTCCAATTGTTCAATGTGGGATGCACCTTTAACTAGTTAATTTTTATTCCGTGCAGATTATTGTCTGTGTTATAAACATCTTGGGCTCCAACCAGCCTTAAGAGTGGCCGACAAACCAATAAAATGGGAAGAAGCCTAAATAAGGAGAGATGGATGATTGTTTGTGGAAGAATGTATAAACCAGTGTCCATACAGCTTGAGATAGGAAATAAGGGCTGCCATGTAAAAGCCTGTTTATGCAACTAAACTCAAGCAGAGGAGGTATTTTATCTCAGGAATTCTAAACTATGACTAATTTAACATGAAGTAGCTTCACATTTTACATAATTATAGATTTATTTTTAAAAGGATTTTCACCATATATTATACAAATACATGCATCCAGTTCTGCAGTCCTTAGCATGCGCTACTCCCTTCTGTCCGTCAAGTATTACTAAGGAAACTACTGTATTTCGTGACTTCAGGGAGAATTATTAGACAGATCAGATCTCATAAATACTGAAAATTAATATAAAACCCATTAGTGACCAACTAGCTGCTCTGTATAAGAGGCTCCCACCACTGTCACATTCAGTGTGCTCTCTGTGTTGCCGTTTGTATGAAAGTGTTATCTTCTCTATTCAAGCACTGTGTACCACAGAAACCAAAGCCTGCTTTAAGCCACAGCCTGCTACTCTCTGATCTGCCCCTACAGTTCAAAAACTCACCTTCGAAAATGGAGGATGACCTTTGGTCTCTGCAGCCACATCCTTCCATTACAAAACTATTGCCAACCCCAAGTATTAAAAAATCCTGAGACTGGCTTAAAAATCCTGAGATTTTAATAAGTGATATAAATACTGGCTTATTTTTCTTTGCCTTCTGGTGTTTGAGCTTTAGAGCTGCACTTGGGTCATATTTTCAAGCTTGTGCTTTCAACCATGAGGGATAAAATCTTACTTTTTTAAATGAAAGCTGAGATTCTCACGTGTTCACTTGTTTCTAGGAGCTGGGATGTAAGAAAATACCCAGATATAATGAGACTAGTGATGAAATCACACGAGTTGGCAATGTTGTAGCAACGAGAGCGGCTCCATGAATTTCTCCCCTTCATCTGTTGTAGCTATTACTAGCCTTGTACATATACTCAGTCTACAGCCATCTGCTTCTGCTGCTCCTTAGAAAATAATGGGCTCTAAAAAGCTTATGCTGCTTAAAGGAAACTATACAGTTTCTTTTATGTAGATGGTCACAGGATGTCAGAAATTTTACTTTTACAACTGGATTATTTCAGTTCTTTGCTAAATATACAACCAAAATGTCGTTATTACTAAAGCATTTCTTAATTTAGACAGGTTCTTTGGGCCAGGGACGGTCTGTTTATATAGCACCTTACACAGTGGAGCCACAGTCCTTAGTGAGGCCTCCAGGTGCTACTATACTGCAAAAATAAAACCATAATAATTAACAATGAATAATAACGATAATATAATGAAATCTGTTGGCAGGGCTGCCAGCAGAACTGGCTGATGCTGTTGCTGCTAAGGATATTATTGTAAGAGCAGGTGTACGATTCTATTAGCTATAATATAAGGACACCTAACCTGTTATTGGCTGGAAAATGCCAAGAGGTATGGGTTTGTTACTGCAGATATGACCAAGGACTTGTCTGCACAGGGAAGATAGTGCACAGCAAGCGAAGCTGCGAATTTAAAGACAACTAGCCACGCCGCAGTACTCCCCACATGGACATTCTGACTGCACTTGTGCCTTTGTGTGCAGTAGCTTACTGAACTTGGAATGTGCATTCAGCTAGAAACTGCCCCAGGGCACTCTTAGTGTCCGAGTGTCCCTGTGGGGAGCTAGTGTGGAATAGCTAGTGAGCTTTAAAGTCACACCCTAGCTTCCTGCCCACTAACTTCCCCAGGTAGACGAGCCCTAACACCCTGAACGAGCAGCTTGAGTGAATGGGACAGCAGAGTGAGCTGGGACTTGAAGAAGCATGACTGGTCAGCATAGGCTCCATGCAAGCCTTAAATCAGGGTCCCTGGTGTCCGTCACAAGTACTGGGAAACTGGCATCCGCTGTGATCCTTGTTTCTTTGAGAGGCACTGGGGAACAGGGGGTCTCCTGTAAGTGCTGACACAAGGCTATGCTTCACCTGTTCGGGATAGCTGACCTGAACAGCACAGATTCACGAGTTTTAACATATAATTTTATCCAGTTTTATCATCCATGAATTTCTGAAGTAAACCAAAATAGCAGCAAATAAATAGCAGCTAGTGCATAAGAAAAATATCTTGAGATAAATAATATAGTGCACTTATGTTGCTAATTTCATCAGAGGATCACCAAGCACTTGACACAAAGGTTAGTTAAGGAACCCTCACCGGATGACTATAAGGCAGACATACAGGCACTGCACTGCGGCAGAGACAGACAGACTAAGGTCATTGCCAGGGCTGGGAATAGAACTCAATGGTCTCGACTTTCAACCCGCCGATCAAAACCCTAGATGACAAACCCTACATCAAGACCACTGAGAAATACAACTTTTATGGCTAGTAGACAAAAATAGCTAAGAAGCACCCTGCAGTTAAACTGAACTGTTTGAATTTACAGGTGTTCTGCTGTCCCATTTATCCTCTTCAGTTTTCTCCTGGGTTACTGTTAGCTTGTAGCTGTTTGAAAGGCTGCTGTGTCTCAGATTTACTCTTTCTGTCATGATAACAGATGACAGAACTCAGATCTCAGGGCAGCTTGTTTTCAGGCTGATGGGCATTGGAACCAGGGCTTGTATGCCACGTTGGCCCTCTAAGCTGTTGCTCACCTCACATTAGTGAAGCCTGCACACACTCTGCAGGTGCTGTGACTTCGGGGCATGGAGTTGTCTGGCAGCCAAGTCCCTCTGATGTGCTGGGGAGCAGGAATGAAGTGACAGATCTTCTGTCTAGGTTAGGTGCAGAGAGAGAATAATTGTCAGGATTTATTGACGTCAAAACGAGGTCGCCAACCAGGAACAAAATAAAGCACGTACTGTTCACGACGCAGTAAGGCCCTCCGAGCTTTTTGCAGCAATAGTCACATGCTGCTTTCTGCAAGCTGAGTCCCAGTCAATTAAACAAAGGAAAGGAGAAAACAAACATGACTAGAATGCCTCTCTCGTTCTAAATGGGCTAAAATGGCTTCCCTATATGAGGATGCCAGAGATCTGTGTTCAGTTCCAGGCTGTGCCACAGACTTGCTTTGTAACCTTGAGCAAGTTGACCTCCATGCCTCAGTTTCCCATCTGTAAAATGAGGAGCATAGTAAATTCCTTTCTCACAACCTTTGCCTGTCTTGTCTATTTAGATAGCAAATTCGTTTGGGCAGGGACTGTCTCTCTCTATATGTATGTACAGTGCCGAGTTTAATGGGGCCCCATACCGTCTTATATTATTATTGTTATTATTATGGTTCAATGATACATCTACCTTAAGTAAGCTCCCTAGATGCTATTGTAATATAACTAATAATAAGATATGGCTTTTCCTGTGCATCCACACACTGTTCATCCAGGCTTTCACCTTCTTACATCACAATTACTGCCCTTTTCTCTGCCCTTGACAAATGCAATCTTGTCCTGCTGAAATCAATTCAGAATGCTGCTGCAAAGAATGTTTTCCTAACCATGTCACCTCTCTCTTTTCATCCCTCCACTAGCTCCATGGTCCCTATCACATCAAACATAAAAGTTACTTGTATTCATTTTCAAGGCCCTTCACAACCTATTCCCACCCTACCTATCATCTCTCATTCACTATTGAGTATTGATACTGGCCTCCAATCAGCCCATGAGGCCAACCTCTGCTGTTCACTGGCTAAACTTTCAAACAAGCACCTTTGTGCTTTCTTTCAGGCTGCCTCTCATGCTTGGAAGAAGCTCCTCAGAAATATCCGCTAAACTGATTAATTATCTGCCTTCAAATCTCTCCTTTTCCATAATACCTATCAAAAACTTAACAACGAGTAGGCTGTTGTGGTGTGCTGAAACAGCTGCCCGTCCTGCTGACCAACACTGACTCATTCTTTCCTGGTACTTTCCATCTGTCTTTCTGAGTCCATCTATTGTGTCTTGTCTTGTACTTAGACTACAAGCTGTTTGTGGCAGGGAATGTCTTATTGTTCTGTCTTTGTAAACTCCCTAGCAGAGTGGAGTCTAAGTCCATGACTAGATCTTCTAGGTTCTACAATAATACAAATAACAATCAACTACTAATAATAATTTTACCACTTGACTTTCACCTGCTTTCACCTACCCTGCGTGTGATATGGTCTCAGAAATAACTTATCTCAGAAACCACTGTGTGGTATGATACTTGATGAATTTTGATGCAGGTTCCTTAGAGCCAATGGGCCCAGTTTGTGATGTATTAATGTATTCATTTTGTACATCACCCAAGTGTTTTGACAATGAACTTCCACTGAGAAATTGAAATGATTACATAATTACTGTTAATCCTACCTATTTGGCAGTACAGCTGGATAAGTGTGTAATGGGTGAACAATGTCCTGCTCATTAAGAGGTTGATTGTGTGTATCTATAAAGGCTGCTCCCTTTTATTCTGCAATACGCAATATGTTTTCTGCAATACGCAATTCTGCAATATGTTTATTCTGCAATACGCAAACTTGTAAGAGGAATGTTTTGATGTGACTGTTCTCAAGTGCGTCTAGTCTTGAGACTATCAAACAACAATCCTGGGATGCAGTTCACTACTTTGGCTTGTGTTACACTTTGTAAACACTCCCATGGAGGTTAAAAGTGGTGGGCCAAATTCAGCAAAGCTGCCTGTGGGAAGTATATAACAACTCCACAGGGCAGCTAAGACCTTTACATATTTGAAGGGAGCCATTCCAGCAGAAGGCAGATGGTGTTTCTGTTGCTCAGGTGAGGTTGCAATTAGTGTGGGCACCTGGCAACTTTAATTTGTTATGCGCCTTCAGTAGGAAAGTAAGTGAATCAACATAATCCCCAAACTTTCCAGGAAACACCCCTTTTCTGGTTAGGAACAACCACTTTTGAAGCTGTATGCCTTCCCTAATGTATTGCTATCATTAGTAGTTTGAACCACCTAAAATATTCCCACAGGACAGGGTGAATCTATGCTAAACCTTTCCCCATCACTGATTCAGTACAAGATATTAAATATATTTGATGCCTAGAGGTAAAAAACAAAGTTCCTTTTTAAAATTTGAATATAATTAAAAATAAATAAGGGTTTGCTCATTTTTCTGCTGGTTGTCTAGAAGGAAAAATGATGATATAACTGCCTAATGGCTTTCTGATGTCCCTATTTCATTTTTAAAAGAGAGTGGTCATTTTATTAGGCCAAAAAATCAAGTGTCTTTAATAACAGCGAAAAGCTTCAGGATAAATGTGATGAAAGTGAACCACGCAGAGTACCTCCTAGAGACAAGAGATCATCAACTGGTATAA
The DNA here is from genome assembly GCA_007922155.1 of Mesoclemmys tuberculata. Classification (NCBI taxonomy): domain Eukaryota; kingdom Metazoa; phylum Chordata; order Testudines; family Chelidae; genus Mesoclemmys; species Mesoclemmys tuberculata. The sequence goes on along the minus strand of ML675611.1, from coordinate 26,041,379 downwards.
ACTGGTGGAGCTTTCCTGAAGTCAACAGAGCAATGCCAGTTCATACTGGCTAGCATGTACCACCCCATCCTTCACCACAAACAATGGACAACGGTTGGGGGGCATGAGGTTTATAAAATATATTTAAAAATTTTTCTCCTATCATGTCAAAGTTGGCTGCTCAAAGAGTTGGCCTTCTTTATACCAGAGACGTTAGACTTGTCATAGATAGTCAGACTTCATCAATGGTAGAATCGTGTAGGATGTAATTATTTGTTTTCCTTTTGGAGTGTTCAAACAGGTCATCATTGTATAAAGAATCTAGGGCTAATGTGTGGTTGATATGAACCCTTCATGTATAGAATGGGGAGTCCTATAAAAGAAAGGGGGTGGGAGTTGAAGCAAATCTGTCTGGTTTATCCAGTGTACAGTATAGCTAACCTCTTAACTGTCCAATAGAGGGTATGATACTGAAAACTGATATGGGGCCAGGTAGCCCTCACTCACAAATCACATTTACTTTAATATGGTTATACACATGAGTAAAGGCTACTTGTATGGATATAGCCACAGCATCAGGCTTTAGGACTATAAACTCCTTAGAGGAGGGATTGCCATGCTTCTGCCATACTCTGTAGAGTGCCACATGCAGTGGTGGTGTTAAATAAAAGACAGCAATAATAATCCAGTATACAGGAGAGGTATCACCCTCAAGGTATCTTACTTCATTTGAGATAATCTATTACTTTTGAGGGGAAAGGGCAGAAGATCCATCCTCTCTGTGCAGAAGCATTTTTTCTTTCCTTGCAGTGGGGTATTATTCCAACCTAGTTTCTTTATAAGATGAACTGCAATATTTTTCTGGTAATTGTCCATTGTCAATGATAATTTATTGAGATCCAAATTAGTTATACAGGGAAATACAAATAAGTCTTTCTCCTATCCACTGGTGATGTGATGGGAGTTTAATGTGAATTAAGAAAACAGAAAGGTATGGAAAACTGCCAGTATCAGTGAAATACAATTAGCAATGCTAGATGTTCAGAGACAGCTTGCCAGACTTTAATTGGCGCATTTTAAAAATTTCTCAAGTAATAATCAAAACAGTTGAAATACCTCATCCATCTCACAATGGTTCTCTAACTCCTTTTCCCAATAAACTCATAAAAACAGGCCTTGCAGGAAAACAGATCCGCTTATAATACAATCAGAATGGTAAAATTTCAAATAGTTATTATTCACGGAAGAACTCTATTCAATAACACATTTTATTTCCTTCATTAATGAATTAGACTTGCATATTTACTTCCAGTTAATGCCTATATCTAACACAACTTTTTAAGGACTTGTTTTTACATAAAAAAGCCTTGAACTGATTATAAAGCCACAGTCTGGAAGAGAAACATGGCCATGCTTCTGTGATCTGTGTCCATGTTGCAAAAAAGTACCTCAATATATCTATTTGCTTTCATGAATTATTTTTCACTAACTCTTTACCTTGTGAATATTTAATATGATAAGTATAAACAGAAAAGTAACAAAGAGTAGCAACTCCTCACATTTAATCATTTTCCATGCTAAACAGACTTATGTATGCAGCATTTTAAATATATACACAACATTTTACAAAACAATATAATCAACATTAAAATGGCGAAGAATCTTGTCACTGGAAAAATAGGAAATGTGGTTTCTTTCCCAATTCAAGCCATAGGAATGATCTTCAGTTTTCAACAGAGTTAGAACCTGCTATTAAGTCAATTGATGTTAATATGGCTGATGGAAAAATGATATTTCTGTCCCACAGGAAATTCTTAAATTTTTAAATTTCCTTTCATTCCAAATTAGGACAAAAAGTTGGAGTTTCTGAATTTACAGTGGAATGAAAATTTCAAAATGTTTCAATTCAGAAAAATCAAAATGACCTTATTGAAATGTTTCATTTTGATAATGTTGAAAAAATATAAATTTAAATAAATTAAAAGTTTAAAAAGTTAAAAGTAAAAGTCAAAATGAAACACGAAACTCAGGATGAACTGAAACAAGAATGAGAAAGTCAAAATGAAATACCCCGTTTTTATTCAAATCATTCTAGAATTTTTCTGTCAAAACTTTTCCTGAAATTGACATGTTCTTATGAAATGTTTTGATTTTGACAAAACAGTGTTTTGCACTAGAAAACTCTTCTTTGAAAAAATTGTGACCAGATTTAGAAATTAATGGGCATCAATGAATTTTGGATTAGACTATTTAAAGCCTGAATTCACTAAAGTATTTAAATATGTGCTTACTTTGAAGACTGATTGAAGTTCTGAAGTACTATTGAAGTCAGTGCTTTGTTGAATCAAGCCCTTAATGTGTGGGTATGTCTACACTGTGGAGTGAATTTGATTTAATCGGCCTTCACCTGCTGAGCTGCAGAATTTGAATGAGTGGGATCACACCACGCTCATTGCGTCGGAGGATTGCATCCCCACTATCTGCTCTCATGTCGGTAATCAAAGTAGTGCACTGGGGGTAGCAATCCCACAGTACAACTACCCATGGGGGTGTTTGGGAAGATTTTCATCCTCCCATGATGCCATGTCCTCCTTTCCCCCCTCCCTTCTTGTCCAAGTCCAAACAAACAGACAATCGCCTTTTCATGACATTTTTTCAAACCCTTCACTCTCTGCCACGTGCACACCCTTGCCAGAGAGGAATGGAACATGCTCAGCTCCGCACTATTATTATAAGCCTCACAAACACTTCACAACTTATTCTACAGTATATTTATGGGTAAGACAGGAGTTGCAGCACTAAAAATTGTGATGTTACTGAGGCTGCCTTGCTACAAGCCATAGAATGAAATATTTCCCGTTTGCTGCAGGCTGTCACACACCATCTGCAGTCAGTGGAGCGCTGCTTCTGGTCCTGAGAAACAACCAGTGACTGGTGGAATCTCAAAGTTGTGAAGGTGTGGGATGATGGGCAGTGGCTGCAGAACGTTCAAATGAGAAAGGCCACTTTCCTGGAATTTTGTGAAGAGCTCTCCACAGCCCTGAAACGCATGAATACTCCCTTGAGACCTGCTCTGACAATGGAGAAGAGAGTGGCCATCGCTCTGTGGAAGCTGGCAACGTCAGACTGCTACTGGTCAGTTGGGAATCAATTTGGAGTTGGTAAATCCACTGTGGGAGCAGCTGTGGTAGAAGTGTGCCATGCCATGAATAGACTTGTTCTAAGAAGGGTAGCGACTTTGGGAAACATGGAGGACATAGTGGAAGGCTTTTCCACGGTGGGGTTCCCTAACTGGGGGGGGGCATAGATGGCATAGATAGGCATCCCTATCTTAGCACTGGACCACCTTGCCACAGAGTACAGAAATCAAAAGGGATATTTCTCAGTGGTGTTGCAGGCTCTTGTGGATCACAGGGGATGCTTCACCAGTGTCAGTGTCAGCTGGTCTGGAAAGGTTCATCTTTAGGAACTCATGTCCATTTAAAAAGATGCAGGTGGACAGTTTTCTTTCCTGACCAAAAAATAAATATTGGCAATGTTGAAATGCCAATAGTGATTCTGGGGGATCCTGCCTACCCTTTTGCTCCTCTGGCTAATGAAGTCCTACACCAGCACCTGGACAGCGGGAAGCAGCATTTAAATAATAGGCTCAGCAAGGGCAGAATGGTGGTGGAATGTGCGTTTGGACGTTTAAAGGCACACTGGTGCAGTCTGCTCACTAGGTTAGACCACCGTGAAAAAAAATCCCAATAGTTTTCTCTGTCTGCGCCATAATGTACGTGAGACAAAGTGGCGAAGTTCCCATTGGGTTGGGTTGTGGAGACACGTAGTCTGGCTGCCAATTTTGAGCAGCCAAATGCCGGTGCAATGCTGAGAGCCAATCGTGGAGCGCTGCACCTCAGGGGTAGCCTTGAAAAACCTCTTTTGCAACGAGACACAACAGTAATGTGAATTGCTTATCTGTGCTGTGCTTTCACTTCACATCCTCTACCCATCCCCCACTGATACAGTTCCCTCCCTCTCCCATTATTCCCTTCTTATCAATAAACAAACAGTAATGAATTGTGAAGCAGTGCTATGTTATTGGTGATCCTTCAAAGAGGGGAGAAAAGGAAGATAATTTAATGTTCTGCATGCATCGTCTGGGCACTGAGAAGGGATACAGAGCCCAGTTTGGCTGTGCACACAGGAAAGAATCACACATTCCCACTCCTTAAAGGGGTCATTGCCACTTTCTGCTCCCCTCAACTGGCAATGAGTGTAGCACATACTGCTACAGCCTCCTCCTAGACTCCTTGGGGGTGGGGCTAGGAAAAAGTGCATTAGTTCAGAGTTTTGCAGGGGCTGCATAGGGCGTTTCTCCTGCCACTGATCTTCCTGAAGCTCAACCAGATGCCTCAACATGTCTGAATGACCATGCATTATATGCAGCATCTCATCTTGTGTTGAACGCTCATCAGGGGTGTAGCTACGGGTGGCCCTGGCCCACCCACTTTGAAAGCAGGCCACCCAAGCTCCGCTTAAACTACCTGAAAAACTGGGGCTCTCTCAGCCAGTGGCTTTCTGAACTTCCTGCTTCCAGTCACGTGACTGGAAGGAGGAAGTTCGGGAAGCAACCAGCCAAGAATCACTAAGTGTGACCAGAAGCAGAAAGTTTGGCTTTTTTGGCCGGCCCACCCATCAGCCAGAGGCCCTCCCAGTATACCCCTGACGCTGTTGTCCATGTCCGAGTTCAGTTTGTCTGGTAATGAAATCCTCCACACTCTTAGCTCTGTGTCAGCAGCTGCAGAGGCATTCGAGCCATGGTAAGTAAGGGGCTAGTGCATCTATTTTAGGGAACTCCTCAGTGCCCATGCTGCACATGTCCATGTTTTCTCAGAACAGTGTGGATTTTGGGCTTTTAAGAGGATGCGGAATGGGTGTGAAGTGGGAAGGGGTTAACTGTCTCTAGACAAAAAAATGTCCTATCATGGTGGAAGAAATAAGGTTGTCCTCCCAAGAAACCTTCTGCAATGGATTGCAGAGTACCTACATGAAAACTTCCTGGAGATATCCACGGAGGATTCTTGGAGCATCCCTGTGAACATAAAGAATCTTTTCTGGGGTGAAACCAATGCTGAAGCACACCAGCTACGAGGAAACACAGCCCCACCACCACAGACACCACTTTTTTCTGCTGGTACAAGATTCTGGACTGGGAATATAACCAAAGAACTGCAATTTGCAGTACATTCTCACCAGGTGTGCCTTCCCTGGCATCGCAATCAGTCACAGTTTCCTGAGTCCAGCTGGGCTGCTCCTGTGTAGCAAACAGTTCCTGGCTTTCAGGGTGAAGGGATACTCCCTCGCCTGCACCCTGTTCTCCTCCTCATCCACAGACTCATCCTCATTCATCCTGGCCTCAGATTCCCTCGCGGTATCAACACTATTTGGTGGCATAGTGGTTGGGTCTCCACTGAGAATCTCATGCAGCACCTCGTAAAAGTGGCACATTTTAGGTGATGAACCAGAATGACTGTTAACTTCCCTAGTTTTCTGATATGCCTGCCTTAGGTCTTTGATCGTAACATGGCACTGCTGCGCGGCCCTGTTGTGCCCCTTCTCCAACATGCCATGAAATATCTTCTTGCAGATATCCAAATTTCTTTTGTTGGCTCAGAGATGAGCCAGAACAGACTCTTCACCCCACAGAAAGATGAGATCCAAGACCTCACGTTGGTTCCAGGCTGGAGCACGTTTGGGGCGTGCAGTCACCATGAGCAGTTGTGCTGGTAAGCTCTTCCCATGCTAACCTAA
>ML675611.1:25980808-26035204 GCA_007922155.1 Mesoclemmys tuberculata | reverse complement strand
GAAATGGGAATTCAAAATTTCCTGGGGGTTGAGGGGAGGAGCTATTTCTTGTTTATGTGGCCACAGTGCAGCAGAGGGCAAATGTCCAGAGTGGTCACAACAGAGCATTATGGGATAGCTCCCAGAGGCTAGTGATGTTGATTTATGTTGCGCTTTGCCTACACTGACGATCGTTCGACCCATCCAATTTGACTTCAGCGCTACGCCACTTGAAGAAGTGGTTTTATTAAGTCAAATTTTACCATGATTTAGGTTGGTGGAACTGACATGCCAGTGGAAAGACATACTTTATGTGGTCAATGGAAGCTGCATTCCGTTGACCTCCATTGTGAGTGTAGACTAGGCCCATGTCTCAACTGTTTGTCAGTATTACTACAGTAAGGCCATGTCTACACTACCACTTATATTGGCAAAACTTATGTTGCTCAGAGATGTGAAAAAAACCACCCCTGAGCAACATACATTTAGCCTACATAAGTGGTAGTGTCCACGGTGCAACTACCACTTGTGGAGATGGTTTTATGATGTCAATGAGAGAGCTCTCTCCCATTGGCATAGAGTGGCTATACGAGCAATCTTTCAGTGATGCAGCTACTTTGGTACAGCTATACTGCTGTAAGCTTGCTAGTGTAGACATAGCCTAAGACACAAACTGCAGCTCATATCACTGAGCTGGTATTAGGTGGGACATATATAAAAAGATTTCAGAAATGTTTTAAATGACTAATTATAGCCTTATAGAAAAATAATATAGTTCTTGACAGAGAAGAGTTGTTTTTAAAATTCAGTGTTCAGTTTACTCTTCATCTGTTACATGAGCAATGAAAGGTTGAAAGTATTGAATTTGAAAAGGGCACTAGTACACATAATTATTCTTATGAATATGTTTGACTTCAAAGCTGGAGGATTTTTTCAGTTACAGCTAATGATCTTAAAACAGAAACAGCTATATTTCTCTTTGATTCCTGTAACTGAAACGTATAATGAAAAGCTAAAATACATTCCTAGTGGGCCTAGGAGTATGGTGAACTGTGTGTAGCTACAATTATGTTTTCTACACACTGCATCTATTTTTATTAATTATCTGCATTAGAGTAGTCGATAGGGGCCCTACTTATGTGCCAGGATCCCATTGTGTTAGGTGCTGTAAAAACACAGAACACAAAGACAGGCTCTGCCCCAGTGATTTTACATTCTAAATATAAGAAGGGAGTCTGTCTGCCAGAGGGCAGAGTTGTGAAACACAGTGCGCTTTCTTTCTCAATGCGATTTTAGGTGGGTTTTTTCCTTAGATGTTTTCCACAACCTGAAATAGGTCAGTTAGATTGAAAGGACTTGTTTTACTCTTTGTATAAAAAAAATTCAAAGAAGAGATAGCCCTTCCTCTGAAGAGAAGGCACAAACCTCAGCATGAAGATGAGAAAGCCAGAGAAATACAAGAATTTCAAAACATAATGGTGTTTATTCACCTGAGAAGAGAGTGGTATTTTGTTCACATAGTCTACCTCCTTAACCAACTTATTCCTAACTCAGTTGATTTGGAATTTTGTTTTTCAGCCTTTCTGAGATTATCACGCACAATCAGTATAGGAATTTTTTTGCATACCCAAAGAACGTATATTTTAATGCTCATTTCTGTCCAATTAGTAAGAAAAACATGTTTTTTCCAAGTACTGCAAAAATCTTTTGTAACCAAAGCGCTCACCTATATATCTGTCTGTCTTTAGGAGACAAGTGCCTGCTCTCTGAAGTCCTTTGGCAAGGTTCCAATTTTTTCTAATTAGGTTTTCAGGCACCCTAACTATTGTAAGCCATGAACTAGGAGTCTGGAGATTGTGTACAAAGTGACAAAGCTGCACAACTAATTTTCAGTGCAGCATGATTTTATTTTTGAAGCCTGACAGCCAGCATCTTTTACTCTGTGACAGAGTTCTCATAAAACGAATACTATTTTATCTTGTTTTGTTCAGCTGTACAGTTGTGGCATGTCTGCCTTTGTATATTAGCGCATTTTCAATTGCTGATCCATGTCATGGGGTCAGCCATCCCCCAGGCAACCCTTTGGGGCCATGCTACAGCCTGCCTGCTTCAGTTTCCCCTTCAAGGGACTTCTTAAACACCACACAGGCTTTTCTTGTCTATTCACTACCCCCTACATAGACCACTGGTTTCATCCCCATGTTGGGTCATGCCCAGACTTTTCCTTCCTGTAGTCTGAATAGGGAAATCCCAGATTTTTCTGCTGGAGTCTGTTCACTCCCAGCAGGCTATGATACAGCCTACTGCCAGGCCTTCCTGCCTGAGTCCTTTGGTGCTTTAGTAGGCCACCACTAGGCCATGCCTGACTGAAGCCTCAGATTTCTGGACCTGGGTTCCAAACCCCCTGCTATCATGATCTTCCCTGCAGAAACCTTTCTTTTACTTCCTGCATTTTCCCAAGCTTCCCCCTTCATTACAGCCATCTGCTGCCCATTACAGGGAATTACCTGATCCAACTCAGGTAGTCCTCTTCAATAATCAGGATTGGCTGGCTCCAGACACTCTAGCCCTTAAGACGCAAACCTCCCTGTTACAATCCAATAAAACCAGCTCAAAAAAAAGGGGAATTCCTGACTTCATCACATCCCATAAACTACCTATATTCAAGTGCTTCCTGTCTGCTCTTTGCAGGAAATAACAGCATAATCTGCACTGGTTACCAGTAAACCAACAGGTTCAATGCAAGGTCTTACAGACAATATCTATAGCTCTTCATAATCTAAGTCTGAGGTAGAGGTGTGATTGTCTGACCCATGTCCTTCTAAGAGATTTGCAATCAGTTGAATTATCATTGCTTTCAGTCCCATGGTTCCTTCTGGATGGAAGGGAGAACACGGTCTTCATGGTTCAGCAATTTCATTAAGCTCCTTCCCCTCATTCATCTGCCAGAGGCCATCAACGGCTGGCTCCAGGACTCTGTTCAAAGACATTCTCTTTGGGCTGGTTCAACTCTAACAATTTCCCCACTCTTTCAAAAAAGCTTTTCTTATTTGGCTTGGGTTTATTCACCAGCTACAGCAAAAGTAAGGCCCGACTATGCAATCCTTATATAGCAAAAACTCCCAGTGAAAAAGATGGGAGTTTTTCCTCAGTAATGACTGTAGGATCAAGTCCAAAAACCTTAGAACAGCTAACTCTGCTTCGCTTCTCAGGCAGAGACATCTGAGCTATCAAATAAAGAAGAGGGGCACTGTAAATAATATGGGATCTGTTTACTGGTGGGATGTACAGTATGCCTTAGATCTGCTCACAGCATTTGAAAACAAGGGGGTTACAACTGGTGAACATCCCCCAGTCCATTTTAGGGCCTTATTAATGTGACAGGGGCCATATATCTGAGCACCTCATCCACACAAACCATGGCAGATGCAGATAGTTGCTGCACAAATGGAAAATTAAGACTCTCCAGTGTGCCACTATTACCTGGAACAACTCAATGCCTGGTTCACATGTACTAAGGAAGCGTCACAGCAGTACTCTCTGCTACTCCGGACACAACTATCTAGCTTACCCATCTGAATGTAAAAGTATAGTTGTCCCTCTACATGTACATCAGGCATATGGCGAAGAAGATCAAACATAGAACAAGGCAATTAAAGTCCCCTGAAATCACATAGTAGCCAGACAAACAGGATGGCAGCGCAAAATAGTTATTATTATAATGGACTAATTAACTCAACTTCCAGCTAATGTTCACTGCACCTGTTGTCAGTTGATTTAGTGTTCATTGCCATAGTTGCTATTAAATTAAATGAAGCAGGTAGATTTTGTTTGCTCATCTACTCAAAAATAAATAAAACAACTCTATTGATTTCCATCAATCCACCTTATACACTACTCCATCTTCTTCTTCAGTCACATTTCATCTGACTTTTTTCTGGTCACAAAATACATATGTTCTTGTGCAAGTGCTGACTATAAGCATCTCTGAAAAGTACCCAATTAAATATGGATGGAAGCGAACATGGTTCCCTTACAGGTTCCTGAACAATGCAAAGGATTTTGCTTTTTCCCACCTTCAGTTTTCAATTCAATGTCAGTCTGTAACACATTCTGACACAGCACCAAATAATCTTAAAAATGATGTGTTGCAATACGTTGGGACAACCAGACTTAACTGGAAACCTGAGAAAGGTCTCATTTTTATGAAGCATTTTGGGACTTTCCACAGAGTTCTTGATGTTTCAGAAGGCATTTTGGAAGGTTTATAAAAATAGTTGCATGTATTTCCTAAAACTGGGCCCACTGGTTTAGGTTATAATGAGAAATGACCCCTTCAATCATTTCCAAATTCACTTCTATAATTTGACTAAGTGATGGCTAAAAAAACAGTCTACACATATTTAAAGAGTGTGAAGACCCAGGAGGGAAAGGAATTATTTAGTTTGATGAATATATGTAAAGGAATGACATTAAGAAAGACAGAGTTTAGGTCTGCCAAGAAAAATTTTTCTGCCAGTGAGATGGATTAGGATGTGGAATAGAATCCCAATGTGTCAGACTTTTAAAGCTAGACAAGAACATATATTGTAGAGAACAATGCTGCACAGGCAAAGAAACAGACCAATAGGTCTTCTCAGTCTCTATCTTCTATGAAGACGTCAATTTAAGACAAGACCAAACTGTTTCTGAAGTTTCAAAAAAAATTCAGGTAACTTTGCTTTTTATTCCTTTTGCTTTTCAAGCACCTCGCACTTCTAGGATCACCATCAGAATACTAAAATACCAGCATTTCAGCATTGACCAAAAGCTAGAAATACAAGAATCCTCATGAGAGATTTTGTTCTCCCTAGATTCTAGTCCAGGTTTACAGACCTTAGAGATTTGGATACTTTGCAAAAGGTTTGGTTAAGCAGCCAAACCCTGGGTATTTATCCAAACTGAAGATAAATGTTAGGTACTAGATATAACTCCATGCAGCCCCAATGAAATCAAAAGTGTTGAACAGGATGTTAATCAAGCCAGAAGATTTCCAACCCCCAGCCTTTTCCCACAGGAAATCACTTAAATTTAGAGCTAGGCAAGCCATTCAGGAAACACCTGAACCTGCCTCTCTCTTATATCAGAGAGATCTTCAAAGAGAACTCCAACATCAGCTCTTGATTGGAAAACAGACACACCCCAGTAAAAATCAGTGACAGTGGTTCAGTTAAATGGGACAAATATGTTTTCAAGGAGCAAGACTATAGATGATGGAGGACTGTGAACCTCTTTCTCAAACCTCTAATAAATTAATTTAGTCTCAGAATCTAACTCATGGAGATTAATTGTGTGGAACCAACCTTCTCCTCCCTGTAAAATAATAGGCTCTCTCCAGGATAAATGGTGTTTTTCCATGGATTTGCATGCAAGACGCTTTCAGGGCAGGCTGAATTCCTGAGGCTCTCTTTCCTATTGCCACTTCTGCTGTAATCTCTAGCTCTTCACTGTGAGTTGCAATTGATAGCCCTTTCAAAGTGTTTACACTGAAGCATATTTCATTCCCTACTTTGTAGGGACCTAAAGCAGAAAGACACCTAAAAGGCATGCACAGAGAGAAAACACTTCCCACAAGTTTTTACCTTAGCCATTTCATTGGCACTACATTAATCCACCAGACTGTCCAAGAAGAACAAGGCAGCACAGTCTTTTCAAGATTATCATCTGCATCCAAGAATACCAAATTATCCAAACCAAAGTGTCTACAAAACAGCAACAGAGGCAGACTCTTTTTCAGGAACAATAGGAGTATGAGCAAGAAGCATGAATAGTATCTACTGGACACAGGTATGATAGGTCTGTATGGTTCTTCTTCAAATAGGTGCAGAAAGCGGCCTGGATCTGCTAGATCACAGCATTTTCCTTTCTACAGTATGCTGCAGAAAGAAGCACCCTTCTGGAATCTGTATTTATCTGCGTTTCACTTTGTCATTAAACAGATGCTACTTTGCCAGCATTATTTGTCTCCTCTTAATCTGTCTGCTGAAAGCCAAAAGGTAGCACAAACTGTCCCCATGCCAATGGTGAAGTGAGTTCAATAAAATCTTCATTTGAAATGCATCCATTAAGTCAGTTTTGAACACATTGAACCATGGCAGAATGTGCCAGCTGGGAAGCTGTAGATTTCAGCTCCGAATTATTACTTTAGCCTATAGCTAACAGAAACCTAATTTACAAGAACTTGATTTACTTTACACATATTTTCCATTAATCTTCACCAAATGGCTCTGCCTGATAACTTATTTTTGTTATTGTTTTTCACAAGCAAGTTTTTCTTATCTGTTGCCAAAAGCCATTCATTTTCTCTGCAGCACAAGTCATGAAGCTCCCTTTGTACTTCTATAACAGCTTCTGCCTGAGGATTTCAGAGCATTTTACGAAGGCCCATTAATTAAACCTCACACCACCCACATGAGATCAAGAACATTACTATCCCCATTTTACAGCTGGGGAAAACAATGTGCCACGAGGTTATGGGACGTGGCCAAGTTCCCACAAGAAACCCGGAGTGGAGTCAGAGCTAAAATCTTATATCTCCAGGGCTATGCTTTAGCTTTGAGACACCCTCCTCCTACACCTACAGGATAGTACAGGGTTGCCCTTTGCTTTTGAACGAGTGCAGCGATTGTTGCAGGATGTGGCAATGCCTGGTATCTCTCCCACTTTTGTATACTCATGTACATCTAGCCCAGCTGAGCTTCCAGTGGCATGCCCAGACAGCCCCAGGTAAAGCCCCTCACAACAGTCCCTCTGCGAGGTTGTGAGGGCATGAATGACTGAGGCAATACCTGCAGTTCATAGGTACAAGGTCAGTCTTTTTACCAGCCAGACATTTTAAAAGTTCTGTCATGGTTACGAAAGTAACCTGGGTGTCCCAGAGTTCTAATGATGCATAAAGGTCCCAAGAGTGAGGGCCACTTTGATCATGATTACACAGATGCCTTTAGTTGATGAAACAATTACAGTTTTAGACAGGTCCTCAAAGCACTCTCCCTTGATGATCAACTTCACCTCTGTCTTTTCTGGATGGAGTTGCAGCTAGCAAGGGAAACAGCTGGAGAACATCTGTTCTGTTGGTGTTTTCAACAAAATACCTTGGAAACAAAGTGAAAGGTGTATAGCACTGAAAACATTGAGAAGAAACAGGAGACAGCTGTTATCACAGTCATGATATAAGTGTCTGTTTCTGCTCCCGATGACAAAACGCTGGTTGGATCTGACAGTACAGGATCAGGCCATAAAATGCTTACATTAGACAACATCAGGAACCACTTCTTCAGTCGAGCAGATCCTACTTCTGGCAGCTCTCAATAAAGAACCATCTTGACTTCCTCAGTTGCCTGGATGACGGCTGGAATGAAGGTTCAGCCTTGATCTCAGGGAATGAGCCAACATTTTGCTCTGGAATAGGCCACAGCACTTACTGCAGTATTTATACAGATGCCTTGTTTATGAACAACATTCCCGGAAATTACAGGTTTAGCTGAAGGCTTTTTTGTTTTTGTTTTTTTGGTCATTTCCAAAGGCATTGAGTTAATCTCTGGTGGAATGCTGATGAAAAACATATTACCATCTGCTGTTTAGAAGGATGTGAACTATGAAGAGCTGATTTCTCTCTGTCCAGCATCCCAAAAAATAGTTATTCCATTTTCGTATTCAGCTTCTAATACAACAGGTTATATTGTATTTTTCCTGCACATAGGAACCTATTGGCAATATGCCAGGGTTTACAGTACACTCCCATTTATCCAAATGCTCTGGGGAAAGTCTGAAAGTTTTGGACAACTAGGAGTTTGGATAAACAGAAGTGATTAGCAAACATAGAGCTACATGGAGGACACATGGATTCAGATAACTAGGATTTTTGGACAGAAGCAATGACTGGAATTATACAATATATATGTTATTTTAAGAAAATGATTGTCCTCTAATGATGCTGAAAGATGCTGGGAAATAACATACTCCATTCCTCTATCTAGGCTTCTACCACTCTGAATTCAGACTGCAACCCATCTGTGCCTAGGGTAGCCACCTGAAAATGCCAAGGTCAGGGCAGGCTGCAAAAAGGAGAACAAATTCTCCCCACACTGGTTGGTGACACTTTTCAGATTTCCCAACCAGCCACAACAGTGCTTCTGATTCCCCACACTGGTTATCAAGAAGCTAAAACAATATACACACATCCCCCTGTACTGCATTTCAGTCTCTGGCTCCCAATCAGCCACTGGGTCCAGTAGAGAAATACATTGTTTAAAACTCTGTGCTCTTTACCAAAAAGGTTCTCCTCACCCCAAAGGGTCAGCCACAGTACCAGATCAATATATGTTTGGATCTTATCCAAAATACCATGCTGCCAGCCAATTCTTTAGTAACTAAAACTAAAGGTTTATTATAAAAGGAAAGAAACAAACTATAAGAGAAATGTTAAATGATTAAAGCAATCAGATACATACACACCTCCACATGTACTCACCAGGCGAATTGGCCATTGGCTGATGGTGACAATTGGTCTTCTTCATCAGCATAGCAACTTACACAGGGTCTGGACAAACATTTGTGACACATATTGATGCCAAGTGCAAGTTTGGCCTTTTCAGTGATTTTCCATAGTCTAGAGCTATAAGGCCCTGTTCCCAGAATCCTCAAGCACTCAGGCTCACCAAATTTGTCCATCATGATATTATAAAGTGATTCAGCACCGTCCCAATACTGACTGAAGACAAAATGGGTGTGGTGCAGCTGTCTTTTATATCCCTTGGCCTTTTCCATACTGCTTCCGGTAATTAAGAGAAATAAGTTGGAGTCTAGGGTCACATGAGTAAGTCCTGGTGACTCATCAAGTGTTGCCCTGGCTACTTCCCTTGGCCCATTATACCTGTGAGTTTCCTTAATGGGCTATTAAGCAGTGCCAAAGCCATTCTGTCTGGGGTGTCACCCAGAAACACAGCACAAGTTGAAATAAAGATACATCAAACATAGCCATAATTTTCAATAAAAATACGACACATGCACATAAACAATATCATCATACTTAGCAAATTATAACCTTTCTAACAGTACCTGGCATGGTCTGTCTCATCTGAATTGTTGTAATTTTGAGATATGGACATTAAATCACATTATAAATGGTTCACCTAATCCAGGCAGCGTCACGCAAACAATTGGGGAAATGCAACATTTAGAAATGAACTCACTTTTCTATTTAAAACATGATGCTGACACATTCATTCATGGATATCTGTTGGTTTGTATACTTAAATGGAAATTTGGAATGTGTCGCTTTTTTTTCCAGGAAGGGTGGGAAGTGTCCATTAAGTCTCTGATTATTTAAGTTGCTCTCTGCCCAGGTTCATCCACTCTCCACTTACACTCCTGCTCATCACCCTTTCATCTTTTTCCCGTTTAGACAAGAAACACATACTTTACTACCATCACTCCCAGGCCCAGTCCTCTGTCAGCCATGGGGCCACCATTTGTGATTGTTGTAGGAACAATAACTAACATTGGTTTACCCAATCTGGTTCAAAAAAAGAATCCTACTGTACCTTCCTGCAAAACTCAGACCAAACAGCTTTGAAGAAGTTTAATAAAGTTCAGACAAGCAGCTGAATCCATTGGATGCTTTGATTTATCAAATCCGAACGGCATGCCTTTTGAGCCCCTCCTCCCATCACTAGTAATTAAACATTTCAAGAAATAATTACAGACTTTATAAGGAATGTTTAAAAAAAATAAAAGTACTGTATGAACTGGGATTTTTTTTTAATTCAGTGAATTAGCAGATTGATACCACAAATAAAGCAAAAAGGTAAAAGGGGCCTGTATAAAATCAAAATCATTGTCCTACTACTGTACTTGAACTAGTTGTATTCTTGCAGCACTGTATCATTCACATGCTAGGTAACACCCCGTGTATCCCAATCTTCACGCACTACATCAGCCATCAATTCCTGCTAATGAAATCAAAGGCCACAATCAAAGTGACTTTTTCATATGGCATAAATAGACGCCACTGGCTTTCAAAAAGTCATTTGTCTTTGAATCCTTACAGCCTGTTTTTACCAATTTGCAATCATTAATAGCTCAGATGGGTTAAAGCTCCATGACTGAAAGGCGTATGTGACATGAGAATAACAGTTCCTGTAAAAATAGACTAATGAACAAGACTTTAACTGGTATCAATCATAGAGCCTGATTCTGTTCTTGCTCACACTTGTTTTACACGATATATTCCACTGACTTCAGTGGAGTTCTTCGACTTTACACCAGTGCAAGTGAAATCCAAGTCAGGCCCTGGATACTCAATAAAAAACAGAACTTCCAGAAGTGCAAGGGTGATTGATTTGCAGGGCCCCTAATGTAGAGAAGAAGTCGCTTATAAAAATTGGGCCCATAAAGCCTTTGTATCAGAGAAGTGGAATTAATTTAGTACTGGGAGCAGACTGGGGAGCCAAATATGCAGCATGCATCCAAATCTCAGTGGAAACAAGGCCATATTCTCCTCGCACCTCACTAGTATTCCTACCGAGGTCAATAGGAGTTATTTGTATTGGGCCCGATCCAAATGCCATTGAAATTAATGGGAAACTTTTCATTGACTTTAATGGGAATTGGACCAAGTCAATCGCAGAACAGGAGAACAAGGCCCAGCGGTACTAGGCAAAGTGGGAATTCTTTATTAATCAAATCCCATATCAGCTGCTACATTATCTTGCCTGGGATCAATGTCAGACTAACAAGTGTATAATGACTTGGGTCATCCTCTTTACTCCTTTAAAATATTTGCACAACATTAATTCCAGTCTTCTTGAACTACCCATGTTCCAAGATTTATTAAAATCAACATAAAACAGTCCTGTGAGCTCCTCAGCCAGCTGTTTTAAAACTTTCAGATGAATGTTATTGGGATCTGCTGATTTTAAAATGTTTTACCATATAGTAGCTGCTGTTTAACAGCCTCCTTCTGATATTCTTAAGCTTCTTTTATAGTTGCCTTCACTTTCCCTCTAAACCAGATTGCTTTTTTAAAACCAATATAGCCTTCTTCCTCCCACGGCTTGAGTGGCTCATGACCATGAGTGCCAACCTCAAGGCAGACTGTGCAGAAGTAGGGCAGAGACCCCAAACTGGTTCTATGTTCTATAATTCAATTTCACCAACCCAGTAACAAGTGTGAACTCCTAAAGCACTATAAATGTCTTACCACGGAGTCTCAGACAGCTCCCTTGGCCATTCCAGTCTCTCTTTCCACCCAGGTGAGCTAGATATAGTGCTAGTTGGTTGCTATTCACCAATTATCACAAAATATTCAGGTTGCTTCTTATTCCAAGAGACCAGTCACTTACCCCTGGTCAATTTGTACCTTATATCTCAAGCCAAAGACAATGCTCGTAACCAATCTTATAGTAAAAGGGCAAGTCTACTCTACAAAATTAAGTTGATCTAAATTATGTTGATGTACTGCCACAGCAATAATTAAATTGGTTTTTCACATCCACACTACGCTTCTTGTGTTGGTGGTGCACATCTTCACCAGGAACACTTGTACTGATTGAACTGTCAGTGTGGGGAATTGTGGGACAGATTCTGAAAGGCGGCAACAGTCAACATAGCAATGCAATGTCTACGTTGACACTTCGTTGACCTACCTATGCACTACGCTTCTCACAGAGGTGGACTTATGTCAGTGTAGTGGGCAAGTTATATCGATGGGTGATGCTTAGAGTTAGGTTGACTTAAACTGCCTTAACTCGACCTAATACTGTAGTGTAGACCAGGCCTAAGTAAAGAAATGAAAAAAGAAAGTACAGAATTAAAGGAGGCAGACATATCTACACAATAGAGTTGTAGTCTGTAGTTTCCAAAATGTGACTTTTAGGAATAACACAGATTGACCCTGAGGATCTCTGCATCTGCATCTGTGAGACTCCAAACAGCAAAAGAGATGAAAGTTTTCTTGTCAGCTATTCTTAGGCTATGTCTACACTAGAGGACTTATAGCAGCACAGCTGTACCACAGCAGTTGTGCTGCTGTAAGTTTTCTTATGTAGCTACTCTGTGTTGATGGGAAAGAGTTCTCCCACTGGCATAATTAAACCACCCCCAATGAGCAGCGATAGCTATGTCGGCAGGAGAGCATCTTTACATAGCCTCTTTGAGGGTGTGAAGAAGCAGTTAAACTCTTTGTATTGTGATGTCCTACAATGACCCATTTAGTTTTGATGGCCTTCTTGATGAGTAGGAGATGATCCCTTCTCACAGTTTCCATTTCAGAGCAATTTTTTTTTAGTTATGAAGCAAAACCTTAAATATTATCTTATAGCATGCAATAAAAGATTAATGGATGCAGCCACTTACAAGCATTTCATAAAGTCAAAACACTAAACACATTGTTATAAGTCCAATACCCATCTTAACCCTGCTAAACACAGGTGAAACAGACTGGTTTCCAGCAATGAATTTGTCAGTGCTTAGCTGAGGTCTAAAGCAAGAGTTGTTACCTGGTTTGCCAGCATCACAGTGTGCTTCTGGCTTTTTGGGTATCTAGTAAAATACTCTTAAACAATCCCAAATTATCAGTCACATTTTTCTGATTAAATTCCTCCTTCCAGCTGATTTGGCTCATAAGTGTTTTCCATCTTTGTGAAATTAGTTCTTTTAAAGCACCATATATATATATGGATTTTATTCTGCTTGCACATAATACATATGATCAAATCATGATCATGTGTACTTAAGTTACCATTAATTTTTAGTTCAGTGATCAGTTCCTTTTTATCTGTCAAGATGAAGTCTAATTTAGAACTCCATCATGTTGGATGAAACACTTTTTCAGTTATCATCTATAGAATTTAGCAATTCTAAGGATTTCATAGTGCTGGCAGCATGACACCTCCAGCATGTCACTCAAATTGAAGTCTCCCATGGTCATGCAGGTTTTTTCCTACACAATGTTCATTGGTGTGTAAGGAGCCAGTCACCCTGCTCCTTACACACCAATGTGTGATTTGGTGGTCTGTAGCAGACACCAACTAATACCTCATCTTGTGCTTTATCTATTAGGACATTGCTCCATAAGCATTCAAGATCATTTTCTTCTGAGTTTTTGGTGATTTGGAAACAGATAATGCCATTTCTGATAAAGTGCCACTTCTCCTCACCTTTTGCCCACTTGGTCCTTCCTAGATAGGTTTAACCATTCATTTTAACATTCTAGTCATGAAAATCATACCATTAGGTTTAAGTAAAACCAACTAGATCAAGCTTATGCTCATAAATGAGCAATTCCAATATTTCTTATTTACTACCCAGGCTTCTAGCATGGGTGGATAGGCAATTCAAGAATTTCTTCTCTTGATGTCCTTTGCTTCCTTGATTAATTTTGTTCTCGACATCTTGATTTTGTGCTGAGTACTCATATCTTCCCTCTTTTAACCTTCCCCTTCTGATATTAGTTTAACACTCTCCTAACTACTCTAGCCAACCAGTCCCCAAGAACATTGATCTGCCTTTTACTGAGGTGGAGGCCATCCTAACTATACTACCAAGTTTTCCCATAGAAGGCAGACCAATCCTCCACTAAACCAAAACCCCTCCCCACTACACCACTTACCTAGTCAGCAGTTCAATTCTAGAATCTTCTCCCTTTTGTCTTCCTTTGCTCACGAGACAGGAAGGATCTCAGGGAAGATCCCTTGGACATTCTTTTTCAGCTGGCTTGTGAGTTCCTTAAGGACATTTACTATCTTCAAGTATTACCCACTACCCACTATGTATTAGACCTTAGTGCCAATATGAACCATCACCAGTGGATCCTTTCATGTCGACTTCAAAAGCCTATGCAACCCTAGAGAGACGTCTTGTGTCTTAGTCCCAGGAAGGTAGCACACTGTCCTGTTGTCCACCTCTCCCTTGCAAACTATTATTTTGGGTATTGAATCCCAAACAAGGCCCGTGTATCTTTTAAATGTGTATAGGCAGTCGCTCAGCCCCTGATAAGTTTGATGTTTTCAATTTTATAAAAATCTTAATTCAATCCCCATGTTAAAGATACTGATATAAATTTTAGGGAAGATCCCCTGCAAAGTGACACCTGATTTCTGCTACTTCTGTTTTTAAAAATGCCCAACTAATTTTGCATGAGGCATTAAAAATACAATCAATGAAGAACTGCAGGAGGAAGAAAGTATATGAGTCACTGAGAAAAAAATCTTAAATATCTCAGGAATTCAGCAAAAGGAATGAGGGCAAGGTGCTGAAAAAAATTCAGACCTTGAAAGAGAAAAAATCCAAAATGGAATGAGAAGACTGGTAAAGTAATGGAAAATCAGGGATTCAGGATGCAAAGTGCAGGAATGGCCTGAGTGTGGACTGACCCAGAGAGTTCTAAAAACTTCTGATACTGTTTTTCCATGTCTCGCAAGATATCTACATGTGTAAGTGCTGGATGAGAAAGAAGCATGTCAACTGTAGGTTTTTGTTACTGGTGAGCAACAATTTGTATTCATTGAAGAAGTAACAAAGAAATGTTAGGGCTATGCACAATTAGGGCCCAGCCATGCAGTCCCTTTGCCAGCAAAACCCCCATTATAGTCAGGGGGCCAGTTATGCTATTAAATGTGTGCAAATTAGGATTGAGTCCAACAAAGTCATTAGAGTTACTCCACATTTATCCGTGTAGCGTGAGAGCAGAATTTAGGAGCAAGCAATGCAGGCATGAGACTTTATGCAAGGTAAAGTATATTGAAAACCAGAAAGTAGCTCTTATAGTTAAAATATCGAATTACAACACAGGAGAGTGGAGTTCAGTTCCGCACTTTTCAGCAGATTCCCTGTGTGATGCTGGGTAAATCATTTAATCTCTCTGTTCCTCGCTGGTAAAGTGGGGATAATAATATGACATCCTTTGTCTATTTGTACCATAAAGTCTTTGGGACAGACCATTTTGTGTAAATAAATCTATCACCATGTGGGCCCTGATCTTATTTGGGGCTTCTATAGGTTAAGGTAATGCAAATAAGTTATACCAATGAGGTGTAGCACTTAGGCGTCTGTCAGGTTGCCAACTTGTCCCTTGATGGTAAGAAGCTCCTTGTATCACAGCAAAAACAGGAAGCAGAAAACAGAAGCTATACAAATGTTACAAAGCAGCAGCAGTGGTTTAGGGTTGCAACCTAGCACACTTATTCCTTGTAAGGGTTATATGTTTCAGTGCATAAACAGAGGGCCTCAACTTTTGACCTCTGTAAAAAGCCAAACAAGGAAGACATTAATTCAACCAAAGAAGCTTTTTTCCCCCGGCGAGCCCCATAAGGGGAAAACATGAAGAGATAAAATCGTTTACTTCTGAATATCTTTCCCTCTCTGCATCATACCCTGTTAACAAAAGTGTTTTTATATAATCATCTTCCTACTGCTAGAGTCATAATTCTCAGCGTTTTGTGGTTTCATCAACTTCCCATAGCACCAGATTACCAACATGGTGAATCACTGGATTTCAGTGAAAGCAGGAAGGTAGAAAAGAGCAGAAGAATATTGGGGTGAAAAGTGCTTGAAAACTACCATTTATTTAAAAAATAAATAAAAGCAAGTTTACTCAGTTTTTTAAAGAATATATTAATTTTTCACTTGATTGTTCGGAGAGATTGGATCATAAAAGAAGAGTATTCATTTTAATCCAAGTACAGATATTTCAAAGATGGATTTGTAGTGTCTCATTTAATTTCACAGTGTCCCTGCCAAGTTAGCTCTTAGTGATTTTAAATAAAGGGACCCCAGTCGTGGGCTGCACTGTGGTTCCTTGCATTGCATCATTGGCAGAAAGCAGCCCTACTGGATCCAGCCAAGAAAGATTCTCTGGCTCTACGCCATCTCCCTTAATGGCTGTTGATGTAGGGGGTATAGCTAGTTGGCAGATGGAATGGTTGGCTGTTCCCTGAACCCTGACAATCTCTGTCTGCCTTTTGGCTGCTGGCACAAGTTAGAACAGCCCTAAGAAAACTGTGAACTGCCAAATTCACCTCAATAAATTAACTCTGAGAGCTAATTATCCCCCTATCTTCACTTGGTCATGAACGTGAGTGCCTACCTTGGAGCAGACTGTCAAAAACAGGACAGACACCCCAAACTGGTGCAGTGGTGTACAATTAGATTTCACCAAGCCAGTAACAAATGTGATCTCCTGGATCACTATAACAGTCTTACCATGGAGTCACAGATAGTTCCCTTAGACTCTCCAGTCTATCGTGCCACGCAGACAAACCGATAAATGGTTACTTACACCTCCAATCACATCACATTCAGGTTACTTTCAGTCCCAAGAGATCAGTCACCTACCCTAGATCTGTTGGTACCCTAGATCAGGGGTCAGCAACCTTTTGGAAGGGAGGTGCCAACTATTCCCCCTACCCCTCTCCCACCTGTTGTTGATTCAGTGCCCTGGCCAGCATGTTAGGTGGGGGGAGGGGCCTAGGAACCAGTTTTCTGCTCTTTCTCTTCTCTCCCCTGTGGCAGTGAGGTACCTGGGGGTGCACTGACTAGGCCCTCCTTTAAGGAGCCGGGCCCTCCTAATATCTCCAGTGGCCACCCCTCTCCCACATGGAAACTTACATATGTTCTTATAGCATGGAATACAGACATTTCAAGTGACATGAATGCATGCAGCAATTTACAAGCTTTTCATAGAGTCTAAAACTTAAATATATTCTTATAAGACCAATATCTATTCTGAGTAAAACTAACATACTGGTGAACTGGCCTGGTCTCCAGTTACAAGTTTGTTAGTTCTTAGCTAACGCCTGTAGTCTTGGCAAGAGCTGGCACCTGGTTTGCCAGTGTCACACCAATGATGACAAGTTAAATGTCAACATTTTAACCATCATTTTTGTAGAAATATCAATCTAATGGGTTTATTCTCCCAGTCCTCTCTCACTTTCCCAAGTTTCAAATGGTTTTGGCTGCAGCACAGCTGTCAAAACCTCCAACTTTCTCCATGACAATGTCTACAATGTAATCATGCATTTTCAACCCCTGGACATGCAGGGGCAGCATCATGTTCATTAAAACCGATATTGAATTAAAGAACACAGAGAACACTGTAATGATTGAGCGATTCATTTTGTAAAGATGTAACTGTTTTAATTTCTGTGATGCTGCCAAAGAGTTTCCAATCTGCTATTATGGAATGCTTCAGAATCATGTCCCCTCACCATCAAACAAAGTCAGGTTTGCCACAGTACAAAGGGCCTGGTTATCCTTAGCATAGCTGATTTCATCAAGAGATGCAACAATGTAACAGGGTTCTTCTCATAAATAATCACTCTGGGCACTTGTTAAGTCAACAAGAGTCTGGTCAGTTTCACAACTGTTCTTCAGGGTTGGGCAGCCATGAAACTGACAAGAGTGATGTCACTTTGAGCTGGCTGCTGCCAGGCTTTTCAGGGTCGCCAGCTCCTTCTAGCCCACTAGACAGGCAGCTAGAGATTCCAGGGAGCTTGGAAGCCCTGGATCCTTGGTGGCCTACTTGGTTTTGCAGCCTGCCTGGGTTCCACTGGAAGCTCATAAAAATTTAACCATTTCAACAAAACATTTTGATTTTGATGGACAAATTCGAATGAAAAAATGTTTCATGGTAATTTTCCCAACAAGCTCTACTAAGATTGTCACATAGCAAGATTTACAAAAGTCCCTGAGCAGATTAGGCACCTAACTCCCATTTAAAGCGAATGTGAATTAGACACTTAACTCATCTGGGCACTTTTGCAAATCCCACAAAGCACCTAACAGCATCTAAATACTTTGTAAATCTTGACCTCCATCCTATATGATTCTAGCTGTATTCCTCCCTTCCACAGCTGCATTTTGTCATGCTCTCTAATCCTACATTGTATTCCACTTCACTGCCTTTCCTTGGTAAGCAATGTTTTTTTCCTGTGTTCTTGCCCTGATCTTTTTATCAAAACATTTCCCCATCTTGGGAGGTTTTATTTCAATGATTCTGACTTGATTAAAAGTGATAAGCCTTTTGGTGACATCTTTCTTCCCCCTCCACCCGCACTTTAGGCTGTTCAGCTGCCTTGCCGTGCTTCTGCTACAGTAAATACAATGTCACTCAGCCAATAAGCCTTTGGCCAGGAAACAGCAGGCTACGCATGTAAAGAACAGATGTTAAACAAACAAACAAACAAAAAACCAGTAACAATCTTTACCTTCCTCCTATGGCCTCCAGTAATATTTAGAAGGTTAAACAGCCACTTCTTCCTTCATTTCCTGTCTTTTATTGCAATCATATATTGCTGCTTGTCTAAATGGGATATGAATCATGTTATCCTGCCCCACACAGTGTTTCAATGAAATCAAGAATAACTTGACTTTGGTCTTATTATTGTCTCTAATACACAGCCCTCTCTATTAGTGTAGCTAGCTTGAGAAATAAGCAAATAAACCTTCTCACTTCTTTGCTCTTATATTTTCCTGTTCCTACACTTCCTCAAAGCCTCCAGCCTCACTACTCCCTGTTTATCCTTCTCCCATTCTCATCTCCATGCCTTCTTCCATGCAGCCCCTTCTATCTGGAAATCCCTGCCACCTGGGCACAAAAGGCAACCCACCTTCCCAAAATCATTCGTTGAAGCATGCCTCTTTCACTACGCCTTGCAGCATTAGCCTACTTACATTATAATCGCTGCTCGCTGACAGTAGTCAGGCAAAATTTATCGAGCACGTGACTTACCCAGCTCTATTTGTGTCTGAACTGTTTTGCCTGCGACTAGCTAGATTACAAGCCTTTAGGGTAGGGACTGTAATGTTTCGTGTCTTGTTTTAGTCACACGAGAACATGGCTTTAAAGTCCTGCTGTATGTCCATTTGCTCAGTTTGACTGCTAATGTGGGGCTGCCTAGAACAAAAACATTGCCTCCCTACCCAAAGGCACTTCAAGAGACTCAAACAATAAAACAGATGAAAATGAATTTAGTATTTACTCTATTGCTGGGACCCTGTTTCTTATATGATGATGTAGCACTGAGATCTCTATTGGTGTCCAGTCTTTAAGGAAAAAGGAAGAGTAAACAGCAAAGTTAGCCACCATTTCCAAGCAATAGCTGGCACAAGTTTCTATTTCATAGCGTATGGAGATTCCTTAAAACCCCTGCACGTCTTAGACAGATAGTAGTAGTAGTTTACTGACTGTATGCATTAATGTACCTTTACCTTCTAATGGGTTTAGTGAATGGATGCTGGTGAACGATGACAGACTGAAAACAACAGCCCAGACCTTGAAATGAGAGTGAGGAGAGCTTGATGCAGCTGAGGAATTATCTTTCAACCAGTTCTGTGCTCCTCTGTGACTATCTGGCACTCTGGCGGCCATTGGCAGCCTGTGGAAGGTAAAGCAGCTTTCAGAAGTCTAGCTCAGTGCACAGAGACCCGAGAGGTACATTGAACTCACGTTTGCGACCCTCCTTCTCTTGAAACTTGCTTTGTGCACTTTTGGCAACAACAGAAGATTGGGGTGATTGTATTCATTTCTGCTCCATCTTTATCTAAAGGTCATCTTTGTTTTTTGTAAAAAATGGTCAGTCCCTTGAGTGGCCATTTTAGACAGATTTCATTGACTTGTCCATCTGTTTGCCTGTAGCAGGTTCTGACATCATGGCCACCACCGTGGGATCAAGTGCCTATCAGTTCTGTAGGTTTGAAATTAGTGAACTAGCATTGGTTAGATAAATGTAGCTACACAGTACTGTGCACCCAACCACTATGTACACCTACTACTCCCAAGTAAAAAATTACCAGCCATGGGGCAATAGTTGGAAGCTGTTACATTGACTTCTCCTTTTAAAGGGATGCCATCATCTTTAAAAAACAAAACAAAACAGGTTTCTATGGGAAAATAATGACAAATAAAAAATATTGTTACAAGGTGGCACTGAATGTTACTATTTTTGCCATTTGTTTCCTTTTTGCATTTGATAGCATCTTCTGAGTAATGAATTGCTCTGCCTTCCATGGGATAGGCCATTTTTCAGCCAGTTTCCTCTGTTGTTGGTGTGGATCCTTCACACAGCAACAAGGGAAAGAAAAACAATGTTAAAAATTTGATTGTAATAAATACAAAAATTGGTAAGGGAATTCATGGGCAAATGTAGTCTCTGAATCTACTTTTAACTCCTTTTTTTTTTTTGTAAATGGTCTCGAGAGCAAGCTGAAAGATGCCCCTTTAAAATTACCCCTTGTCCAGAAACTTATCAGTTTGTCTGAAGATAAATCATGGAGGAGACTTCCAGGAACTCTCTTGCATAAAACATTCCATTCTAGGATCTTGGTTTACACATAAATATTTCCTTTTGTTTTAAAGAAGGGGCTTAGAAGGACATGAATTGCTCTTTGCTCACTTCTTAATTTATGTGTCTGTGCTCTTCATTTTTCTCTCTCTCCTCTTTTCTTTAAATGATTTTACACTGCAGGGAGTAGCTTCATGCACCCTACACGCCGCTGAAATTGACGTGTAGTGCAGATGTAACCATAGTCACGGCGTTTGTATCTGGATTGGAATCTGAACTGCCCCAAAGTACATTGTGTACAGATCTGTGTCCTGGGCCCATCTCTAACTGAAGCTTAAACAGATTACTGAGGCACTGTGCTCTGGGCATCCCATACAAAATGTCTTGTGGATCTATTTTTCTCCACTAGAACGTGTGGTTCACCATGTCTGGAAAACCATCAAAGCTTTCATAAGAAAGATTAGAGTCCTGCTGTGAATATATAATTCCCTCGGGACCGTAGCCACTGCTGGAAGAAAAGCATTAGCTTTTAGAACAAGAAGCTGTGGAAGCAGTCCAAGTCTGCAGCTTCCCAAATGGAGTCACAACAGCCTCTCTGCTTTGGCGGCTTTTCATAGTAACATGTCATTTTGAGCTTGTTCATGCCATTCAGGAAACTCTCTCTACCCTGCCCTGCAGACAGCATGGGGAACACGCTTCCCTGCAATGTTGAACTGCAAGGAAGCAGGTACAGCACAGGCCTGTCTCCCAAAGGAGCCAATGTCACCAAGAAGCTGCTTTCATATATTCCTGCCCTTGAAATATTCATGTGGCCATGCCATATGAAGCTGGAAGCATATAAGAAAAGCATCCTCAGCAGGAAAACATTCCATGTCTTACAGAGGAGCCCAGAGGCAGGTGCTGACCTTGGGCCAAATGTATAATTAGAAGCTGGCTTGGTGACTTAAAAACGCCCAACACTCAGCTCTGACCATTACCAACAGGGATCAGGAAATGACAGAAGCATCCTCCTGCCTAAACTTTATCCAGGAAATGCAACAGTAGTCTGCACTCCTCTGATATGTTCAAACATACAGACCAATGGGTTGGCCAGCCTAGGATACTGCTGTTCTGCACCATAACTCTCTGCTATGCAGTACTGTTAGCCACAACCTGCATTAAGGACTCATATTAAACACTCTCTTGCACAAATGCATCATTACTTCATTTGTAATTGTGAATCTCTCCGTTAGGCTGTCCTGAAGTAGTCCAAGAGCATCAGTACCAACCTCAGGGCAGACTGTTAAGAAGCAGAGCATAAACTCCAAACTGTCTGTGAGTTTTTATACTTAGATTCCACCATCTGAGTATCAAGTGTGAACTCCTCAGCCACTATAACAACCTTAACGTGGAGTCAAAGACCGATCTATCTTGCCACTCAGGTAAGCTTATCTCTGTGAAAAATGGTCCCTTAAACCAAAGGTCACAGCAATATTCAAGTTACTCCCAGTCCCAAAGGACCAGTCACTTACCTCAGGTCAATCATACCTTAGATCTTACATTACAGACAACATTTGTAGCCAATCCTATAGTAAACTATCTAGAGATTTATTAACCAGGAAAAGGAAATAAGAGAATTATTTACAAGGTTAAAGCAGATAAACATAGATTCAAACAAATGAATTCTAATCCTAAATTTCAAAAAGTAATAGAAGCTTCTATATGTCCTTTAGAATCATAGAAGATTAGGGTTGGAAGGGACCTGAGGAGGCCGTCTAGGCCAACCCCTGCTGAAAGCAGAACCAACTCCAACTAAATCATCCTAGCCAGGGCTTTGTCAAGCCTCACCTTAAAAACCTCTAAGGATGGAGATTCCACCACCTCCTTAGGTAACCCATTTCAGTGCTTCACCACCCTCCTAGTGAAAAAGCTTTTCCTAATACCCAACCTAGACCTCCCCCATTGCAACCTGAGACCATTGCTCCTAGTTCTGTCATAACTACTATTGAGAACAGTCAAGCACTCCTGGGGTGGCTAGGGAAGGGGAGACGTGAGGTATACATTAGGGGTGCACAAACCCCAGCAGGTGTGACTGGGTGAGGCTACCTGGGCCCAGAGCTGTTATTTTACTCCTTTCTCCCCAGGCTCCAAGGAAGGCCACAGCACCTTGCTACAGATTGCAAATCTAAAAATATTAATAAAACTGAATGGGCCAGAAGGAGGGTAGGTAGAAGGATTGCACGAGCAAGATACAATTTCACCTGGCAAGTTCAAGGAATGTTGAACATGTTCCAAAAACTGATGGGCATTTCAGAATTTGTAAGGGTTATAAAGTCCCGATAAACTCCTGACTGGAGGTGAATCGGTATCCAATTTCAAGAGCAAAATAATTCTGTACTAACTAAGCAAGAGAGGTGACATTTATAAAGCTTCATTAGTCCCAATCATATTAGCAGGTTGAGTAAAAGAATATTTTTCATTGTAGAGCATAGCTAGTGTGCACAGTGTTTCAGAGAATGCTGAATTAGGTGTTCCAAGAGCTAATTGGGGTCATCGATTGTTTGGAAGTCACATTGACCATTGGGAAAGATACTGAGGAAAGTGTAAGAATCCTCACTGATTCTAAGAAGACTGTAAAAATATGATTTTACAGTTAGAAAAAGAAAAAAGTGTTTTCTTCCTGAATGGAAATTATTTGGGGCATAGCAGAGATGCAGAAACGTCCCTTGCAAAAGAATGAGTTATGAAGACGGTGACTGTACCCCCAAATATTTTAGAGTTCGGATCTTTTATGACAGTGCTGAAAGTTTATGAAAGGTTCATTCCAAATTTATTGGCTTCAATCAGCCAATGGTTTGCAAAATTAAGAAGACAAATATTAAATGGATTTGGCTCAAGAGAAAACTGAGAAGGAAGCAAAAATGAAAAGCTTCAGTGTAATGGAGCATTATATTGCAGAGCATCCTCTACTATTAGCATGCAATGTCTCTCCCATGGGCTTGGGAAATGTCATTCCACAAATAGGCAGAGGTGGGAAAAATAAACATAACATTTGCTTCCAGAACATATAAAAAGCTGGGTAATTACTCTCATTACAAAAGGAGGCTTGGTACTATTGTGGAGATAATTACATTTCATAAGTGTTTGTCTGGAAAAAAAATCCCCCTCAAGTCTCTAGTAAACACACTGATCCCTGATTCATGGATCTGGCCATGCTGTACTCAGTGTAAGACCAGAAGCAAGGCCAAAGATGGCTTTATGACATTACAGCAGTCCACCACTTCTTGGGGTAATCAGGGGTTAGTTCAACCCCCAAGGTAATTTAGAGCATCCTAATTTTTCTGGCATGCCACTGCCCTGTAGCGGATGGGTTACATGAGCCTGGGATCACTGTAGCATGGCATACTCGTGGCCACATCCTTTTGTGTCCTCTATACTCGGGTGGCCAGAATCTAGCCGACTAGGTCCAAAGGCACCAGGTATTGTGCATCTAAAAACAGCCAGGATACAGAGGAAGGCTCTGTTTCTGACTATGTATCAGTATCACATCAAGGACAGAGGGCCCAATCTAAAAAAAAAGTGTGCCTTTTCCTGGTAAAGAAGCTAATAACAGTTCCAGCAGCATTCCAATTATAGGTGAATGGAATACATGCTCAAACCAGTAACATTTGATTGGTATAAGATTTTTTTAAATGCACCTACTTCGGTAAAACAGGCTAACACTGAAAAGCACTCATGCTTGCCTCTGAGTGGAGCCACATAGAATCACAGATTATTAGAGTTGGAAGGTCCTCAGGAAGCCTAGTCCAACCCCCTTCTCAAAGCAGGGCCAACCCCAGCTAAATCATCCCAGCCGGGGCTTTGTCAAGGCAGGCCTTAAAAACCTCCAAGGATGAAAATTCTACCACCTCCTTAGGTAACCCATTCCTGTGCTTCACCAGTCTCCTAATGAAAAAGCTTTTCCTGATATCCAACTGTGATGTTGCCCCCTGCAATCTGGACTGGGGTGTAGCTGTGTCATCTGATCCCTCATTCCTGGGCCCCAACTTACCCTGCTTTGCTGTGTGAACCACCACTTCTGGGTTGGCCCACATCCAGACTTCTGCAAATAATCAGTCCCTGACTTAGTGAAGGAACACTTCTGGCCAGCCACTCATGGGATTGACCCCTGCAAACTCCACCAGTCCCAGATGCAACCCCAGGAATTGTCATCTTACAGAGTTCAGAGTTCATCTTACAGCAGCACACCCTTTTCTAAGTGGCCAAATCACAAAGGAGATCAAGACTTTGTCCCTACTTTTCTAGAAAAATGTAATCATCAGTAGAGGAAGATTGTTTACAGTAGATAGCATACCAAATAATAATTTACAGTGGAATAATATCAAAGGGCTGACAAGTAAGGATGTTGGTTGGAGGCTGGTTGAATTATATGAACATCACACAAAAACTATTGATAAAGAAAAGTTTAGTGAGAATTTCTTTTTGGTACCTAGATTCAAACAAGGACATAGAAAGGTCAGTGTCTACTGTAGAGAAGATATTGAAAATGCTGCTGCTCATCCACTGACATGGGCACTACACCTTGGCCAAAGCACTGAGTTCACAGAAAAGAATAAATGAATGTACTTAGTTGTGGTGGATGTTTATGGCCACTAGTCAGAAGTAGCGCAGCACACATGACGAAAAGTCAGGGTGTGTGGGAATGTATTCATTGCATATGGGTTTCCTGGATCATTTCAGGTGACAGCCCTCAATTGTTTTTTGAGAAATTTCAAACATTCCTCAGGATTAATGGAGTAGAGCACACGAGATATGTCGCTCATGATTCAGCAACAAGTGGGTTAGCAGCACCTCTTGTGCAGATACTTAAAAAGACATTAAATAATGACGTTTGCAAACTTTCAGTTACCATACAGAGGCCACCCACAGAGAGAACCCCAGAAGAGTTTGTTCTAAAATGTCCCTAACAGACTAGATTTCACTGAGTGAAGATTTAACAAAAGGAGTGAATGAAAAAATACAGAGCAATCCCCTGCTCAAAGCGGGACCAACCCCAACTAAATCATCCCAGTCAGGACTTTGTCAAGCCACACCTTAAAAACCTTTAAGGATGGAGATTCCACCACCTCCCTAAGCAACCCATTTCACTGCTTCACCACTCTCCTAGTGAAAACGTTTTTCCTAATATCCAACCTAGACCTTCCTCACTGCAACTTGAGACCATTGCTCATTGTTCTGTCATCTACTACCATGAGAACAGCCTAGTTCCATCCTCCCTGGAATCCTTTTTCAGGTAGTTAAGGCTGCTATCAAATCCCCCCTCACTCTTCTCTTCTGCAGACTAAACAAGCCTAGTTCCCTGAACCTCCCCTCATAAGTCAAGTGCTCCAGCCCCCTAATCATGTTTGTTGTACTCCACTGGACTCTTTCCAATTTGTCCACATCCTTTTTATAGGGGGGTGGCCATAACTGGACACAGAATTCCAAATGAGTCCACACCAGTGCCAAAGAAAGGGGAATATCACTTTCCTCAATCCGTTGGCAACACTCCTATTAATGCCGCCCAATATGCCATTAGCTTTCTTGGCAAGAAAGGCACACTGTTGACTGATATCCAGCTTATGGAATACTTAAATCCCACTTAAGTAATGCACAGAGCTTGTATTAGTTCTCTAGGAGAATTTCATCCTGAATGAAAGGGCAAAACATACCAACCAACATATTTCCACAAAGGAAAGTTGTCAGCAATTCTGCTGGAGCAGAGTAAATCTCTGAGTCTTATGAAGTTTGTGAAAATACAAATAAATTTATCCCTCTGAAAGAAAGTATTTGCAGTGGCATAGTTGGAGTTGTATCTGTTCTAATTTAAAGAATTGCACAGAGGTCCCAACCCTTCCCGGCAATCAATACAGCTGGGTGGGAAATAATTTTCCAGTCCCATGAACATTTTTGAAATTTCAAAAAAATTTCCTTTCCCAAATCAATATGAAAAGTCAAAATCTCAAAAAATTTCTGCAAACCAAAAACAAAAATAAAGAGAATTTGCTTTGGGTTAAACAAAACGTTTTGGTTTCTGATTTGATTTTGTTTTACTATAATTAGCTTAAATTTCAAAACCAAAAGTCACTTTGACCCAGAAAACTGGAATTTTCAAATATTTTCAGATTTTTAGTAAAAAAATTTTGTCCCACCTGACCCTTTCCCATCAAAAGTTTAAATTTTGATGAATCGGCATTTTCCAATGAAGAAACATTTTGCCAAAAAATTCCTGATCAGCTCTAGAGCTGAGCACACTCAACTCTTAGTGAAACCAAGAGGATTCAGAAAGTACTCAGCACCACATAAGGATCATGGGGCCTTGAGGTAAGGGGAAGAGGAGAAGGATTTCCTGTCACTGCCATTTCAGGCTGAGATTTTTGGCTTGGTTTGTATTATTCACAAGTCTTTGTCAAATACCGGTGACCTCACATTGAAAACAGCTGCCAAACCTCTTTTTTGGAGGAAATTATAGGAGGGGAGAAAAATCCAGGAGTCTGATGTCATGAACAGTGGGATGAGCTTATTCTGTCTAGAGCAGAAAAACAGAAGTTGTAATCATTCATACTTCAGCCAGAGGCTGCCTGGCCACTGAAAAAATCTCTCTTTACCTACATTTACCTCCACTGAAGTGGATTTGCTGTGAAGGTATGTGTTTCTGCTTCTCTTCAAATGAATATGAAAAGTTCTTAATTATCCAAATTCATGGCAATTTTTCTCTTCTTTCTCAAATTCCTTGATTTTTTACTATGATCCTGTTTCAGTTACAAAGGAGATTCTGCTAATAGGGACAATTGTTATTACTTATTATAATTATTATTACTTCCATTTTTGTTTTAATGTTAGACTATCTTTCAAAAGTAGTTTTTGATGATGAATGGGATTTGCAGCTAGAATGTCACCCCTGGAGAGTAGCTAAGGTGCCACTGACACGATGGCATTTCTGTTGCCAAGTGATCACACTGCAGGGCAGAGAGCAGAGCCTTGTCTGTAAATAAGAGTAATTTGCTGTGTCTCACAAAAGTGCGAAAAAACTCAGACCGCAAACTTCCTAGTTTGTCTTCGGTGAGAGATTGCCTAACAAACAGTAGAGAAAACATACCAAGTGAACTCTCTCCTTTGTGTCCCTGAGGGTGTCTTGTCTTCTGTCCTTGTTATTTGGACTGTAAGCTTTGTGGGGCGGGGCTCTCTTTTTATGTGTATCTTGAGCTGTTGCGCTTTAGTGTCTGTGCTTAATAAATAACAGAAGGGAAATGTGAAAAACTAACCTGTGTGCAATGTATAGCAAAGCTGACAGAGTTCAAGTTTATCTTTAACTATCATTATCAAGTTTCATGTTAAAAATGACACCTTCTTTAATTTATAGTCAAGGAAAAGCTTTAAAGTGTCAAAAAACGTAACTTGTAAGCTGATGATAAAAGAAGCTTAGAACTGGAGTTAATTCTCGGAAGATATGGCAGAAGCAGCAGGTAACAATGTTGCAATATATGCTAGAAATTTTAAGTCACTCAATTTGCAGCATGCAGTGACTTTTAGAGCAGTCTTAGCATTATAACAATAGTTATACAACATCAGAACAACACGAGAGAGGAGTCCAGAGAGTCTGTCACTAGGAGCCTCACATTTGAATTTCTTTTTATTACATTATTGGAGAAGTATTATTTTAAACAATGACCTATTTTAAGGCTAAAATGCATCTGTTAGGAAAATTTCTGTTTACACTGTGTCCTCCTCAAAAGTCATATATTCCAGCATGCCATTTTGAAAGTATTGGGACAGTACGTCACATCAATAATATGATTTGTTGTTGTTGTTATGTGCTTTCTGAGGAAATTTGCGGATGAAAGAGAGAAAGATGTTTAAATGGGAGTTTCTTCATAAATGAGAATTGTCCAGGTTTGTTGTCTTCAGTATTGCACAGTTTTGAACTATACAGACTTGAAGTGAAGAGGAAGAAATAGATGTGACCAAATTCTTAGACATGACTCGACAACAACTGCAAAAGAAGAGGCAGCCCCAGAAAAATTTCCACAGGTTTTACAATGAGCCCAGCGCATGCTAAAACAGGATTTGAGTTAGTCAGCACTCCTTGAACACTCCACAGCCCAGACATGACCAATAAAGGGCCTCGACTGGACGAGCTCCCCAATAATGTGGGACATAACTTTATCTCAGACCTATATATATATATATATATCCTTCCTCAGGCAAAAAACAATCAGAGTTTTGTATGGTTTCAGCATAGTGCTAGTGAAGAGTTTAACTTCATTATTTAGGATTTCAAGTCAATTTTCATTGATCTAGTCTTGAAATAAAACATATGAGATAGATTGTAAGGGAGAATCTTCAAAGGCCCAAAGGACAGTTAGAGACCCACCTGCCACTGAAAATGAGGGAGAGATTTTCAAAAGCATCTAAGTGACTTAGGATCACAAATCCCAATGAAAGCCAATGGGCTGGTGCTCCTATGCTGAGGTGGTCAGAAAACAAAGGTTTGTTTTTTAAATTAATTTTGATACACATTTTCAGTGGCAAAATTTTGTATTTTGTCAATAATATAAATACTCTAAAAATGTTCAATTTACAGCAACCAAAAGTAAAAAAAAAAGTCCAAAAAGCTGCTTAAAATTAAAAAAAAAGGGGGGGAGGCATTCCCCTAAAATGAAATCATACACAATAAATAATAACAATAACAACAATAAACTGACAATTCAAGGACACCAGGTGTTTTAAGTAAAAATTTGGATTTTGTCAAAAGCTCAGTTTTCAATTAAAGAAAAGTTTCACCAGCCCTACTCTAAGATCAGTGCTTTTGAAAATCCCACCCTGACGGCCCTGTGTGTCTTTGGAAATCTTCCCCTAGATGGATACACAGAGCTAGATTTTCAAAAGGGCTGATTTGCTTTGCATTTGCAACAGTCGTTCCCAAAGTTTATTTGCAGGCACAAGGTGTCTCCAACTACCTGACTCCAGTTGCTGTGGATTCAAATAGCACCTTAAAAAGGGTAGGCTGAGCCTCAGCATCACTTCGCAGATAGCTCCAGCTGTCAGCACTTTTACAAATAGAATAAACCCTACAAGAGGAGGTCATTAAAATGGATAATTGCCCCCCCACAGATGGAACCTGAGACAGAGAACCAAATTCAGCCCAGGCTTCACACGTGCATCTCCCATCACAGTAATTAGGAGTTGCACCCACTTATGATCTTGGCCCGGAGAGATTAAATGGCTTGACCATTGTCACAAAACAAATTAGTGGAAGACCCAGATTTAGATCTCAGCAGTTCATGTCTCCCAGAACTCAGCACCACCACTCAGTGTATATATCTATATAACCCACACACCCATGTATATACATACCATTCATATATACATTTAAGGGCCAAAGATAAAGGAGGATTAGGGACCATGTTCAGCTGTGCGTGTGCAGCCCCAGTCCTCCAAGGTGTTGCAGTACATACCCTGGCAAGCAGTGAAATGGCTCCACAGCACTGTAGTATCATTTTTTATGTGTATTGCAGTAGCTCCTAGGGGTCCCAGTCATGGACCCAGACCCTATTGCATTAGGTTCTGTACACACACAACAACTCCAAAGGCCTTACAGACTAAGGCTATGAATAGTCCACCCCCAAGCAACATAAGCTACATCGACATAAGCGCTCATGTGCAGAGCACAGAGCTTCTCCCGCTGACCTAGTTTCAGCTGCTCGCGGAGGTGGTTTTGTTTTGCCAAGGGGAGAGCCCTCTCCTGTCGACATAGAGTGTCTTCACCAGATGTGCCGCAGTGGGGCAGCTGTATCCGTACAGCTGCACCACTGCAGCACTGTACATATAGACATGGCCAAAGGATATGTCTACACTAAGCAGCTGCAATAGCTATATAAAAACAGTTATGCCGGTATAACCCTGTTGTGTGGACGCAGCCTATGCTGATGCAAGAGGTTTTTCCATTGCTGTAGGAATACCACCTCCCCTCATGATGGTAGATTGGTTAACACAAACATTTTTCCATCCATACAGCTGTGTCTACACTGGGGAGTAGGTTGGCATAGCTAGGTTGGTCAGGAGTGTGGGAGTTTTTTTTCACACCCCGGACTGACATAGCTAAATCAACCTGGCTTTTAAATGTAGACCAGGCATAAATAGAAGTGTACAATCTAATTTTATGACAAGAGACAACAGGTAAATCCAGACAGACAGGGAGAGCAGTTACCTGCAGAGAGGGGAACATTTTAGGCTTAGAAGGGGATGGGTAAATGCCAAACCTTTGAGTTCAAAATTTAGCTGCAGAGCTGCCAGATCTCAAACCTGGGTGGAAGTTTTGGGCCCAGGCTGAGTCGTCTATTCTTGAATCCCTGCACAGGAACCCCTGTTGTATCACATCCCCTTACAGTCGTCACACAGGTTTTGAAGGTTTAATACAAATATATGCTGAGAATGATTTTCCTTATGCACCAAGTAATTTCCCCGTAGCGACGAGTTTGGCTTGCTTTCAGCACTGTGTACAGTTTATTTCCTCTCAATATTTTGACTCCTTGGCTGGATTCTAGGGGGTCGTTTTTCTTTAAAATACCATTGATCTGATTGTTCAGGTTTATGGACCCTCTGCCTACTCTGTACAGTGTCCAGCTTTCACACCTATGCAAACCAACTAAAATCAGTGGTGTCACATGGCTGAACCAGAACAGAATGTGACCCTTGGTTGATTCAGAATAGCAGGGCTATCAGCATGCAGCCAGAGGTTTCTTCTGAGAGGCACAGCCAAGGTCACAGAGAGGAGAGAAAGTGTCATGGCTAGTAGCCCAGCTTCTTTTGACTTTAATGAGAACTTGCACCTGGGTAATGGAGGGAGAAGTGGGCCATGGGTGTTTTTCTCAGGCAATGTTGCTATGCTGGCAGAGCGAAGAGTGCTATAAGGAGAAAGAGTGATGTTCCCATCTCTCTGTATCTCTGCTGCCTTACCTCAGTTTGTCCCTTTGGAGGGGATTCCATCCCTTTTTCCTTTTACTTTATGTGGTTTCCCATCATCAAACAATTTCTTAATCATTCTTAGGGAAAGTGTACCATGTGGGGGCGATTGCACTGTACACAAGGCAAATCCAAGGAATGATCTGAACCTGGAAAACAGCGTGGTCAGAAGTGATAACGCCCCACCTCATCCCTGCTCCCTCTCCTTCACTAATGGTAATGGCGATTCATAAACTGCCTCCTGATAATGGCTAAGCTGGTGGCCTGTTAGTGCATCAGTATCCGTCAGCCACTTACCCTGTGAAAAAAATCAGCTGTGGAGCCTTCAAAGTGTGCACTTCAGGTCTGATCCAAATACCATTGACGTGGAAAGATTGAAGTCAATAGGAGTCTTTCTATGGGCTTAGGGTCAGACCCTTAGCTAATGGCAAGTGCAGTCCTATGTTCCTAGTACTGTCTTCCCCCAGTTGTATTCCACATCCCCAAATTCCGTTGCAAGCTCTTTGAGGCAGGGGCTGTCTCTTATTTTATGTTTGTTCTGCTCCTAGTGTAACAGGGCCCCCATCCGAACTGCGTCCTCTGGACACTACTGTAATACAAATGAGTAATAATAAATACCTGAAAACATATATTCCAAAACCTTTGTGCTCTGCCAGGGCGAGCAGCAACCCAGGAGCTGCACCGTTCCACAATACTCAGTGCACAGAAATAATATCACCTAATGCAATTGCCACCAGGGGCCAGATCTTCACTGGGTATAAATGGGCATAGTTACAGCAAGTTCACTTGAGTTGTGGCATTGACAAGCTGAAGATCTGGTCCCAGAGATCCATTTACTAGAAACGGGGAGTGGTTAATAAAAAGCCTCTGTTTGCTGCCAGCTTATGTTATAATTCCATTCACCTGCCAGCTGGGGATGGCATTTCCAGAAATGAGGGCTCAGCTAAGCCAGCAAAACTTGTACAGAAAATGTTTCTTCACCAGCTGTGTTACAATATGGTGACAAAGGCTCTTCTTACACTATTTCTGGCCCAGTCAGGAAGGATTGGAAATCTATACACCTGGCCCACCACGAGCTGCCATCACAGCTAAACAGTACTGTGGGGTGAGAAACACAATACAAAGAGACATGTTTTAGTTCAACCATCAGTTCTTGGACCAGATGCAGGAATTACTAGGTATGGTTCTACATCCTCTGTTATGCAAGAAGTTCAGACTAGATGATCTAAAGGCATCTGAATGTCCTAGAAATCTGTGAATCTGTAAATCCCTGAGCTGTAGGGGTAAATCATAGATGCGTAGGCCAGGGATTAACGTGATCATAGTAAATTGTTCTCTTGGTTAATCATTCTCACCATTACAAATGTATGCTGTATTTCCAAATGTGTGCTGAAGGTTCCACATTCAAACCCTGTGGATGGACATATAAACACTTCTTTATCCTTCCTGTCTGAGACAGTCCATTGCACAGGCTGCTGTCCTTGTTAGTGCCTCGAAGGGTCTGTTTCTCACTATGTCCCATTCTGTCCTGTCAAGGATAGCAGTGGAAACACACCAAGTTCCTTTTTCTGGGGAAAAAACACAACAAAAGGCACAGGCCTGGGGAAGGATGGTAAGTGGCAAGTGGACACACTGAGGTACTAGAGGTGACAGGGAAATTGCCTCTTTGTTATATGCTGCACAATCAGAGAATTATGTGGCATCTTGGTAGGAAGGTAAATTATACCGCCATTTGCACTTGCATCAACATGAAGCCCTGCCCTGATGACTAGTGTAGCCATCTCCTGAGTTCAGGCAATGCGGTTGCATGCCATGGGTAGCTCTACAGCTTCCTTTTTATTTCGTGGCCCCCAAGAAACCAACCTGCTTGGTAAAATGAGACCAGGAATTTTTTCATCAGACAATTCTGATGTTTCCTTTGATTTAGGATCAAAGCTGGTTTGCTTATTTGTTTCCTTTCCCATGTTTGGGCATGGGACTTTTATTTTCCTTCGCCTAGATAAGGCTAAAATGTCCAGCTGACAAATAGCGACGCGTGTCATCATGGACTGATAAATAAACAGAAGGAGTTATTCTACTGCTGGTCTGAGATTGTTTGCAGTGATGTGTGATAAGAACCATAAGAGAAAGAGGTTTCATAACCTTAAATCTGGAAGAAGCCAGGCTAGGATTTCACAAGAGCAAAGGCAATGCTTTAAAAGCTCAAAAGTTCCAAATGGTGCTTTTCTTTTCTTCTTCTTCTTCTTGTGAGTTGCTAGTTCATTTTCAGAGTGGGATAGCCTGGTTTTGCACCATCACAGTTTAATGCAAAGTCGGAGTGAGTCAGACACAAAAGCTGCTCCTGCACGTCTAGGACTCTGTACACCAATATATATATATATATATATATATGCTTGTCAAGGCATGTCTGAGGAAGCTTCCATTACATCCTTCTTCTGAAGAATGAGAGTTTTCCACATATTATTGTGCCAATTTTCTGGTAAATTGAACACCTTACAACCAAGAAATCCCAGCCATTTAGCTCACTGATGGACCTGCTTCCCAGATCTAGAGGGAGGAGAGGTGTATGAAGTTTGGCTAAAAATACTCATTGAGATGTTTCATGCAATGCTTTAGAAATGTTCACTTTTTAGTGAAATGCAGTGAGCCCCCCAACCAGATAAGCCATTTCCTCCCACAACAGCCTCACTCTATACAGAGTCAGTCAACCCACAGTTCCACTAAGTTCATTGCAATGCAGTTAAATATGAGGGCTTTCATTTTATGGTAATTTACAGGAAGCTTATCTCCAGCCAAGCTCACTGAATATATAGATTCCATTGTACATTCTTCTCCACAGAGGAATTCAATGGAAGTCGTACCCATGTTTTAGGATGGAACAAATGAGTGCTCATGTAGAGAGGAAAATTAATTAAAATAGGCTTGGTTTGACATATCAGATCTAAACACTGCTAACTTTCAGGGTGTTTGAACTCTAAACCTAGCTAAGGACCAAAATTGTGTTTTATACTGGGCCAAACCAAATCCCCAGATCCAAACTTTGGGATGTTCATAATTCAGATCTGGATCCTGATCCATGCTGTCTTAAACCCATCTGTGAAAATTAAAAATCTCTCTCTCCTTTCCCAGGCTCAGCATCCCATCTCTACTTGTTTGTTTCTCTGCCTGGTTTCCTCTGTCCTGTGTCCAAGAGCTCCTACCCTCTCTTTTTCCATTCAGTCATCCCCATCCTGACACCCAATTGTTCTTGCTAAAAGAAAGTTTTCAAATGGCTTATTGGCAATTTTGGAGAATGTGGAAATTTTCTTGGTTATGAAAATTATGTGTTACTCAGTTTACCCATTCACAATTGTAGTCACATCTGCTTGGTCTCAAAAAGCTGACTTCTTTCCAGAGATTTCTCACGGGGTGTGGATCACATAGTTCATTTACACCAAGCCAGACATGCCTATCTAGAACTGTCACCATCTGACCACAGCTACCTTAGAGATACCATGGAGACCAATTCCTGGACTTTTAATGACTGCAGACTGTCGTGGAAGGAATCACGCAGCCACTCCAATTCAGGTGAAGATCGAGAAGAACTTTAATTTGACAGACACACAGACAGACAGACCATAGCCATGGGGGAGCCCAGGCAGCACTTGTGCTGGTCACTGGCACTCCGCTGGTTTCAAGTTACAAAGAGGTTTATATAGGTTAGTCAGAGTTACATATTACAGGCAGGATCGTATAGTGGTTTTATTAGGGTGTACCTAATTGCTTACAATGTGTCAGGTCATAAATAAGGGGGGCTCTCCTGGCGCTGGCAAGTCCGGAGGCATTTACATTTTATGATGACCTGTGGAATTCCTGACCCTGGGCCGTGGGGAGATGCTGCAGCTGCACGATAAGGACCCAGACACAAGGACAGGGGAGGCTGCAGCAGAGGGAGATAAGGTGATGTTTTACAACGCCTCCTCATGTTTTACAGCACATCCCATCAGAATGAATAGATGGTGTGTCCAGCCCAAGGTTTCCTTGTTTTCATTAAATTCCACAAGACCAAAAGGACTTTTTGGAATATGGATAGGTGATTACCTTTCTAAATACAGTTCCCTCCCTCTGCAACCTAAAACCAAGGTAGAGAGAAAGGGAAGTACATGTGAAAAGAGCATGAATGCGACTGCAGACAAAGAACTGACCTGTTAAGAGACTTGCTCACAGATCAGAAGAGGGTAAGTAATTGTTGGGCAAGTAACATCCAGTAACAGGGAGGCAAATAACATCCAGGGCCAAGGAGGCTGGCTGGAGGCAGGAATCTGTCTTCCCGGCAGTGCAAAGAGACCATCCTAATCAAGCAAGAGGATGCTGACAGGTTAAGAGAGAGTTGTGTCTTTAGGTTTTTCTCTACCATTTTAATCCAGTGTATTTGAACACTGTTGTCCTGGAGACTGATAAAGAACATCTTGTTTTGAAGAGGCTGCCCTATGTCATTGCAAACTGTTAGGTCCAGAGCACCGAAGAGGGGAAGTCTCAAACAGGAGTCCAGCTTGTCTGGACCATCTGAAGAAGCCATACTGAGAAAAAGAGGTGCTGAAGCCAGAGACCCAGTCTCAGAATAGTGGAGTCATGGGAGTCTGTCTGCAGCACAATGAGGCCTGTGGTCTGTCTCTAAAGAGGATACACTCCCAGAAAGATCAGAGACAGAGGCTGGCCTGTAATATTGAGACACTGATATTTTGTGTTCTACTGCTATGGAGAGAGATATTGGACACAGTCTCATTGTGAAAGAACCTGATTAAGGGCAACCATAGAACTTTGCACCATAATGTTACAGCAGGAGTCACCAGGTGGCACTTTTACATGTAGTGAAAACAGTGTTTGAAGTCTCTGAGGAAATGATTGTGTTGTTAGTTTTGTGACGCAGTCCTGCTTTGGAGGAGCTGTGGCAAGGTGCAAAGAAGTTTGTTCTCTACCTTAGGGCTTGTCTACACTTAAAACACTAAAGCAACATAGCTGCACTGCTTCAGTATAGACACTACCTATGCTGACCTGAGGGGTTCTCCCATCAGCATAGGCAATCCACTTCGTTAAACTGACCTAATTTTTTAGTGTAAACCAGGCCTTAGTCTCTCTAACTACAGTCAATTCTTGAAGCAGACTTTCTCCCTGGAAACCATGCTTTGGGGTTGGGACTGAGATTCCTGAAAGGAGGAAATTGTCTACATGTGGTTGGCCATCACCTCTGTGCAAGGATTGGTATATATAGGGTAAAAATAAAGAATATACCCAGCATCTGCATT
Organism: Mesoclemmys tuberculata; assembly: GCA_007922155.1. Taxonomy (NCBI): domain Eukaryota; kingdom Metazoa; phylum Chordata; order Testudines; family Chelidae; genus Mesoclemmys; species Mesoclemmys tuberculata. The sequence continues at coordinate 25,998,636 of ML675611.1, read as the reverse complement.
ACTGATTTCTCTTTCAACAGCAAGATGACCTGCAAAGCCTGAACATCTGCTACCATCAGCACAAAAATACAGCAAATTCCCAAAATGCTGGCAAAGTTGCAAGAGAAGGGGAAAAATACAGTGAAGCCACCAAAAAGTGGGAGTCAAACTCCCTTTTGTCACTCCACAGCTGTACCAGTGCAGCACCTGAACTTTCCATGAACCATCCAAACAGTTCAACTTTAGTACAAACATTTATGTTGGTCATAATTTATCTAAACTGAGTCACTGTGACTAAATTCTGTTGTCAGTTACATCCAGAGAAATCCAGCATAACTCTACTGAATTGTTGGGGTCATTGGATTTGTTCTGAAGTTACATTGGTAAAACAGAATAAATGTTGATGCAAGCCATTTTTACCTGCTATGGCCAATATCTTTGCAAAGTTTTTAGACCACTATAATTACCCCCACAATGTCAAATACACCCACATCTTTACCTTCCACAGCAGAAAAGTTTCCCAAAAAAAACAATACACTGGTATTTTTAACCATAATTTTCTAAACACTATGTTCTCTTTCACAAAGGCTGGGGCATCAAGTCTAGCTGCATTAATATTTTGGGTCTAGAGACATCGAAATAATGTGACATGACTGCCCCAGCTGCTCAAGAGACAGCTCAACAGGAGGTGTTCAATCTGGGGAACATAAAGAAATAGGGGCTTTAGACTTCATAATTCACGATGTCAGAAACAGTTCTGTACAAGACTACAGTCTGCTTAAAAAGGGATATTATCATGCTCTAAATTTGAATAATCCCTAGAGAGGGTACAAAATTAAAGATAAAAAAAAACAGCCCACTGAGTAAAAATCTACCTGATATTCATGCAGTAAATACACTGTACCTAAATTATACAGTATCTCTCAAACTAAGCTGTGTGAGCAGGCTGAAGGGAGTTATCCAAAGAAAACACAGGCTTTTTAGGAAAAGGAGAATGTGTTTCTGTGTGTGAGATGATTTAGTAGATTCTGACTCCCTGGAATGGCGTTACCAGGTGCTGTAGATTAAACATTAAACTGACACCCTCTAATCATTAAGAAGCCCCTGGTACATTTTACTATGGGAGCAATATTAACTGTACTGTACAGGATAAATTCTGTCTTGGCTAATTAAGTTCTGTCAGCCTGAAATTGCCACTGTCGTTTCAACAAACAATAGTATAGTCACCCTCATTTCCTAGCTTAAACTATTGTCACATTATACACTATTAAGACGTGCTGGATCACTCACTAAATGAGTTGTCATAGAAATGTAGGGCTGGAAGGGAACTTGAGAAGTCATCAATCCAGCTCCCTGCACTGAGGCAGGACCAAGTAAATATAGCGCTGCTCAGATATACATTTTTTATCCTCATCAGATCCACGATCCACAGCCCTGGTCCGCAGATATCTGCATCCAAGGATGCTGGAACGATTATTGTAGCAGGGGTGTTTAAAGCCATTGAACCCAACTGCAAACCGCATATAGAATAGAAATTACTTCAAGCCACTGAGTGCTGGACACTCCCAGTACCCCTAGTTCCAGCACATAAGTCCGCATCCACAGATGCGGATATCCATGGATATAACGTGGATATCCAGGTTCATCAGTAATCTCCCTGGGGAGTGCAAGGGAACTGGGAAGCTGAGCAGCAGATACTGCCTCCTCAATCGCCCGGGAACCTGCATGGCACATAATAAATAAGTACAGACTTCTGCTGGAAGCCCACTGGAACATCCCTTTCTAGGGGAGCAATTGACTGTTCTGCCCTGAGGCCCAGTAGTGCTCTTGGTGGCCTTGTACTGTATAAAGCCTCTGCCCTGACATGGAGAATAATGAACTACCACTTGTTTGTTGCAGCTTCTTTGAGAAGGTGGATATCTCAAGCACTTTCAGCCACTGATTTTCATGTTTCTGTCTTTTCCTTTGCTTTTTACTCTCGCTCCGGTGCCGTGCAGGGTTAAAGGACTGGCAAGGACACCTAAAACTAGGGAGTAGAGGTAAATATCCCTGATTGCTTAATTTTTATTGAGGTGGGGAGCACTGAATAATGACTCAGCCAGTGCTCTTTTGGTGGCCTACATGGAATGATGAGTAAAATATTAGTAACCCTAATGTAGCCAGAGGAAGTAATGCAATCTCTAGAAATTAGCCAATGCAGGAATTGCAAATGCAAACCCCTTTGATGGGGGTGAAGAAGAAGGCTTCTCAAGTGGCATAGGTGGAGTTGAATCAGAAATGAATTGGCCTTCTTTCCCCCCTTCAAAAAGCTGTTATCAAATGCGTCCAGAACATGCACACAACACCATATGCAGCGTATTTGCTGAGGAGGAGATGGTGAAAGGAGAAGGGTCAGGCGTGGTTGTTGGAGCCAGCATTCCTTAGTTTTAATCCTGCCTTAGATAGTGATGTCTTTGTGGCCTTTGAAAGGTCCATTACACAGTATGCCTCGGTTTCCCCATCTGTAAATTTGGGATAGAGAAATTTGCCTACTGCCAGAGAGGTTATGAGACTTAATTAGGTGTAGAACACCTTGGATGTGTTAAGTGCCGTACTGTTGCTATGTATGAAGAGTAGGGGAAAGTGTCAGGAGTGTTTGTGTGTCCGAGGCCAGGAGTACCACATACTATATCACTCAGTGGCAAGAGTCAAGGGCTGCCTTGCCTAGCAGTGAGAGTGGGTAGGGGAACCTGAGGGCATGTTCCAACCCAGAGCCCTTCAAAACAATAGTCCAGACACATGACTTGGGGACTGGCACCCTTACTTTAGATCTCCGGGTCACTTCTTACCCCAGCTTCTGTTCCTCCATCAGCATCATGGATTTGCCTTGGGATCCTGCTTGACATCCTCCAGGGCATCTTCCCTTGCCAGTGGTGACTGGTCACCATTGGTCCTCATCCTTGAAGGGCCCGCAGTAGCTCAGCTGTCAGGATCGGTCCCGGCAGCTTGGAGCCCCGGCGGCTTCTCTGCAGGAGTCAACTGCAGCCATCTGCTCTCTGGCTCCATCCATCCAGAGGTGATGGGGGGTGCCTTCCTGCGTCCAGAGCAGCTCCTTTACCTTTGCTTCACCAGTGTGGGGTTGGTACACCCCGTCACTGAAAGAATTATAAAGGGGTTTTTAAGAAGAAATGATTCTGGAATTAAATAGAGGATGATGTACAGGGAGAAAAAGCACATTGTCTCAATGTATAGTTATGTGCCAGACATTTGATCATGTGTCTCAAGAAATTAAAAAAAAGAGTCTGATCTCCCAGGGATGGAGTGCATGGAGGGTGAGGAAGGAACAACTGTCACAATCAGAAACTTGTTAGCATTAACATAGCATCTGCCACAAGAAGAGAATTGAGTCCCCAGCTTGCCAGATGAGTACCCCTGCCGCTGCAGTGAAGGTAGGGCAGATGCACAGATTTTACCTGTGATTTCTTTTGAGACAGACGCTGGGACTTTCCAGGCAATCACTTGTCATTTGGGAAGAAGAGGAAGCTCGTACAGGGCTTCCTGATTCAAAGACTCTTTTTAATTTTTTTTTCCAAGAAGTGTTTTGTTACCATCTCTAGCTGCTCTGTTGGAGGCGTGCAAATGTGCACTGACCTCTGCTTCCCACACACCATGGTTTACAGAACAGTGTGATTATAAAGACACCATGAAGCTAGGCAGTGAGCCAGCTACCGGAAAGGAAGAAATGATATCAATGGCTGACCAGCTCTCTCCCAGCAATGAGCCTAACACAGAACACAAGTCCCAGCGGGAAAAGGCACGTGAGTCAGACACTATTGGGGTTTCTAGCTACTCATGAAGCACATAACAATGACTTCAGTTTGTATCATGCTTTTCATCTAGGGATATACAAAATTGCAGTTTCAGTTTACTGGGGAGTGGTGCAAATGCTGGTTTTAGTTCACCTGTCCCAAAAACCCATCCAAAACACTGTCCTACTTCACATAGGGTGAAAACTATCAATAAGCCTGACTATTCTCTGCAGGCGGCCTCCTCCCCCACAGCATCAGCCTCCTTTCCCTTGTGTTTGTGATCTTCTGGATGCAGGGACAGGAAACCAGTGGCCTGCAATCGCCTCCTCCATTTTTCTCAACATCATCTCCTGCTGTACCTGTGTGGAGCATGGAGCCAGTTAGCCTGAAACCTGGTGTAGAATTTTCCTTAGGCACAGCACACTTGGGATATCTCTCATCCTAAGAGCGAATTAAAGGGCCAGCCGAGCAATAGGCAGTAGCACTTATGTTCCTGCAGCTTGGGTGTGGCAGGCCATTCGCTGCCGTGTGGATGCCAGGAGGTTGGGGGAAAAGTGGTGCCACCTTGCAGACTTCCTCCTTCCCCACACCCCTTGGTCACGATTGAAATGACCACTTTCAGTCTCAAATAACTCATTCAAGTGAATGAAAACAACAATCAGAGGAAGTTCCCACCATGGCTGAGTTACTACTCCCTACAAACCCAGAGAGCTGGTGGGGCCTTCCTGAGGGAAAAGGCTGTGAGCAGCACTTTGTCACAATGCTTTGATGGCAGATCAACACCACAGGCATCCACCGCAAGGGCACATAAGGAACTTGTAACTAGGAGCAGTATGGACAACATAATACAGCCACTTACAAGCACAGTGGGGCTGATCCATCCCTGTGATAAAACAGATTTAGGAAAAGAGAGGGGCAGCTGGTGTCTCCTATTCAGGATATTACAATGGTGGAGAATTGCCTCAGCCACGTCCTCTCCAGCTGCCAAGCCACTCCCTATGCCTGTGCCCGCTACCGACATATTGCAGAGCTGGTGGAACTGGTTCTGAACCTGGCGTAGAAGGCCTTTAACCCAGGGTATTCCTTGGAGCAGGGAGTTAGGAGTTATGCCTGCCCTATAGCTGTTCTACACCAGGTTAGCTGCTGTAAGGTAGCCTAGAACAATGGTGAACTGGGTCCCTTTAAGGGCTCTGTATCAATACTGTATCCATAGGGACAGACCGAGTGATAGATATTTCAAGCTACATTTTAAGTGAGATTAAACGTTGGCAAGGAAGCTAGGCTATGAGATATAGTAACAAAGGGTAATGACTTTTATTCACCATGAATAAAAGTAGCAAACTTTAAAGCAGCTAATAAATGGGCAGAGGCTTAAAGGTTAGTCTCTGGGCACCATTTGTTTTCCTGGGACTCTTAAAATGACTGTTTACAATTGGTATAGTACTCACTGCTGCAGACTTCTATTTCTGACCGAGTGCCAAGCACATAAAGACCAAGGATTTTGGTAGCTGACTTCCCCTAATATGCAGGTAAAAGATGCAATGGTAGGAAAACCAATTAACCTTGCTTGATCCTTTCAGTGTCCTGCTAAACAAAGCTAACCACATAGCCCTGCTAGCCTGCGGAGATGAGCTTGAGTTCAGTTAGTAAGTTCTTTCCTGCTGGGGTACTTTCCATCACGATTGTCGTAGCGCTTTTTGCAATCAAAATGCAAACGCACACAGGACGAGTTAAAGAAAGTAGCGGAAAAGAGAACAAATATAAAGTCTCGGAGATAAAAAAATACTTTGCACAGTTCAGCAGCTGAGCTGACATCGCCGTGGCCCTATAGATTGGCAGGGAATTGCCTAGCCATGTAACAATGCATCCCACAGAAATCAGAATGACAACGGCTTCGTACAGTTACATAACCACATACTGCACACCACAGAGGGACACGCTGCTCACAACAGTGTCAGTCTGGAAAAGTGTCAGGATTAACGAGAATGATGTTTTTTTTACTATGTCACATAGGAGACCCTGTAAGGTGTTGACTCCACTGGGAGTGAGGGTACTCAGCACATCATAGGTCGCACCCTTCATCTCTAATGGATACTCTGCCTCTGACCCAAAGGCATGCTGAGCGCCTGCAACTCCCACCGAATTCCCCAGGGAGCTGCAAGTATGCACCACTCGGGATTAGGTGCTCTGTAGGGCTTGGTTGTGACTTGTCGACGCTGGCCTGCATAGTATTCCAGAGCTAAGCCAGCCCAGTGGGAGAAGAAAAAGACACTCTTTTTCATGGCGAAACAATCCCATTAGAGCTCCCAGCAGCAAGCTCTACTGACTGGTGCAAAGGGAAGGATGGGTCAGGGCCATGCATCCTGGCTGTTGTCCTCCTTCCTCCTCACGATGGGTGTTCTGCCGAGACATCTCTCTAGAGAACAAATTTGGAGAGGTGAATTTCCAGCCCCTCATCTGATTCCTGTATTGCAAACGCATTCAGCAACGAGGACAGCTAGAATTACAAAAGGATTGACTTGCCCCTATTTTAGCTATCCTGTCCTGACCAGAATGCAGGATGCTGCTAGGAATCCTGGGATAAGAGAAACAGACACTGCTTCTGTACCAGGAGAGCTCATTTCTGTGTTAGTGTTGGTTTCACGACAGACCTAAGATAGACCTTCCGCAAGTGTCTAAAAGGTCAGAGTTTCAGTAGTCAGGGGCCTCAGTCCATACCTTTGGAAATCTGACCCTTAGGCTATGTCTACACAGCCCAGATCGACAGACTTGGGCTAGCGGGGTCTGGAGCTCACACTAATGCTCTAGAAACGGATGTGTAGACAGCACTTTGAAGTTGTTCCTTGGGCTGGAACTCGGGAGAGGTATTGGCTTTAGAGCCTAAGCCACAGTTTCAAAGCATTGACTACACAGCTATTTGCAGAGTGCTAGGAAGAGCCCTGCTAGCCCAAGTTTTACAGCCAGGGCTATGAGGCAAACTGCTGCAGCCTGTGTAGTCATACCCAGAGCAGAGTGACTAAGGACACCAAAGGTTAAATTTTCAAAAACACTTGAGGGACCTAAATCCAATTAATTCCCCCTTGAAAAATCAATGGGACATTGGCACTTTTGAAAATGTAGGTTGCTCTGTCGCTTAGACCCTTTGAAAATGTAACCTCCAGCCGGACTAAGACTGCTTGTCACAGAGAGTGTGAGAGCTACATCCTGCCAGACAGTCTACAATAGTGGTTCTCAAACTTATGGCCCATGGATAAGCAATGGTCCACAGAGCTCTCTTGTTTGGTCTATAAGCCAATCAAATGAGATAGAAAATATGGAAGGGGAGAGACTGAAATATTGGTTAATTCACAAGAGCTCCTCTCTCATGTGAAGTGGACCACTGAGTAAGACAGCTGGTGAACCCATGACTGACTCTGTGGATATGCAGGTCATGCAAATTTTAAAGAACATCTGGATGTTTGCTCACCACTAACAAGTACAACCAAGAATCTCAGATGCTTACTCCTTCCTGAGCATATGCCACACTGGGAAATGCAAAGGCATGGATTTAAAAATGTATCCATATATTTTGGAACCTTCAAGGAGATGTCTGAGTTTGTTTGTAAAAAATAGTAGGAGTAGAAACAGGACAATTACCATCTAACTATCGACCAAGGACCCCATTGTGTTGGGTGCTGTACAAACACAGAACAGCCCCTGTCCCCGTGAGTTTACACTCTAAGTAATATTGAAGAGTGTATGTATCAATGCATCTTACTGGTTTGTCTGTCCCAAAGCTCAACTTGCTACTCTGCACACAACAATGGTGAAAGTTGCTGAATGATTACAGAAAGCCCTGCCACTTTGTGGACTAATCCATCATATTAGAAAGGAAACGGGAAAAATGAACAGGGCTGACTGACCAGCATTAACACAAGGGAAATGGGCAGGAAAACAAAACAAAAAACCCATTCACACCAGTCTAAATATAAAGTGGAGGGTTTATCAGTATTGTAAACATTTCACCAAGGACATCCGAGTGTTCTGGTTTTAGTTCTTGATTTCATTTACTGAACCTATTTATCTTCCACTGCCAAAACCACTTTTGCCCCGACACTGGGTTTTTAGGGGAAAGGACTACATGCCCTTTCTATATGTCTCATGTTAAAAACAACTTTTCTGATTTATCCTATTACTTCATTCCATTGACTAAACCTCGTCTCACCAAGACATGCATGAAAAGAACCCTAGAAACGAAGGCTATTGATCTGGCATTCTTAACAGTTTCTCTGCTTATGCCTTTCACTGCTCCCTAGGTGCCCTTTTTATTTTAATAAAGCTGTGATCTAACAGTTTATTGCAAGATGAACATGCTCAGTTATTGCAGATGTTAGCACTTTGTATGAATACTTTCTGGAAGATGATGCCCCTGAAATAATTATTGGCATCTAATGCCCAAGAGTGGCTCTGTAGATTAATATGCATGCAGAGGGGATGCAGTCTAGCCTTTGGAGGAGCATGTTGACAGTCAAGACTTCTGAGTAGAGCCAGGTGAAATTTTTTAGCCAAAACTTGCTTTTTGCCCCCTCCAAAGAATCAGCTTCAGGTCAACAAACACTGTGAATTCATATCTAATTCACTGAATTGTTTTGATCAAAAACCAAAGCTCTGAAACAATTTTGTTTTGAATTTTAATAAATTGTATTAAAATTTTAGGGTAAAAAACTTGAGAACGAAATGAAATGTTTCAAGTTGAGTCAAACAAAACCTTTTTTTTTTTTGTCAAACAATTTGATTATTGGTTTTGCTTTGGGTGGACTTAAATTACCTCCTTTTTGGTTTTTTAGTTCAACCACTGAACCAAGAGCTTGGTTTTTTCCCCCTCTATGCTGGAGTTCTGTCCCCAGCTCCTGTTGCTCAGTCAGTGATCCTGGGCAAGTCACTTCATGGAATCATAGAAATGTAGGACTAGAAGGGCTCTCCAGAAGTCACCAAGTCCAGCCCACTGTGCTGAGTCAGGACCAAGTAAATCTACATCATCCCTGAAAGCAGTTCATCCAAACTGTTCTTAAAATTCTCCAATGATGGATATTCCACAACCTCCCTAGCAAGCTTATTCCAGATGTTATAGTCAGAGAGCTTTTCTCTAATACTATCTCTTGCTGCAGATTAAGCAGATTACTTCTTCCCTAACTTCAGTGGACATGGAGAACAATTGATCCCCATCCAATTTATAACAGCCATTAGCACATTTGAAGACTGTTAACAGATCCCCCCTCAGTCTTCTTTTCTCAATTTTTTTTTAACCTTTCCTCAGAGGTCAGGTTCTCCACAGCACACTTTTTCATTTCAGCTCACACCACATCAGTGAGAGCAGGGATTTGAACCTCGGTCTCTAGCCCAACAGCTAAGGTCTCTCTCTCTCTTTCACTCTTTCCCTTTCCGAACCTAAAATACCTTCCTGATGAACCTTTAATGGAAACTGGTATGACTCCAGGAAACATTTCTGCTTTGACAAAACATCTTATTTTGCCAAAATTTAATTTTGGTGAATGTGTTCCACTCTAGTTGCAACCTCCTATTTCCCAGGTAATGCTCCTTGTCTGTATTTGATTTTACAGCATAGAAGTGCATTGCCTTTCTGTAATATGTTCCTTATTTACACAGTTGCCAGTTTCTGAAGGTCTTTTTCTCTCCAGATGTCTTATGGTTAACCTCCAATATCTGGTTGCTGATGTGTTTCAGATATCAGCTTTTTTCCTCTCCACTTTAGGTATAGTGAAGATCAGTCATTCAGAATCTCCAATTTTAAAAAATAGGCACAAATGTTACATCAGATTAAATTTTCACTTAATTTATTTAAGTTCTAATATTATGTCCTGCACATTCTACAAGAAAAACCTTGGTAATGTAAATGCATGCATTGTTATTGTTATTATTTAATAACAAGGCAGAGAAGTGCAAATAAAAGGATATTAATATAGTTTGATTCCATTAGCTGCTGGGTCAGACAAATAACCCAGAAGCAAAACCCAAAGTTGTTATGCCTAAACCAGTAGCTCATCAACCACTAATTCCCCACCCCCACATTGTTCAATGACATTCATGGCCAACTCTCTCATATCATTCAGGGTCCCAGCCAGCTCCCGTTGAAATGTATCGGCCAGCTCCTCAGCTTGTGTAAATCAACATGCCACCACTGACTTCAGTGGAGCTGTACTGATCTACAGCAACTGAGGATCTGGCCTGATGGGTTGGTAGCCACTGACTTCAGTGGGAGCAGGAGCTGACCCTCATGGTTTGGCTTTCAGAAAATTGTATGGTAGATCCTTTTGAATTGATGTTACCAGGGCCCTGAGTTACTAGGCAGCAAAATTCTGCTCTCATTTACACTGGCATAAATCCAACTGAGGTTGAAAGGTAAGGGCCCAATTTCCTAAACTCTCCATGTGTAAATTAGGCATCCAGTGGCAAGCAGGGTATACAAAAATCAGCCCCTATCTGACCTGCCCAATTTTCTACATTGAATCTGTGGTAACACCAGTTATTTACCCAGTATGAATCATAGAATCATAAAAGAGTAAGGTTGGAAGGGATCTCAGGAGGTCATCTAGTCCAACCCCCCTGCTCAAAACAGGACAAACCCCAATTAAATCATCCCAGCCAGGGCTTTGTCAAGCCACACCTTAAAAACCTCTAAGGATGGAGATTCCCTCCCCCTGCCCCCCCAGGTAATCCATTCCAGTGCTTCACCACCCTAATAGTGAAAAAGCTTTTCCTAATATCCAACCTAGACCTCCCTAACTGCAACTTGAGACCATTACTGCTATTTCTGTCATCTACTACCACTGAGAACAGCCTAGCTCCATCCTCCTGGAACCCCCTTTCAAGTAGTTAAAGGCTGCTATCACCCCCCCCCCCATTCTTCTCTTCTGCAGACTAAACAAGCCTACTTCCCTCAGCCTCTCCTCATAAGTCATGTGCTTCTGCCCCCTAATCATTTTCGTTGCCCTCTGCTGGACTCTTTCCAATTTGTTCACATCTTGGGGGGGGGGAGGGAGAGGGGCACCAAAACTGGACACAGTACTCCAAATGTGGCCTCACCAATGCTGAATAGATAAATGTGGCCTCACCAATGCCGAATAGAGGGGAATAATCACTTCCCTCAATCTGCTGGCAATGCTCATACTAATGCAGCCCAATATGCCATTTGAGATTTGGTATATCCTTGCACTCTGTACATGGTAACTTAATGTGGCAAACACCCTCTGGACTGTCAACGAAACACCTATTCTTCCTTTTCGAAAGGAATGAAGAAAAGTTGTACATCTAAAAGAAATAAACTTTGCAAAAATATTTCAGAATTCATAAAATGTCAGATAGTGCCTCCTGCTTAGTTTTAAGTAAAATGGATGAAAATTGGAATCTCAAATCTGAATCCAGCTGAAAGGACATGAATCCCTAGATCTTAACTGACCCCCATGGTTTTGGTTCTGGATTTGTCTCAAGCCCAGAAAATGATTATTTTCCAATTCAAATGTAAGTAAAAATGCAAAAAAGACCAGCCTTTGAACAAGATTTTAGCCTAAAATGGCAGAAATCTGAAAAAGAACAGCTGATATGAGAAGGAGGAGAAGTTTGCATGATCTGGGTTGAAAAACTATGAAAACTTGCAAGATATTGACATAATCAAAACTGACCCATAACAATGACTGGACCTCAGACATAAACCCCACCACTAGCATGATAACCTGGATATGAACACAGCCTGCTCAGCCCAACTATATGTATACAGATACTCGGTTCAATACTTCCATCCAGTCCAATCAAAGTTAACAATTTCTCTCCAGCTCTCACAACATTCCAGTCATTCGGCTTCTACTGTTCTGTCTCAGCCCCAAACAATTTACTCATTCAGGTCACCGTTCCTTGCATGAGTAACTCCAATGAGGTCAACAGGGTATTCACATGAATAAGAACGAGTCACATAACAAAGGCTTTGGAGGATCAGACCCATACCGTTTTCCCCAGGTAGCCTGGGGTATTAAAACAAAGGCTTTATGTGGGAAATAATCAAAGGCAAGCCTTTCTCAGGTTCCCCCTTTTTATATATTTTTTCCTACTGCTTTGTTGTAGCAGGATGGGTTTTGCATCTGTTCCACATTTCCTTTAGGTGATTGAAAGGAACAGCAACAGAATTGAATGATTTGCTCCTAGGGAAATTTAACAACTTGTTTTTTTCCACTGGATTCGTTGCTGAGGCAACTTTAAAAAACAATAGAAATAACTTCTTTATCTTTTCCAAAAATAAATGAGATCAATGCACTTACCTATAGATGCAATATGACAGCTGTAATTTCACACTGTGCTAGGAGATAACATACCATGGGATCTCTTAAAATTTGGCTTTCAAAGTGTTTTATCTCTGTATGTTTTCTTCATTTCTTGGTGTGCATTGTTTTCCTTTAAAGGGAACAGAAAGGGGGAAAGATTTTTCATTTGCTTTTTCTTTATTTCTGCCCTAGAGCTTTTGAATGATTGCGCTACTAGACCTATGACACATTATGACTTGTTAATTCCCATGTATTCTTACTTGACTGTAAACTATATCTTAATGTGTAACAGAAAGTTCTGCTTTGTAATCTTTAACGTCTTTCAAAATAAGAATAAGGAATAATGATACAAAGGTAGTAGATGTTGAATGTTATTTTCATTGGGACTGTTAGACTTAAGCTTTCATTCTTCAGACTGTTTCCAAAAGACATTAAGTGATTTTCAAAAATCTGTATAAAATGCTGTGCAAAACTACATGTGCAACAACATGCCTAATTTCTACACACAAGTTGGAATTGGCATTTCTGCCTGATAGTAGACATTTCAACACAGAATTGGCTATTTGTGTGTGCAAACATCGGATTTTCCTGTGGAGAGGGAAGATAGATACCTGACAATTGCAAATATCTAGTTTGGGCACAATCTTAGTAAATTTGCAAGCAAATAAGAGGGTGTGTATAATTTTTCAAATCTATTGCTAAAAAGCTCTACACAAAAAAGACAGTGTGTAAATATAACACACACATCAAAAGAGGCAACAAGCTAAATTGCAATAGGTCCTTGGAATGTAGCTTAAAATGAACATACTTTCAATCAGATATGAAATAATCAGGCAGACTCTTATCAAATATAGAATAATTATGGGACTGGAAATCAAAACTGGAGCCCATAGCCCCAATGGAAGTTGCAAGAGAAGTGTCTTTGCAATCACACTGAGAATAGAAACCGAAAGAGAACGCCACTATATAAGAGAAAGATAATTCCTCTAGCTTTTAGAGCTAGTAAAATACCCACACGCTAAAAAAACACAGATGAGATATTCTAATTTTGAGAGTAAATTAAAATCTGTAGCAAGAGCTTGACAATATGCAATTGTAACCCACACCTGATGGTGCGGTACTCTGTCCCCCTCTAGTGGCACCAAGCCCAGCTAGAGATTAAGGCGTCTGCTACAGCCTTAATAAGGGCCACACGGCTTTTAATTTATGCAATAGAGGTTGGTAAGATAAGCTTCAGAGGTCTCAAGTTTAAGCCTGCCCACCTACAATAGGGGTCTGTCAGTGTTACACAACAGCCTGCCATTCCCTCAAAAACAGACCGGACCAGAGGAATTTAAAAAACTCTGAAGCCAAAGAGAGCTTAGAATAATAGGGGTCAGATGTTTCTGGATGTGATAGCGGATGGATTTCTTCATCAAGTAGTTGAAGTACCTACGAGAGGGGATGCCATCTTAGATTTGGTTTTAGTGAGTAGTGAGGACCTCGTAGAAGAAATGGTGGTAGGGGACAATCTTGGTTCGAGTGATCATGAGCTGATTCAATTCAAATTAGATGGAAGGATAAACAAACGTAGATCTGGGATTAGGGTTTTCGACTTCTCGAGGGCTAATTTCGAAGAGTTACGGAAATTAGTTAGGGAAGTGGATTGGACGGAGGAACTTGGGGATTTAAATGTGGAGGAGGCCTGGAATTACTTTAAGTTGCGGCTGCGGAAATTGTCGGAAGCCTGCGTCCCAAGAAAGGGGAAAAAAACCATGGGCGGGAGTAGTAGGCCAAGGTGGATGAGCAAGCAACTCAGAGAGGGGATTAGGAAAAAGCAGAAAGCTTACAGGGAGTGGAAGAAAGGCGGGATTAGTAAGGAAAGCTACCTTAGTGAGGTCAGAACGTGTAGGGATAAAGTGAGGAAGGCTAAAAGCCGTGTAGAACTGGACCTTGCGAAGGGAATCAAAATCAATAGTAAAAGGTTCTACAGTCACATAAATAAGAAGAAAACAAAGAAAGAAGAAGTGGGGCCGCTATACGCTGAGGATGAAACGGAGGTTAAGGATAACCTAGGCATGGCCCAATATCTAAATAAGTACTTTGCCTCAGTCTTTAATAAGACTAGTGAGGAGTTTAGGGATGATGGAGGGATGACGAACGGGAATCTGGATGTGGTGGTGGATATTACCGTATCTGAGGTAGAGGCCAAACTTGAACAGCTTGATGGGACAAAATCGGAGGGACCGGACAATCTCCACCCGAGGATATTAAAGGAGCTGGCGCGTGAAATTGCGAGCCCGTTAGCGAGAATTTTTAAGCAATCGGTAAACTCGGGGGTTGTGCCGTACGACTGGAGAATTGCTAACGTAGTTCCTATTTTTAAGAAAGGGAATAAAAGTGATCCGGGTAATTATAGGCCTGTTAGCTTGACGTCTGTCGTGTGTAAGGTCTTGGAAAAAATTTTAAGGGAGAAAGTAGTTAAGGACATGGAGGTCAATGGTAATTGGGACAAATTGCAACATGGATTTACTACAGGTAGATCGTGCCAAACCAACCTGATCTCCTTCTTTGAGAAGGTGACGGATTACTTAGACAAAGGCAATGCGGTAGATCTAATTTACCTCGATTTCAGTAAGGCGTTTGACACGGTTCCGCATGGGGAACTGTTAGTTAAATTGGAAAAGATGGGGATGAATGTGAAAGTTGTAAGGTGGATAAGGAACTGGTTAAAGGGGAGACTACAGTGGGTCGTGCTGAAGGGTGAACTGTCAGGCTGGAAGGAGGTTACTAGCGGAGTCCCTCAAGGATCGGTTCTTGGACCGACCTTATTTAACCTTTTTATAACTGATCTTGGCACAAAGAGCGAGAATGTGTTAATAAAATTTGCGGATGACACGAAGCTGGGGGGTATTGCTAACACGGAGAAGGACCGGGATGCTATTCAGGAAGATCTGGACCACCTTGTACACTGGAGCAATAGTAATAGGATGAAATATAATAGTGAAAAGTGCAAGGTCATGCACTTAGGGATTAATAATAAGAATTTTACATATACGTTGGGGATGCATCAGTTGGAAACGACGGAGGAGGAGAAGGACCTTGGGGTATTGGTTGATAGCAGGATGACTATGAGCCGCCAATGTGATATGGCTGTTAAAAAAGCAAATGCGGTTTTAGGATGCATCAGACGAGGTATTTCCAGCAAGGAGAAGGAGGTGTTAGTGCCGTTATATACGGCGCTGGTGAGACCCCACCTGGAATATTGTGTGCAGTTTTGGTGTCCCATGTTTAAGAAGGATGAATTCAAACTGGAACAGGTTCAGAGATGGGCTACTAGGATGATCCGAGGAATGGAAAGTCTGCCTTATGAAAGGAGACTCAAAGAGCTTGGCTTGTTTAGCCTGGCCAAAAGAAGGCTCCGGGGGGATATGCTTGCTCTATATAAATATATCAGGGGGATTAACGTTAGGGAGGGAGAGGAATTGTTTAAGTTTAGTACTAATATAGGCACGAGGACGAATGGGTACAAATTGGATATTAGGAAATTTAGACTAGAAATTAGACGAAGGTTTCTAACCATTAGGGGAGTGAAGTTCTGGAATAGCCTTCCGAGGGAAGTAGTGGGGGCAAATGACTTATCTGGCTTTAAGACTAAGCTTGATAAGTATATGGAGGGGATGTTATGATGGGATAGTTTAATTTGAGCAATTGATTTTGGATTATCGGCAGATAAGTCTGCTCAATGGTCTGTGGGAATGCTGGATGGGATGGGAACTGAGTTACTGCAGAGAAATCTTTTTTGGGTGCTGGCTGGTGAGTCTTGCCCACATGCTCAGGGTTTAGCTGATCGCCATATTTGGGGTCGGGAAGGAATTTTCCTCCGGGGCGGATTGGCAGGGGCCACGGAGGTTTTTCGCCTTCCTCTGCAGCATGGGGCATGGGTCGCTTGCTGGTGGATTCCCTGCAGCTTGAGGTCTTCAAATCTCATTTTTGAGGATTTCAACAACTCGGTCATGGGTTCGGGGTTGTTATAAATGTGTATGGGTAGGGTTTTGTGGCCTGCCTTGTGCGGGAGGTCAGACTAGATGATCATATTGGTCCCTTCTGACCTATGAGTCTATGAGTCTATGAGCTTTGCCAATCCTAGAAAAGCAGAACTGAATCCAAATGTGGGCATATTACACCAAATTAATCCCTCATGTAATTCCATTGCGCTTCAATGGGAAATAAACAAGAGATTCAAAGAGTGAGGTGAAATAGGCCATGTGGACAGAAAACACCTGAAGGTATAGGTTGCAGCATTCTTTAAACATGGCGAAGCACAGGTTTTGGTGAATTTATGTTGATCATAAGTTCCAGAGGCAAAGGCCCATCACAGAGAACACCCTGCCCTTTGAGTTTTCACCCTGGGGTTCCTGATGAGCACAGCTTGCATTGATCAGCCAGTTCAGAGACTGCTAGGCCTAATGATCCTACAGTCCCACAAGCCCTTTGCACGTGGAGTTAAATTATAGTTCTGTGTTTGGAGAGCTTGCAGAATTGGGCCCATGATCAGTAAAAGTGCAGTGGTATCATCATGAATTGTCTTTTATTGATTCCAGTGGGGGCTTTGGTAAGGAACTCTTATCTTCTTGGACCTGGGTTGAGACTCAGTTCTCCGATGCCATCAAGAAGAGCCAGGAATGAAAACGATTTCTCAGCTAGGCCAGCAAATAGCTGTCAGATAGCCGCAGCTGATGCAGGTTTGAACCAGTGAACTAGAAAGGGAAGATGCCATAGTTTTAATATCACTCTTCTGAACCACCCTGTGCTTCAGTCATCTAAGAATGTGGATGTCATGCTGTCTGGAGCGGCTCATGACCCAGAGTGCCTACCTCAGGGCAGACTGTCAAAAACAGGGCTGGTGCCCCAAACTTGTGATCTGTTCCATAATTAGCTTTCATCAAGCCAGGAACAAATGTGAGTTCCTGGACCACTATAACAATCTTACTGTGGAGACGTTCACACACACACACACACACACACACACACCACATTCAGGTTGTTTCCACTCCCAAGAGACTATTCACTTACCCAAGATCATCTGCTACCCTAGATCATACACCAAAGGCAACACCTGTAGCCAATCATGTAATAAACTATCTAAAGGTTTATTAACAAGGAAAAAATAATTTGAGAATTAAATACAGGTTAAAGCAAGCAAACACATACATACAAAGGAGTTACCATCTAAATCCTAAGAGCGACAGCATCATAGCGATCTGTCTTTTCAAAGTGTCCATCAGGGCAGACCCAAGAGTCTTCAGTTTAGAGTTCCTGGCCCCTCAGAGTTCAAGAAGCCAAAAAGATACAATTTCTTCTTGTCAGGGATTTTTATTCCCTTCCCCCAGAGTTCAAGATGGTAGATCATGTGCATGTCTCCTCTTCATGTGTGTGGTGGGGAGCAATCAACAGAGTATTTTGTCCTCTAATCTTCCAGAATGGTTTGTCAGGTGTCTATGGGCCTTCCTTCGTTGGACAGGAGAGAACACCTCCCATGGCAAACTAGTATTTCACCCTTGGTAATGCTTCTCACCTGACTATGGGGGTTTACAGTTACAGAGCAAGCACTTAAATATTACCTTAGAACGTGGGATATAGAGATTATAAGTGAAATGAATGCATGCCGCAACATACCAGCACTTCACAGAGTCTATACACGAAAAACATTTTATAAGACTAATACCTTCAGTATTTTGAGCAAAACTAACATACAGGTGACCTGGTC
>ML675611.1:25943202-25980798 GCA_007922155.1 Mesoclemmys tuberculata | reverse complement strand
AATACCTTCAGTATTTTGAGCAAAACTAACATACAGGTGACCTGGTCTGGTCTTCAGCTATGAGACTGTCAGCTCTTAGCTAATGCCTGCAGCATGGGCAAGAGCAGACATCTGGCCTGCCAGCGTAATAGTGGTATGTATATGCAAATAGAATCAGTGGAAGACAGTCTTTTCTGTGCATAATATTGAGCAGATTTTAACTAACTTTCTGTCTGCCAGATATTTTCTTCTCTCCATAGCTCATATGGCCCCCTCAATTAACATATTTATTGCAGTTTTAATGTATACATAAGGAGTGCTTCTTTTAAATTAATACGTTCTCTTAGGGGGATACTCAACCATATTAGCCAGGCTCATGTTATACAAGAGATTGTTTGGTACAGGAACTACACAAAAATCACAAGGAAAATATTCAGTCTGCATACACTTTGTGAGACAGGTAAAAGTAAAAAGTAGATTAGGAAAACAGTTTCAAGGAGAAAGGCTGTCACTGCATCTGAGCCTCACTCTCTTATTCCTTGTTTATTCTTTCCTTAGGTCATTTGGTGTGAGGTAGAAAGGGATAATTTTAACTTTTTGGATGCCACATTATTTTATTTTTAAAGCCTATTAAAAATGTTTAGTATTGAGAAACAAGAAATCAGAGGATCATAGAAGATTAGGATTGGAAGGGACCTTAGGAGGTCATTTAGTCCAACCCGCTGCTCAAAGCAGGACCAACCCCAACTAAATCATTCAAGCCAGGGCTTTGTCAAGTCATACCTTGAAAACCTCTAAGGATGGAGATTCCACTAGGTAACCCATTCCAGTGCTTCACCACCCTCCTAGTGAAAAAGTTTTTCCTAATATCCACCCTAGACCTCCCTCACAGCAACTTGAGACCATTGCTCCTTGTTCAGTCATCTGGCACCACTGAGAGCAGCCTAACTGGCTTCCAGCTAGACATTAAGCCATTGATCACTACCCACTGAGTCCAACTATTCAGCCAGATTTCTATCCAACTTCTAGTCCAGCGTTTCTCAACCTTTTATCTACCAGGGACCGGCTTCCTATACTGTGTCAGGGAGATCTCGGGGACAGATGCCAGTCCATGGACCAGACATTGAGAAACACTGTTCAAGTCCATTCATCCAACCCATACAACTTTAACTTGCTGACAAGAGTACTGTGGGAGACCATATCAAAAGGTTTGCTAAAGTCAAGGTATATCACATCCACCACTTTCCCCTCATCCACAAAGCCAGTCTTCTCATCATAGAAGGCAATCAGGTTGGTCATGCATGGCTTGTCCTTGATGAATCCATGTTGACTGTTCCTGATCACCTTTCTCTCTTCCAAGTGCTTCAAAATGGATTCCTTGAGGACCTACTCCATGATTTCTCTGGGGACTGAGATGAGATTGACTGGTCTGTAGTTCCCCAGATCCTCCTTCTTCCCTATTTTAAAGATGGGCTCTATATTGGTCTTTTCCCAATCATCCAGAACCTCCCCTGATCCCCACGAGTTTTCCGAGAAAATAGCAAATGGCTCTGCAATCACATCAGCCAACTCCCTTAGCACACTCAGATGCATTGTATCCGGCCCCATGGACTTGTGCATGTCCAGCTTTTCTAAATAGTCCTGAACCTGTTCTTTCACCACTGAGGGTTCTTTCACCACTGTTCTTTCACTCACCTCCTTCCCATACTGTCCAACCCAGTGCAGTAGTTTGAGAGCTGACTTCAGCTATGAAGACAAAGGTGAAAAAAGCAATGAGCATTTCAACTTTTTCCAAATCTTCTGTCACTAGCGTGCCTCCCCCATTCAGTGAGGGGCCCACACTTTCCCTGACCATCTTCTTGTTGCTAACAGCTGTAGAAACCCTTCTTGTTACCCTTCACATCCCTTGTTAGCTGCAACTCCAAATGTGTCTTCCTGGTTTCCTCCTTGCATGCTTGAGCAATATTTTTATACTCCTCCCTAATAATCTGTCCAAGCTTCCATTCCATTTTTTCTGTTTAAGCTCACTGAAGATTTCTTTGTTAAGCCAAGCTGGGCGTCTGCCATATTTGCTATTCTTTCTGCACATCGGGATTTTTTTTCCTGCACCCTCAACAAGGTTTCTTTAAAATTCAGCCAGACTTTCTGGACTCCTTTCCCCCTCATATTAGCCTCTCAGGGGATCCTGCCCATCAGTTCCCTGAGGGAGTCCAAATCTGCTTTTCTGAATTCCAGGATCCATATTCTGCTGCTCTCCTTCCTTCCTTTTGTCAGGATCCTGAACTCAACCATCTCATGGTCACTCCTGCCCAGGCTGCCATCCACTTCTACTTCCCCTACCAATTCTTCCCTGTTTGTGAGCAGCAGGTCAGGCGGAGCAAAGCCTCTTGCTGGTTCCTCTAGCACTTGCACCAAGAAGTTGTCCCCAACTCTCTCTAAAAACTTCCTGCATTATTAATGCACTGCTGTTTGCTCTCCCAGCAGATGTCAGGATGTTTGAAGTCCCCCATGAGAACCCGGGCCTGTGATCTGGAAATTTCCATTAGTTCTCTGAAAAAAGCCTCATCTACCTCATCCTCCTGATCTGGTGGTCTATAGCAGATGCCCACCACGACATCACCCTTGTTGCTCTCATCTCTAAACTTAACCCAGAGGCTCTCAACAGGCTTTTCTCCAGTTTCATATTGGAGTTCTGAGCAATCATAGTGCTCTCTAACATATAGTGCAACTCCTCCACCTTTTCTCCCCTGCCTGTCCTTCCTGAATACTTTATACTCATCCACACTGGTGCTCCAGTCATGTGAATTATCCCACGTAGTCTCTGTCATTCCAATCACATCATTGTTTCTTGACTGTGCCGGGACTTCCTATTCTTCCAGTGGTACACTAGTTTTTACTAATTGTTTTTCTTATTGGCAGATCTGGCAAAACCAAATCAAAAGATGGAATTATTGATACAGGTTCTTCATAAGACTATTTCAGGAATTGTGACTCAAATAATTCAGCGAGAGGGGTTCTTTTACATATTTTAAAAGACACTGTGATTAAGACGAAGCAAAATCATCACAGTTATTAAAGGAAGGAAAAGAAAGCATTAAACAAAACACAAATGATAAACTATTTGCTTCCATTACAAACTCTTCTGTATGTCTCTCAGGGAAGACCTTTTAACAGATATTACAGTCTTGTGAGTGAACGGCCTCTGGGGGTACTTTTCTCCTGATAAGGTAAAACCAATGTATACCATTTCCCAAAATTATTGTGTATCTATTCTTTAGATAATTATCCTTAGATATTTAAGAATGTTTATAGCTGGGGAAAAATTTATTTCAGGGCAGGTGGATCTGTAGTTATTAATAAATTACCAGCCAGTTTATAGTTGCATAAAGTAAGCAATCTTAAGTACCTCCTGTGAAATCAAAGAAAATATTTTAGAAGAAACCATTTAAGGAGTTGTCTTGAGACAGGCCCATGAACCAGCATTAGAGAATCTTAAATTCAATTAAATCCCACTATGTTTCTGTTTAGCAATGTTTAGACTCTGTCTCATCTTCAGGAATATACAGTCTAACCACTTTGTGATTACCAGGAGAAACTTAAAATATTAAATTACAACTGCATTTCAATAGCCCAATAAAATTATACAAATTTCAATGTAACCCTTCATCAGTGTCTTAGTTAACCTGGCTAAGCAGGATAGCATAGGGTTGTGTGTGAATGGTGCTCACGTGAGAAGGTTTTTTTGCTTTCTTCCTTCCTGTTTCCATGAAATTACAAAAATACACCTCTTTCAGACTCCTTTAAATTCAAAGTTGGTTGCTGTCACTCTTCATTGGCTTCATGTCTTCTGTATTGGCTTAGTCTGCATGACCAAGGTACAATAGTTCTTTAATTACCTTTTTTCTTGTGCTGGGAAAGTATCGGATAACTTAACTCTTTCTTTTTCTTCAGTGCATTTTCTGAGCGATTCCTTTAATTCCATCAGAGTTTAATAGGAGTAGAAATTCAGTTTCAAATTAATCCAAACACTCTCTATTTAAAAATAGCCTTTTTAAATTCTTAAATGGTCAAAGAATCCAATATTTGGAGAGGTTCTTCTTGTCTTCACAAGTTTGGTGAAGGGCTGCTTAAGCATAGTCAGATGATTACCTTCCCAATATAAATATTTCTATACTCACATGATGTCTCATGTTAATAACCAGTTAACACATCAGATGACCTTATACAGTCAGCATTACCATTTACATAGCAATAATATTAGAAGCTTTACATTTAGCTAAGATACTTGCAAGTATGGGTTTCACAAAGGTTTGCCATTTCAATATTTAAGGAATAAACAAAAGGTTTAAAACTCTTCTAACTACATGTTTTTCCTAGCGGCTTTTCTGAATGTAGTTTTTAAGAGGAATTAAAAAATTAATTATTTCTAGAATGCTTTGTGTGGGCTTACTTAGATTTATTATTCTGATTACATACACTACATTCCTTTCACAATCAGTTCTCTTCCAAAAACATCAATGTTTTACATGGTTTGTCTTCCTGAAATAAGGATTACTTTTGTATCAAGCTGGTATCTTATACAAAGGGAGATATTTCCTATTCTTTGATAAGATGCTCTGGTGGTTGGTTGGTTGATTTTCCTGACCAAATGGCTTCCAGATTGTCAACCAACCATTTGCACCGTATTTACAATTGTAATTACAGACTTATCAAATGTTCTGTACAAAGCATGAATCACAATAATTAAACACAGTATAAAAGCAAATAATATAGAATGTTAGAGCAAAATATAAGTTATAAAGCTGCATTTTAAGTTCAGTGCACTTGGGGGTAATAAACATTTTATGTCCATAAAGCCATGTTTATCTTTCCAGATATTTGCTTGTCCTTGGGAGATAAGGTAGAAGCCTCCTAAAATTCTTCTGGTTAGCTTGAATATTTCATATAATTAAACAAACAAAAATACATGCTTGTGACATTCTTTTATCAAGCACCATATGTATGAAAGAAATGATAAATATATTATAAGCTTCAGTAAACAAACAAGCAAGTTTAATAACCTAATATTAAAAATATATAATTATATTAATGTCATTTTTGTATCAGTATTGATATCTCTGCCCTACATTTGTCTTGTAACTAAGATCTAAACACCTACTTACAGCATCAGCTCTAAGGTTTTTGCCCTAGGCAAACGTCTGCCCTTCAGAGCTTGCAGTTACTCACAGAATAATAAACAGCTGTGAACCACATTTTCCTCCTGCCCCTCATATTTTGCTGCCCCTGGCAATCATCCATATTATAAAGCTAGCCGTATGTATTTGGGATGCACAGAATACTGATCTGGCCCTTTGTAGCTCCTAAAAGAAAACTTTGTAAAGGTAAGATACTCTGTATATTACAAATAGTCTCACTCTGGACATGCTGCCTACCATGCACTGAACCCCCATTGAATGTTATGGTAGAACCCATCCCTTATTAAGATACAAATCACTAATTAATTCAACCATAATATATTAATCTTTATGCAACCTTCATTGTGAATGATCATGAACCGGGGGTACCACCCTGGAATACTTCAGGATCTCAGACGTGGAAAGCTTTGGAGAAGTTTTGATTTCATCAGTAACGTCTCTCAGCAATGCTGTTAAGAAGGGGGACCCAGAAGAAATATAATTCATCTCCATGTTTATTATTTTGACATGCACAAAGCTTTTTTCAGGTGAAAACCTCCTTCCCATGCTGAGACTATAGCGTTGTGGATGGAGATGGTGGGAGGTTCCATGGCCAAATTAATTGCTGTGGCCATAATCAGATGGGAACACTGCTTCCTATTCAAATAGATTAGTGAGATTTGTGGCCATGTATATTCCAGATGAAATCACATTGGGCATTAAATGTCCAGGCTGTCTTTCTCAGGGAAATCCATGGGATTTTTGCCATCAACTATAGTAGGAAAAAAATGGCACATAAGTGGGGGGGTAAGGCACACCAGGACTGGTTCTCCTCTTTCTTACATGGGTGTAAATTAGGGGAAACATCTCTGAATTCAGTAGAGTTACACAGATGGAAAGCTGTTGTAAGAGAAAGGAGAATCAGACATTGTGACTGGTATGTAATACACATAGGCAGCAACTTATGGCACAAGAACTACTACATGTGAAAGATCAGGCTAAAGTATATTTAGATAAATTAGATGTATTCAAGTTGGCAGGGCCTGATCAAATTCATCCTAGAGTATTTAAGAAACAAGGTGAAACAATCTCAGAACAATTAGCAATTAACTTCCAGAACGATGGGTGAGGTCCCAGCGGGCTGGATAAAAGCCAATATAATACCTGTTCTAAAAATGGAAACCAAGACGGCCCAGGAAATTACAGATCAGTCAGCCTAATGTGGATACTTGGAAAGATACTGGAACAAATGATTAAACAATCAATGTTAAGCACCTAGAGGATAAGGTTATAAAGAATAGCCAGCATGGATTTGTCAAGAACAAATCATGCCAAACCACCCTAATTTCCTTCTTTGACAGGGTTAATGGCCTAGTGAGTAGGAGGGAAGTAGTAGAAAGCATCTATCTTGATTTTAGTAGAGCTTTTGACACCATCCAATAGACCATTCTCATAAGCAAATGAGAGAAACATGGTTTAGATGAAATTACTATAGGGTGAGTGCACAACTGGTTGAAAGATCATACTGAAAGTGTTGTTATCAATGGTTCACTATCAAACTGGGAGGGTGTATCTGCTGGGGTCCCACAGGGGTCAGTACTAGGCCCAGTAGTATTCAGTATTTTCATTAATAGCTTGAATAATGGAGAAGAGAATATGCATTTGCAATTGACACCAAGATGGGAAGAGTTGCAAGCTCTTTGGAGGACAGGATTAGAATTCAAAACGACCTTGACAAATTGGAGAAGTGGTCTGAAATCAACAAAATGAAATTCAGTAAAGACAAGGGCCAAGAATGTCACGTAGGAAGGAAAAATCAAATGCACTACTACAACATGGGAGTAACTGGGTAGGTGGTATTCCTGGTGGAAAATATCTGGGGATTATAATGGATCACACCCCGAATATGATTGTGACCCTAAGAATCGCTCAATGCCAACTGGCAAAATGTTCTCTCTTCTATAATAACTCCCAACAGGCCTGACATACTCTCTGCACCTAGCACTCTGCTTTCATAGTATTTATTTATGATGAATGTCATGTGAGAGCTTGAGTGAAATCCCATAGCACACTGGTCATTAATACCAGTTTTTAAATATGTACAAATACCATGTAAGAAGTTGTGGCGATCTGAGACACACACACACACACACACACACAGTTTTAAAGTTTGAATCAAAGCAGGGTTGACAAATGGCTTTTTGCCAGACAAAGGGATGTATATTCACTTGTTTGCTTTGGTTTACATGTAAATTGAACATTGTAATCCAGCACAATGGAAGCCCTAGCTGCATACAAGTCCATGAGGATATGCAGCCAGCATGAAGTCAGCACACCAGCAAATAAACTTGGGAGGGAGGCGGAGGGGTGTCATCCTGGCTCTGAGAGCCAACAATGAACTCCGAGGATATGAGGAGGAAAAAGGACAGTGCTTTTTTGCTTTCACAAAGGATGGATTCCAGCCATGATGGCTGGAGCCACTGAGAAATAGCTTATCCCACCAAACTTTAGACAAGAATTTAGCGTATTAAAGTTTAGACTCTAGGAAATGTGTTATACTTTGTTCTATATGCAACCATTTCTGTTTCTATTATTATCCTCACTATCTCTTTAATCACTACATGGCAGGGAAGGGAGGAATAACTACCTAAGCTATTGTTTGATTGATCGAAGCCTGTGGTGACTCAGCTCAACCCTAACACTCTGGCTGAGGAAATCAAACAGCCGTTTCAGGATGTGAATATATTTTACAAAATAAGAGACCAGGAGACTAGGGACCTAAAGAACTCTAGAAATGGTGCATCACGTTTAACAATTAAGTCCCTGTAGTTCCTCAGTCTAAAATTTGAGGAGTGACTTCAGAGCAAAAAAAAGCAATTACTGTTAATGTCTGCCTGTCCTTGTGAGAGACGAGCGAAGTAGCTGCACAGAGAATTGTCCAAAGAAAACTACAGCACAGCAGAGGCGAGATGAACTTCAGATTCTCTCAGCCAAATCCTGAACTGTTTGCCAGGTTACTTCAGCTTTGGTTCCCTGCCTATTTATATTTAGCTGTGATGATTTTCTAGCATTGGACAAAAATTAAATCAGCCCACCCTTGGAAAGGCACTGTAAGCCTCATTGTCAATATTTATACCCAGTGTGTAAACATGTAATTATTGTTACATAATTTATTATCAATAAGCTAATGATCATGTGATGTCACGGTAAATGTTTGAAAACTGTGGCTTAATAACACTTAACATTTCTACAGCTGTGTAAATCATGGATCATTTTGTAAATACCTGATATAAACAAGCATTAAAAAAATCAAATGTGTGCTTCTCTCCACTACAGAGAATATCAACACATTGCATCATGTCAATATATCACCTAAACTGATTTTAAAATCCTGGATTATGCAGGGTTCATAAATTCACTCAAATTACTCCCACATCTAGCCTAACACATGACTCTTACAAAGTGCTTTTCACTGCCAAAGCTTTATACTAACATTGGGTCAGATTCCAGCTAGCCCCTGCACGGACGCTCAGAAATGGGAAGGGGTGGGGTGGGACCTAAGATACTCCTCTACCTTTGGTCTCAGTTCAGGGACTGGCTGCAGTCCTCACAGGGAATCTAGGCCCTAGTTGCTTCTAGCACCAGGCAATTAAGAGAGGTAGCTTGATGCTATGTACATTGGGGATGTTTCCTCTGAGTTCAACAGACCAGGCTGAAGGTGAGGGTTGGACCATAGCTACATTCCTCTCCACAGGGGAGAGCTACATTCCTCTCCACAGAGCTGGTTGGTCATGGAGGAAGAGCATACCGCACTTTTTTCAAGAATGATGCAACAAACTCACTGGCAACTGCCTGGGCAGTGCCGGAAGAATTTTGGATGAGTCAGCTAAGGCTGGATTCACAACAGGCCCTTAGGTACCTAAGTGCCAATCTAACAGCCTAAATTCAACATATAGGCACCACTGGCATTTGCCAAACCACCGCTCAGTGGCTGTCTAACCCTGGAGGCACCTAAAGTCCCATGGCACCTAAATTTCCATCACTAAAGTTCCCGTAATGCTGACATTTGTCACTGCACAGCCACCTGAGAGCTTAAATCACCTAACAGCTTGCCACCTCACACTTGCCTAAGCTGGATTCAAAAACAAG
Organism: Mesoclemmys tuberculata; assembly: GCA_007922155.1. Lineage (NCBI taxonomy): Eukaryota > Metazoa > Chordata > Testudines > Chelidae > Mesoclemmys > Mesoclemmys tuberculata. Next base: position 25,971,496 of record ML675611.1, on the reverse strand, counting down.
GGTCCACCCATCTATCTCACTTTTGGAGTCCAGTTGGATCTGAGGCTTAGAGGTTGCCTAAGAACATGTTGAGATCAGACCTCACCTAAAAGATAGCTAGAGGAGCAAGTGGTACCCCTAGCTCAGTAGCTAGAGCCCTCAGCTAGGCTATGGGAGACCTGGGCTCATAGCCTCACTTTGCCTGCCGTATAGGGGGCTTGAACTTGGATCTTCCAGTATTTACTGAGGAGAGAAACCTGGTCAAAATAGCTCATGGGGTTAGGGCACAGTGTGGGAGTGGATTTCACAAACTCTCCCCCTTGTAACAGGCTACCTTTCAACAGAACACAAAATGGAAGCTGAGACCAGAGATAAGCAGCCTTCTAGAAATAGGAGACACACACACACAAATACTACAGTAAACACAGTGCCAATAATTTACTTTATTTTACAGTCTTTGTAAATGCTTCCCTTCTAAAAAAGGGATCCCAAAGAGATGAGAAGAACATCCTAAATGATGTACTGTCTGCTTGTTAGACTGCTGGTTGCTGTCAAATTAATGTTCTGCAATAGCCTATTCTTCTTTTGCTAGGTTATAAGTAGGAGAAGGAATAAGAAATTGCCAAGCAGTGTCACAAACTTTACTAACTCTTTGAATTGCAAATGAATGGCTTTTCAATATGTGCATATGGCCAACCAAAGAGCACAAAATAAAGGAATCTTATAATGCTCTCCACCAGTTCAGAACCTTTTATATTATTAACAGGAAGATAGACAGTTTGTGTTTAACTGTAGCATCCTACAGGATTTCTATTTGGGAATGACCAATTGATTGGCAGTCATCCATCAGTGTTTCGTCTCCAGCATACATTTATGGCATAAAGCTGTAAGTCCTACAGGAAGAGGGAGTAAAACAAAGTTATTTGCAATACATCAGTTTGACACAGCCTCAGATCTCTCTGATATTTAGCTACATATTAGTGCTGGTCTCCTGATAGCGTGTTGTATGAAACTGGGCAAGTGATTGCCACTGCCAGCACTGGACCTTTGCCGAGTGACTTCAACATTTTACAGAAGGGGCTGAATAGAGTAGGAGAGAGAAGTCTGGTGGGGGACTTTTGCTAGTACAGAGGAGTTTGCAGTGATGATGTTGCTTAGATTGGTGGATGTCCCCATCCTGGAGTTTTAAAAATTATACTGTCCTGCTGGAAGGGAGTTCACACAAAGACATGATCCTTGCACCAAAGATCTTTTGCAATATAGACAATGAGCAACAAACTAATGGTGAGAGGAAAGACTACACTAAAACAATACATACAATGTTACAAATACTATAACTGAAAACCAAACAACTCCCAATATGAGTGTAAGTAAATCCACACTGACTGTACCCAAACAGCTCCAAAGTATCAAGGTGTCTTCAATACCTTTGGTCATGGGTAACTCACCAAGCCATATCACTGATTCTTCAAACAATAGTAAAACAGGCAAGGGGCCAAAACCAGACAGGAATTTGAAGATTAGAGGAAGATTGTTTGAATGGATTTTGAGGACGGAGTCAGTGAAGATGTCAGAGGATGGGGATACAGTCCTAAATTCAGATACAGGTATGAGGAGGTGCTATATTTTGGACAGCCTGAATACTGGAGTTGAACACACCACACTCACCATACAACTTAAAGAGACATGGAACATTGTTTTGCTCATGAGGGATGAATACACAAATGACCATGACATCCACATGTCTGCTAAACTCTGTTCATTTTAAAGTTACCTCATCTTCCCAACCCTACCTGTCTGTTTAGTTCATCTCTCCTGTCCCGCCCTGATGCCTACATTATAAAATGCTCTGGAGCAAAGACTCTTCTTTGTTACTTGCCTTTAAAGCACCTAGTACAAAAGAATGCTGATCTTGACTGGGGTTCCAAGATACTACAGTAATAAATTAATGCCAGTTTTGCAGTAATCCTGCATCCAGCTAGTACATTTTTATGTACATTTCCAGCTGTCAGCAAGCAAATGCAAATATGCTCCAGTTACTGGATTATAGACAGAAGCCCTTCAATGAGATTTAACGTTTTTCTTTTGCTGTCAATTTACCAGCTGTATCAGACAACTGACCTGATTAAAATTACATTTGAAACAGCTTCCAATAAAAGTATACACATTTTAAAGAGTTGGCATAAGGCAAGCTGCATGCCTGTCACTCAGCCCTAACAATTTACACTCAAGCCCAGGAAGAATGTCTTACAATTTAAAAATCACTGTATGCACTGGGACAAATAAAGAGAGGAATCTCAAGGAGGAGTAGAGGTTATTTTACTTCTGTATTTGGCACTGGTGTGACCACTGCTGGCAAATTGCATTCAACTCTGGTGTCCACAATTCCAGAAGGATGTTGTAAAAATTGAAGCGGGTTAGTACAGCAGCCACAAGAACGAGTAAAGAATGAGGAAACATGCCTTGTAGTGATAAGCTAAGAAGATTGAACCCCTTGAGTCTAACAAAGAAAGCTAAGGGAGGACTTTAGAGTCTATAAACAATGTGGAGAACAAATATTTGGTATTGAGCTCTTCTGTCTAGCAGAAAAAGGTACAACATGAACCAATGGATGAATGTTGGAAGCTAGACAAATTTAGAATGGAAATATGGCATAAATTTCTCACAATGAGGGTAATTAACTATCGGAACAATTTAGCAAAGGTACTGGTGGATTATTCATCACTGAATTTTTAAATCTAGATATGATATTTGTCTAAAAGCTCTGCTCTAGGAGTGTGTTATGCAGGATGTCAGACAAGATGATCACAAGGGTCCCTGATGGACTTTGAATCTATGCATACAATAGTAACAAGCAAGGGACGGATTTTCAAAGGCCCAGAGTGGCAGCTAGACACCCAATTCTCATTTGAGCTCAATAGAATGTAGGCACCTAACTGACATTTGTGCCTCAGACGCCTCCTTTTAAACATGAAGGTGTTCCAAGCTGTGCAATGCAGGGCCACATTCTCAAAGAGGCATTAAAACTCTCCTATTGCATTTCTAATCCTGGACAGGCCCCCCTTACATGAGAGCCAACATCCTGACCACACACCAGGAATTGAAACGGGGTTCTCCAGCACTAAAAAGCAGGGCTCTCTTCCTGGGGCTATAACATTCATATCCTCTATGGGTCAGGCAGGGTATTACAGATGCACAAAAATGTATATGAATCCAGCCATTAGAAGTCAAGCAACCCACTTTGCTGGCAAGTGCAAGTTTTACACTCAGAAATTTACCAGTGCAAAATTGCAGTTGAATTTAAGTGGCTGGTTTTGAAAACCTGCTGCTTAACTGCCAGCAACATTAATTCTATCACTATAGACTAAAAACCAGTAAAGAAAGAGGGGGAAAGGGAAAGTGGTTTCTATAGGAAACGATGATCAATGAAGGCTATAAATAAGTGACATGGCACAAGTGCAACACATGCACACCATAAAACAAGAAAGAATATGAGTCAGTACTATAGGAAGCTATACTTAAAACTACAAAAAAGATACTTCAGGAAGAAAACCAAAAGCCCACTCCAAGTATCAAAAAAAAAAAAATGCTCTAGTGTAGTTGTAATATAAACAATCCATAAAAACGTTTTGTCCCAGCCTCAGTCATCCCAACCCAGAGCGCCCTTTCATTACAGCTCACATCTGCTGCTGTTTCATCTCCTCTGGTTTCAGTCAGTTGAACTAGGCCCACCTGGAATGCCTCTGCAATATGCAGTATCTGTAAGAGGGTAAACCAAATGCTATACAATTAATTGTTAGTCTGCATGCTGTTAAAAGACACTCCTAGGGAGTGTCAATCGTTTTTACTTTATCATGTCTTTCGCAATGGTGTGCTATATACAATTATCTTATTTCATCTTTTATTTTCTAGCACAGAAATGGATACCATCACAGAAGAAAATGTTACAGTACTTTATAGTGTTATGACTACCTGGAAGCTTGGAACCAATCAATCTTTTTCACACAACACATCAGAAAACAGAAACGGCTCTGCCTGCATTATTTTGGATGCATGGAATTGGTTATATACTTACCAGCCTGTGTTCCTCTGGCTCATTTTTGTCCTGGGGGTGATAGAAAATGGCTTTGTCCTCAGTGTTTTGTGTTTCCACAAGAGTCGCTGCACAGTGGCTGAAATTTATCTGGCAAACCTGGCAGTTGCTGACTTGATGTTGGTTTGCGGTTTACCTTTCTGGGCCATTAATATCACTTATCAGTTTAAGTGGCCTTTTGGCATTTTCCTTTGTAAGGTAGTCAATGCAATCATTTACATGAATCTTTATTCTAGCATTTATTTTTTGATGATGGTGAGCATTGATCGCTACCTGGCCCTGGTGAAAACCATGTCTCTCGGACGCATGCGACGCAGTACTTGTGCCAAATGGAACAGCCTTGCAATCTGGGTGTCTGCACTGCTCATGTGTTCTCCTGTTCTGGTGTTCAGGTCTATCAGTTATGTGGAAGAAGTCAACACCACAGCCTGCATTCTTCAGTATCCATCCGTACACTGGGGAATTGCAACAAATGCTTTGCTGAATACGGTGGGCTTTTTGATCCCACTCTGCGTAATTATGTATTGTACAATTCAAATAATCAAAGCCTTACAGAACAACAAGATACAAAGACTCACAGAAATCCAGACTGAGAAGAGAGCCACCATCTTAGTCCTTGCTGTCCTTTTGCTGTTTATTATTTGCTGGCTTCCTTTCCAGATCACTACATTCATTGACATACTACTTCGTGTAGGCATCATTTCAGGCTGCATTGCTGAAGAAGTCAGCGATTTGGTGACCCAGATAGCTACATATTGTGCTTATAGCAACAGCTGCCTTAACCCAGTATTGTATGTCATTGTAGGCAAGCATTTCAGAAAGAAATCCAGGGAACTCTACAAAGGCTGCCTGCCTAGAATATGCCATAAGTCAGAGGCCATCCGGATGGAGAACTCCATGGATACTCTGAGAACATCCATTTCAGTGGAATGCCCAAAGAAAAAGTCTGCTTCTTCATTAGCACGATAGCACTGCTCATGTGTTTCAAAGTTACAAGAAACATATCAGGGCATAAGCTGTCCTTAATATCCATCTACTATGGCACCCCATTGTGTACACTGGCTGCATTCATTATGCATGAAAGCTTGGAGTTTTGTATTGAGATCAGCTTCCCATGTAGGCACCTTCTTCTACCAGCCAATGGACAACAACATTTTCCATGATAATCACATTGTGATATATTTATATATTTATGGCTGAAGCTTATTTGACACTCAGTTTAAATATTTATATTCCTAATGAGATCAGCATCCGGTTCTCTAAATAAAGCCATGTTATAACAGCTATCATCAGTATTATGAAGCTAACCTCAGAACCCATACATTGAAAGAACACATTTTTAATATAAGGAATGTTTTCATAATTAGAGTGAATGAAAGGTCTTGTAGGATCATTATTTAAAACTGATGTTTAGCTTCCACATTTTCCTGCTTTGGTCAATAAAGTGTTTCAAATGCTCCAATCCAAAACTTGCTGTTTATGGGATTGTCATGTTCTACCTTCTGGGGATTTCTCTGACTTTGACGAGGTGGAACGTAGTGTAACCCTGTATTCCCCAGAGTGGGACAATTTCTAGCCTCTTTTACATCTGTGAAACCCCACTATGTTCAACTAGTATTGCCCATGTATAACAGCATAATTTGGTTGAATGAATGTAATTGCCTTGACAACTTAGAATGCAAGCTATTCAGGAGCAAAGACCTGTGTTTTATGCTTGTGTGTAAAATACAAACCACAACTGTGGTGCTAGATAATTAATACACAAGAATATAGGTTAGACATAGATGGGATATTTTCAAAAAAAAAAAAGAACAGAAGTGTAGTGAAGAAAACTATACAAAACTGCCTTTGAAATCTAACTGATGCTAGTGGAAGATCTGAATAGCCAAGGAAAGCATGAACATGCTTTTTATCCTGTAACATAGGCTATATATGCTTTGTAGTTAACTTAGCTGCACAAGTTAGCCTCATGAATTAGCTTAGCTCAAGTGGGAGCAGCCACACTACAAGATTACTCTAGATCTGCATAGAGCGATTGTGCTAGCAACTGATGAATTGTGCTAGCTTGAGCCCCTCCAGTGGGCCAGCTAACTCAAGCTAAAAGGGCCACCAAACTTGGTGTGTGTGTGCACGTAGGACTTGAGTTAGGGGCAACATTGAAGTTATAAAGGGAGTTAACTCTGCAATGAAGACAAGCTCCTAGTGTACTGAACAGCCAGTGGCTTAGCAAACTAACCTTTTGCCTCTGGAAGGCTGATTCAAAACCTGATTTAGGATCTAGTCAAAAGCTCATTGAATTCAACTGGAGTCTTTTCACTGACTTCAGTGGGCTATGGAACAGATCCCTAAGGTCTCAATCTAAAAAAGTGAAATAGTCAGAAAACCACCACAATACTAACAATCGTTGCTTAACAACCACACAACTGGAAGTTTTTCCTTTATGAAAGGCCAGAGAAGAAAAGCAGCCCTTATGGGAAAGGCCTATTACATTTTTAAAAGGATTGAATCAACAGGATGCTCTATAAATGCAACGAGTTTCCTATAGAAGTCACTCAAAAAAACAGAATTTTAAACCTAATGTCCTCCTTTCCATAGGTTTGTTGAACCATCCTATATAATTCTACAGGAGGAATACACTCTTCTATTCCATTTTACATGTGGTCCAAAACACTTACAGAAAAATATATTTTCTCTGAAATTCTGTAGACTTTTCAGTAGCTTCAGACAGTGTTATTACACCCCTTACACACACCACTCTGATCAAATTTTAAAACAAATGACATTTTAAAACTATAGAAGCACAAGACATCTTCCAGTATTCGCTTCTGAGAAGCAAAACACCAAATAATTTAGAAACATCTGGACAAACATTTTAAAGCACAGAAATCATACAAATGTAGATATTTTAAATCATAGAAGTGTAGGGTTAGAACAGAGAGAGAGAACAGCTAATCCAGGCCCCTGCACTTGAGCAGGACCAAGGATAGATAGACCATCCTTGTCAGGTGTTTGTCCACATTGTTCTTAAAAGCCTCCAATAATGGGCACGCCACAACCTCCATTGGAAGCCTATTACAATACTTAACTACCCTTGCGGTTAGAAAGATTGTTCTAATTTCTAACCTAAATCTCCCTTGTTGCAGATTGCTTCTTGCCTACCGTCAGTGGCTATGGAGAACAATTGATCACAGTCCTCTTCATAAAAGTCTTCAGATGTGATAAAGGCTATTATACCCCCCCCCAGTCTTTTCTCAATACTAAACACGCCTGGTTTTTTTATCCTTTCCTTATAAGTCAGCTCATCTAAACTTATTTTTGTTGCTCTTCTCTGGACTCCCTCCAGTTTGTCTACATATTTGTTCAAGCGTGCAGCTGAATACTTGACACAAAACTATCACTGAGGCCTCAGCAGTGCCAAGTAAAGATGGAAAATTCTCTGTGTTTTACAACATTCATGTTATACACGCCAGAATGACATAACTCCTTTTTGCAACTGCATCATATTGTTGGCTCATATTTAATTTGTGAAACTCTTCCCCCCCGATCCTTATCAGTACTGCCTCAGTTATTCATCATTTTGTAATTTTGCATTTCATTTTATATTCCTAAGTGAAGTACTTTGCACTTGCCTTTACTGAATTTCATCTTGTTGATTTCAGACCAATTCTCCAATTTGAACCCTGTCCTCCAAAGTGTGTCTTTTTGAATTTGAACCCTGTCCTCCAAAATTCTAGCAATCCGTCCCAGCTTGGTGTCATCCATACATACTTATAAGTGTACTCTTCACTCCATTATTCAAGTCATTAATGCAAATATTAATTAGTACTAGATCCAGTACTAGGTCTCTGACAGGACTTCACTAGATACCCACTCCCAGTTTGACAGCAAACCATTGATAAATACTCTAATTATGGTTTTTCAACCAGTTATACACCCACCTTATAGTAATTCCACATTTCCCTAGTTTGCTAATAAGAATGTCATGGGGGACTGTTATCAAGCGCCTTACTAAAAAAAAATATATATCACATTTATAGCTTTCCCTCTACTAGGCCAGGTACATACATTTTCTTAAAATGTTTTCTTGCCACATAAAATAAATCATAAGAATTTTTATCATAGTGCAAATGACAAGATGTGGGTTTCTGTAGTATACATTAATTTAAAATAGTTATTTGAAAGTATCATGGCCTTAAATATTGAAAGACACAATAGGACGTGTATCAAGGAAAAATTAACTGATATGACTGAAATATTTCAATATTTTCAGAGGTCCTCTTTTGGGTAGCTTCCATTCACCGTTCCACTGGAAGTGAAGGTGCTCAGCACTTTAACATTTAGAGCCCAGTTCTGCAGAGTACAGCTGACATCAATTGATGACTCAGCATCTTTCAGGAAGTGCTGAACACCTCTCTCAAGTCCTTATGCAGTAACAAATGTTACTAATACCGTGGGCTCAACCCTGTGCTGCTGGAAGCCAAGATGCATATAAGCATAACTAGAGTGGCATTAAACTTACAATGAAATAGAGCAAGTTCAGAATTTTCTGACACAAAGCTTTGCTTTTGGAATACATCATTTTTTCAAAAAAAAATCTGGAATTTTGTCAACTTTGACAAAATTTCATTTTAACACAATTGAAACAGTTTCAATAAGGGCACAGTGGAATATTTATCAGAATGGATTTTCAGTTTTATGTTTAGATTTTTTGCTTGATATTATGTTATAAAATATAATGAAGTCAAAATCAGACCAAAAGGTTTCAATTTTATCAAAGTAGAACAATGTTGACTGATTGAAATTTCCAAAAACATTTTACAGGAAACTTTGAAACATTTTATTTTCATTCTGATTTGGAATGTAAACAAATTTTGAAGTGTCACAATTTCTCATGGCATTTCCATCTTAAGTTTGGACTATCTCTAAACGAAAGAATACTGAAGGACACACTAGCCTTACATCAAAGTACAAAAAGGTTCTCTTTTCTCTGATCCTGCTGAGATAAAAATGAGAGGAAGAATTTCCTGAGAAGTAAGATGAGGAGTAGTTTATGCAGAGGAGGGAAAAATGATTGTTTTAAAAGTGGGGGGGGGAGAAGGACGACACTTTTCTTGAGCCTTAACATCCTCATTGACATCACTAAAGACCATACAACTTTCTGCCATAAGTTTTTAGAAGTCATTACAGTCTCATGTCAATGCAGCTTTAGTAGGATTGCACAGGTAAAGTGAAGGCAGAATTTTGTTCATAACCACAGAGCTCTATTACCATAAAAGCTTATGTTTGCTGCCCACCAAGTTCATGGAGAAAAATGTGGGCAGGATTCATAATTTTACTATTGGTTGTATAAATGAAAGCCATAAATAATAGGTAATGGGCACAGGGCTAGGAGCCAGAAATTCCTCCTGAACTCTATTCTAGGCTCTTCTACTACTATCTGTTTTTAGCTGTTATATGGCCTCTGTTGTCCCAGTATTTGAGCACCACAAACTTTTATGTATGTATTCTTAACACCCTCCTGTCCCCCATCATCCCATTTTACAGATGAAGTCACAAAGTGGTCAAGGCTCAGATTTATAGTTATTTAGATATTATTTAGCTCAGCATTGCCAGGCCTGAGTGTCTTAGCCATCAAAGTCACTTCAATGCTGAGTGGAACAACACCAAAAGATCTTTAAAAACTGGGCCTAATTAATTAAAGGTCAATCAGGAAAATCTCTAGCAAGAGCAACAAATTAACCTTGGGTCTCCAAGACTCAGGCTATTACACTAGCTACTGATCATCCTTCCTATCTATACATCACTCACTCCTTTTATATGTTTTGGCTAGTAACAACCTTTGTTTTCACAGCTGTAAGATAAGGATAACATTTGCTAATGTTTGTAAATTGCTATGTAAAAGTACTAAGTATTATTTCTCATTTAAGTTTTATTCAACAGTTACTGTATATTGGCACATAGCTATGTGTATGGAGATCTAAGTGGGCTCTGAACAGAGTTTGAAATTGTGAGTGGGTGTGCACAGGAACCTGTTTTATTGCATGTAGAATAAGTGATCATTTGGTCACAAATGATTTTAAAAAGGATCCTAATAAAGAACATAGTATTAACCATCATTGTTATACAATAGCATGATATTCCAGATCATAGAAGCATCAAGACCTTTACTAGGAAGGAATAAGATTTCTAGTTATTAGAGGATGGTTCTGAGACTTCGGGATCTTTTTCTCAGTTCTGCTACTTGAATTCTGTACAACTTTGGACAAGTGACTTAAGCAGACAAACCGAGGCAGAGTGGTTAACTTATTTCTCAGTTTACCTACTTGATAGGAGTGTTCTGAGGTTCAGATACTGATTGCTAAGTGCTTTTAGATCTTCAGATGACATGGATCACTTTAAGGAAGGCTCCCCATTTGTTTTATCTGAGGAATGTGTAAGCATAAGATTTACACTAATGCATTGTACATAAGCACCTTACATGAAAGGCAAGGATGACATAGCCAGTTTCATAATGTAACTATACAAGACAGTGCTCTTAGCCCTTCACATCACAGATGATAATGCAAAGCACTGGACCTGATTCTTTCTAGTCTCCTATATTGCAATACAATTGGCACAACTTTTAATTAGTACAGAAGGTACAGAACCATAGATAAGCAAGCCCACTATGTGGGAACCTGTAGCATAGGTTTACAACTCAGTCTAAGTTGCCTATTGATCAGTAGATGCCAATAGAATATGTTGGCACAACCACCTACCCTAAATGAAGCCTCTCTGTACATACTCCCCAGGTTGAACCTTTCATTGAATCTCTTCTGAGTGCAACACAAAAATTCTAAAGGTTACAATGTAAGTAGTAGAGGAGAGGAAACAATTCTTTGATCTAGTTTAAACAATTTTATGAACAAACCTTTTTTCAGTCAGAAATTGTGTCAACACAGCTGCAATGTGTGTGCTGGCTGCTCTCAGATAAAGATTCCTGTCCAAGTTAGACCAAAAAAGGCTCGTGTCCAGATTCTAAATGGCTTTTGTTATTACTCAGGTCTTATCTGAAAGATGAGTGCATTTAGAAATGAACCAGCATTAGTGAAGGGAAATAAAGGGAAGTCCATGACTCTTGTTGTGCTACACTTACCTTAGTGAGTCACCATGAGGGTTGTGATGAAGATTATTAAGGGTTGGGCAGAGAACAAGAATTCTGCTTACAAAAAAATGGCAATGTTTTGATGTTTTTCTAGTTCTCATAGAATATTAGAGTTGGAAGGGACCTCAGGAGGTCATCTAGTCCAACCCCTTGCTCAAAGCAGGACTGTCCTCAGCTAAATCATCCTGGCGAGGGTTTTGTCAAGTCTCAGCTTAAAAACCTCTAAAGAGAGATGCCACCACTTCCTAGGTAACCCATTCCAATGCTTCACCACACTCCTACTGAAAAACTTTCCTAATGTCCAACCACTGCAATGTGGTTCTCCCCCACTGCAATGTGAAACCGTTGCTCCTTGTTCTGTCTTCTGCCACCACTGAAAACAGCCTAGCTCTATCCTCCCTGGAACCCCCTTTCAGGTAGTTAAAGGCTGCTATCAAATCCCCCCTCATTCTTCTCTTCTGCAGACTAAACAGGCCTAGTTCTTTCAGCCTCTTCTCATGTCATGTGCTCCAGCCCCCTAATCATTTTTGTTGCCCTCTGCTGGACTCTCTCCAACTTGTCCACATCCTTTTTGCAGCGGGGGGGCCCAAAACTGGACAATACTCCAAATGCGGCCTCACCAATGCCGAATAGAGGGGAATAATCACTTCCCGCAATCTGCTGGCAATGCTCTTACTAATGCAGCCCAATCTGCTATTAGCCTTCTTGGCACACTGCTGCCTCATATACAGCTTCTTATCCACTAATGCCCAGATCCTTTTCTGCAGAACTGCTGCCTAGCTTGTCAGTCCCCAGTCTGTAGCTGCATGGGATTCTTCTGTCCTAAGTTCAGGACTCTGCACTTGTCCTTGTTGAACCTCAGATTTCTTTTGGCCCAATCTTCCAATTTGTTTAGGTCTTTCTGTATCCTACCCCTCTCCCTAGCTTAGTGTCATCTGCAAACTTGCTGAGGGTGCAATATACCCCCTCTTCCAGATCATTAATGAAGATGTTGAACAAAACTGGCCCTAGGACCGACCCCTAGGGCACTCCATTTGTGACCAGCTGCCAGCGAGACATGGAGCCATTGATCACTACTCATTGAGCCCTTTGTTTTAGCCAAGTCTCTATCCATTTTATAGTCCATTCAACCAACCCATACTTTAACTTGCTGATCAGAATACTGTGGGAGACCATATCAAAAGCTTTGCTAAAGTCAAGGTACATCATGTCCATCGCTTTCCCCACATCCACAGAGCCAGTCACCTCTTCATAAAAAGCAATCAGGTTGGTCAGGCATGACTTTCCAGTTCTGCAATGGTGAGTGCCCTAACCACTGGACTGTTGGTTATTCTGGGCTCTTGCTCGCTGTGATCAAAAACTTCATCCTCAGAAACCTTCCTGATGAAAATTTAATCAAAACCAACTTTTTTTTGGCAGGAAAAAAAAAAAAAAATCAGCATTTCCTAATGGAAAAGTTTCATTGAAAAATTCCCAAGCAGTTCTAATCATGAGAACTCACTGCGATGAATGGCGTATCTGAAATCTCAATATTTCAGGCTGCTTCCCCAATAGGAAAGCATACCGGGAAATTGTAATTCAGAAGGGATGTCTATACTACAAAAATTGGTTCTTAACTACCTTGTATTAGTTAAGTTGAAATGGCAGTGAAGACACAGCAGCTTGGCTTTCAAGTCAAGATAGCAGCTTGAGTTCAAGCTGATAGGAGAGTCTGGAATTGAACCTGGAATTAACCTCCGAGTTAAAAGCCAAATTTGTGTCTTTACTGCTATTTTAATCCAAATTAGCAAACCCAAGTTCATGGGGCAAGTTAGACATACTCAGAGATCGAGTGAGCTACAATCATTGAAAAGATAGCCGGGGGAGCAAAATAAATGAGAAAGTGGATCAGGTAATACTTTTTATTGGACCACCTTCTGTTGGTGAAAGACAATTGTGAGCTGCACTGAGCTCTTCTTCAGGTCTGGGAAAGGTACCGAGTGTCACAGCTAAATACAAAGTGGAACAGATTATTAAGCATAAGGAGTAAACACATGTTGCAAGAGACCATTCAAGATAGAAATTAACAACTCTGCAGTCACAGCAAACAAGGGTTAGTGGGTTACAGATTGTTGTAATGACAACAATCCTGAGATGACCAGGACTATAACACTGATCCATCCGTGCCTAGGACAGACCCCCTGAAAAATGCTAAGATCAGGGCAGGCTCTAAAAGGAGAGCAGATTCTCCAAGCATTTGTGGGTAACACTGAAGTCAGACTTCACAACCAGCCACAAATAATGCTTCCAATTCCCCCACATTGGTTATCAAGAAACTAAAGCAAAATATACACTGCCCCCTTTACTGCATTTCAGCCTCAGTCTCTCAATCAGCCACTAGGTGCAGTAAAGAGACCAGTTATTTAAAACTGGTTTTTTTACCAAAAAGGTTCTCCTGACCCCAAATGGAGAGCCACAGTAGCAGATCAATACAAGTTTGGATCTTACCCAAAATACCATGCTGCCAGCCAATCCTTTAATAACTAAAACTAAAGGTTTATTATAAAAGGAAAGAAAAAATAAGAGAAATGTTATGATTAAAGCAATCACATACATACAAATGATTTGAAAGTCCATATATGAGGTTTGATTAGAATTGTGGAGATTGCAGATGTGCAGAGTCCCTCTGGTGTTCATCCAGTACTTGGATGGGTCTCAGTCCTTTGTTTTGTATCTTCCGTTGTAGATGAGTTGACCCAGAGATAGGTGAAGACTAGAGACAAAATGCATGTGGTGCAGTCACATTAGGTCTCAGCCTTTTCCATGCTGCTTGTAGAAATTTACAGAAATAAGTTGGGGTCCTGAGTCACATGAGTGAATCCTGGTGACTCATCAGGTGTCTCCCTGGCTTCTTTCCCTGGGCCCATTGTACCTGTGAGTTCCCTTAATGGGCCATTAACCATCTTATTGCTGCTGCCATTCTGTCTGGGGAGTCACCAAAAAAAATACAGCACACATTGAAATAGATACAAATCTATCCATAACTTCCAATACAAATTGGACATATGCACATAAACAATATCACCACATTTCACAAATTATAACCTTTCTAACAGTACCCAACATGGCATTTCATATATTGTAATATTGATGTTAAATAGTACCATAAATGGTCCCCCTAATCCAGCCAGCATCACACACTGCAAACACATGTAAATAAATGGCATTCCTATCCCTTCTTTATTTACCTCCATAAGATTTTTTTTTTAATTTATTCATTTTTAAAAAAAATAATTAGGATTAAGAACTCTGGACTTTAAACAAGGTGATTTAAACCTGGGCTTTGGGGTGGGTCTTTGTCTAGTAAAAAGAAACAATGGAAGTAAGAGGAGAGAAGCTAGCATTCAATATACCTTGCATTGTGTTACAAATGGACTCAAGGTGAGCAACCTTAACATAGGTTAATAGCTGCAGAGCTAGGGAAATCTGTGCAATTATTCCACTGTGCATCACCATACTAAGAGCACCAAGAGGACATGAACACAAAGCAGCAACAGCAGCATGGGTGAGTCAGACAGTAAAGAGGTGACCACTCTGCCTCTCACTGCAAGATAGGCTAGCAAAGAGGACTGCACCATCCATATACCCAGACAGGCTCTGATCCACACACCATTCATGTCAATGTCTGACATTAGACCAGGCCCATAGCTCAGAGATGCTAAACACAAATTTAGTTTAAAGATGAGCATTTGCCAGAATGCTCTACAGTTAATAAATGAGTAAAAACAGTGGGCCCCAGACTGCCCTACAGAGGAATACCTCATGCAAGAGGGTTTGTTTTATATTCAAGTAATCCACACCATGAGGAAGAGAATGCTTTATGAGTGATAACAGTGTGTCCTATAGTTATCACAGGAATCAGCAGGTGGCACAATTATACAATTACCTACATTCTCTTTCTGGAATGAGAGCAAATGTTCAGCCTTTGAAAAATATGCTGTGTTCTTGTTAGTTTGTTATAGAAGTCTCTGTTAGACAAGGTGGGAGCAGATGGAGAGTTTAATCTCTGGCTCAGTCTCCGATTACAGACAACTGTTCAGGTAGAATTGCTCCATGGAAACCAAGTACTGGTGCTGGGCTGAGATCCCTGAAAGAAGACATTGCCTGCATGCTGTTTGACCACCTCTGTTCCAGGACTTGGGGGGGTGCATGTAAATAAAGCAAGTTACATTTAGAATATACCTAGTCTCCATGTCACTGATTTCTCTTCCAGTAGAAATGCCTGCTCATTTGCTAAATTTTAGCAGAGGAGTGATACTGGTGTCTGAACAGGACCCTGGTTACAATAGAAGGAATGTCACAGGGCACTTCTTCAGCTACCCAGCAATCAGCACTTCCTAGTCTGCTTTTGTGGTCCCCAGTCACAAACACACATGCTCTTCTCTTTTCCCCCACCTGTATCTTTAATCTTCTGTTTTCAAACAGGGTGAGGGATCGCATATGAATACAGAAGCAGATGGAGGAGCCTTCCACTCAACTTCTCGCCTTCACTCAGCTCACCCTGAGCTCCCTGTTCCTCCCAAATATATATATATCCTCCCAGTTATTGATCTACTAACCTCATAAACCCAGCAATAACGCAAATAATCCCCACTAGAAACAGGTTAATTGGTGCCAATTATACCTGCAGCCTTCTCTGCGCTGCAGCAACTTCAGTGTCCAGAGCGCTACAGTTCTGTCATGGGGTAAGATGAGGAATTCTTCCACTGAGGGAGAAAGAAGGTAAAGGGGGCTTGCTTTGCCATTCCTACTCATGCATAGCTCAATGAGGGCCTCTTCCCACTGCAAGGACAGGGCCACAGCTCTTCCCTCCCCGCCCTCCCAGGGGGAAGTTACACGGCATGGGCAGGGATGCAAGCTGTGCTTCCTTGTATTGTGTTTCCCAGAACTGAGGGGATGGGAAGAATCTGGAAGAGCCCCGCCAGCTCACCTAACTTTTGTTTCCCAACTCTGGCAAACCTACTCCAGCCCCCTGTGCCAGAGTGTGTGCACCCCATTCCCCATGTGAGGGTTTTTGGAGGACTAAGGAAAGAGGAGGGACAGCAGACCACCCCCTCCCACACTTTCAGCATGGCAAAGGAAGACAGTAACGCTTCTCCCACTACAACTCTCAAGCCAGCTTCTCTGTAAACCATCCCACGCTGCCCAGCAGCTGTTGAGTGTATGGTGTGTATGTATGGTGTGCATTAAAGGTTGACTTTTCAACCTGGAATTGTCACTCACCCATTGGCAGAGTAGAGGGGACTTGAAGTTACAAAAACCAGGCTAAACACACTATTTGATACTTTTTAAAATCACGATTGTGATGGTCCAACTCAATGTTTTGATCTCTTGAGGTGGTGGGACTCCATATTACCATTCTCCTAAGGAGCCTTCCAGTCCAGCTACCTCAGAGAAAGGAGACTTGCCGCAGTTTGGAACACAAAGAAGAGACAAATAACCACTGTTAGTGGGAAGGAGCTGCAAAGACCCACTAGAATGGAAGGGGAGGGATTTGGGAGCAAATGGACACCGAGAGCTCCCATGTTGTGTGTGTGAAGGAAATACACAGAACCCTAAGGGGCAAAGAAAGGACACAAAACCAGTGGTTGGTAGGACCCCATTGGAGATGCACAAAAGTGAAAGACAGAAGTGTGGGGTTCATAAGAGGGGGACTGACAGGACCTGTAAGAAAGACACCCAAAGATGGGGGACATGGAGAAAGAAGAAAACGAACAGAAGGAAAAACAAGAACAAGAGAGCAATTGTAAGAGTTGAGGTTTTTTGTTTTGTTTTCTTGTAAAGGAAATTGTGTTAATACACACCCAAGTATTTGATTCTGTGCATCTCCCTACACAGAGCACATGGTGTTGCCCCTCCCTCCCCCCATTACTCATGGTTGGCATAGATGCACACCATAATGTTGCTGTCAGCCTATTACAGGTATGATAGGGGCGGAGCTCTCTATGCAGCCAGTTCTCTAGCATCAACCCCACACTTGGACCCAGTTCTATTGTGGGGTGCGATGCTACAAAAGCAGAATTTTCCTCATCCTTGGAACCCAGCTTCCCTCCACAAGTAGACATGGAGTGTCCCCCTCAGCCAGTGCAGGCAAAGCTTTGCTTTTGGTGCACTAGCACTGAAGAGGTGGTTTGGAGTTTCCCCTGGAATTGCATGTATGTAGATGACCCACTCAGATGAGGGTCCATGGCAAGTTAGAACTGCCAAATAGCTGTGCAGATGTAATAATGCTCATACATAGAGCACTGCACATGTACAAAATTTGTAGCTGCATCCGATCCACAAACGTCAGCCAAAGATATAAAGTAGATATCCAGATCTGCAGGGCTCTACTCATATGCTGTGGATTGCTAAGGCAGCAACCCTATCACTTCACTAGATGAATAGATTTTGTGTACATGCCTTTGATATTATTTGGAAAAGAAAAAGGTTAATTCCAGAGCAATTTTTCTGGAACATAGCATATGTCCAGTGAAATACTGTGACAGCAAAGACACTGGCTCATCATGAGAAAGGTTTGAACTCTCTAGCTTCCGTCTTGGTAAGTCATTTTACTATTTTCAGATTTGAACCCTCAACGAAGGTAGCATGAAGGACAAGGTACTAGTATGTCTATTCATTTCAAAATCTTGTGTTCTATATGGCTCTGGTTCATTTCCTTGATCTGTCAAAAGTTGGTAGTCCATGCTATGAAATGTGCAGATCGTTCTTGTGTGCTTGGTTGATCTGTAAACCTTTAATCTAAAAAAATATTCCTTACTCATGAGTTTGCTCTCAGATTATGAGTATCAGAACTCATATCATATTTGGGTATTTCCAAGCAGCCATCTGTGGGCTCTACCCCCACAGTTACTAACTTCACTGTACAAGAAATTTCACTAGAACCAAGTTCAAAATAGGCAGCCATACAAGGATGTGCAAAGGAGATGACTGTGGAGTGTGTTCAACAGCCTCATTAAAAATTACTCATCTGATTTGTGGTCAGTTAGTACTGAATATTTAAAGTTACTCACAGAAGAAAGCTACCTTTGACAAGATAAAAATTGAGTGTAGCTGATAATTTTTTTCATTCTCTCCATGAAACATATGGAGCTTTTTAAAAGCTACACTGTATAAATGTTGCATCAGTGCTAATTTTAGTAGCCATTCACTAGCAAGCAGGCTCTGGGGAACCTGCGTGGCTTTCCTTGATTCCACAGAACCTTTAGGAAGCACATAGACCTGAAACTGAGCATGGGATATGAAGTCAATTGTAGCTGTGGCTCAAACTCAGGTTGCAGAAAATTACTCACCTACATCTATGTTCAGTAGCCCTTATTAAATGAATGGGAGGTTTCAGCTCACATGTAAAAGACAAATTGGTACCAAAGACTGATCAGAAAACAGTAGGGAAAACAAGCAAATTTTTTTAAATCTATTTTTAGTCAATTTCATTTCAGTGAAAACTTCACAACTTTGTGAAGTTTTTCACAGTTCTCCCCTGACCTCATTTTTCTTTGAAACTAAAGGAACAGAATGGAGTTGCCTGGCTACGAAACAGGATTTCATGTGGGGAGCACATAGCGCCTGTGCTGTAGGCTCTCCACTGGCTGTCAGTAAATTGCTAGATGTAGATAAAGGGGTTGCCATTGTGGAAAGGCCTAAGTGGTTTGGAACTCAGTTACTGGAGAGGCTCTCCCAGTGTCATACCACCATAGCTGAAATTAGAGCCCTACAACCCAACCCAAAGGGATATAAGTGTCAAGTCTGGGTCAAGCAAGGTGGGAAAACAACTGGAGCCTCTTGGGTTAGGTCTGCTCTCCATGTCCTCCCCTGCAGTTGGCACCACAGCAGCTACATGCCCTGCTTCTGCTGCCAGAACCACCGCATCATGCATACTGCACAGTGAGTGTGTGGAGGAGTCATAACACACACATGATGCAACAGGGGGTGTTGGACAGCAGGAGCAGGGCACGCAGCCACACTGAGCCCATGGGCTGAAGGAGGAGAGCCAACGCCGTGGGCAGCAGGAAGTGGCAGCATTGACTCAAGTTCACCGGAAAGGGATGGGGACTCTACCCTCTAGGGTTCAGAATGAGTAGGCTTGGGTCAAAGATGGGCCTAAAAATTAGACCTGAGCAGACTGCTAGCAGAGATGAGCATAGGCTCTGGAGCAGCAGCTCCCTCCACATAAATGGGAGGAGCTTGCTGACAGCCAATCTGCATGAAGTGGTATGCTTTGGATTCTGCTCCCTGGTCCTCCAGAGCTTATAGGCATGTTGCAGAGTCCATAATCCTTCCAAGCTGTTTGAGGAAGGGGTAGGGAAGAGTTTGGCAGAAGGGTGGCTGTTTTGTCACTAGCCCTGCTAGTACAGCTATTTGTTAGAGGACAGCAAGCAGCGCAGTCCATTGTAACTTTTTTTTAATGTTAAATTCTGCAGGTCATCCGAGAGCATAGAATGGGCCCAATCAATAGAGAAATAAAACAAACCACAGATATGTAATGGTGCAGCCACATTTCACAAGCACCCCTTCTGAGCAGGTGGGTCTGTGGTCTTTAAATAGTCCCAACCCTCAAATTGACCTGTACCCCAAGGCTGCTTCCCTGGAGGCAATAGTGTCACTCTCTCTGGTCTGGTCTGACCTCAGCTCTCCAGCTGGAATTCTTAGCAGTTGAGGTCCCCTTCTGGGGATTGTAGGCCATTCTCCCAGTGGCCTAAGGGGGTACAGGACCCAGGCCCACCCACTACTCCAAGCCCCAGCCTAGGGACCCTAAGAATAGCAGCCACACACCACCATGTCCCTTTAGCAAAACTGTCTTCAATGCCCTGGGCCACTTCCTCATGGCCCCACCCTTCACCAAAGTTTCACCCTTACCTCAGGGCTCATCTAAGTTCAGAGCCAGCAGCTAGCTAGGAGCTGTCCTTCCTCCATTGATTCATGCCAGCACTGAGCTGTCCATTTTGCTGCACTTCCCTTTGGCCAGCCAGGAGGACCACCTGCAGTCCACCAGCAAAAAAACTAACTGGCTATCAGGCTCTTCAGCTCCTTTTATATGGCCCTCTTGGGTCCAGATTGGCTGCTACCTGCAACCTCTATGATTGGCTACTTTCCCTGCAGCCCCTCTACGCTGCTTGGAGGATTTAGTTCCACTGCTCTTTTCCTGGATGGGTGTGGCAGGGCCCCCGGGGCTTCCAGTAAGGGCCTCGTCTACCCCATCACAAGATATATCAGACAAGCCAAAGATCTGATGCGTACAGAGACATCCTGCCTGCAGTACACTCAGCATAGGAATGGAGCAGGGCAAAGGAAGCAGGGAAGCAGACGAGGGTAGCTGTGTGTCACCCAGATGCCTACCTATATCCTGGGGCAAATCTGGAGGCCTGTGTGGCACCTAGCATAAATTACTGCAGCTTTAGGGCTGTTCTAGCAAATACTTGGTGGCAATAGCCCTGTAGGGTTCATTGCTGTAGCCAAGAACAGCCTGAATATTGTTGTCATCTGACCACCCCCTCATCTGCCTGCCTATGCTGGAGGGTGTGGGGGGCAGTGAAGAGCCATTTCCACTAGCTCTGTCATCCAAGGAATCCCCTTTGCTAGTGACATTCCCTGATGGGGAGAGGTGCTGTTTTCAAGGCCCCTTTGTACTGATGAAGTGGCTGTGCTGCAGCCAAATGCAAAATTGGGCCCACTCTCTTCAGGGCACGATGAGGCACATCGGCAGCGCAAGGTGGGGGCGCTCAACCATGTGTAAGGAAGCCCAGTACTGTAGATACAGGCTCATCAATCTAGCTCCTTCCTTATTCAATTAAAAATGTAAAAAGAAGTCCCTCTGTATACATCTGTCAGAACAGAGACCAACTCTGCTAAACCTCAGTGCTATTTGTAGCAATTAGGCATCTACTAATGGCGTTCATTGAGCCTATCTTAGGCCCTAATGAGGGGGTGGACACTTTCCTGGTTCACTGCCATATCTATTTCTGCCATCAGCTTTGGAGAGCTGTGTGTTGTGGCACATGCTAAATGAGTTCTTTCCTTCTGTTGTGCCACTGGAAACAACATCAGTTTAAAAAGGAAATGTCACAAACTGGACAGGGAGTTTAACACTACTGGGAATATGATCTCTGAATCATGCACAGATTTAGCTTATGAAAACTGGACACGGATAAGGAATTGTAGGTGGAAAATAAGGCAACAGGAATCCCTTTTTCTTGTTTCAAAGCATAGTTGTACTGCAGTATGTCAATGACATTCAGACCTGTTGTTTACTTCAGCATAATACAAATGGGCACAAGTGCTCCACCAGACCTTCAGTTCTCAAACCAGTGTGACAATGAGAGCAATTCAGTTCACTCTCCAGAGTTAAAGAAGTGGTGGGATGTGGTGTACCATGTAGTACCACCGTACATTGACACAGTCTGTGTTATAAGTGTGTTATAAATGGAAAAACATTTGTTCTGGAAATACATTGGTTTGCTACATCAGGGCCACCTGAAGGTTGCTAAAATAATCTGCTTTATAAATGTAGCAGCTGCTATGCTGGTCTTCCTTGTGTGCTTCTCTTTCTGGGCTGAGAACAGCAGGAATAATTACAACTGGCCATTTAGTACTTCCTTTGGCGTAGCACCAACACATCTATTAAGCTAAACACATACACCAGCATCTTCATGTTAGGGGGAATCAGCGTGGATTGCTACTTAGCTTTGATTCATACCCTGAGCAGCAGAGGGAAATGAAGTAATGGTTCAGGCTAAATCAATCTGTCTGCTGGCCTGGGTCTCTGGACATTTCCTGAGCATCCCAAAGTTTATATTTTGGTCTGAAATATCTGCAAGAATATCTCCCTTTGCATGCTAGCCTTCCTCAGTGAACCATGCGAGACAACTGATCACCTGACATTAAATGTCATGGGGTTTGCAATGTCATTTATAGCAACTGTCATCTTAACTGCCACATCATTCATTGTCTACAAGAAAACACAAGAGGTCAAGTGACCACAACGACACAAGCTGCCATGCTGATCTTCACAGTTGTGTTTGTTTCTTTTCTGCTGGACTCTGTAGCACATTTTTGTTTTCCTTGATTTCTTATTGAGGATGGAAGCTGTCAAGGACTATTTCTGAGAGGAGTTGCTCAATTTTGGCTCCCAATTTTCTTCTGTCCTGGCTTTCACCAACAGTTTCCTTAACCCAGTGATTTATGTATATGTTGGGAATACTTCAGGAAGAAGGTTTTTAAAGTTCATACACAATTTATTCCCAGTTGATTTCCTTTAAAATTCATGGCAACTTGAGAGAAATCTTCATATTTTACTTCCAGCTTGAAACAAGTTAATTTAGCATAAGAATTCTGCTTCTGTTTTAATTTTGATGTCACATGTCTCAGACATTAAAAGATTAACATGAATTTCCCTGGATTAGCTCGACCTGTAAATATTGAATACGTATTTTTTAGAGTAAATCCTGTTGGCTAACCATTTGTCCCTGGTTTAACACACCCCCCTCCCTGGAACTACTAAGCTATGTGTACAAATGCATGATGTCAAATTTTCACCCAATATGGATGCTCAATAGTGTCACTGTAGGGCATTGGGCCATCCCTCCCTGCCCATTTGGAAGCGAGGCCATGCCCCCTTGCTACAGTACTCCTGTGTGCACAGAAACTCAAAGGGGAATTAATATTCACAGGACGGGTCCTGCCCTTCCTGCCGGTCACTGGCAGTTAAGCAGTCTATAGTCCCAGGCCCTCACGCAGCACAGGGCAAGCAAGCAGCCTATTAGCCTACAAGGCTTCACAGGCCAGGGTAAGGTGACCACCGCAGGGATGGTGTGGCAAGTAGGGAGGGGGACATGGGCCCTCCTGACTCCACCATGTCCCAGCCCAGGGCCCTGTCAGTAGCAGAGTGTTCTGCCATAGGGTCAGCAGGGCTCCAGCTGCAACTCGCTGACATGGCTGCTGGCCACAACACAACTGGAAAATCATCTGGTTCCTCTTGACTCCTTCCTACCCCTTCCCTGGAGTACCTGGGCCTCAGGGTTGCCTTCCATCTCCTCAGGATATATGGCCAGGGGTAGCCCCCATAGGCCCTCAGTGTCACAGGTGGCCAGCATCTCTGGGGCCCAGGGTGTGGGCAGCTCTACAGCAGTCATGCTGGGGACCTAGTACCAGTGGAGAGACATCCTTTCCCTCCAAACTGAGCTAGAAGGCTCATCTTTTATACTTTCTGTCCCATCCCTCTGCTTCTGGTGGGGTGGGCAGAGTTGTTCTCACTCTGCCCATCAGGGTTGGACCATCCCTCCCTGTCCATCTCCAAGGGAGGCCACACCCCCTCACTACAGTCACCCTAAGAGAAATTTATGCAAAAGATTTCAGAAAGATACCTTCTTAAAATCCTGTCTAGTCAGGAGACACAGAACAGTCGCTGCAAAGAGTAGTTAGCTCACAGGAGGACAAAATTAATAGAATTAAAAAAAAGCTAATCAGGTACTAGTAATCGGGGTGGATAGCAAGTTGGGAAGTTTCAAGCGTTGATGTGTAGCCAGCAAATCATCATGCATGAAAGTTTAGATGCCATCTGCACTGTACCACAACAAAAAGGGCAGTTAGCCCTTATGTCATGTTCTGCTTGGATGACTTCTTAAAGAGACCATGAAAAAAACACCACTGAGCTAAGTAGGCTCATCTTGTATCTGTCACATGAAAGAAAATCCCTTGAACAGGAAATCAGAATGATGGTCTATTTGAAAAATTGCCGAAGAATTAAAAACAGCACTGCCTCATACCTATTGACCGTTTAGTAGCATTCACTGTTAACAACTGTATACACCTGAATTGCCACGTGTAAAACTGTACAGTGCTTACAAAAAGGTCAACGTAGACATGGAGCAGATCCACAGATGGTATACATTTGTCATAACTCCATGGAGTTTGACACTTTACAGCAGCTAAGGAGCTGGTTCCGTTATTTTTACTAACAGTATTAGTGATAAAATATTTGACAGTTGTTTCTAATGTCTTCAATATTGTACAATACATGAAAATGTTCCATAAGGTGAGTGTACCTAGACTTGTATAAAAAAACAAATCAAACTAATGCTCTTTTTTGGGGCCAACCTTACAGAGATCTGGGTTGAGATTTTCAAAGTGAATTCAATGGCAGGGGGAGCCTGATTCATTTTGGCTTTTTTGGAAATCCTAGCCTTAAGCATTTAAGTATGTAACTTTATGCACATGAGTAGTCCCAATGAAGCAAATTTGATTACTTGCATGAGTGGTGTTACTCAACTACTGGAGTAATTTTCCAAAGTATTTATAGTGTTGCAAAGATTGACTGTGTGCTGTTATAGAACATCTGTGGGCCAGATCCTCAGCTGGTGTAAATCAAGGTAGCTAACTCTAAACAATGGAACTATGCCTTTATGCACCATCTGAGGATTATGCCTTTGTACATTGCTAACATGATCAAGGACTCCATTCAAAGCCAAGGATTCTTTTGATTTTTCTCCATTCAAAGTCTAGATGAAGAAATGTGTATCTGAGGCATTTGTTTCCATAAAAAATAGTTTACTGTATTTTTAATATATAGTAAAGACACCCAGAGGCCTGGATATGCACTTTTATTTTTGTTGGTATAAACCAAAATGAATTATATGTATTGTGTCACATAATTTCCTTATGATTCTTATCTGTTATGGCATTTTATATGCTTGGTTCTGTCGGGCAAAGGCAGTTTTTGGTGCACTTGTACGGCACCTAGAACAATGGGATCCTCGTCTATGATTGGAGTCCCTAGGTGTTACCACAATAAATAGTAGTTATATCCCAAATCAGCAGGAGGCAGCAGGGAACTCTCTCTCTCTTCATTCATGTACACCTGTAGGACTGGCACAAGCTGACAACTGGGAGATCTGAGTCACTCACAGCACAAGGTTGTATATCCACAAGCCACAGAATGAAATATCCATATGCTTGGTGCCAGTTCAACAGCATCACAATGAATGGGAAATAAATCTGTTAACCCAGCACAGTGCAGAGAGCAGAATGAGCAATACAACAGCTCATGAAACCATTTTAAAAAAATAATCAACCCTCTGCCCACAGCAGTAAAGTAGCATTTTTAATAAAAATGGTACGCCATGAAAGTGACAGCAATTCCAATGGTTTTTTTTTCTCGGTTAAGAAATTTGTCCAACTGCCCGCATTTCAGTTAATTTGGTGGTAGGTTGTTGTTTTTTAAATCTTGACTTAATTAATTTCCTGCAGATTCTTTTTCATTTGAGCAAGGAAATCCCTTTGGAAGAGGTTGGGGGAGCCCCACAGCCAAGACCCATCTGCTTACTAGACTGGGTTAGGTGACCATGGAATGAGGATTTCCTAAAACTGTGTGAATTTCACTTATTTTGCCATGTGTCACGTTTTAGATCTAGGTGAACTGATCACTTGTTCCAAGGAGTCATCTGTGAGCAAGCATCTGCTTCTGGTCCACTTGGATATGCTGTATTAGGTTAAAAATTAAAAAATGGATACTTACTTAAGAAAAGGAAAAGTGGAAACCATGAAAACAACTGGTATGAACAGATGTGTCACTTTCCCACTATTCTTGGGGAACCTTAAAAGGCAAGAAACTTCCCTCTTTTTAGGCTGACTAACCATCGGACTATTAACGTATATGTAGCCATCTAATGGGAAAATGCTTCTTACACTTAGGGAAAGACGTCCATTGATGTCAAAGGGTACTGTATCAAACCCTTAATGAATGCCCTATTTGTTTCAGCTGCACATAGCTATCAAACAGTGTGAGATTGACATGCTTATGGACTGTTTTCATTCTGGGTTTATAAATTACATAATTTGATTTCCTAGCTTCCCCTTGCTTCCAGCAAATATAATGGCTTATACAATACTTAGTGGAGTCTCAGATCAATAGATTTAATCCACATTAGCAATGTGGTCAAGCAAAGTGCTTTTTATTTATAAATCCATAAAGCAGAGATAATAATCTCTGGCTTCTCCCTCCTATTCTTGTTTGCATAAGAGCTCACTTGCACTATATTAGCATAGATTACAGTAACTTTTTGATGATTAGCTGTGAAAGGCTCAATTAAACAACATTTTTCTAAAACGTTTAGTGCTGTGCTATGAGAGGAAAGGCATGGAAAATAAATATGAAAGTGTGACAGGCCTCCTGACTGCTTGTACTCATGCCACCATGGGAAGAGGTCTTGACTTGAAATGTGTATGTGTGGCAAACAGCACAGGAAACAGAGAGAAGGGAGGAGAGGGTAAGGCTTGTTGTACTCTGTGCAAGCCCTAGGACACAGAGCTTCTTTCAGAACCAGTGTTTAGGGGATATTACTATAAATCTAAATTGTAGATGACAGAACTAGGAGCAATGGTCTCAAGTTGCAGTGAAGGAGGTCTAGGTTGGATATTAGGAAAAGCTTTTTCACTAGGAGGGTGGTGAAGCACTGGAATGGGTTACCTGAGAAGGTGGTGGAATCTCCATCCTTAGAGGCTTTTCAGGTGTGGCTTGACAAAGCCCTGGCTGGGATGGCTTAATTGGGGTTGATCCTGCTTTGAGCAGGGGGTTGGACTAGATGACCTCCTGAGGTCCCTTCCAACTCTAATATTCTATGATTCTATGATCTACAGTCCCCATGTCACCCCATAATCTCCAGAGCTGAATTATTATTTTGGTAGAAGATCATAAATTCAGCTAGCCATGAGCATTCAAAGATGAGGAGTCAGGTCCAAAAAGAGAGAAATTAGGATTTGTTGCTTTTCTGCTTTGAGGGTCAAATTCACAAGCTTTTCTCCACAACAAGGGCTAGCATTTTTTTTGTAAGTGAAAGCTGAGAGTCTCATGCACTCATCTCACGGCAGAAACAGGGCTTTAAGAAAAACACCACGTATGGTGAGACTCATGATGAAGATCATGCACTGGCAACACTGCTCATATGAAGCTTTCTGAATCCACTTTGGTGAAATAGGGCAACTTGTGACCTTGGCCAAGTCACTTTGGCCCTGCTCCTGCAAGCACACTGGTGACTGTTTAGGTACCAGCAAGTACCCAATACAGCTCATGTTCAATGCTAATCACATACTGAAAGTTACTCAAAGTCATAAGTCTTTGGACGATCGGCACCTTCGATTTCTCTTATTCTTTCAGCAGTAGTAGCATGAAATCTTAAAAAAAGAGGTAAGGAACATATATATAAAAATCATATATTTGATTGTGCAGAGGATGGAAGATTCTCCAAAAATTATCTGAGCAGTCACAATTGCAACAGCTAAGTAACTAATAAGCAATA
Organism: Mesoclemmys tuberculata; assembly: GCA_007922155.1. NCBI lineage: Eukaryota > Metazoa > Chordata > Testudines > Chelidae > Mesoclemmys > Mesoclemmys tuberculata. Next base: position 25,943,952 of record ML675611.1, on the reverse strand, counting down.
AAATTAATTGAAATACATTTCAAATAATTTGATATAGGTGTGTATCTATGCACAAATACTTTCTGAATAAAATGTCATCTTTTGCAGCATACTGTTAATAATTATACTGATAACAGTGAAGTTGCATAATTTGGAATGAATTCTGATATGAAAAATGGCTTTTACACAATATATTAACCTGAAAATTTGCTGCTACAGGATGTTACTGAAACAAATAAGCTTAATAGGACCAGAAGAGAATCTGCAGTAACACTTGCTCAAATAGAATTAAGCACCCAGCCTGGTTATATAACCCCACGTGTGAATCAAAGGGCAGCCCCAGTCAATGGCCAGAGGATCCAAGAGCCACGAAATCAAATCTAATCCAAGCAAAAGGTACAACAAGGCGACTGGCAGCGTCAGGTGGGTCCAAGCAGCACTGGTCACTGAGCAGGTCTGGAACAGTACGAGATCTCAGTGTCAGGCTGTTTGTGGCAGAGACAGTCACGGAGCAGCAATGCCTCTTACGAGATAAGACAAAAGAAGAATGAACTCATCTCGGCAGCATTGCTGCCCCTTAGGCTGGGTGAAAGGCCAGAGACAGCCTGTAGCCTGGCGGGCGTCAACCGTCAGGCGCGGCTGCCCTTCCTGGGGCCCAGCCGCGGGGGAAGGTCCCTGCACCTTCCGAGAAATAAAGGGGGAATTAGCTGTACGACCAAAGTCGATCGCCCCGGCCCCTTGGCAGGGCGGGCGAGCAAGCCGTCTATCGCC
>ML675611.1:25729439-25943192 GCA_007922155.1 Mesoclemmys tuberculata | reverse complement strand
GCGAGCAAGCCGTCTATCGCCCCGGCCCCTTGGCAGGGCGGGCGAGCTAGCTAGTGCCGGGTTGGAGGAGGGGTCGTGGGGTTGTCAGAGGTCAAAGGGAAACAGGGGGGAGGGGGACGCAGGCCCACCCGACTCCACTGCGTCCCAGCCCAGGGCCCTAGCAGTGGCAGGGCCACTGCCGCTGCTCTGGCGGGGTCCTGACCGTAACACGCCAGAGGTAGGAGATTTCCCACCGCAGCCCGAACTGGGGCTTCCCCTGGGCTACTTCCTCCCCTCCCGTCCCTGGTACCTCCCTCCTCGGTGGTCGCCGGGTAGCTTGCTCGGGGTAGGTTCAGCAGGCCGTCGGCGCCCACGGGCGGCAGGTCCGGGAACTCTTCTGCGAGGGGCAGTTCCTCTAGGTCACAGGAGTCGGTGGGGGCCTCAGCTTCAGGTAGCTCCTCCAGATCCGGTCCGGCTTCAGCGGGGGGTGCTGCAGGTAGCTCCTCTAGGTCACGCCCCGCTTCAGGGGGGCCTTCCCAACCAGGAGGGTCCCAGGGCTCATCCCATCCCCGGGTGTCCGGAGGCCCGATCCAATCGTCGGTTCCCCGGCGGGAGGGTCGCTCCCAGTCCGCCAAGTCCGGCCAGGGCCTGCGCTGGGGTTTGGCCAGGCGGAGCTCAGGCCGGGCCTCTAGCTGGCGGGAAGGCATGTCTGACCCTGCTGACCGTCAGCCCTGGACCGAGCGACGGGCCCTGCCTTTTATTCCCCCTTGTCTGGGGGAAGTCCCGCCCTCGGGGGACGGGATTGGCCAGTCGCTCGGGCCTATCCCGGTCGGCTCCCGGCCTTGACGGACAGGTGGGGGTTTTAAATCCGGACTTGGCTGTGTTTGGGGTGGCGGCTGCCCTTCCTTGGGCCCAGCCGCGGGGGAAGGTCCCTGCACCTTCCTACACAGCCTATCTGAACAAATTACCTTTCTTATATTGTCACAAGTATAGGAAGTCACTTGAGCACCCTCCGAGGCTGCTGCTAGCTTTAAGGCTGTAATGCTAAAAAAGCCTATTAAAGGAGGATAAATGTATTCACTGCTCCCTAGCATTCAAGCTGATTACATGGATGATGCAATGGATGTTACCAGCAGAACACCATTTAAAGCAATAATTCAGCAAAAAGACCCCAAAAGCCTTGCTGTACATCTAAGCCTCCTCCTTAATCTTGTGCAATGCAGGCACTTTCCAAGGCAAAGTTCAGTCAGGATAAGCTATGTTGCCTCCAGAAACCAAGGCCTGTGATCAATCCTTGCTCTAATCTTCTGCACATACCACAAGTTTTAGAGAGCCTCACCTTTGGTAGTTCATTGAAATGCATTTTCTTTCATGAATCCTCATCCATCTATTTCCTCACACACACCCCCCATGCGCACACTGGAAATGCTACCAAGCACCCTTGTCTAAAACCAGGGATGGGCCCAATCCCTCACCCTTTACACATGAGTAGCTCCACTGATGGGCCTAAAGGCCTGAGCCTGAGAGGTGCCCTGCATCCCTTGACGTCAATGGGATTGAAGGAGCTCTCAGAGCTGGTCCCTACAGGGCAATTCATCTATTTACTAAGAGTCTACTGCTTATCCACCATCTCCAAAACCATAGCAGGTTCTTTTGCCCCCTGTCTGTCTGTCTGTCACTCACACACACTTCTTTGGCTTAGTGAATATTTCATGTATCTCTCTCCTAAATGGCAGCAGGCACTTTTATCAGTACTCCAAGAACACTTCACTGGTAGCGTTTTCCTGAAAGGAGTCATCAAAACTTTTTTACAGTGCCACGTAGACGTACAGCCTGTACGTGCAAATTCAGGAGTCATGGAGTGAGAAGAATTTATCATCCTGAACCAGTGGAATGATGAGCAGAGCTGGGCAGGAAACCATTTTCCAGTCCCATGAATATTTTTTGAGAGTTCAACGTTTTTTCCAGTCTCAAATTGGGATGAAAAGTCAAAATCTCAGTAATATCCATGAGTCAAAAAAACTGGGGGGGAGGGGACTGGTTTGTTTCAATAGTATCTAAATTATTTTGTTTTGATTTAGAACTTCTTCCTAAGAAAAAAACTTTTCCCCCAGTTGAATTTGATTTAAATTTCTAAACAAAAAGTCACTTTCAACCAGAAAACTGGAAAACTTTGAAACACCCAAACAAAATGTTTCTGGAATTTGGAAAGTTTTGATGATTCCTCAAGTTGGGAAATTCACCAAAAGTGACCCTGTTCCACATACAGATTTTGCTTTGCAAAATAGCATTTTTCAGCAAAAGAACGATATGTCACGAAATTCATGACCAGTTCTAGTGATGGGCAGATATGAGCTCCAACTACTCACCCTCCTGCCAAAATTGCTCTCTGGATAAGAGATTACAGGCCAGCTCCTCAACGGATATAAATCAAGGTAAGTTAAAGTTAATAGAGCCGTGGCTATGTGTACCACCCAAGTATCTGGCCCTTACAGTAGAGATAGTGGGCTTGATTTCCACTCCATTGTATCATCTAAAAAATGATACAACTCAGCCACTGAAGTCAGCAGAGTCACAACAGCATAAACCTGGTCAACAGAATGGAGAATCATGCCCCCTTTATTTTTTGCTGTTTCTTTAGCTATGAAGGGCCTGTATAAAAATTGCCTTCTGAGAACAGTACTGTTGATGCAGAACATAAAAATGCCATGGAGTGATAGGTTTTTGCTGTTTTGAGGTATAAACGATGAAGAAATAGAACCTTGGATCATTTCCTTTTAATAAAGGGAAAATGTGATTAACTGAAGTTTTGAAAAGAGAGGTGATGTTTGAAAATAACTCAGGATGTGATACTTGAATCAGAAAGCTTGGGGTATCTGAGACAAAGATCAGTGTAAAAATTAATGGAAAGACAAAGTCAAGGTCAAGGGTCTAACAGCAAAGTCTGAAACGTTGCAAACCAACCTCAGAAAGTGATCGGAAACATCAAGCCGCAAAGTGGGGCTTGTTGCCAGCACTACTTTACTCTTATCTTTTGGTTCAACATCAGCTTCTTGGCGTAGACCCCTGCCTGGTCTGATGCAAAAATATTCATGTATATGTACAAAATACTCATATGTTGAGATTATCACATGGTAATGGTCAACTTTCATGGATACTAGTGTATCCAGTGGGAACTAATATATTAAATTAAGGGCCTTAAAATCTCTACTATGTTTTAAGCACCATAGAGTGTGAAAAGGGTGGAAATCTACTCAAGTGACTGAAATTCTTTTGTAGGAAGAGGAGCTAAGCTTAAAGGGGATCATCCCCTTCCCTCTTGTATAACACATTGGGGTCTGAATGGATGCAGAGCAACACGCAGGCTAAATGAGGAGCCATATGATTGGAGGAGAGCCACTTTATATAGCACCGTCAAGGAGATACCAATGCAAGTGAATATTCTTCTTCTCAGCATTAATTCCTGTAGGTTCTCACTCTGCAACTTCTTCCTGTCCACATGTGGAACAAGAAGATGGGCTGGGCTGCAGATGGACACTGCCTTACTGCCAGCAGGCACATTAACAGGGAATCGGGGAAGGAATTGTCTATCTGCATGAATCTCCCATGCGCTGTACAGAGCCAGAAGGCCAGAGCTCCATTGCCGTTCTACAGACCTCAGGATATATGGACTTAGAGAGTCAAACTCAGCGGGAAAGCAAATCCCGCTCCTCCAGCTGCAGTATACCTCAGACAGTTGAAGTTGTCTAAATAGGATTTTTCCATAGTAAGCCATGACCTGGTCCTAAAGGAACATTAGCCAAGAACTCACCAGGGGAGAGCAGAGCAGGTCAGTGCCAAGTAGAGCTTTGCACTTCCATGTGGTAGAGCAGAACAAATTCCTCCTAGTTCTTTTCTCTTGTCCTGCATACAAAGTTATGGGAGAAAACGGGTATCTTGCTTCGTTCAGCAGCTGATGCCACAGCTGTCAGGCAATGAAAGGTGTCCTATCTAGCCATACTTCATGCCAAGAAGAGTCAAGGCTTTCAGCCAGCATGACAGAAGCGGGAATTGCCTGAAGCAGAAAAGTATTAAGAACAGCAAAAGATTTAGTAGGGTATGTATGTTTGCGTGCGCGCGCGCGTGCACGCGCACACACACACAGGCCTACGGCAGTAGAGTCCCTACAGCCAGTCCCGAGGATGCTCCTCATGACTTGACATGAAGGGAGTGGGTGAAGCAAAGCAAGATTAATAAGGGTAGGGGATCCCCTGGGCTCCCACTTGATGCAGAAGAAGCCACAAGGAGGAAAATAGCCTCTTTCCTCTATTAATGCATTTTCACAGAATCATAGGTGGTTAGGGTTGGAAGGGACCTCAGGAGGTCATCTAGGCCACCCGCATGCTCAAAGCAGGACCAACTCCAACTAAGCCATCCCAGCCAGGTCTTTGTCAAGCCACACCTTAAAAACCTCTAAGGATGGAGATTCCAACACCTCCCTAGGTAACCCATTTCATTGCTTCACCACCCTCCTAGTGAAAAAGCTTTTCCTAATACCCAACCTAGACCTCGCCCATTGCAATCTGAGACCATCGCTCCTAGTTCTGTCATCTGCTACCACTGAGAACAGCCTAGTTCCATACTCCCTGGAATCTCCTTTCATTGCAGAGGTGTATGGTAGCTTGGGAGTTTCTCACAGTTCAGGGCACTTCTTCACTAAACATCAACTCTTGATTTAAAAATTGTTACTGATGGAGAATCTGGTGCTCCATGCTTTGGAGCAGGAACTTGAAATTTGTCAGAGGATGGCATTTCTCTCAGGCACTAGAACTGAGAGCAAGGCACTCATTTCCTGCATGTTCTCAATGTCTTTTCTGCTGGGTCCACGCAGCATAGGAGCGGAAGCTGCCTCATTCAAATGTAGAGGTGACAAAAGCTGCACCTGGGAAAGGAACGTATTCAGAAGAGGAGCCTGGGGGGAAGTAGAAACTGGGACTGGAAGTTGGCATGGATAGGGAGAGGGGGGCTGGAGCTGGAGTAGCAGTAGAGTGGAACTGACAGCTGAGGACAGTGACTGGGACCAACTGGGCAAATCAACTGGAACTGGGAGTTGTGGAGAGAACGGATGAGGAGAACTGCAAGCAGATTAGGAGCCAAGGTAGAAACTGGGACTGTATGAGCGAGGAGGCTGGGCCTGAGATAGAGATGATGAGGGTCTCGAATTCAGGGGAAGAACTGGGGCTAGCTAGGACTGAGAGAAGAAGCCAAAGTGTGGGGACACCAATTCAATGAGGAACCCAGGGAGGGAGACTGAGATGAGAAGCCTGAGGAGTGCAGACTGGGACTGGATAGGTGAAGAGAATGGGATTAGGACAAGAAGCCAGGAGTGGGGAAGAGACAAGACTGAGCCTGATTAGAGTCTTTGTTTTGCTAGGCTACCCAAGCCAAACTCTTCCAGTTTCCTCTTGTAAGACAGGCTCTCCATTCCCCTGATCATCCTATTAGCTTTTTCCTGCATCTGTTCCTGTTTGCATTTATCTTTCTTGAACATGGGTGACCAGGATTGTACAGTGCCTTTTACAACTATATTCATTCTCCTGTGAGGATGCATAGTCACCTCAAATGTGTTCATGTGGCCATTCTACAAGCTTTGTGGATTTGAGTTACCCAATCAGGGAACAGAAATGAAACAATGTGCCTTAGTTGATTAGTCAAACAGTACAAATGATCAACTGCAAATATCCAAAGCTGTCTCACATGTAATCAGCCACTAGGATAGGCCTACTCTGCAATCAGAGGTGTAATTCCAGCTCATGAAGATAACTCAAAATAGCTTTGATCTAATTAGATCAAAGCTAGCTTGAGTAAGGGTAGTAGTATAGCTGGGACATCACCATGGACTAGCTTCCTGAATACAAGCCCACCCTTACCACTTGTGCTGCTGCAGGTCCACTGCTATTGTTACTTGAAGAAGCTTTGACCTAGCTAATCACACCTCTGATAGCAGTTAGTTATACCCAACCCATACTTACAATTAAGATGGAGAGGATGCAAAAGTCCAGACAGACAGCAGCATCAAGGCATTGGCCAAAGAGAGTGGACAGATTCAATCAGGGGAAGCAGTACCATGCAGGCTGCAGTATCTGGGTCCTGGTACAAAGGAGAGGACAAGAGTTGCCACCTGTACAGGTTTTCCTAGGCTCATCTTTTCTGAGGTAGATGTCCCAGGAAATCTGCAAGTATGCTTGTGGTACAAGGGCTCCTTAGCAAAGGATCCCCTGTTCTTTGCAAACAAGTCCTCTCACACCTCACAAACTCATTCCACCAAACATCTTAGAATATTTATCCACAAGGAGTAACATGTAAGGTAGCTACCAAAATCTTGCAACTTGCCAAGATTTATAATAGTTGTGAGATGTATATGGGCATATTTACAGAATAGTATATTTATATTGAAAGTACCCTTTATGGACTTGGTGTAAAATTCGTCAGGGGATAATGTGTCTCAGCAATGGCCCATTTAGGACGAGCGGAATTATTACTCTACCCGGTTTAGCCAGAGATGCAACGCAAGGATCAGTTGATTAGCCATTCATAAGGCTAAGGCTTTCAACTAGAAATCATCAGAGGCAACTGCAAACAAAGCTACTTGAAGGTTAAAAAAACACATTACAACAAGGCAGGGGTTAGCTTGGTCTGTGACTAGAAACAAAAGGCTGTTTTCAGTATAACATAGGAGGAAGACGCACTCTGTATCCATTCATTAAGGAAATGGAGCACCTTGTGGAGCTGAGGTGTTTTGATTTGGATCCTGATTCTTGGAAAACCAGCCAGCTCTGCAATAGATTGAACTTTAGAGCGAAAGCCTATGTTATTAGACAGGAAAGGTAACTATTCTGCCCATTTTCACAGACTCATAGATTCTAAGGTCAAAAGGGACCAATATAAACATCTTCTCTGATCTCCTGTACAACACAGGCCACAGAACCTCACTCATCCATTCCTGTAATAGACCACTGCCCGATGACTGAATTATTAAAATACTCAAATCATGGTTTAAAGACTTTAAGATACAGAGAATCCACCAGCAAGTGAGCCATGCCCCATGCTAGAGAGGAAGGCAAATCAATCCATGTTGTCTCTCTAGAATAGATTCTAGCCTCAGTGAATTCTAGCCCCAAATCCAATCCATCATCCCTATCCCAACTATATCACACTCTCTTTGGAGCACAGGGCTGCTCCATGGCTGCTGCTCAAAGTCTCCCCAAAGGCAGGAGTCAGCAGCCACCCATGCTAATAATGTATGTGTCTATACTACCAGTTCCCTTCCGCTTGACCTGACATGACTATAATGTTGACTTAATTACTCCACCTTCGTGAGAGGTGTAGCACTTAACTCAAGTTTGATGGGTTAACTGAGAGTCGGTGTAGATGAAGCATTGCTTATGTCAACTGAATTGGCCTCCAGGAAGTGTCCCACAATGCTTTACTGTGACCACTCGAGATTGTTTTAAACTCTGCTGCACTGCAGCCAGGTACAGGAAACAGCCCTTCCCCGTTCAAGCCCCCAGGGAATTTTAAGTTCCCATTTCCTGTTTGATCAGTGTGGAGAGCTTGGCAACACAGCTGACCATGGAGAATGAATGCCTCAAACATGCTCCAGTCTGGAGTTGACAAGAGGTGGTAGATCTTCTCAGTCTGTGGCGAGAGGAGTCTGTGCAATCACAGCTCCGACCCAGCCAAAGAAATGTAGATATCTATGAAAAAATGGCTTGGGACGTGAGAGAGAAAGACCACACCAGGGACATGCAATAGTGCCACACAAAGATCAAAGCACTTCAGCAGGCATACCATAAAGTAAGGGAGGTGAACAGTCATCCTGGTTCTTCACTGCAGACTTGCCATTTCTATGCTGAGCTGTATTCGATTCTCGGCGGTGACCCCACCACTACCCCCACAAACAGCATGGACACCTCCCAGGATTCTGAACCATGGGCCAATCCAGACAGTAACCATGAGGACATTGTGGCTGAAGAGGAGGAGGACAAGAACAATGGGAGACAGGCGAGCGGTGGATTCATTTCCCCCCTGAGAGCTAGGAACTTTTTATAAACACTGGAGCAGTCCAGTTAGTTGCAGGACAGCATCGTAGCCAAGTGTGGTGCCAGTAAGGCACCTCTGGTGAGTATGCACTTGTAATCAAACTGCAGGGGCTACATCCTCTTTTGCTTTATGTTTAATATGGAAAGAAAAGTTAGGAGTAGTGGGTCTCTGCTTCCCAGTAACTGCTCCACCTATGAGGAAGATGCACCCCAGAAAAGACTATATATGTGCACAGTGGTGGCCTGAGACGTCTCCATTGAGATCTCCAGGAAATCTTCATGTGGGTTCTCTGCAATGCTTTGCAGAAGGTTTCTGGGGAGAACTGCCTTATTTCTTCCATCACAATAGGACACTTTTCCATGCCACTTCAGTATTAACTCTGCTGGCATCATTGTGGCACACAGCATAGCAGAATAAGGACCAGGTCTTCATCCAGATGCTTGCAGCATCTGTTCCCTTGCCACCTGTGTTATCCTCAGGAGACTTATATCACATACGGTCACCTAGGGGAGACAGTGGAAATTTTCATTACTATTGCTCGTACTGCAAACAACTAACTCCCCACCCACCCATCTTGGTTTCTGGGTCCCTGAACCTAGGTTTCCTTAGCATGTTGATGGTTTTGTTGACAGAGATCAGGTTTGACTCTGAATCTGCAAGTTCAGGATGACTACAACCAGAAGCATTAATGGGAAGAGGGGGGTTCATTTCTTCTCTTGTGGCCACTCCCCTTGTGGCCTCAGGTAAAGACCACAATTTTGGAGCCTTACTGCTGATACTTGTTTTCAAAGATATGTCAGGTTGCTGGGGAGGGGTGGAGGCATTGTCCAGCAGCCACGCTGTGCTCTCACCTGGAGTTTCCCCCAAGTTGCAGTACAAATCCCATCTCCTATGCTGCTGGGCCGTACTCACCATGACTGGAACAGCAAACAGGTTCATTGAATAGGTAGGGGGTTCTGATTAGGTTTTGGTTTGCACTTGAGTGTAATAAAAGGGAGTGATTTTTAAATAGTGACCTTGCACAAGAACCAGGGGATGCACTAACAAAGGTTGCCTTGTGCATTGTGTGCCTTGCAGTGGAAAGCTTGGCCTTCACTAGCATGTCCTCCACACTTGCTGAGAGGCTGTCGCAGATTAGAAGGTGGAAAAGAGAATTGGTGATGACATGTTGAACAAGATAATGAATGCCTCTGGGACAGCTGACATGGAGCTAAGAACCTGGAGGATGTCATTGTCCGAGAAACTGGACATGGAGAGCAGGAAAGCATCCCAGTTGCATGAGTGTGCATTGCAGGATAAGATGCTACAGATAATGAAAGTTCCCTCCAACAGGCTGAGGTGTCTGGTTGAGTTATAAGAAAAGCAGTTTGAGGCTAGACCCCTTTTGCAGCACCTGCACAACTGCCCTCAAGCATCGTCTTGTTCCCAATCTCCCAAATCTTGCAGAAGGTGGAGGGGGAAGGTGCAGTATCCCTTGCACTCAACACTGGGGACAGGACCTAAGAAAAAAGGGTGGCCCTTTGAAGACCTTTGAATGGCACCATTTGTGTGCTTGCAAATACAAGTTGCATTTGTTTTTCCCCTCCCACATTTATCCCACCATTTTATCAAGGTTAAATTATTTTCTTGTTTTTTATCTGTCTTTATCTTTGTGAAATAAAAGACAAGGTGTCGAGAATGAAGTACTCTTTCTTTATTACGAAGGCAAAAGGGCAAAGGAGAGGTGCCAGGACACTGATGCAATGGAGGGGATGGAATACAAAGGCACCTCACAGATACATGGCTCACATTTCTGTGCCTCATTACTGAAATGGCTTTTCAAAATCTCATGGACACACAGAGCCTCTTATTGCTCTGGTATCTGGCTGCTCAAAATCAGCTGCCAGCCTCAGCCTGCATGCCCCACACTGGCATAAACTTCTCTCCTTTTGCCTCATAGAGATTATGGAGCACACAGCAGGCAGAGAGAACAATGGGAATGTTGCTTTCACTGAGGTCTAACCTAGTAAGTAAACTGCGCCAGCGACCCTTTAAACTTCCAAAGGCACATTCCACTACCATTCTGCACTTGCTCAGCCTATTGTTGAACTGCTCCTTACTGCTTTCCAGGTGCTCAGTATACAGTTTCATAAGCCATGGGAGTAGGGGGTTGGCTGGGTCGTCCAGGATCACTATAGACATTTCAACATCATCAATGGTTATTTTACGATCTGGAAAGAAAGTCCCTGACAACAGCTTTCTCAACAGACCTGAGTTCCTAAAGATGCACCCATCATGCATCTTTCCTAACCATCCCATATTGATGTCGATGAATGTCCCCTGTGATCCAGCAGTGCTTGCAACACCATTGAAACCTTTTGGTTTATGTACTCTTTGGCAAAATGGTCTGGTGCCAAAACAGGTGTCAAGGTAGATGTGGCATCTATCACCCACCACAGTTAGGAAACCCCATTGCAGCAAAACCATCCACTATGTCCTGCACATTGCCCAGAGTCACTACCCTTCTTAGCAGAAGTCTATTAATGGCCTTGCATACTTGGATCACAGCAGCTCCCATGGTGGATTTACCAACTCAGAATTGATTCCCCACTGACTGGTAGCAGTCTGGCATTGCCAGCTTCCACAGAGTGATTGCATTCACTTCTCCACAGTCAGAGCAGCCCTTATTCTAGTGCTTTGTGTGCAACCGGGAATTGCTTGACTGACATCGCACTGTTCCACGCGGCGGGTCCTGTCTCTGCTCTGCAAACACTGCAGGATAAATTGTGAGGTGTTTGTAAAGCTCACAACAAGAGTGCACAGCTGAGTCCATGCTTCTCTGACTATTGCGTACGTGTGGCTAAGCCAGGCTTTCAGAAAAGGCACGAAAAAGAATTGGTTTGTTTGCCGTTGATATCAGGGAGGGTGGGTGGAAACTGCATCATGGGAGGTGGAAGCCATGGTCTCATCCCACCTACCTCCCCTCCCCCGTGACAACGTTTTGGTCCTATGAGCCATTGCAAGCCCTTCCCAATATCCCCTGTGGCTAGTTGAACTGGGGGATAGCTTATCACGATGCACTGCTCTATGCAGCGATTCAAGAGCTGCTTCTGAAGACAATCCACCGACAGAATGAGTGTGGTGGGACACGCCCAACCAACTTAATTACTGCGAGGGCTGGATGTTGACTTATATTAAGTCGACTTAACTTTGTAGTGTAGACATGCCCTTAGATACTTCACTCTTCCTTCTCCTGCTGAGAAACAGCTGCTGATGCTTGAGCTACGCAGCTCAGCCCCTCCCTCTACTCCTGTTAAAGGAGCAGCAGGGTTTGCCTGCTTCCCTTTTCCCACAGCCTAAGTCTGCCTCTTCTCAGCTGAGGGTTTCCTGCCACCGCAGGCCTCACAGTCTGCTTCACTTGGGACTGGGAGGAGGCTGCCCTGCACCTGCTAGCGCTGTTGTTGCTCTGTAAAGTGGAATCCGTGTGGAAATCACTCAGCATCTCCGTCCCCAGCTGTACGACTGAGATACCTGCCGTCCCTGCCAGGGATGTGGTGAGGGCACCGACAGCAAGAATTGCGATGTGCTCTGATGAGGTAACAGGGGCCATAAATGGTACAGACAGCAATGGAAGGCCAAAAAAAGAGTCAGAGCCATGTGCAGAGATGACAATAAAGTGGCCAAAGTACTGCTCCAGGGTGACTGATATTAGAATAAGCCAGTGAGATTGAAGCACTCTCGGCAGCTGTCTGTTGAAGCACCAGCTAAAGCATATTCCATTTAAGACCATTCGGAATCAAAAAGGCCAGATCCTCAGCTGGTGTCAATCAGCCTAGCTCAAGCACTGGAGCTATGCTGATGAACATCAGCAAGGAATTAGCCCAACACATTTGCTCTTAACCAAGGCTGAATGTCACACCACTTTTAAATCAACCCAAACAGCAACACCATTGGACAGCAAAAAGGGATTTCATTTCAGCACTGGCACCTCTTCCTCACAATTATTTCCCACAAGGTACATTCCCCTCGCTAGGCTCTCCTACAGCCTAAACCACAACTATGGGGGCTGCGAGCCCAATACATAAAGGGCTATAAAGCATAGGGCCCAAGTTTTCCCTCACACTGGTTTTACATGAGTGCGACTCCATTGACAGCCATGACGCTACTTCAGATGTACGCAGGTGCAAGTAATTGAAGAGTCAGGCCCAGAGCATTGATCCCAGCTGAAGAAAGGCTGTCTCTTTGCCATTTTGTATACTGCATTTGTTTTTATACATTGAGCGTGTTACTTAGCTGCTTCCCAGGGTAGCCTTCCAGGGTGGTTAAAAAACCACACATACATTTTGCTGCAAAGCTGGAGTCTCTACACATTGAAATAAATCACCCAATAGTGCTTGACAGTGAAGGGCTGGTTGTCAGTTCTATTCAACTCCAGACAAAACTGGCTGACCAGTCCACCATTTCCACCCATCCCCACATCTGAGCTTTCTCTGCTGGGTCTCCACAGTAAAACTAGAAAGCAGGTTATAAAGCCTGGCTATGAGGAGTGCATGGCAGCAGTCACAGAGTATGTCTCATGATGAAAGAGCAACTGTCTTTATATCCTCTGTATTGCTGCACATCAGTAAGCAAAAGGGCGACAAGCACTGCTTTACTCAAGTGGATTCTCTGATGAGAATGAGCTGTCCTTGAAATGCACTCAAAGTGAGGGCTTGCAGGCAAATAGCTGAACTGTGTTGGGACAATCTGGGGAGCCAAAAATTGAAGCAGAAGGACCTTCTATTGGCATATGAGTGCTTTGTGGATGACTTCCACACACACAGCAACCATATATCTTCAGTGAAGACACAGCAAGTTGTGATATGATTCTACAGCACACCAGTTTGCTGCACACTAACTGGCCCTGTGAATCCTGCTACCACACGCTAGATGTTCCATAGTGCACTTTGAAACAGTAGTAAGTCAAAGCACACTATGGAATGTTTACTGTGTGATAGCAGGGGCCACATGACCACTTCACGGACAGCAAGCTGGTGTGCTGTAGATTCAGAGCCTCGCTGGCTGTACACTAAGCCTCCATATAGACAAGCCCTTAGCTTGGATTAAAGGAAAACCAAGAAAGAACTTGAAGCTGAAGTCTCTATGAAAGAGCACAGTAGCCGTCTAACACATTAGTTAACTTACCCTTTAATGGCATGATTCTACAGTTTTGTGTACACGCTAGACAGAAATGTTGGATCACATGTTTGTATAGCAGTTATTCTAGGATTTACAACAGAGTTATCTGACCTGAAAACCAAAAGGGGCAGGACATAGAAAAAAAATCATAATAGCTTCATACAGAACAAGAGATTTGGCTAAGAAAAGAAGTGTAGCTTTCCTCCCTTTGGGTCAAAGACTAGAGTACGCCATGCACCAAATACATTAGAAACCTCTGAGGCACAGAACTGTGTGGCACAAATAGGAAGATTCTTTTCACACATCTGTTCTTCTACTTTGTGCTCAGAAAGGAAAGTTCTGTTCGCTCATTCAATATCTCAGTTATTAAACATGGCACACAGATATCCAGGACCCCTTAATTAGAAATCATCTCCTCTCAGGAGCACATCTGTAAGGTTAATGTCTGAGAAGACTGATGGCTTCATAGTTTCAGGAGCTCAAAACTCCATCATGATGGGTGTGGAGGATGAACAGCTGCTACTATTTCATCTTATACCTATGTAGAACTGGGGAAAGGGGGGCAGTATTAATATTTATTTGTATTTTGGTAGCACCCAGGACTCAGAAAACCAGGATTTAATTCCCTACTCTGCCACATACTTCCTATGTGACCTTGGGCAAGCCACTGACTCGGTCTCAGCTCCCCATCTGTGAATAGGGATAATAACATTGCCCTACCTCACAGATATTCCAGTAATGAAGGCCATGGAACTAAGTATCTAAGATATGCAGAACCCCAACTGAGGCTATATGCAGGCATAGGAAGAGGAAGGCCCTGCTACCAAGAGCTTGCAATGTAAAACAGACAATACAGAGAAAAAGGAGGGAGAAAGGATGGTTCAGTAGTTAGGGCATTAGTCTGGGACTTGCAAGACCTAGGTTTTACACACAGAACTCTTGTATGACCTTGGGCAAATAATTTAGCCTCTGTGTGTCTCAGCTCCCCTCTGTAAGGTGGAGACAATGGAAAATGTCGACCTCACAGGGGTTCTGAGAGGATAGACGCCTTAAAGGGTTTTATTCTGGCTTTGTGTTGGAAAAGGGGCATATGCAGGAATAAAAACGTAACCCCTTTTGGAAGGGCACATTCTATGCTGTAACCACAGCCCAGGGGCTGGAGGAGCTCACTCTGCCCCAAGGTCTCACTGGGGACCCTGTGTTCCCCCCTCCTCTGCACTCTCACCACTGGGGTCCTTGTACTCTCAACACCGGGGAGCCTGTGCTCCCATCCTCGACTGTGCCCTTCCTTGCCTGCACCACCCCCAGAGGCTCTGCTCACTGCCCCACGCAATTAGGTTAGGTTAGTAACTGCCCTGCGCAGTTAGGATTGTCACCCCCATCACCTCAGCTGCTGATTGGTGGAGACAGAGAAAGGGGAGGCATAGGAGAGCTCCTGAAAATGCCAGCTTCTGGAGGGGGGGATCTGACTGCCCAGCAGTGCTGCCCCAAGAGCTCTGTCAGCCTCCGCCCCATCTGACTGGGGGGACCTGTGCACTTGCATACCCGCCCACCCCTTTGTGCATGCCCATATGGGGCAGGATGATTTTCACTGTGCTGTTTATACTTCACGTTTCTGCCAGTAGCGAGTGACGTATTCTTCTCCACTCTTTGGTGTCCAGACGGCATAGCTGTTCTCTGCCTGCGATATTGCTAGAACACTGGGCAGTGCGGTATTTAAGCAGTTGTTCTGCAAAATACAGACTGATATACAAACGTATTTTGTGAACAAATCTCATGCCCCATGCAACGTACAGCATGTATTCGTATGATGCATTTGGCTACAGGGTAGCAGGCTAAAAGCTGGTTAAGATTTCTGCCCGTGGGTATATTTAGATCATATGTCCAAATTATGCAGGGTTCTAAATAAGCAGTTGAAACAATGAGTGGAGACTATCACTACTGTGGCAAGACATGTAGAATTGGATATACATGGGCCTCTATATCTGCCCTTTGCCACCCTGGGGGCACATACCAGCGGTAACACCAATAGAGATAGAGAGGGATTCCCTGAATGGGGAGCAGGACTGTGGATCCTATGCGGTAGCTGCATGGCCCCAGTGTTGGGGACATGTCTGGAGGAAACAAAGTGGCTGGGGCTATGCCCATGTTATCTCTCACTGTTGCAGTAGCCCCTTGGGGCCATAGGAAGATTGGAGTAAATTAGAGCAGACCTGAGGTTGCTCTAATTTAAGCTAGGGGCTGGCCCACTCCAGTTTTCCTTTACACAGACTGGAGCCAAGCACAGCTTGGAAGCAGCTCAAGATGCCCGTGAGACGATCAGTAACCATAACTAGACATCTACGAGTGGATTCACTGCTTCCCTGATTTTAAACCAAACAGATTCAGAGTTACCAATTCTCCAAGACTCATGATATTTATTGTTTCCAAGATTCAAGATTCATGATATTTGTTGTTTTTCTTAAAGCCTGAGCTGCTGGAATCAGGCGGTTGGATGAAACTCAACTTATATTCAGAGTTTTTTTGTCTAGCCCTCCTGGTTGCGACAAAAAACTTGAAGAAGTGAGGTGAGTGCAGCTTAAAAGCTCAGAAATCAGAAAGAAGCAAAAAAGAGGCCCTAACAGTTATTTAAAATAAAAACCACATGATTTTTAAGTTCACCTCCTGATTAGAGGGCTTTGTGAGTTTTGAATGTTTGGGATGGACAATACCAAAGTCTGGAGGCATTTTGTTTTACAGAAGCAAGCTGTACAGAAGTACGCAAGGTCTTTCAGAACTCTGCAATGGTTTGAACAAACTGTAACTGATCGCCCTCTACTGGAAACTTTGAATTACGGCTGTTTCATGGAACATCTAATGCCTAAGCCACCATGCCTCCTAAAATCACTTTAAGTAGGTTTTCCTGTCTTCTGCTTCTGCTGTCAATATAAGCCTTGCTGAGCTTACACCAGCCATTGTGAAGTTATCCATCTATTAGATAAATGGATAGACAACATTCTCTTTAATCTTTTCAGCTTTTTCCCCATGTAATCTCATTGCTTAAAGCAGCCCTTGTCTTAGAATACCTTGTCAGGTTGAAACAGCAGCACTGCAGTGAATTCCATGCATTAGCTGCAGCTGTTTAAGACCTCAGACAATCCTCCCCTACCCAGTAAAGCACTTCAGTGTACAACAGCCCTGGTAAAGCTCTGCCTCCTGGACACTCACCAAGCTGCTCTGTTTGGGGCCCATAACCGTAGGCACCGTGTGCTTTAAGCCTCCTGAGTCCAGGTAAACTCCAGCACTGTCTCTTGATTTGGCATCTCTGGCACACACCATATTACCCCTTCACAGAAATCCAGCTGTCCTATGCCCCTAGGACCACTGCCAACCTCTCAGTTGTTTAAGTACACTCTTCCCCAGAACTCCAACTTCGTGGGCACTCTAGTTTACTGTTTAACTCTCCAAGGACACATGATAGTTGAAGACCACAACACAGAGACTTTGCCACAAAGGTTTTAGATAACACAAAACAGATACGGATTCAGACAAATAACAAACATCTGCATGCGTTTCCCTGCCTCAGTTTCCTTACTACTCTGACCTAAGCTCAGAGAATGCTCCAGACTCATCTGCCTTATACAAGATTCCCCCACTTGCAGCTCATGGCTTCTCCTCCAAATCATAAAGCCTTTTCTCCAGCCACTTTCAATTTGGCTGGTCCTGCAGTTAAAAAAAAAAAGAAAAAGAAAAAGAAAAGAAAACCTTCTGCTACAAGCGCATGCCCCTCCGTTCCTCTCTCCTGCTTCCTTTGTCACTCCTTCTACAACTCCCTCCTAGCACTAACACCTCATTTCTTTGTTTTCTCATTCTAGAGAAATTCAGCCACTCCAAACCCCCTCAATGCTGCTTTAAAAGAACACGATACCTCTATAGTCTCAAAACTCTGCACATGGTTTTAGCAGCACAAGTACCAACCAGTAAGAGTCAAGCAGCTAAATCCATGAACCATTTTGATAGCTAATGCCATAAAGCTAGATTGAAAATATTAGTACACTGCCCAGGTGTAGGAGAGTCAACTCGCCATGGATACACACCGTCACGGCCAGGCTCTGCTCCTCTAGCCTCTCATGCCAACAGCCATCCTGGCCCTGCTGTGGTTTGCTTCTTCTCATGATTCAGCCCTTCAGCCAGATCACATTCAGTCCCATACCTTCGGAGGTGGGGGAGGGGAATAACTGGGTGAAATTTAACGGCTGGTGATATACGGAAGGTCAGATTAAATCACCTAATAGTCACTTCTAGACTTAAATTCTATGAATCTGTGACAAATTCCTGTTCCTTACACTGTTGTGCTTCATAATACACCTCCCATGGTATGTCATGTTTATAGCAGGTTTAAATTCAAATTGTTGCCCCATAGGTAATTGTATTGATCAAGTAATCAAGACAGAGTACTAGCAAATTATCAGCAAGTTTCAGTGATAGAGGCATAGAGATGTAGGGCTGGAAGGGACCTTAAGAAGTCATCAAGTCCAGCCCCCTGAGCTGTGGAAGGACCAAGTAAACCTAGATCATCCCTAACAGGTGTTTGACCAACCTGTTTTTAAAAACCCCAAATAATGGGGATTCCCCAGCATCCCTTGAAAGCCTATTCCAGTGCTTAATGTCCCTGATACTTAGAAAGCTTTTCCTAATATCTAACCAAAATCTCCCTTGCTACAGATTAAGCCCATTACTTCTTGTTCTACCTTCAGTGGGCATGGAGACCAATTAATCACTGTCCTCTTTATAACAGCCTTCAATGTATTTGAAGACTGTTATCATGTCCTGCCTCAGTCTTTTTTTCTCAAGACTAAATATGCTCAGTTTTTTTAACCTTTCCTCATATGTCAGTTTTCTAAATCTTTTTCTTTTTTTGTTGCTTTCCCTCAGGACTCTCCAATTTGTCCACATCTTTCCTAAAGTGTGGCACCCAGATTTGGACACAATACTCCAGCTGAGGCCTCATCAGTGCTGAGTACAGTGGGACAATCACTTCCTGTTTCTTGAATACAACACTGCTGTTAATACACCCCAGAAAGATGTTAGCCTTTTTCATAGCTTTCACTATAGCCCCCAGATCCTTTGGATAGAGGGAACAAAAAGACTGTGCATCTTTATTCCTCAGATTTACTGGCCATTTCTGTAACTGTCTAAATATGTTTTAACAGCTATTCCTAGGACTTCACACTTAATAGAAGGAATCGTCAGTAAAAATTCAGGCAGAGGACAGCAAAAAAAATGGTTATGATGAAAACAGCATTTGAAAACCTTCTCTCGTTATGTCAGTATGGATCTTCACATTAAATGGTACAAGAGGCTTTAGGGGATGAGGTAAAGGCACTAATGGTTAATGTAAGGGGATGTGCTCCTCTCTAATTGCCTCCTGTCATTTCTGCAGTGTGCTGAGGGATAGTCCAAAGAGACAGGGCCCAGTTTACATTCCTATGTCCACAAAGCTTCTCAAACTTTGGAGACATTTTTTGGAAAGAATTGTCAAAGAGCATTGCATGAACACAGAATGTCCTCAGAGGCTCCTCACCTCCGGTATTGAGGAAAAGGATCAACATGTTACTAAATTACAGCTCTGAGGAAACAAGAACAGTAAAAAAATAAAGCAATGCTCTGGGATGATGTTCACCACAGTTTGCCAAATTCAGTCCTAGAGTAAAAGGGTGCACCTCCATTTTTTATTGGTATTGCCAGCATGCCTAGCAGCCCCAGCCATGGACCAGGACAGCTTTGCCATGTTTAATAGTGTGACCAGCTCTATAGGAACAGAACAAAAAGACAGGCCCTGCTCCAAGGACAGTACAATCCAAGTACTGAAGTCAATGTAGCTGCACTCCCTTTTACACCAGATGAATTTGGCCCATTGACTTCTTGATCCTAAGAAGGCTGTGATAATAGCACTCAGAGGCAGCAGTAGCAAGCAGCAAATGAGAAAAGGTCCAGCATCACTTGCAAAATATTAAACAAGAATGAAAAGCCCAGCAGAAATTGAGCAAATAGCACCTATTGGAGGCCTTGAGCTCAAAAATAATTTGAGGTCATGAGATGAACTGATTATTTTAGACCTCGAAATTATGCCCTTGGCACTGGGTAGACAGGGATGTGCCATGTTAGTGCTTAAACATTTTGTATTGTTGAGTAGATCCAGGAAATCCTGGACTCCATGTAGAGAAGAGTTAAACATTACCATAAAGGTTCATGACCTTTATGACCTTTAGGAGCTTTAGGAGCTACATTTCCTAATAAAGCAGGAAGTATTTATAAAAGCAACAGGGCTTTTAAATATGTATGAATTCTCTTTAAATAGTATTTATTACTCCGTGACCACCATCCTTGGCCATGGCCCAGTATTATTACTATTATTTATTATGCGTATTGTTGTAGCACCTAGTAATGGATAACCAGGTCCCATTGTGCTAGGTTCTGTACAAACAGAACAAAAAGAGGGTCAGTGCCCCAAAGAGCTTGAAGTGGCCTGAAAAATGTTGGGGGAGGGGTCTATCATAATCTAGGAGCAGCGGCAGCCGGTAAGACCGTGCTTAAAGAATGTGTCTCTGTGACCGGGCTTATTCATTTATTGCTGAATCTGCAGCCTCTTGCAGGCCCCTCTTTGCGCACTGGAGGTGTTGATCTAAGTAGAAACAACAGGCTGATACAATTAGTCACTACATTTCTCCTTACAACTTTGCCATGTCCGATAGATTAGTGATCAGTCCCCTGCCCCCTTTCCACCCGAGTTACCCAGCACACAGCTTTTCCTGGTCTTTACCAGCTGTGGTCCAGTCCATTACCTAAAGCACTGGCCCTGCCAGAACACAGACCCAGCAATCCCCTTTCCTTTCCATCCCGTCATTTTATAAACACACTCTTACCACACATCATTTCTCGGTGGGTCGCTGGTTCCCATCCTAATGTTCAGCCACCTCTTCAGCACAGCATATTCAAAACACACCACGTTTCTGCGCTCAAAGGCCTTAAAGCACTGGAGGCAGTATGATGTAGTGGATGGAGCACTAGTTTGGCAAGAGATCTGTCTTCTATTCCCAGCTCTTCAACTAGCCCGCTGGCTTGATGAGTTGCTTCCTCTCATTTTTTCCACCTCTGGAAAATGGAGATAACAATATTTATCTCATTTGCGAAGTGCTTTGAGATCTACAGATGAAAAGCGCTATATGAGAGCTTGTATATGAGATCTATATACAGATCCATTGTTATTGTTATAACAATATTGTTATAACAATGGATCTGGTTACAGAATAAGCTTCACGTGCACACTTTATTCACTATGTCTTCTACAGTTTGTCAAAATCAGAGTTAAAATAATGCATCTCTTTGTCGCCTTGTCCAATCTTTTTTTCGTTCTTAATTAAACTTGTTCCTTACCATCTTGGTGCACTATGCTCACTAACCTCTGGGCTACTGTGCACGTTACAATACAATAAAGTACGTATAATACAAACGTAATCAACTTTGGAAAATGGAGCTTGTATTTCTTTTCTGCAACAATCTGCTGTCTCATTCATGACAGCAGCAAGAGGCCACCATCAGAAGTCTTTTACTGGATATATCCAACGCACAGACCCTCATGGGGATACAGCAGTTTGGCTAATCTTTATTTGCTACCCATTCTGCATCTGTGAATTTTTATACACTTATAGCTTGATGAAATATTGCTGATGAACTCTTCATAGATTGTATGATTATCAGGGCAGTGAGAGTGGGTAAAAATTTTAAAAACAGCCCGTGTGACTTAGGAGCCTAAGTTTCATTGACCCAGTGAGGTTCCTATGTGACTTAGGGCCAGATTTTTAAAAGTACTTAGTGACCAAAGACGTGGATAGGCCTAATGGGATTTTCAAAATCCCCTTAAGTACTTATCTACATCTTTAAATGCCTAAACAGCTTTGAAAATCTTGCCAATATGACTTGGCCCTTATAGCACTATCATTGTGCATGATGTACTAATAAGCTAAGGAGCCAGAAGTTTTTTGCAAGGCTTCTATATTCACCATCCTCCACCATATAAAATGATTGGAACCCTTTAAAAATAGTCTGAGTGATTTGCTCACAACAGAGGCAAAGGCTGAGGGTTAGGGGTGCGAAGCCCCCACTAATCCCATTAAAATCAATGGAAATAGCAGGTGCTCAGAGCCAATGCCAATGAGACTGTAATTGGCTCTGAAACAGGCCGAAACTGTAGGTTATTTTCTCAATGTACAGTAACAAACCTTTCCTGCTAAAACAGCCACAGAAGCTCAAGTCACATATTTCTTCGCTGTTTAAAAGGGAAAATAAAGAACTTCAGGACAATTTTCATTCCATCAGAGCTTTTCCCCAAAGTTACGTGCTCTTCTTGCTTCACCACTATCTTCAAATTGTTTTTCTGACTTTTCCCTGCTAACTGTTGGGATCAAAATGGTCATTCAGCCTTTCATCCTGACATCCTGTTCCCTCTCTGCCATGCAGCCCAAGGACTTAAAGCATTGGGATTGGTTGTGTGGGACTGGTGCTCTCAATATCTGGCTCCTTCAAAAATGTCATTCTTGCTTAGAAAAAAAGCCATAATTACATCTTGCTATCGTTATTTATTAGTTTTCAGGTAATATTTAGAGGCTCCAAACAAGATTGAGACTCCTTTACACCAGGTGACACAATGAAGCGTTTACAGTGTAAATAGACAAGACAGATGTAGGTCTATTTTGACCAAGGACATGAAACAATGAACAAAGCATGAATTCAGTGTAGCCTTATAAATATGTAAAATATATAGCTAGCAGAAAGGAGATAGTAGGGGAGTGAGCAATGTGCAACAGACAGCATATGTTGTGGTGTATGGACAGCTTGTGATGTGTACAGAAATTGGCTCCCAGAAACTAATGACCCAAGCTTACAGTGTGTGATCTGACTTGGTACAGAGGGTGCATATGGCAGTCTGACTGAGAATGGGTATATAAGCTGACTAATGATTTTGTATTTTGGATGTGTGGTATGCCCTATACTCACCCTCTATATGCAAGTCTGATCGGAGCCAAGTAATTTGAGTGTATGCTAATAAAGAAACCTTAGTGCCGAGTTCAGAGTTGAGCTGAGCTCTTGGAAACTGTGAGGGTAAGGTTTTGGAGGATACCATGTGATATGGTCTCAGAAGCCACCCCAACAACAGACAAAGAGTGGGAAGGAAAACAGAGGCTCAGAGTGGTGGAGTGGCTTGTCAATGTCATACCTCAGATTTTCAGTGTTGTGCATATGCCTCCTTTGGATCAAGATAGTCTTACATGTTATTGAGTCCTTTTGTGGAGCTCACCACTAATTCAAAGAACACTTCTGGGCATTATTATCAATTATGTGTTTTGCAGTAGTATCTAGGGCTCCAAGGTGCTAGCTGCTGTACAAACACAAAACAAAAAGATTATCCCAAAGAGCTCACAATCTAAAAAGTAGCTCTGCCCACTTGCTTCTGTAGCCAGCAACATACAGTGCACATTTTTCTCTGCAAGGTTTAAGTTGTGGCCTACAAGAGCCAATTTGGCACCCAAACGCCTAGAGAATGATTCCCAAACTGGATAATCACTGGAAAAGTATCTGGAAGAAAATACTGAACAAAAGGGAGGAAGGGACAATGTAGATTGGTGGAGAACCTCTTCTTGAGAAAACCTATTAACAGGTGAGTCAAAAATGATCTATTCTCATGGAATGGTCTTGGGCCAATCTGGAGAGATTTGCTAAAATGCAGCAAGCAAGCAAATGATAGAAGGTGGGGGGGGGAAGGAATATTAAAATAACTCAGAACCATAAAACAATTATTTTTTAATGACAGAATCTAAACAGAAAGGAAGGCCTGCAGCACATCACATCAACTTTGTAATGCATCCTAAATTGACGAAGAGTAGCCCACGTAACAATTCTGCAATTCTCTTCATTGGAGCCATTATCCTTTCCAGACCACAACATCGTTAGAGAACTTGTGGAATGGGCAGAGATTCCATTTTATATTTAACACAGTAATCCTCCATCCAGCTGGACACTGTGGGCTAGATTCTCAGTCATGCCCATTGCCTGCTCCATACAGCTGTGTGGAAGGGCTGTGAAGGAAGTCGTTGTGCCTCCTTAATTCTGGAGGTGGTTGTAGAAGCAGTTTCAGCAGCAGAGGGGGAGAAGGATAGAAGGAGGTGGATAAGCACAGAAGGAGACAGAGCCAGGGAAAAGGGTTGGGAGGTGGATCGGAGCAGAGGAGGAGGGGGCAGCAGCCAGGACGAGGGGACAAAATAAGAGCAGAGGGGGAGGAAGCAGGAGCTGGGGGGGGGTGAACAGGCACAGGAGGTGGGGAACAGACACCCCACGTCCAAACAGCCAGCCCACCACTGGGAGTCCCACTGCCCAGACTTCACTCCTGGAACCCAGGTGAATCTGGGCTATAGTCCAACTCCCTGCCCAGCTCCTGTTTCCCTCCCTCCCCTGGGTGTTTCGTTCTGGCAGTGGCAGATGGCAGCACCACACTTAGCTCCAGAAGAGTTTCATGCCCTTATCAAGCTGCAGGGGAAAGTGATGAGGGACTCAAGGATCAGAGTCCAGTTCCCTTTGTGTCCTGCTCCCTGTGCAAAATGCTGCTGCCTCCGGGCATGGAGCACTCATGTGCTGCTTATGTCCCTTATCTCAGCTGGTAAGTCTGCCACAGTGTGGTGAGATATTGAGTGGCAGTGAGGAGAAAGTGCTTATTCATAGTAGGAGGCTGAGTTATTATTGTTGTTAGTCAGAGGGAAGTTGAGTGCTACAGTAATGACCCAGGAAGGTCCCCGCTGAACAAGATGCTACACTAATTATAAGTGCCACACCATGGGCTGCTCACTGAGATGTGTGAAGGAAAAAGAAAAGTAAGCGAGGCCCTGCAAGATTTCCCATCAAGATCCTGACTAGACACTTCTTTCTCTGAGCCTCAGATTTTGTGGCTTGGGGAGCTGGATATTAATGACAGTCATCTTTTGATGTATGTGTTTAAAAAATGATTTTTCTCACCTTGGAGTCTGATAAGAAGTGCGTCAAATGCACGGAAATCACCCAATCAACAAGTCTATGATATGGTCTGAAATGAGGGTCTCTTCCAATACATATGAATGTAAACAAACATGTTTAAACTCATTTCTCTTTATTTCAATGCACAAAACCTTGCATTAAAAGGTACAGTCATCTCCATGTCACTATTTTAGAATACCTAGATTTCCTGACCAGGAGCCATCCTCTTCTGTGTACAGCCTTATCTTTTTACTTTGCTCAACTTGCAATGGGGGTTAGGAGATAGCATATTAATTTTCAGGGTCCTCCTTTTGGGCCTTAAGAAGTTGCTTGTATTTAAGACAATCCTATAGTTTGCCTGTTACACTCAGATGTGAAAAGGGGCTTGACATCCTGACATCCTCCAAGTTCCACAATGATCAGGTCTTTGGGAAGCCCGACACCATGGGCTCTCTGGCAAACACAGTTCACCCATGGCATTTACAAATAAGATAATACCACTATTATCCTTGCACTATATAGGTGGAGCTAGTAGCAATGCACATAATTAAAGTTACTTACCACTTTCCAAGTGCAAGACCCTGTCATCAGTCACTTCTGCCTTTGCCAAACTAATATTTTGAGTTGAAATATTTCATGCTGGGTATCTGCCACAGGGTGGTTTTTAAAAAATATTTCAGCAAAACAGTTGTTATTTCTGAGAGTGAAAGAAAAATATGTTTTACCTACATTAAAAAAAGCTTTATCTGTTTAATTGCCTTTGCAACTTTAATTCAGTCCTTGTGCATTTGCATTGTGATACAGTCTTTAGTGACATGATCTCATGCTATTTTTCCATAGGACCCTTCCTGGACAAACATGCTCTGGGGATGAATCAGAACATGCTGTGAAGGACGCTGTCATCTGTAGGAACTTACCTCATTTGTTGCACTAGTTGGAAGGTGTGTGGACAAGAGAGCAGGAAGAGAAAGGATTGTCTCCTGGATAAGAATGTGGAATACCAGCCTGGAGAATTGGATCCTGCCACAGAGCTCCTGTGTGAAGCTTGGCAAATCATTTGAACCAACTTTTCAGAGGTGGCCACTAACTGCAAGAGACACCAGAGGCCAGATTTGCAGAAGTGCTGGGCACTCATGACTGCAAGTGAGCTGTGCTTTGAACATACGAAGTGCTATAAAAATATAAAGAAGTTCCCCAGCTAGACAGTGTGGATAATAATACCACCTATTCTCACAGTGCTGTTGAGAAGATTAATTAATTAATGTTCATGAAGCACTTAGACGTTACGGTGAAAGCACTATGAACATAGTAATGAGGAAATTAATAATTTTATATTCAGTGCAGGGTTTGGATGATGTGCAATAAGAAAGACCTGGGGCCAAACACAGTGTGGATGGTAAAAAATATGGAGTAACTTCCCATTCACCAAATGAGGCAAAGGTTCTATGGAAAAAACAGTATATGTTAATGTAAGACTGTTTTATAATGCATGTGCACAACAAGGCTGAATTAAGCGGCACAGGTAACCTCAATTCTGATGTTTTCTAATTTTTGAGTGCTTGATTTTGCAATCTTAGGGTTCTTTTAACATAGGCTGGTTTTATTGTTTTTTAAATCTAATGCTGCATATCTAAGTCAGGTGAAAGGCTAGTTGCTTTTACATTTTCTCACAGTAATTTCTGCTTTTTTTAAAAGTGAGATCATTTTCTATGTTAAATTTATACATTAGGATTAGAAAAGTGACTTGAGACAGAGTAAGATGTTTATTATGTATTGGTATCAATCCATAGTTTTTCCATTAAATATATTTAACAGAACAGCCTATTTGTATGAAGCCTTTACCATTTTAATATACTAAAAAAATACATCAACATTGATGCAGGTAAGTTATGATCTAAAAATAGTTCTCAAACATAGATGGAGGGCACAACTACTTTAAACAAAATAAAGGAAGATTAAATATTTTTAATTCATCTCAAGAGTAGTTTCTAATTTCAGAAGATTATACAATCTTTACATTAGCAAATTATATACAAACAATGCCACAAAACTACTTTAACTCCAAATATGTAAAAAATATACACATACATATACACAGTTCCTTTTCTGTCTAGCTATATATATATATTTTTTAAAGAAATCCAGTATAAATATGATTAATATGAATTGAATTTTTTATTTGTAAACAAAATTATTAGCAAGTTAAAATAGTTGGAAGAAGCATACACTGTGAAGACTGGAAATGGCTGGGACTAAATGAAAAGATAGGTGCAAAATGATTTAACATATACCCATGTTGAGAAAGCTTGTATTGCTGTGGCAGCTAGGATGTTTAGGAATATAAATAAAGGAATAAATTAACTGCTGGATTTCACTGTTATTTTAAAAAAAACAAAAAACCCAAAGACATTTGAATGTACTTAAAATTCAGGTATCACATTTTCAGGTGTCTGGATCAACTCCAGTAAAAAAAAGAATTTAGCTTCT
The DNA here is from genome assembly GCA_007922155.1 of Mesoclemmys tuberculata. Taxonomy (NCBI): domain Eukaryota; kingdom Metazoa; phylum Chordata; order Testudines; family Chelidae; genus Mesoclemmys; species Mesoclemmys tuberculata. Next base: position 25,916,444 of record ML675611.1, on the reverse strand, counting down.
TGGTGTCATCCTGCCATTAAATAGCATTTTGCTTATCAAGAAAACCCATCTCAATAGCGACATTGAACATTGGTAAATTGTACAGTAGAAAATAACAGATGCAAAAAAACCAAGTAACTGAAACTGATCTTTATAGTGATGAAAAAAATTAAACACGCACATCCACCAAGTATGGAGTTATTGGTGACCTGACTACATGTCCCTAATCTATGAGCAAGTAAGTACTGGATATACTTTATTATTAAAATTATGTTCTTTTCTATAGTTTAACTGTCAACTAATCACTGAAAAGAAATGGAAGCTGCCTCTGAATGGAGCCAGCTATAGGCTCCTCTTAGGCACAGTCTACACTTACCTTCGGGATTCGGTGGCTGTTGATGGGAGATACGCAAGTGACGTAAATCACTTGCGTGTCCCCCGTCGACTTCGCGGAGTCTGCTCCGCGCGCTGTCCACGCTGCGCTGCGTCGAAGGGAACAGCTTTCCCATCGACACGGCACTATGCCACTTACCGAGGTGGTTTTCCTGCGTTGCTTGCTGGATCGACTGAACGGTCTACACAGACGGCTTAGTCAATTCAGAGCAATCGATCTGATGGCAGCGAATTTGCCACCGTCAGTGTAGACCCAGCCTTAGTCACAGAAAAAATGTTCATGGAGAGATTTTTAAGAATGATGGAAGAGATTGCTCTACACCAATTACTTCCAGGGCACTTGCCATTGTAATGTTTTAAGTGCCAAGATGCTTCAGAAAATCAAGATGGTAGCTTTGAGCCTGTCTCCTTGGATAGCATCAGACTAAGCAGTATTAAAGGCATCATCAGTCAGTAATCACCTTTGTGAATGTGTGTAGGGAAGAAAGCAAATCAAAATTGTGTATGTTATTTTACACTGCATGTTTACAGTGTATTCAGATCTGTTTAAGCTTGTTAGGAGTTATGAATAGTGTTAATAATTATAACAGCGTTTATTACAGTCAAGAGCTCAAGTACAATAACCTTATTACAAACATCATCATGCTAATAGAGATATACAGCACTGGATTTGTAACTATATAGATAGAGCTATCACCCACTATAATCAACGTTTTAGTTAAATCTTATTCTGTGTATTTTGTAAAGTGCCCCCACACGTATAGTAATGAACAGCACATTTAGTGAAACCCTTTTTCTATATGTTATACAATTTTTTTATTAAGAATCTGCATCTGCAATACCTTTTAAGACAGTGTGTTAGTGTAAAGGTTGGAATTTTTATTTTTTTATTTAAATTTAAACCTTCCTGTGCAGTGTTTGCAACTTAACACAGAATTGTTCTAGCCTATGAGAACCAAGAAGCTAACCATAGACCAGTTTTACTGAGCAGGCTGAATGAAGTACAAGCAGTAAACAGACAACATAAATAGTGAAAAATGAAGTTTGAAAATCTGCACTATTTAGAGACATAGTGAAAAAGAGAGCTTATAAAAATATAATATTTTACCTTGACAATATGATTGTGTAGAAAACACTATATTCTAAGGGCATCTACCTGCACACTGATTATAGGGAATCTGTAAATGAAGAAAAACTAAATAGACATTTTTTAAATTCAACTGTTAAAAATAGTTTATGCATATGATAGACAGATCTATGCGTCTGTTACAGTATACTATTAACTGGGACATACTTTTACCAGCACGGGTGATATATTGGGATACTAGCCTAATAGTAGGAAATGTTAATGTCTGCAGCTACAATATACTACTTATAAACATAATTCCATTTACATTGATGCATTCAAGTGGTGCCAAGTGATTATGATGCATTCACCCAGGTATGAAATGCTCACCCCGATCTTTTAATATATTGCCAAATAATTAAACAAGGAAAAAATAAACCCAAACCCAAAGAAAAACGAAATGCAGTAAATATTCTATTTCAGTATAATTCATGTAATTAAATCTTCAGCTTTTTTTAGGGTGGCTAAATGGCATCTCCTCTCAGCTGTGATAAGATGCTTAATTGATATAATCAGCCAGTGACAGAGGTACCTCAAATAAGAGGATTTTAGTGTATCCAACAAACCCAGCAATAAAATGTGTCATTTTTACATGCAATAACTTTTTTGTAAATAACATATTGCTTCAGATAATAATAATAAAGCAGAAGATGAATTGAGATAGCCTTCCCTAAAGGATCCTTAAAAATCGTTTAGTTATGAATCCAATTAGAGTCATTAGTACCTATAAATAGGTACAAAGCTGCTGGTGCAAGTAGGCATTGGTTCTTCCTCTCTACCCTGACAATACCTGCTCCTAACAGCCGTGTAGTGTACTGGAACGGATGAGGTGCTAGGGAATAAGAGAGAGGGTGCCCCATTTCTTGCTAGCACTAGAGTCTCAGGCAAGGTCGAAGGTGCTCAGCTGTCCCCCTCTTTAGCAGAGACTTGGACATGGTATACCTCCACTGCCTCTGCTTAGAGCAAGAACAGCAATACTTCAAACTGATGCAACTGCTGGTCATCCCACACTCTCAAGATGTTGAAGTCCAGAAGGGGTAGAGAAGCTAGGAAAGTATGGGGATGGGGTTTACTCTATAGATGATAGCACATAGCCACTGCTTGCTTTTCTGCTGATCCATACATCATTAATAAACTCTTAGGCCCTTCTTTCATGTGAAAAGCAAAATCAGGGTCCCAAATGAAGCTGGACACAGTGTCAATACCAATTTTGATAAAAAACATTCATAAAAAGTGGAATACTAATTCCTCTAACGTATTTAATATCCCCTCATGACATTTAAATAATCAATATTGCATTATAGGAGTTTGAAACATGCCATGTAGTGAGAATGACAAAAACAAGAGTTTGTAACAATGTGAACTTAAAATAAAGGTAGGATTATTAAAATATATTCTGTATAGCATTTTAAACTAAATTATGAAATAAGATATTTGTACTCTTCTTAAGCTACCTCATCTAAACAGAAACCTCTTACCTACCTCAGTACTGTAATTTCTTGGTATTTATAGTTATTTTATGATAGGTGTGAGTAGATCAGCAGACAAAGAAACTAGTATTTTTCATTTAATGGGTAGTTTAAATAAAAGTAAGACACGCTGCATTGTGTTTTAATTCCTGTAAGATGTTCATCAAATGCTGTCCCTTTCAATAATTTGCATAAGTTTCTAAATCACAAAGGATAATGCACATTACTGTTTATTCACGCTATGAAAAAGCACAATATACAGGCCATATTCTTTAAAGTGCAACACAACAGAACATGTCTGCAACATTCAGGTTCTTCAAAAACCCACAGAAGTAGGAATTTGACATTTAGTAGGAACAATTATTGCTCACAAGTATATGGACATTGAGTATAATTTCTGAACAGTTACCAAGAGACTATCCTTGTTGTAAGTGCCACACTAAAAACAATGCTCATGACCCATAAAATTATAAAATTTTGTCTGACTTCTTATCATATGGCTTCCATGTCTGATGTCCAAAATGAAATTCTTACCCTACAGTTACTGAAAAGCATCTATGGAGTCCTTTACTGAAGGCAGTTCTTTGAGCATGCTTTGAAAAACTTTTAATATGCACAATGTCACAACGGGGCTTCTGCTTCTAATGGCAAATCAAATGAACCAAGAAAAATATGGTAATTGAAATACAGCAAGCATGTTTCCGACTTGGCAGCAAATGCTTCACTATGTTTGACGTTGGCCACTACATGTATTGGTAACATGCAGCATGTCCACAAGCAAGTACCAATTTGCTATTCACTTCTGAACTTTTTGGTTGGATGTTTTGATATTAAATTGTTTGAAAACCAACTTGTTCCTGAGATGAGCATAATAAAATGAAATGAGTTCCACCTAAAGCTGCCATTGGGACATAATGTTCTGTATTTCCAGCATTATTATCCTCATGCAGAGCCATATTTAAAATATCAATCTTCCCCAAAGCGCCATTTCTGTGACTCTTCTTGACGCACATCCGGCCGGATTTGGTTTCTCATTCCACCTAAAACATTTGAGGTTGCTTCTGTTGCGACAATGAAAGGTTTCACCACAGCTGGTGGAATTTGGCGGAGGACTCCTCCAACTGCTCCAGTTACACCTCTTTCCTCATGCTCTCGAGCAGCAGTTTCATAGATGGTCTGGGCAGTGTCTGTAATCCCCTTGGGAAATTAAAAAAAAATTCCAGTTACCTAAGAAGAAAATCCATCCTCTTCTAATTGTATGGTCAACTTCAATTAGGGCTTGTCTACACAATGGGTTAATGCACTCTATGGGAGTGTGATTTCTAACACACACTAACATTCTGTGTATAAATGGTCTGTGTAGATCCCGCTGTTGTGCACTAGCAGTTCCCTAATGCTCTTTAATGTAGTACTGTTTCAAACAGCGCTACGTTAAACTGCACCAGCAGAGTCTACACGGACCAATTAATGTGCAACACATTAGTGTGCTTTAGAACTCAAACCCATATGGAGTGCATTACCCACTGTGTAGACAGCAGTAAACCATTCATATGTATTACATCAACACTGTACTGTGACTGGACTAGACAAATTCATTGTGGTTGTTTTGATATTTTTCTTATTAAAATCTGATAAACCTAGGATGACTGATTTAATATAATTGCCTGAGGAAACTTTTTGGGCAGCAGAGGTAGCAAGTGTGGGCTATTCCAAAACAATGGAATTCACTGAAACTTCCTCAATCAGACTTACCTGCCCTCCATTTCCAGTTATCACCCAAAAATCATCCCAAATAATGACCAGAATAAAAAAATAGATGGACATTTTTACAGACGAAACAAACAACTAAAGCACAATATAACTAGCTACAACACAGCTAATCATTCAACCTTTTAACATACTGCCATGCACGGGCTGCTGCTGCTTAAATCATAAATGCCTGAAATGTAGCTTTAACTATGGTCAATGGTCTGATAATTTTAGATGCTACAAAATAAGAATAACTCTTACATCCTTCTAAGGTTGTTGATATTCACTAGGACAACTCAGCAGAATACCATCAAGGGAAATTTAGGATGGATATTAGGAAACGGTTTCTATAATTATAATGATAGTTAAGCATGGGAACAAGTTATCTAGTGAGGCTGTGGAATCCTCATCATTGGAGATTTCTAAGAATAGGTTAGACAAATACCTGTCAAGGGTGATCTAGGTGTACTTAATCCTGCATCATTTTAGGGGAAAGTAAAAGATGACCTGTTGAGATCCCTTCCGGTGCTACATTTCTATGATTCTATGAATGCAAATCTGTAAAACACAGATTTTCTAATTACCCAGGTTATAATTAATTTTGTTTGCAAGGTGCTTTGGCCTTATTCTGCTTCTCAGATTTTCCCTACCTGTGAAGCTTCCATAGGGTTTAGTCTACTGAATTAGATTGTATATTTCAAAGTATCTGACCTTTCTTTTCATCTGAATTTCAAAATAAGAACTTTTTAATACCATCTTACATATTTTGTTTTCAAAAGTTTAATTGCAGTTTGGTCATAAACAGCAGCATTTTTGCATACCTCTTTTACCACACTGTATGCTTTGGCCACACCTTCCCGTAGGTCTACTGGCTGATGGGCTAAGCGATGCTGAGAGAATCGTTTGACCTTTTTTGTTTCAATACAACTGGGACCCGGGGAGACCATGTCATAAGCTGTTTCTGCAGCTGCCTAGAGATCAGTTCAAATGAAAAATAAATTAATACATTCTTAATATAGCATTTGATCACATACCTAAACCCACCCAATTTACAAAAATTACAAGTTGGGTAGAATTTTACATAACCCAGCATGTTAGTTCTTGAGGTTTTTTTTTTTTTTCTTTTTAAAGATATAAGTATGCATTTTACATGTATTCCTCTCTCCTTCAGTTGTCAGCACAGTACTGGCCAAATGTGAGTTAAGAAAGGGCTGGCAAACATGGCCTCAGAATGTTTATATTACAGTCTACATTACTTTATATATTAGTAAAACAATCTCATCACTTTTACACACTGAACCACCACATAAGTCAACAGAAATTATGTTCTGCCTCTTCCTCTCTCCTATCTCAGTATACACAGATACCATAATATGAAAGGCCCATTTTAATTTTGTTTCACAGTTGAGTGATTTTAAATCAAGGTGATTTAAATCACTGACTTAAATCATAATTTAAATAACTTTTTTTTTAAATCACTGATTTATATCAGGTTGGGGCTTTGTAATATTAACTTGAAAATTTGTGCCATTGCAACTTTAAATTAGCTTATAATGAACTAAATTATAAATGCTGCTTTTTAATTGTTGCTACTGGTAAGATTTATATCTTATTTGAATTTTACAAAGCTGCTGTAGTTGAAAATTAAGGGTCTCTTTCTACAACACACAAGCAAGTATGTAACTTTACTCATATGAATAGTGCCATTGATTTTAATGGGACAACTCATATGCATAAAGTTAAAAAAGTGTGTAGTAAGTATTTGCGGCTTCAGGTGCTAAAACTATAATTTTAATAAACTCTTTACTTTTAGTGCATAGAAATGTTTTCATTTCAAAATAAAATTACTTTTGTTACATATATATATTTGTTACATACATACATACATACATTTTATATATATATATATATATATATAGGTATTCAGAGCTTGAAAACATTAGCATAGACATTTAATATACACAGGCCAAAATTTTCAGAAGTAGGAGCCTAAAGCTAGGCTTCTAAACCCATATTTAGGTGCCTGTGCTGGGATTTTCAAAAGCATGTACGTGACTCAGGAGCACAAGTCCCACTGATTTCAAAATTACAAATCCTAATGAAGGAATATAGCTCTGTTCAAGCATTTTGGCTTTTCTGACTCTTGGATGTTCAATAGATCAGAAGGGGGTAGTGGTTGCAAATATAGCACAGGCTGTTTGCTTACCAATTTTGTGCTGATTTTACAGTAGGGCTTATCTTTCTCAGCATGGATGAGCAATTTAAGACTAAAAGTAGAAAAATCTAAAACATGTAATTCTACTAACTAGGACACTATAAAATGGGAGGATGGTAAATAAAAACAAATAGCATATACATAAAAAATCATAATAGAAATTTTTTAAATTATTTTTATTTTTTAAAGCATGATTTTTATCTATCTTGATTTATTTGATGTCAATGTTTTCACACTGCAAGTGTTTCACGTAAAATCAAATAAATCCTCTGGGTAGAAACCATCTGTTTTCCAGGTTGGTACAGCATCCATCACAGTAAGGCCCTGATCCCAAGTGAGGCATTTGGGGACTACCATAATATTTATTACTAAAAAATCTGGTTCTCTTGTCTAACCTCAGACATAATATAAAATGTACCTGTATGGTTTGAACCATTCTGTTTGTTAGCTCTAAAGCTGCCATTGCAGTGGAAGTACCAAAGGAAGATGCTCCTCTTTGAAAGCCTCTTACAATTCGACCATCCTTTCGGTACTGTTCTATTGGTAACCACACTAAGTCCTTCAGACCTTGAACTGAAATTACAGCCAGAATGCAAAACACATAGCAACTTGTTATATAAACCTCTGTACCTTGGAAAGCTGTTAAAAGCTATATTCATGTTATTTTACCAGTGCGATATGTATTTGAACAGCAACAGAACTGAACTCACCTAATTGCACTAAAGAATGCATAGGCCCTACTCCTCCCAGAATTCCTGGTAGCTGGTTTTTCTTTATGTCATTAAGCCATTCAGTGATGGCATAAGAGAATAGCTTATCCACACCTAACAAACTGTAACAGACAGAGTTATTAATACTTATGAAAAGCAATGATTACATGGCTTGAGGGATGTATTTTCTGCTGAATGAGAACAAGAAAAGACATTTAAACATTAAAATAAGGAGAAAAGTCAAGGTTCTACTACCATGCTCAACTACTCCTGGTGAACACAGGTATTTCATCTATGTGCTCTCCCCAGCAATAAAAAAATATACAATTGCATTCTGGAGTATGTTTGATAGTGGAAGAAAGCTTGGGGAAAAATTGATAAAGAAGAACCATAGCTTCATGTTATTCTTATAGACTCTGTAACAGGAAAGGACTTAAGTATGTACATGCTTAGGTGTTGTCCTGAATAGGGATGCTTTCCTGAATTGGAGCCATATTAGCACATTCACAGCACAAATGTCTATAAATAAACAGATTAAGTGCATTAAAAATGAAGTTTCTTCTTATAAAAATCATTACAATGTGCTTTGAATTTTAAATATGCTTAATATGAGAATTTGCTTTTTTGCCTGCTATACCCAATTACTTGCAATATCCATACTCAATTTCCAGGGGGAAAAAATCACATTCCAATTTTGTGAACTCACCCATGTCGATAGCAAAGTCTCTTCAACTTTAACTCTGAGCAGTTTAATTGTGCAAGTCCAATCAAAATCCCAGCTAACGTACCCTGCAAATTAAATATTTGGTTAATCTAAAAGCCTGTCTACAATATGTAATCTGAAAGTTGGGAAATAAATACCTAAGAACTTAGGATCAAACTCAAATTTTATTGAATATATTTTAAATTGTATAAAACGTAAACCTCCCCTGCCCCTTCAAAACTCCTATTTATTTTATTACAGCACTTTGAACTATGCCAGATGAAAACTGACACAAGGTGCTTTGGATATAGAAGTTGCAATACTAGTTTAGTGAACTGGTGTAAGGGAAATCTTTGGGTGGCAGAGGGCTCTCCAACAGTAGAGAGGTGTATCAATTAAGGGGTACGCTCAGGGGCACTTCAAGCATCCTCAGGTGGTGGCATGGTCCCTTGAGGGCTATTCCCACTGGGTGAAAGTGGTTGGCATTCAACACCAAACGAACCTAGGATTCAGGAGAGAAGGTACATAAAAGTGACTTAAATTCATTCCTTTTTCCCAACCCTACGACGTCCTGTGTTGAGTAATGGTAAACCAGATGATCCAGAACTAAAGACCTACCCAGTTATTCTCAAGTAAGAATTCCACATCATTTAGTTTCACTGAAAGTTCAAATAAGCAATACTTGAAAATTTTCAAGACTACACTGATGATTGTTATTTAGGACAAAGGATAGCTCCGCTCATGGAAAGAAAACAACGCATCAGTTTTATCTGATAGTCTCAGTATTGTAAACAAACCTGATCCATTGAGACATGTTTGCCATGGTAATCGAGACGTATTGGAACTTCAGATGTAAATCGAAATTCTCTGAAATATACAAAGGAAAAATTCAATTTATTACAGTGAGAGAAACTGAAACAGGAAATAAATGAAGCCATTCAAAAGGAAAACCAAAGTATGAACCACAGATAGGTGCATGTCACATTATAATATGACTTCCTCAGTTTTTTGTAAGGCTTAAGTCACTGTTGTGAATAGTCACCATGCACTTTAGATTGATGTTCTATTGCAAAAAGCAATGTTGGGTTCCATGTTCATTGTTTCAACAACTTCCAGATCAAATCTACTTATTGTAAAAGTTTATAACATCTTTTTCTAACTGGCAGCCCAGCAAATTAACCCTGAAATCAGAAAGTCAATCCTTCTGATTACTGTACCAGCAAAATAATTTCCATGGGCCAGTTCTGCCTTTGGTTACATCTGTGCAACTCCGTTGTTTTCAGTGGCTTTTCACACATAAAAATGAGAGCAGAATTTGGCCCAACAGTTGGAATATAGTTAACAATTCTGTTGGTGATGCACATGCTGGAAAATAATCTAGCTCACTCTTCAACAATGTGATTCTGCAGTGCTAACAAAAGTGAAAAGTTAATTGTTATAAGTAGATATGACTCTGAATACATAAGGCAGAACTGTTGAATAAGCAGGTGCAATTTCTACACACTTGTCAGGGCAGAATTGTACTTAAAGCTCATCTCATTCTAATATACTAATGTAAACCTCTTCTCTCCCATAACACCATACTCTCCCTTTATTCACTGTCATCCCTGGTTGTGTTACATTTAATTTAGACTCAGCTTTTCAGTGCAGGGACCAGTCATTTTATTTGTTGGTTACACACATTGCTCATCTATAGTGCTATATCAGAACCTCTAGAGAATTTAAATTTCTTCATATGCATGTAACAATTTGAAAAGCTAACAGGAAATTTAAGAAATGGTTATTTTTCAATGATACATCATAGTATTATATTTAAACTCTGGAAGAAAAAGATAAGGCCTATTAAGGCTGCATAGAAATTATTGTATTGCCATATTTTATAAACAGCAATTAAATGGTAAAATAGGTGCACTCTTCTGGAAAACTTGTGTCCAAAATTTACCTGAAAAAGATTGGTTGATCACTGAACGATGTTTCTTCATGTGAAAAATGATGGTCCTCTCCATTAACCATGTCCATAGAATCAACACTACCATTTTGGCTTGTTTGCTTGTGTACTGAGAAAGAAATGACTGGGCTTGGGTCCTTGAAGCTGCTGACATGCTTGGGCAAACTACAGGTTACATCAGCACCAGGAGACTTTTTAACTGAGATAATAAAAATGTACATACAGTAAACAAATAATTCATAGTCTTTCATAGTAATTTAAAAAAACCTGTTAAATAAGTGTTTTGAGGTTTTTTATGCCTAATGAAACAAATCCATGCTGCTTCAGTTAAATGCACAGTGTATAACAATGGATTGTCACAAAAATAGTAATATTTGTAAAATTCTCCAAATATATAAAGTTATATATACTTCTATAGTTAGCTAAAGCTAACAAATAAATCATTACAAAGAAAGTCAGGAGTGAAAGTTTATGGTAAAAAGGCACTGCTTCTCTTGATGAGAGACTGAGTAAAATTCTCAGAGCTTCAATTAAATCTTTGCAATTTCTAAGCATTCATAGGCTTGCAAAAACATCCATGGAATATTAACAGAAATCCTACAGAGAATTACACAGCTAATACATTCCTGCACCAAGGAAAGTAAGTGATCTAAGGCTGTTTACGTACTGAGAAAACAATATAGTCAAAAGGGAAATAATATTTAATTTAAAAAAATCTTATTCTCCTATTTTTGGCCAGATTCACAGTGACAGTTGGACAGAAATACTACTTGAACATTATATTAACATTTTACTACTTGTATTTAAATTTTGGATATGATTCCTTCTGCAAGAGCTGCAATTAACTCTAACTTATTAACTATGCATAATAGTGAGAGAGAGAAAAATAATGTTTTGTTTATCTGCAGCTCCAACATTTGACACATCTATGCTCACAAATTTTCAGAAATGATCACTAATATTGCTTCAGTTTTTGAGTTCCAAACTTGAGACATCCTGTGACTGGTTTGCAGAGATGCTGAGGATCTGTGTGGGTACCCAAAAACTGATGAAGAAACAATTGCTTACTGTAACTGTGGTTCTTTGAGATGTGATGCAGATGTGTATTCCGCTTAGGGTATGTTCCACTTAAGTGGGTGTGTACCCAGTGTCAGAGATGGAGACTTTTGCCTAGCAATACCCATAAAGGAGTGACACTTGCGGCTTGTGACTGTGGTTCCTCACCTGGCACCACCCCAATCCCCCACAGTTCCTTCACACTGAAAGCTCATGGAAGGAGACTCTGATGCAGAGGGGAAGGAGGGTGGGTTGTGGAATACATGCCTGCATTGTATCTTGAAGAAACACAGTTAAGGTAAGTAACCATTTCTTCTTCTTCTTCTTCTTCTTCGAGTAGATGCAATTATGTATTCCACTTAGGATTCCCACAAGCAGTACCACAGTCCAGAGGCAGAGCTCACAGTCAGCTGAAATAGGGATCACAGGACCGCCCTTCCAAGGCCTGAGTCCGCTCTGAAAAATGCAGTAATAGCATAATAGTCCTTAAACGTACATATGGATGACCACATGACTGCTATACAGATGTCCAGCATGGAAACACCACAGGACTGTTCCTGCTGCCACTTGCGCTCTTGTGGAGTGAGCCTGTACCTGCTGAGGAGGCACAGCTGAAGCTATGAAATACTCAGACTTGATACAGGATGTCATCCATCTAGAGACGGTCTGTGCAGAGACTGCCTGCCCCTTCACGTGGTCCGCATGTGACAGAAACAGGTGAAACGTGGAATGAGTTAGTACTGTCTAGACAAAAGGCTATAGATATCACCTGACATCCAGAGCATGGAGGTGCTGCTCTTCTGGGGAAGAGTGTGGCGTAGGGGGAAAACACAGGTAAATACAGCACCTGATTCAGATGAAACTGAGACCACCTTGGATAAAAGCTTTGGACGTGGTCGCAGTGTTACCTTGTCCTTAGAGAACCAAGTATAAGGTGGCTCAGCCACTAGGCCCTGCAACTCACACACCCTTCTTGCCAAAGTGATGCCTATCAGGAATACAGTTTTCTAAAACAGGAAAGGCAGCAGACATGACACAAGGAGCTCAAATGGAAGGCCCATCAGAGCTGCCAGAACCGTGTTTAGGTCCCACAAGGGAACCGGCTTTTGGATCAAGGGCTGCAAACGAAGAAGCCCTTTCAGAAATCTCCTCACCATGGCATTGAAAAGAACTGACTTCCCCTGAATAGGGGGATGAAGCAGATATAGCTGCCAAATGCACTCTCAGCAAACTGAGCATAAGGCTCAATATCTGAAGATGTAGCAGGTTCTCAAAGATGTCCTGAATGGAAGTTATCACTTGGGTCCTCATCATTACCACTAGGTCATTATCGTGGCCAAGATGCCCACAATTGCAAGGGTGGACTGCAGGGACATTCTGACCACCAAACTGCCTTTCACAATGAATGCCCAAAACTCCTCACACAAGTCCTCAGACAGCTGGTCCTCCAATTTAGACATGGCTGACCAATTGAGGAAATCATACTTCAACAGTAAATCTTGTTGATTCACAGTCCTCATCTGTAGGGACAATGAGGTATAGATCTTCCTCCCCAGCAGATCCAACCACTTGGAATCTCCGCCTGTGGGGGTAGACTTGAATTACTCTGCTGGGCCTTATCATTTCCCACCATTACCCTTCAAATCCCTGCATGGGAACAAAATATCACTTTTACATGCACAAAGCCACCGGTGGTATCAAGGCTGGTATGCTCCAGAGGGTCCTCGCCAGCTCAAGGTGCACATCATTAACTGGAAGGGCCACTCTCCCAGGGAAGGCAGCTGTAGAACATCTACCAGTGTGTGTGTGTTCTCCTGAGGAAATTCCACTTGGATGCCAAGGGATGCAGCTACAGAGCATAAAATGTCCTGATACACCTTAAAGTCTTCCAGAATAGAAGGTGGGTGATGAACCAGGCTGCACAGCATCATCAAACGATGAAGACGAGAGTCTTGGCTGAGGTACAACTGGCTCTTGCTTCTGGAAAGATCTACCCAAGAAGGTGGAATCCAGTGGCTCAGCAGTGAGGAAGACTGCCGATGCCTGGGCTTGCAGCTGATTGACAGTCATCTCCATTGACCTGGCAGGTGACTTTGGCGTTAAATGGGACAAGGAGCGGGATCTCCTCGAGCTAGAAGCATCTCACTTATTCCAAGCAGACACTGATATGGGTAGGACACTGGTGGCCAATAGGGACTGGGCCAGAGACCTACTTCCCAGACTTAGGGCACAGGCCAATCCTGGGAGCCATATTGGTCCATTGGCAGCCCTCGGAGTTTGTCAGGTGATGTGGAGAGGGAAGATGACAGTACCAACATGGAATCAGAAGAGCCCTGGGATTTTGCGAACATGGGAGGGGCAATGCCTGAGGAAACCAATGGGAAGCCTGATTCATCCATTGCCCAGAACAAGGCAGGAACTGGTGAAGGCAATATCATTGGTACTGAGCATGCCAGTACCACAGGCAGTGTCAGTCCTAGCACAAACAGTGGTACTGGAACATCCGAGTGCACTGATGCTGAGGGTGGTGAAAGCTGCCATAGGAGCATCTGCAGCGTCAAAGTAAGTGGGGCCCAAGAGGATCCTGGTGCTGAGGTCCTCCGTACCGATTCCAGTACTGGCTTCATTGCCACCACAGGCAAGGAAGCATCAGGATGCAAACAGACACGAGGGTTCAGAGGCTGGCTCCATCAGCGAGGCTATAGGTAGCACAGCTCTGGACCAACAGTGATGTCGGGACCAAAAGGCAGAAATCTCTGGCTGCCTGGTACACTGACAGCATGGCATGTACTCGCATCTCCCTCGTCAGTACTGAACTCAAGAGAGGCTGGAACTAGAGTTGACGGTACAGGGTTTCTGCCCTTCCCACTTGGTACTAGAGAACGGTCAAAGGTACCCGCACCATCCTGCATGCCGGAACCAGTCCCAGTCCGATTCAAACTTTTCCTGGGGGAGGCAGAGGCTACGTCCCGCAACCTGTACCAGTCCCAATTGGTCTTATGAGACATCTTCCTCAGCACTGATGATGGAGAACAGCTCCTCCGCCTCTTCAGAGAGATGCCTACCCCAGAATGAGAGGCAGCAGCAGTCTCCAAGACCAAGAGGAGTCTTGGTACCAAGAGGTCCAAGGAGGACCTTGGTACCAGATCAGGTGCATGGTTGGTTCAAACAGGTGCTTCTTGTGGTGAAGTTTCCATACCACCTGATTCTGCTTCTTGAATGATCAACAGAATGTACAATGCTCTTTAAGGTGGGCTCTGTCAAGATAAAACAAGCACCGAGTGTGGAGGTCACAGCTGGGGATGACCCCTCCACACTAAGAGCAATGTTTAAACCCCAGCAAAGGCATCACTGGGGACACTACCTAACAACTACTACACTACTACCCTGTCTACACTTACCTTGGCAGTCAACGGGAGTTACGTAAGCCACGCAAAAAACTTGTGTAACTTCCGTCAACTTCTCTGCTTCTGTTCCTGCGCTCCGTCTTCAATGTGCGGCGCCGATGGGAACTGCGTTCTGTCAATGCAGTGCTACGCCACTTGAGAAGGTGGTCTTAATATGTCGATTTCTGGCTCAACTGAGCGGGTCTTCGCTGAATTTGCCACCGTCAGTGAAGACAAAGCCTAATACTATCTACTGACGAACACTAACTCGCTGCATATAATAAACTAGGCTGACTAAATGTGAGGTTATGAGACTACAACCATACAGAGCTCTGACTCCAGCCACATGCCGTGAAAAGTAACTGAGGGAGACTGGGACAGCACCACCTTATATAGTAGGGAAGCCACAGCCATGAGGCGTGAGCACCATCCCTCTACAAGAACTTATAGGCAAAAGGCTCCGACTCTGGAATGCTGGGAATAAATACACCTAAGTGGAATACACACCTGCATCTACTTGAAGAAGAACACAAAAGTAGAGAACTCTTCTGAAAGCTTTGGGCTTAGTAAATAATGTCTAATATAGTTCTTTTGCAAGCAGAATAAATGACATGTATTAGTGTACACTCACACACACGCACAGATACGATAGAGAAAGAGAAAGAGGGAGGGAGTGGAAGAGTGTATGTTTCCAGCTTACTAGACCAATGATAGTACCTTCTGGATCCGGTGTCATTAAGAGTTCTACTTCTGTAGAAAGGCTAGTGAAAAAATCCTTCAGGAAAAACAAGGCATCCTAAAGTAAAGAAAATAATGCAATCATGTTAAAGGAAAGTAAACAAATCCTGAATCTAGTGTTCTCTGAAGGAACCATCCTCAATCCTGGATCTTGTTTCTGTGAGGGCTTGCACATGAATCAAAGGAAAGAATGGTTACTTACCTTGTAACTGTTTTTCTTCGAGATGTGCTGCTCATGTCCATTCTGAACTAGGTGTGTACATACTGCATGCACTGGTGCTGGAAATTTTTCTCCTAATAGTATAGTATCCATAGGGCTGGCTCTAGTGCCCTCTGCAGTGGCACGTGTATGCGCTCATATACAGGGCACTACTGGCTCCCCTCCCTCTCACTTCCTTCTTGCCAGAACTCTGACAGGAGACGGAGGGTGGGATGTGGAATGGACATGAGCAACTCATCTCGAAGAACAACAGTTGAGAGGTAAATAACCGTTCTTTCTTCTTTGAGTGCTTGCTCATGTCCATTCTGAATTAGGTGACTTACCAGCAGTGCCTCTGGAGATGGGCAGGAGTTCATGGCTGTGAAGACTAAAGCACTGCTCTGCCAAACCCAGAGTCATCCCGAGCTTGCTTTGTGATGGCATAATGCAACGTAAACGTATATATCAAGGACTACCTAGTGGCTCTACATATTACTGCGACACGCTGACTGGTTCGACCACAGACTCAGCCAAACTATAGTCGGCTGTTCCTGGGCTACTTCCTCTCACTCTGCACCTGGATACCTGCAGCCGAGGGTCTTCCTCCGAGTCGCTGGGGTAGATGGCTAGTGGGAGTCACACAAGTCCCTCACTGTCAGCCGGCGGCAGGTCCGGGAACTCCTCGAGGCCATCAGCAGATGGCAGCTCCTCCAGGTCACAGGGTCCTGGTGGGTCCTCCAGCACACCGGGCTCAGGCAGCTCCAGTGGGTCCCCGGTGATGGGCATCTCCTCTAGGTCAGGGCCAGCCTTGGCTGGGGGTGGGGTGGTTCTCACAGTCAGTAGTCTCTGGTAGCTCTTCTCAGCTACTAGGGCCTGGTGGCCTTTCCCGGTCACTATGGCCCGGCGGCCCTATCCAGTCACTAGGGCCTGGTGGCCTGGGTGGCTCCAGTCAGTGGGGTGTTCGCTCTTCACAGCTGTAGGGCCTGGGTTAGGCCCAGACCGCAGCCTCAGGGAAGGCATGTCCTTCTCTGGCAACAGCTTGCCCCTGACTAAGCTGCTAGGCTGGCCTTTTGTACTTCCCCTTCCTCTCCTGGCTCCGCCCTTCTGCTCCTGGGGTATTTGGCCTGCAGGATCCTCTTCTGCCCAGCAGGAGTGTTGTGATACTTCCTTGGGCCCAGGCTCCAAGGAAGGCCACAGTGTCTTGCCACAATCCAGGACGAGATCCATTGGGACGACACTGGACGTCCCTGCATCCAGTCAGCAACTGCAACAAAGAACTGCAGGGAGCGGCAGAAGGGTCTGGTCCTGTTGATGTAGAAAGCCAATGCTCTCCTCACATCAAGAGAGTGGAGACGCCTCTCCTCATTGGATTTATGAGGTTTCAGATAGAACACTGGTAGGAATAGGTCATGGTTAACAAAGAAGTGGGAAACAACCTTCAGTAGAAAAGCTGGGAGAGGACAAAGCTGCACCTTGTCCTTGAAGAAAACTGTGTATGGTGGCTCTGAGGTCAGGGCTTTTAACTTAGAGACCATCCATGCCGAGGTTATCGCCATCAGGAATGCTACCTTCCAGGACAGATGCGTTAGAGAACAAGAAGCCAAAGGCTCAAATGTCAGTGTTGTAAGTCTTGAGAGGACGAGGTTCAGATCCCACTGAGGGATGGGGTCTCATAGTGGAGGAAAAAATCTTTCTAGGCCCTTAAGGAATCTGGACGCTATCCCATGGAAGAAAACTGATCTGCCTTGGATTGGAGGGTGAAAGGCCGAAATCGCTGCCAGGTGCACTTTGATAGATGAGAAGGGTAGGCCTTCCTTCTTCGGATGAAGCAGATAGTCCAGGATCATCTGAATAGGGGATTTAGTTGGCGAGACTTTCTGACTTGTCACCCAGCAGGTGAAATGTTTCCATTTGGCTAAATAAGGCACGCTCGTAGAAGGCTTCCTGCTCTCCAACCAGATCCTCTGAACCTGGGCCAAGCAGTGGCGCTCGTCCTTCCTCAACCACAAAGCATCCACTCTGGCAGGTGCAAAGTGGCCAAATCCAGGTGGAGAAGCCGGCCCTGATCCTGAAAGAGAAGGTCTGGCTTCAATGGGATAGACCATGGTCAGGCCACCGAGAGCTCCGACAGCATCCCAACCAAAGCTGCCTGGGCCATGCTGGGGCTATCAGGATGACCCCCTTGATCTTTAGGAGGACTCTGTGTATGAGAGGTATTGGGAGAAAAATGTACAAGAGACCCATCGCCCATGACTGGAGCAATGTTCCTGTCAGGGAGGAATCCTCTGACCCCAGGAGGGAGCAGTATTAAGCACACTTCTTGTTCTCCTTGTTAGCAAAGGGGTCCACTTGGGGAGTTCCTCACCTTTGGAAAATGCAGTAGGCTCATCCTGGTGGAGAGACCACTCATGGCGAGAACAGAAGGATTTGCTCAGACAAACTGCAAGTGTATTTTTTAACTCTGGTAGATGAACTGTCTCAAGACGGATGCTGTGGCTTACGCAGAGATCCTACAAATGCAATGCTTTGCGACACAGGGCTGAAGACCTGGCTCCCTTTTGCCTATTGATGTAGTGCATGGTGTCTGTGCTATCTGTCAGGACACTTACCACTTTGTTGGTGGTGGCGCCAGAGTCGGGCTTGACACCCTCATGGGTGGAGGCGTTCCTTGGGCCGAATTGACTTTTCCCCCATTGCCCAAGCTCTTCTTAGCCGACTTTTGGCTCTTTCTCGGCGTGTGACTTCCTCTTCTTCAGCACCGGCGATGTCGAGCGGTGCTGTGCAGGTACCGATGCCAGGAGAGCACTCCTGGTCGATGCCTCCATATTGGGTGCCAAATCCGATAGTGGCTCCAACATCAGCCAGAGTGCCAATTCCATGAGAAGGGCCTTGAGGCTAATGTCCTGATCCTTCTTGGTTCAAGGGTGAAACCCTTTGCAGATTTTACACTTTTCGTGAAGGTGAGCTTTCCCCAGACACTTCAAACGTGTCTCTCAACAGCATAGGCTTCTTGCACGAAGCACCAGGTTTAAGACCCGGGGTCCGGGGCATGCTCTAACTCTGGGTAAACAACTAATTAACGAACTAACTACTAGATAATAAATTCTTAAACAACAACTATATACACTAGAAATACAAACAACTACTAGGAATACTATAGCTTGCAGGAGCAAGAGAGTGTTCCAGCACCATCATGGGCAGTAAGAAGGAACTGAGATGGAGGGGGTGGCAGCGCCCTATATACGAGTGCATGTGTGCCGCTGCAGAGGGTGTCAGAGCCGACTCTATGGATACCACTAGGGGAAAAATTTCCGGCACCAGTGCATGTGGCGCACACACATCTAATTCAGAATGGACATGAGCAAGCACTCGAAGAACAAGAAGATACATTTTAGCATTCAGAGCTCAAGTCCTTTTTTCAGTTGTAACCTAACGGAACAATACATTGGCCCATGTTGTGCAATGGAAAGCCATGGGCAGAAATATAGGAATCTTTCATGCACTACACAGCATGTGGTGCAACAGCTTTTGTAATTCTGTCTCAATTTCTTTCTTGAGACCCTTCAGAGGGTGGTGGACATACGTGGTCTCTGCACCAAGCCCCACAGAATACAATCTAGGTCTATATTACCTATATATGGCCTCCTCTATGTAGCTAGAAGAGAATCTGTTAGCATGGATTCACTGGAACTGAACTACTAAAGAGCTAAGGAGGTCATTCTCGGGGGCTCCAAAGCCAACATGGAGGCCCTTGTCTCCAGGGAACACATGGCAGAATGTGGTTCATTCTCCTGGGATTGCAAAAGTGGATATGATGTACAGGGCATAGCTAACACATGGTATGGGAATGTTTTAAATGGAGATTTTTTTTGGCTACTACATGGAAGCACTTCTGTGCTATGTTTCTGTTCTTGGTGGATACAGTATGAAACTATTACAGCCTATGGCAGGTCAGATTTTAGGAGGCACAAATGGCAGTTAGATGTTTAACATCCACTGAAAGCCAATGAAGTTAGACAGTTAACTGTCATTTGTACTTCTGTAATTCTTCCCCTACATAGTCTGCAGAAGTCAGACAAGGAGAGAATTTCAGTCATCTTGTTCATTTATATCAAAACCAATCATTACACTTTTAAACTTGTAGAATTTCTGGGTTTAGGAGGCTTCACACATAGTGGATACTAAACAAATAAAAACATTTTTGCCTTGCTAGAACTAATATCTACCACCTCTTTTCCGTGCTCTCTTCCATTAACGCTCCAAATAGGTGTTAGGGGTCAAATGGCAAGCAGTTTGTGGTACAGCAGCACAGTCTCACCACACCATGTGCTTCTAAATATATTGACTTCTCTTCCTCACATTGGAATTCAACGTTACTGGACTTAGTTTCAAGTCCATGATAAATTTACTGGGATGATGAAGCTATACAAGTGTTGCTAAAGTGTAAGTGTACTCAGGTCTTTAAAAATTCACTGTTTCAAAACTATTAATTTTTTAGAAGTTTCACTGAATGAAGTGCAATCTTTGAGAGAAGAGCCATTTCTGCAGATATTACTAGTTTTTAAATTAAAAAGTCTAGTCACTCTGCTGGCTGGAGAACTAGACAAGATCAATTGTTAAAAGAGATTTTTCATATAAAATGGACATAGACAAATGTACAAGGAGATACATGTATAGCTGCAGGGAATCCAAAGTTATTTATGATTTACTGATAACAGAAGGCTTCAAACCCACAAAAGAATTACATAAAATGTGTATCAGGAGGTTATGAGTACAAAGGTTATAATAGTACTCATATTAAATTTCTCCAAACAAGCATTTAGAAATTGTACATTGGCACAATCTGAAGGGCACGATGATGCTTCATGCAATGGACCATGTCTCTAGCATCACTAACCTGGTCAATATTGAGGCGAAGTGGCATTAGTGACACACGTAAACAACATTCCTCTGGTGATCTGCCAGACTCTGGACGGACATGTAATGCTTTAACTGTTAGCTGCAGAACAAGAATGAGACAGAGACAAACTCAATACATTAAAAATGCAAAAACCCAAACTGAAAACACTGACTGATGCAAAGTGTTCACCTTTCATTCATACTGTGAAATGATTACAACTTCTGTCCTTGTAATATAGCTCCATTTGCCAATTATATATCTAATACTGGATGAGTAAATTATCATGGACTGATGTATGTCTGAAAGTTCCCTGGAAAAGGAAAGCTATATATTAAATGTTCTTCAAAGCCTTTGACATGAATAAAGTAGGTGCACATGCCTCCATACGCAACTGAAATTCAAAGTGTGCATACACAAGGTGCTGCATATTCAAAACTGAAGACACAGTGCAGCTTTAGTAAGCCTGTGTATGCTAGATCTATTTTAAAATTGCTAAAACCTTGCAAAATAGATTAGCCTGTATTGACATAAAGCTTATGCTATTACAACATTCCATGATCTCATACTCCATCATCTGCAACACCAAGGAACCCACACCAGTCTCACAATTAAAATGTTTTGTTACTATAATGCCCAATGAATAGGTTTCATAACCTTACCATATTAGAATGTGCTTTTCTGGGCATCTCTTTACTACAATATAGATAAAGAAATTTATTCATCTGTGATGTTGCCAAGCGATCTCTGATCTCAAGGTCTTGAACAATAAAAACTTGCCGGGACACTGGCTGCTCCAACAGACTGGAGTCACATTCTGGCCCTCCTGGAGGGTATACCTCATGCTGGAATTTCACCTTGGAACAGAAAGGCAAAAGGGGATACTAAGGTTCAGCGCATACAAGTCTTTATAATATAACAATACTGATAAATCTAAGACTTCAAAAATCATGGCTTTAAAATCATGAGATTTTAAAATAAATAAATGGTGGGGCTTTTGGGGTCAGATGCCTGCACTCTTGGAAGAAAAGCCTCCTGACCCTCTTTTGTGTGCACATTAATGTTTTAGGATGAAGATTCAACCTGAAACAAATGGAAAATACACACACAAAAAGCGGGGTGGGAGGAGAGACAGACTCCAGTCATTATCCCCCTCTGCCCCAAACACTCCAGTCAATCCTGTTTTTCCTTGGCCTGATGGTAGCTTCCCCTCCACATAGTCCTTCTCTCCAGCAGCCCCGACTTACTCCTCTTCTCCACTTTTATGCTTCATTAACCATCAAATCATCCTCCTCCTTAGAAATTTCAATTTGGAGTAAAAAAAAAAGGAAAGTTATATCATGATATGGATAGCAAGTAGTAAAAAAAAAATCTGTCAAAATAAAAATATGTAAAGGATTAAAAGTAAGTATTTTAATAATTGTTCAGCTTCCCTCATTTCAAATATGGTTGCTAAACAAACAAAGTTGCACTATGTTAAACATGCAGACCTGCAAACTCATTTGGTAAAGGAAGTCCAAGTCCCGCACTCAGCATAATTGTGTGAATGGACTTTTGCATCTCAGTAAAATTATTGTTCACTTTTACTAGTAAGCCTCCTAGCTTCATGGAGTCAGAGCTCATCATTAGGGTTTATAAAGTCTTTAGAATATATATTATATATGCCCTTATCGCTGCAGATTCTTCTGTTACTATCTTACCTTGCTTAATTGTATTTGCATTAAAAAGTCTGGATTCCTTCCTCTTCCCCCACATGTCATGCTACGTCCATGTCTTGTTGGTGTGTGAGAAGGAGAACTATGAGGACTTCTGGGGGGGGGGGAAAGAATATTCTTTCATAATTTAAATTGAAAATCAGCTCAAACTATCTCTAACCACACAAGCATGCATATTTTACTAGGTTTTACTAAATATTTTTATGGTAAGAAAAAGAAAACAAACATTGAAAAATTGCTGCATAAACATAAACTACAAATATTTCTCTCTTTTTCACTGTAATAGTTATGCAGCTCTTTAGGCATTGTAAAATATTATAAAACATATACATTGTTACCACTGAATTAACATTAATAAAGTAACTCCTATTGTTATCCAAGATAATGTTCACTCCCCTCCAACCTGCTTAATATCCTCAAAACAGACTCCATTCACCACCATCATCTTCAACACAATCATGTCTAATTAAACCCACTCCCCGCAGAAAAAGCCTGGGAGAATACATTTGACTTTCTATGTACCCTGCAAGTCATCAAACTTGGACTCATTCAGATCAATGGGTGGGAGAAATACATTCCAGAATCTGGAATTAAATTGAACAGGAGATTCATTAAAAAAAAAGAAAGTACATTAAGTTAATGTAACTCTTCATTTCAAAGTCAAATGCAGAATGTATGGATCTGAAAAGGAAATATTTAGCTACCTAAAGCACTTACATAAAACTTTTAGCTGGAGAAGTAGGAGGTGCAGTCCCAAAATCCTTTCCTCCATAAAGGTGCCAAATAAGAGAGATTTCCTTCACAACATAGCGAACCAAAGGGATAGGAAAATGTAGGGGGGCTTTGCTTGTATCTGTTTTTTTTACAGGCAGGCTGAAATGATTGTCTTTTATCAGGATTGCAGCATCAACCATTATTTTCACTACTGGCTCCTCCTCCTTCTCCTAAAAGGTTACAGGAAAGTGAAAGTTCAAATCTTAATCTCTTAATTCAGTTGTTTAATTCAAGATGAAAACAGATCAGCATCCTCTTTGCTTCCAGACTATGAAGAATATGGAATACAGCCCCAATAACTGTTCTAGGTTTGGTAATGACAGGTTACCAAGGGAAGCTATGGAATCCATGTATTTGGTTCATTTTAAAAACAGATTAAACAAAACACCTGTCAGGGATGGCCTAGATATACTTAATCCTGCCTCTGCACAGGAGATGGATCCCTTCTAGTCCTGTACTTCTATGATTCTAAGATTGCATGGGCTCAAGACAGCTCATTCTTCAAAGTTGTCTCTGATGAGATATCTGATATCTCCCAATTAGCAAAGAGAAAATAAACTGGAAGTTGAAAGGCAATGAAATATGACTCCTCACACAAACTGAAAAATTAAGTCTTAAAACATAGTGTGCAAGAGTTAGAACTACTGCGCTAGTACTGCTGGAGTTGGGACTTGTAAGGGTTAGCCAAGTGAATGGGTGGTTTTCTATCAGAAATCTGGAGTTGACTCTGGTTTGTCTAGATGAAGGCAATCCATCCATGACAGTTTAGTGAAGATACTATAAGGGAAGAGAAGACTACATTTTTAAGTGTCAATGTTCTGTCTGATAAATCTTTGTGCAGTGGTGAGTGGGATCCTGGGAGTTAAGAACTGATATTTTTGATATTTTGTTAGCATTTACCCAGAGAAACTTTTATCCAAGGCTTGATAATATGTTCTTTAAAAGCAATAGAAAAAGGCTGGCATTATTTTTAAATTAAAGATTCGATTTTCTGAGAAATGGATACAGGACAAATACTTGGAAGAATAAAATATCTCGGGAAGTATTGTACTTTTCTTATAAGCCTTTTCATCTATAGTACATGTTATAATTAAAGATTTGTTGAAATGCCAACACAGAAAAATGCGAATTTGCCACTAAGTGACATTCATAATAGAAGAGGACTAAATACCATTTTGTTGTCATTCCTGGGAGGGATAACACATGTGAATTCCCAGGTATATCCCAAAAAACTGCTACATATCTCTTATATGAATAGTGATCATATCAACAATGAGACTCCCTCCAAATTCGCAACATTTCAATGATAGTGAAATATAAGAAATTTTCTCTTTTCTTATCCCTCCTGACCATCCATCAATGGCAGCAGACAGTCTGCAGAAAGTTACAAAATCTAAAGGGACAAATTTCAAGTGTACTTTCCTCCATACATCTTATATCTAGATTTCTTAATATTAGGAGCTTCTTACAGAAACAACAGCTTTGGGTGCAAAAAGAATGCAGAAGTCATCATTTTCAGTAGGTATGTCTCCCATTGCCTCTTTAATTGGGTGGTGAGTGAATGAAGTGTATGTGGGACTTGGCTCTTGTGAGATGTTCCCACTTTCATCTGGAAACAGGAAGAGATCTGAACAAGCTGGTTCCTGGGTTTGAGATTTTTCACCCAAGATTCCTGGCAGAAGAAAAAAGGCATTTCAATGGAAACTTCGTTATAAGATACACACGATTAAATGACTGAAAATGTGGTATTTAGAACAGTTCCAAAATTAAGTGTTAAAATAATCAGAAATAAAACATGCACATTATATGGCTAATACATTTCTAGCATAAAATAAACCCATTTTTCTAAAATTTGTCTACTGTTAAAGACTCAAAATAATTACAGCACTGATCATCAGCAGAGATTGTATTAATGTTATTTTAAAAAATGAGAGTCCTGTAGCACTTTAAAGACTAGCAAATTTCTGTGGGCATATGCTTTTGTGGACTGCAACCCATGTCAGATGCATCTGATGAAGTGGGTTGCAGCCCACGAAAGCTTATGCCTGCAGAAATTTGTTAGTCTTTAAGGTGCTACAGGACTCTCATTGTTTTTGCTGTATACAGACTAAAATGGCTACCCCTCTGGAACTTTTCATTAATTTTATTATTTCAGAGAATTATTTCAAAGAATCCATAGAAACTGTCTGTCTTTACTAACAAACAAGAGGCACATGAACTTAAAAACTGAAGATCTAATAATCAAATAAGACTCTTGACACAACAGCAATTGATGTCTAATCTTCCATTCCTCAGGAACAGACTTGAGAACATAGCCTCCCATCTTTCCCATCACGTCTTACAATACAACATCCTTGACCAATTTCAAATTGGGATTGAGTCCTTACCATGGCAAAGAAATCACAGTCCTACATAATCAATTACCTTGTTCTTTCTGTTAATACTTTCTCCCTAGATCACTCTCCTGAATCTAAGTTCTTTCTTTGATACTGTAGACTACTCCATCCTCCTGGACAGCCTCCACTTCTATGAAGTTGCTCCTGTTTTCCTACTTAATATGTCTTGTCACTTTATGTTTTGTTGTGGGTCTTTGTCTCTGCCCAGACCTCCAACACACCAAGTCCCAAAGGATAAACTTGTTGCCTACTGTTCTAGCTACCTGTTCTCACTCCGTAACATGTCTGAATTTAACATTAAGTTACCACTTCTGCAATATTAGTATTAAGACTGAAATCTGATAGAAAATTTCCAAGTGTTAAATGTGCTCCCACATACACTAGCTCAATTGAATTAGCTCAGCATATAAAGAATTTTCTATTTCTGTTTTCCTTTTGAGAAGGTTTACTACTGTCTCATTATTTGTACAACGTACAATTGTTGCTGACATAACCATGTGGAAGCAACCCTAATGTTTTGAATTTCCTGATCTTTTCAGTGCTTGATTTCTTACCCTTAACTATCGCAAACTACTAGTGTCTGTTAATGCATTTAGTTTATAACATTTACAGATCTATCCTGGAAATGAGCATCTGCTAAGTTAGTAAAAGGATTCTAGGCTTCTTCTACCGTTAGATTGTGGCCTAATGGGGGCAGCAGCTTGATGGGTCTCAATTTCCTCCATAGCATCACTCATCAAATCCCGTAAAATCTGTTGCTCTGCTTCAGCAAGGACTAGTCCTTGGGAAGACGGTCGGCTAGAGGCATCTGCCTACAAACAGAAGAACTATATAGAGTTACAATTATAAAGAACCTGAAGCACTGTGCTTAACAAGTATTTATGAATATGATTTTTGCTTTCATGGTTTGGTATGCTAATATAAAACCACTGTGTGGAAGATCAATTTTTTTTTTAAAATAAACATGAGTTGGGACTATGCTTTAGACTACGCTTGGAAAAGGGTTTTAAGAAAATGTTCTGAAAGTCTGTAACATCACTGTTGAGTATGAATACATATTTTATTACAGAAATGCCTTGGTGTCGAAGTGTTTGAAATAGCTATATGTGGACAGGCATATATATGTTCTAGAATCTTGTCTTCAAAATCAGAATGAAGCATATTGGGACAGTATTTAAAGAACTTTATACTGTTGCGCTAATACATTATGATTGCGAAGAGGAAAGGGAAAGATATTGCCAAAAAAAATTACTGTGAGAACTGCTTTTAAACCCACACAATAAGTTAAAAAATTGTGGGGAAAGCTTTATAAGAAGTATTTATTAATTATTATTATTAAGGTTATTACTATTGTGGAAAGCACAGTTAACATGTCTGATTAGGAAATGAAATGATAGTAGTTAAGAGAGTTGATGTCACTTTGCCATTTCATACCTTGGTTTTCCGCTTGACAACTCCAGGTTTAATCTCTGTCTTGCTAGGTGGATACAGATCACCATAGCTTGCAATATACTGTATAAGATTCATTAGTGCAGCACAAGAGTCAGAGCATGTTCGGATATGGATTACATCACTGGAACTGTGTAACTCAAAGCGTGGCTTAATCTAGGGAGCAACAACAGATAATGATAGAAATCTATCCAAGACCAATATAAGATTCCATATGAAGAATATCCATACACAGATTTCGTTAACTAGATTACTTATTTGGTTGATCATTCAAAATAAAACTTTTAGAAATGGAGCAATTGTTTATAAATTGTTTTGGAACCTGAAATCTAACAATCTGATGATGAGAGAAGGAATTTTTTAAACTGTTAAGCAGGGTTTGTTACTAAACATGATTTAAGCCTTTCAAAATATTTTAAGATCAAAATTCAAAATACGTATCTTTATTATTTAGGTTTAAAGTTATTATTTTATTCTTTTTATTTTAAGTACTTACTCTCTCTCCATCAGAACCAGGTTTTACTGCTATTATAGTCAATTCCAAGAGTCCCATATCCATAACACGAATATAATCTGAAAGTAAAAATGAACATTTACAAAACTGCCCAACATCAAATGTCATCTTAAATTCTGTTTCATTTCTATTTTTTTTTTAAATAATCATTTATTAATCTCTGTTAAGAAGCATAATGAACAAAATGTTGTTTGGTTTGATCTTGTCAACACACATTATATTGCTATGTTGCCTTACATCAGAGGTGCTCTCTGGTATTAATCCTTAGCTGCTTGTAGTTTACACTTGGTGCAGCTGAGAGAAGAGGAGAATGGTGGCTTTAAGCCACATTTCCATTTCCCCAATTCTTGGCCAGCTGGGGCCAAAGCAGAAATTGCTCTGTCAGGCCTCCTTTCATCCATTATGGAGTAGGTTGCCAATAGGTGGCATAAAGCAGTGAACTGACAGATCCTTCTTAGAGCTGGACCTGTGCATCACTTCTATGCTAGTGCCCTAACCACTGGATTATCCTTCCTCAGTAACAGCCCTTTAAATACCTAAACCCATAAGCAAAGCACTTCATTTTTGTTTTTATTTTGTTTAAAATTTCCCATGAATGTATTGATGTTTATTACAAAAATTAAAAAATATGGGTGAAAATCAGTGGAAAAAATTAACTTTGGTTTTCTGGGTAAATATCAGCATTAATACTGGGGCATAAGAGGAGAGAAAAAAAAAAGGAACAAATAAAGAAAAGTAAGAATATTTCTGACCTGGCTCTCTGCTCTGGAAGGAGAGATAGTGGCTCAGTAACTTGGGTAGCCCAGGTTACTGAGTTACCACCTCTTTTTCCAGAGTGGGCCCAAAATGGAAGAGATGAAGGAGGCAAGGGGCACCATCTCCTCAGACCTCTTCTGCTTCTGGGCCTGCTCTGAAAGGAGAAACAGCATCACAGTTACCAGGTTACCAAGCTACCATCTCTCCTTCTGGACCAGGAAGCCAGGTCAGGAGGAACAAGAGGGTGTGTCCCTGGTTCCACTCAGGTTACTCATCTGCCATCTCTCCTGCTGGGCTAGGGAGCTGGGTTCGGGGAATTCTGGCACGTCTTTTTTTAGGACTCTAACACTGATGTATACATATGAATGCTCAAGATACATGTGTATTTTCCACTATGTTGCCTTACTTTAACAGAGAGTCTCACATTTATGCTTAGCTGTACGTAATGTTAAAGCTTGTATCGGTCCCAGGATATTAGAAAGTCAAAGTGGATGAGATAATATATTTTATTGGACCAACTTCTGTTGGTAAGACAAGCTTTTGAGCTACACAGAGCTCATCTTCAGGCCTGGGAAAGGTACTCAGAGGGCCACAGCTAAGTACAAGATCAAACAAATAGTTTAGCACAAATAGTTAGCATGTATTGTAAGGAACCATTCAAGATTGCCGTTAATGTCAGACAAACATGGTGGCTAGTGGGTTACAGATTGTTGTAATAAGCCCTAAATCCAATGTCTTTATTAAAGCCGTGACTTTTTAGTTTCTAGCAGAATTATGAACTTAAGATGCCAGGCTCGTCTTTGAAAGTGTTGTGCATGGGTTTCCTTTGAGGCTGAGGACTGATAGGTCAGATAGAAAGTGTTGCTTTGTGAAAAGTGTTCATCCACAGATAATATGGTGTTTCTGTCTTTTATCATTTTCCAGTGAGAAGTCATTTGAGAGCATAGTGATTGTCTGTTTTCACCCACATAGTTGTTATTGGGGCATTTCGTGCACTGCATGAGTTGTACCATATGTTGTGACAGGCATGTGTAGGACCCAGGGATTTTGAAAGGTATGTTGTGGGGGGGTGTTG
The DNA here is from genome assembly GCA_007922155.1 of Mesoclemmys tuberculata. NCBI lineage: Eukaryota > Metazoa > Chordata > Testudines > Chelidae > Mesoclemmys > Mesoclemmys tuberculata. The sequence goes on along the minus strand of ML675611.1, from coordinate 25,887,197 downwards.
ATCATTATAGCACTGGAAATATATCTGTAGCTTTTGCATCTGTTTTGGCAGGGTCTGGTGCTGCTTTGAGTTGGTGTGTCCTGGTCTGTGGATGGCTTGCTTCTGAAGATAAGCTTCAAGAGGCTGGGGGGTTGTTTGAAGAGAAGATTCAGGAAAGATTTCTTTCTGGATCGGGTCCTCTTCGAGCATGGATCATAGGTCTAGATAAAACCCTTATGGCTTCCAGTGGGAGTGGTAGGTGACAACAAGGGGTGTGCTGTTGGAGCGGGTTTTATTTCTGTACTGAAGCAGGTTCCATAGAACGGGCCACCCAAATACTACAAGAAAACCTGCTAGAGCCATATAGAAAAAGATTTTTATCTCCTTGTTCTGTGACCAGATCCTACACATACAGTTTAAAACTACGCTGGTCACATTTTTCTGCTATACTGCATTACACGTTCATGTCTAACTTGTTGCTCACGATAAACCCAGCTCTTTTCTCCAGTAGCCTGTTGGAATGTTTTTAATATTTCTGTAGATTTGTTTAAACTCTGAAGGCTATATTTATAAGTTTAGCACATGGTTAAAACTCCTTACCTCTCTGCAGATTCACTGTAACAGTGTTGCACTTGTCAGACAAATGCAAAGCAGCCTCATCCAAGATTATTCTGTAGGGGGAAAACAGGAAACAAAAATGCCAGGTAAAAACTGTGCATGTCACACACAGTCAAAATAAATTATATGAAACTATGTAAAATAACAGAATACATAATCCTGAATTTTTTACTCTCCATTGTAGCAGTTCTTAATAACTATCCTTTTTGCTGGCTGTAAGGGCATGAATATTAGAGAATAAAATAGTTTAAATTTTTACTACCATCATTTTAACCTTTTGTGGAGTTGTAAATTACCCAGGGCTACATGTAGTCTCCTTAGATCCTCCTTGGAATAATGAGTAGATTCCTTGGAAGGCAGTACAATTAATCTATCCTTTTCTTTATTTATTTTATGGCAGAGATTTAAAAGAAAGTATTTTTAACAAGATCACATTTCCAGAATGCAACAGTATTTCAAGACCATTTACAGGAATACCACAATAGGAACAGGCAATTTGAAACAGGTTTTAAATCCAATAAAAATACTAGAGAATCAATACTCAAGTAAAAATAGGAGAATAACAATATAAATTTAGGGTGAGATATAACCATTAAGTATTTCTTTACCTATTGACCTAAACAAATCCTTGTTCTAGAGCTCTGAAGATTCCATTGCTCAGGAAGCCCACACACAAACATCTGAATTTACAATATTTTTCAAGTGTATTAAAGGTGCCACAACAATGATTAGCAATGGGACAAACAATCCACTCAAAAACTAATAGATTTAAGCAAATCTAGGGATTAAATCCAGGCAAAGTATAATACATAGCCTGGAATAGATGTAATTCTCCACACAAGGAAAACATTTTCTCCATAAAAGACAGAGATAAAGGACACGATGGTTAAGTGAGCTTCCATATTTTATGAACACTCTAATTTATACCTGAGAGTAGAAGAGGACTTATCCAGTGCAACATTACTGGAGATGCTGAAAGTTTCAACTGTAAGTAGAGATCTGGTTGGCAAAAACAAGGGCCTATCAACAAAAAAGGAGACAAAATTTTAATACACCCTACATATTTTAGAAATGCAACAATCCAGTTTTAGAAGTTGCTCAAGAAAACTATTTTTAGTTATAAAATTTTCTTCAAACAAGCCTGCATAAATATACATTCTGATATGTAAACGGAAGCATTCCTAAAGGGTATCTAACTAAACAGTTACAGTACCATAAGGTGACACACATACATTCATTTTATTTACCTGTAATCAAGAGCACAACTCCAGAGGTGTACATGAAAAGTTGTAATGGAAACTGGAGGATTATATCCCAAAACAGGCTCATCAGAAATATTCAAAAAATATAAAATCTACAATCACAAAAATATTATTATAATCTTTCAATAGGTGCTAGTTTAGTAAACAACATGGATTTCTAAAAGAGATAATCCTTAATACATACTATAGCAAAATGTTTGAGAGAGGGAAGGCAAGGGGAAGAAACTCAAAATATTAAGGGGGCATTTACTCAGTTGCTGAAAGGAAGGGAGAGTGTTTTATATGAATAGCACAGAACATGTGAGACGGAAACCACCAAACTATGGAGAATCCAACCCAGCACCAACAGAAGTGCATGTTAGTTCCTACATAAGAAGATAAGAATTTAAGAATGGCCATACTGGGCAGACCAATGATCCATCCAGCCCAGTAATCCGGCTTCTGACAGTGGCCAATGCCAGATGCTTCCAAGGGAATGTGCAGAAATGAGCAATCATCAAGTGATCCATCCCCTGACATTAAGTCCCTTAATTTGGCAGCCAGAGGATTAGGGACACCCAGAGCATGGGGTTATGTCCCTGACCGTCTTAACTAATAGCTACTGATGGACCTAATCTCCATGAATTTATCTAATTCTTTTTTAAATTCAATTATAGTTTTGGCTTTAACAACATCCCCTGGCAATGAGTTCCACAAATTGACTGTGCACAGTATGAAGTACTTCTTTTTGTTTATTTTAAACCTGCTGTCTATTATTTTCAATGGGTGACCCCTGATCCTTATGTTATGTGAAGGGATAAATAACACTTCCTTATTCACTTTCTCCACAACATTCCTGATTGTCTAGACCTTTATAATATCCCCCTTAGTCATTTACATTATTCCCTAGGGTCTATTTTTTTAAAAACATTTACACTAAAGGGGTCTTCACCACCACTCCTGTCAATTTTTACTATTAGTAAAATTTTCTTTCACATCTAAACTTGCCCATCTTTAGTTGAAAGGTCAACATTTCTTGTAATATTATTTGAGTTTACTCCTCTACATTGTTTTCCTTCAAGTATTTGCTTTCAGCTAGCACAACCCTTCTCTCCCTTAATTTAAGCTACAAAAGTTAAGTTTCTTCAAACATCCCTCATGTATGACACATTTCATCATTTTCTTTAAAACTCTTGTCCCCCCCTAGTTTATTGCTATCCTTTTTACAAAGAGGTACCACCCAAAGGTTTTCCAGGTAAGGCCCTCACCTCAGCTGTGCACTCAGGAATTTTCTCTCTAGTCATGTGACTAGTCATACATCTCAATATAGCCTTTTTTTTTTTTTTTTGCTGCAGCCTGACATTTCAGGCTCATATTTAATCAGTCATTTACTCTCATTCCAAAGTCTTTTATTCTCACTATTGCTATTCAAACAAGTTGTGGGAAAGAGATAGGAGAGAAGCGACTTAAGAAATTAAATGAGCAGATGGAAATGAAGACAGTTATAGGGTTGCATATCTGAAGTGGAGAGAGTCCATTAATAGCAATGCTTTTTTAACTGAGAATTATTTATATAATTGGATTCAGAGATGGATATAAAACTGGTGAACATAATCAAGTATTGGGGTGATGAGATCTTTCATCCAATATGAGACAGCAGTTTGAGTTCAACTTTCTGGATCTCCTGAAGTTGAAAGGGTAGGATTTAAAATGATCATAGAAGAGGGAGTTGTTGCAAATGAGATGGGAAATGATGAAGGCACAGATAAGGATTTCAGAACAAGATCAAATTGCAGCAATGCTCTGGAGGCAAGAGGGGAAAAGAATGTCAAAGGACAGCAATAACATTTCTGGGAACAGAGTAAGATAGTGATATTGAGTCAAAGACAATGTCAAAAAAAGATTTTTCACCAAGGATTAGTTCAATCTTTAAAACAAATCAGTAGTAAAAACTAAAAGTAAACATGAAATCAAGAAAATTACATTAACCTGACCTGTTCATGCCAGCTTAGACCTGAGGGCAATACTCTGTGCTGGAGAGTGGCTCCTCTCAGCCCAACAGCAACTAGAAATTCCTGCACAGAAAAGTTATGCAAATTAGCATACATTAAATTAGTGTGTTTTGAAATTTGGGACTTGGAACTGTGGGCTTTATCTTGTTCCCATTTAAGTCAACAGCAGGACTTCCATGGCCTTCAAGGGGGACATAATTGGGTCCTAAGTCTGAATTCAGAAAGATATTATTTCAAGAAAATAAAAATTATGCATAAATAGTCATGTCATTGAAATCATGGTTAACACAGTCTAATTCTTTCTGTAAAAGAATATTTTATGAATATCAAACCATAGTCATTCTGGGATGCTGATCTAAATAGCAATGTGAAGACCAAAATAGGGCAAGAAGATACACTGAACAAACAAAACAGACAATATTCTTTAAAAGTAGTAGATTTTTCTAGTTTTAAGTAGTAATATAACTGCCTATTTGTATATACAAATAGCATCTTTTGCCCTGAACTATCCCAAGGCACTTTATGGATTATATTCACAGGGATCACTTCCAAATGACCGACATGCAACCACATCTAAGGTGGAATCTGGCAGCCAATCTAAAAGTAGAAGCCACAAAGTGGCTGACTGCTCTATTTGTTGTTGTTGTTGATAATGTTCTGAAGTCCTTCCTCTTCTGCTTTGTTGATAGTAGGATCTTTCTGTCTTTTGCTTCAAAAAGAACTCCTGGTCCACTGCTTTGTCAAAAAGCTTGTTCTTAAAATACTTAGAGACAATTAACTGCTCAGTTTGGCTTTCTACTCTACAGTCCGCAAACATTATCTAGCTACAGTACTGCATGCTATGGCCCATGACACAAAAGTTACAGCTAGTAAGACCCTATGAAGGATCAATTTTACATCTGATAGCTAAATCTGATACCTGGGCCTGAAAGAAAATCTGTCCAGGCCCAGATACAATGTGGCGGCTATTACCATTAGAGAAGAAGATGCTGCCTCATATACTATTCAGCAATTTCTACCCCCAAAGTCCATGAGCTCCTTAGACAACAGGTCTCCTTTTGAAGGAATCTTCATTTCAATAACTAAATTAGCAACAGCCAGGTCACAGGCTGATTTCAATGTATGTATCAGGTAGAACATTTTTTATCATCTTTATAATTCTCTTATTTGCTCCCACCCTGACTTAACCACATTTCCTATAACTGGATGCAAAGAAATTCAGACTTCTTTCTTGGAGGCTGATGGAAAGTACTAGTTATTGTCTCACTTTTGTTTTCATCAGCCACCTACTTCAGAAGTCTCTGAATGCCCTTCATTAATACCTAAGGCAACAAAACATGAGCTCATACTGGTACAGAAGAAAGAACTTCTTCCTCTCCAGGCTGGAGGTTCAGACTCCTCTACAAATAAGAAATAAAAGGGTACTAGATTTTCCCTTTTTATGAATGACAACTTTTCCTCCTTCAGAGAGAGATCAGGCTTGTAAGCGCTTTTTGCTAGTTCCCATTTATCCTTAGATCTTGCTCATTCACTCTGGACTGAGGAGTCACTGAGAACTGAAGTCAAGTCCTGACCTGAATTTTTCCCTTTTCCTCCTATCTTGTGCTTAACGCTGAATTGGGGAGGGGCTTAGTGCTCATCAAACCCAGACAATGAGGGGTCTCTCTCTACTCTAAGTTGAGAAGATAACTGTTTTTTTTAAATAAGGGAAATCCAGTAGATTTAAATACTTCAACTTCAATAAAGTATTTGACATGGTATCACATGGGAAATTATTAGTCAAATTAAAGAAGATGGAGATTAGTATAAGAATTGTAAAGTGGGGTGAGGAACTGGCAATGGGCTGCATTGAATAGAGAACTCTTGAACTGGAAGGAGGTAAATTAGTAGATTTCCTCAATGAATTCTTGGGATCAATCTTACTCAATATTTTTATTAATGATGTGGCACATAAAGTAGGAGTATGCTAATGAAATTTTCTGATAATACAAAGTTTGGAGGTGGCATCATTACAAAGGGGGATAAGAAGATTATTAGGGAAGAACTGGTTGAGAATTTGAAAGTGGATGGCATCTTGGGCAAAAATGATCACGAAATGATAGATAAAATTCATGATTCTAAGAAATGGTAGGAGGGAAAACAGCATAACAAAGAAAATGGATTTCAAGAAGGCAGACTTTAACAAAGTCAGGTAGTTGGTAGGTAAGATCCCTTGGGAAGCAAGTCTAAGGGGAAAAACAGTTCAAGAGAGTTGGCAGTTTTTCCTGTGTAGGAAAGATAGGAAGTATGGCAAGAGATCATCCTGACTTAAGCAGGATATCTTCAATGATCTGAAACTCAAGAAGCAAGGGGCTTAATTTTCAGCAAGAGCAGTTTAGGTTAGACATTAGGAAAAACTTCTTAACTGTCAGGGTGGTTAAACACTGTAATCAATTGCCTAGGAAGGTTTTGGAATCTCCATCATTGGAGATTTTTAAGAGCAGATTAGGCAAACACCTGTCAAGAATGGTTTAGATAATACTTAGTCCTGCCTTGAGTGCAGGGGACTGGACTGGAAGACCTCTTGAGGTCCCTTCCAGTCCTACGATTCTATGATTATACAGGAAGATCTGGATGAAATTGAAGACTGAAAGTAATAGAAATAGGTTGAAATTCAATTATACAAAGTGTAACGCAATGTAATTAGGGCCTAATAATAAGAATTTCTGCTATAAATTTATCAGTTGGAAGTGGCAGAAGAAGAGAGAGACCTGGGTGTGCTGGTCAATCACAGAATGACTATGAGCCATCAATGTGGTGTGGCTGTGAAATAGGCAAATACTATACTAAGATTTATCAGGCAAGGCATTTCCAATAGAAATAAAGTATTAATTCCATTGTATAAAGCAGTGGGTAAGATCTCATTTGGAATACTGTATACAGTTTTGGTCACCCATGTTCAAGAAAGATGAATTCAACTTGCAACAGGTGCAGAGAAGAGCTATTATGAAGATCAGATGAATGGAACACCTATCTTAGGAGAGGGGACAAAAAGAGCTTGGTTTTTTTACCCTAGCAAAATGAAGGCTGAGAAGTGATATGATTGCTTTCTATACATACATTGGAGAGGGGATGACAGGAGTAAACTTCAGAGAGTATGAAGGACAATTTAAGCTAAAGGACAATGTTGGCCGAAGAACAAATGGGTATAAACTGGCCATGAACAGATTCTGGATGGAAATTAGAAGATGATTTCTAAACATCAGAGGAGTGAGGTTCTGAAACAGTCTCCCAACAAGAGTTGTGTGGGCAAATGACTTAATTAGTTTTAAGAGAGAGTTGGACAAATTTATGAGTGGGACTGTATGACATGCTTATGATAGTGCAGGAGCAGGGCTCAGAAGCCCTGGAGGTGCCCTTCTGGTTTATGTCTTATGTCCCTAAAATCTCAGGCTTCAGGGCTTCAGCTGGTCTCCTGAAGTGTGTGTCTGCATGGGATTCTTTTTTCACCTCAGTGTCTTCTGTGTTGGTGCTCTGAGGTGGAACTGAGCATTCTTGCTCTCTCTCTCTACAGTGCAGTGTAGCATATGGGTCACTTGATGGAATCATCTGGGTAATCAATTCCCTACCATTGCAGGGTCCTTGGACATCAGTGCACCTTGGTCATTCTTATTGTCTTCCTGTGACTCATAATAATTTAGTTGCCTGAGGTCTGTAATACCTTGGTCTAATTTAAGTTTTAGTGTGCTGGTGCTGGGTAGTGTTGGTGGCTTGTGACATACAGGAGGTCAGTATGACAGGCTGTACCCCATGTTCACCATTTTTAGAAGACTATGATAAATTTTGTACAAAGTATGCCTTGTGAAGTATCATTTGGAAATTCAATCTGCTGAACATTATTGTCCTAATGAAATAAGTGTATCAACATTGAATGTAAAGTTATAAGATTCTATTGTATAACACTGCTGTAACACATTTCAAGTTTAAGAAAAGCAGACCCAAACCAGTTTTTCAGAGACAAAGACACACTGGCACCCCAGCCAGGTATCAGCATAATCAGATGAAACTATTACAGACTATAACCTAGTTAAATGGCAATTCTTCAGCAGGAAGAAGGGTGTAAGCAATAGAACAACTGAGATTTCCCATGTAAACAGACTGGCTGTAGCCTGAACCCTAGCTGCAGGTAATGCTCAAATAGGGGAGAATGATGTAAGAATGAAAGACACACACAAAACAAATTACCTCTCTGCTCTCATCTCTACTCACAACATCTACAACACTTGAAAGACAAAGGAAACATCATTGATCTGGGGGGAAGGTCCTGGATGAAGCAATCCATCCAAACTGCTGTGAGGTTTTCATGAGGAAACCCTTTTTGCTTTTATGTTCACTTAGCTTGTTAAATTAGGTATTAGTTTGTGGCTTATCTTTTTATTTTCTTTGTAATCAATTCTGACTTTCATGCCTTATTACTTATAATTGCTTAAAATCCATCTTTCTGTAGTTAGTAAATTTGTTTTATTTAAACTAGTGTGTCTTTGGATTGAAGTGTTAGGAACCTCCACTTGAGATAACAGGGTCTCTGCATATCATTTTCCACTGATGAAATAACAAACTTTATATAAGCTTGCATTGTCTAGTGGGAGTTGGGTAGTATATTTCTGGGGGAAGGTCTGGGACTGGGAATTTGCTGGGTGTTGCCCTGCATGTAATTCATGAGTGGCTAGCCAGTGCATTCATGTAATATAGCTGTGAGTGAATTTGCATGCTAGACATGGTGTGTGAACTGGCCAGGAGTGGTATTCTCAGCACAGCAGTGTAAAAGGCATCCCAGACTGCAATAGTGAGGGGACAGCTGTCCAGCAGTCCAGATTGTACCCCGAGGAATGTCACAGTCAGACAAAATGAGCTGGTGGCCCCTTCTGGCATTAAACTCTATCTTATGGCTTATTTTTTCCAGGTAGTACCCAGTGCAAGCTGGAAAAGAGGGAGGCCCCCTATCCTTGATAGAAGCTGTCAGGTGCCACTGCAGCACTTTCAGAGACATGGCTTGTTTGTGGTGGATACCACTAAGGAAGGGTGCTTACCGTGACTGATGAGGATCAATGGTGGCTAGTGGAGATGCCCTGTAGTTAGGGGCGGTGGGTACAGAGCATTAGAAAGGTGCACAATGATCTGTTACATCATTCTCAGGTCCATGAAGAGTGTGAGCTACAGCTTTACTGGAGTCCCGGTGCTGGAGGTTGCTGAGGCCCTACCAAAGCTTGAACCCATTGAGTCGTTGAGTCCTTGTGATGGTCTGGAGCTGGCTGCCACTGGAGACTCCCTCTTTTTCCATCCACCTGTGTGCCACTACTAGAGCTGCTGGATTCTGGGGTGCTCTCATCTTCTGCCCATACCAATGAATGCAGGTGCCAAAGCCAAATGAACCACTTCTACCAATGCATACAGTGAGGTTGGAAGTAGGCAGGCAAAAGCTGCTCTTTAGCATAAAGGATGCAATATTTCTCTACCAGGCAAAGCTGCCAGGAAGCTGAACACTAATCTTATAGCTCTTTGTATATATCCTTGTCTGAGGTGGGAGAAGGGCCTCCACAAATGCACAGCAGAGGTAAAATAGAGCAAAGGAAGGACAAGGGGGCTAACTGACCAAAAAATACAGATCCTTTAAAGAAAAGGAATAGTGATCAGCACACAGAAGCACATGAAGATTTAGGCTGTTATGTTACTAAATAAACAGACATAACGACAAGGAATATTAAAGCAGTTTTACAGTGTAGTAAAGCATTCAGATTTCAATAGCCATGAAACCAATAATTTTAAAATGGTTCAAAGTTTGTAGTTATTAGTGTTTATCTACGACCTTTATGAGAACATTTGAATTCTTGTAAATGCTTTTAGGTAAATTACATGTCTGAAATAACATATACACTACATAAAAACTTAAATTTGGGAACACAAACCTTTGTATTGCTCTCTGATTTATCTGACTGGATTTTCACAGCAACAGACAGCATACTTAAACAGTCCACTCCAACACCATCTGAAGAAGTCCTATTGAGGCCATCTTCTTCAGAAAAATAAATGGTAGGTTCTAACCAATGTGGACGTGTTGTGCTAGGCAGTCGTATTTCAGATGGAGGGACAACGCCATCCACCACACCTGTATAGAGATTGTAGGTAGGGTTATCTGATGCAGCCTCTGTTTATGATTTAGATAAACCCATTGGAAATCTGTTTACCCTTATCTCGCTATAAGATCACTAAATCACTAAAATTTACTAAATACAATAACAGTACATATTTAAAGCTGCAGATCTCAACGGGGAGGTTTCAAATAGTTCATTATCTAAAACAGCAGGTCCAGCTAATTAACAGCAATTAACTTTGCCATATTATTAGCAAAATAGAAATGATAGCTCAGACATGAGTGATAGGAAAGTTTCTGCTGCTGTAGATTCTCTGTCCCTAGAAGTTCATGACTGGGAGGTTGGTGAAGATCATGAGACAGTGTCAGATGTATTCATCCCCCTAACTGCTGTTGTAATAGAAGCCCTCACACTGAAATTCCCTTAACCCAATTGCCACCATTTGAAGTTATGTGAACAGAAAACTTTAAACTGATAGATCCCACTCTCTCCTCCTTGGCTACAATGGAGCTGCTATCCATGAAGACTGGTCACTTCAAAATACTTTACTGGCTGACTGCAATTTAGAAAGCCAGGGAAGGACCTAAAACCCATATTAGGATTTCAAGGGGAGCACACAGAGTTGTACCATTTTGGAATTACATAGAAATTAACAAGTGGGAATGACACTTTTTGAAAAAAAGACAGTATCTGCAGATTTGGAAGTTTTGCAGGCTGGCAGTTGCACAGGTCATTTTAAGCTGGGAAGATCCCTAAACAAAAATATAAATTATTGTTATTTATTATTTGTATTAGTATGGTGCCTAAGGGGCCTTGCCATGAACCAGGACCCCATTGTGTTAGATGCCAGACACAATAAAAAGACTGACCCTGCCCCAAAGAGCCTGTATTTGACCGTTAATGGATCTTCACTCTAATTACACCCATTGACATTTTAAGTTCCTACCTTGATGATATAAACTGAGGCTGGTAGAATGAAGGCATATGTAATGTTTGTCTTCAAAACCTTCATATTTAGTCACACAGAATAATGACCCACCGTTGAACTCAAACCAGAATTCACCATGCTTGCCTTCCAGAATATTCCCACCATCCTGCTGAAGAAAGAATCAGAAAGATATTGCTGCTTCTGGAATTATTGTTGTTGCTTAGGACAGTGTAATATAACTTGCTACCATACAAGCTCTCCTCTCCTTGTATTTAATTTTCCTAATATGAAGTAATCAAAATTGTTTAAACATAGAATCATAGACAGATGCACCCTTAACCAAATGATTAAGGTTGTGATACTCTAATATCTGAAAGATGCTCATGTGGCTCCTTGTGGAGTCACATTTGCTGTTTGTACAACAAAACTGCTAATAAAGCAATAATACAACTGATAGGATCAAGAGCTCCTGTCAGCATAGCAAGACATATTATGCTTGTAAGTAAACCTAAGACTTAGCACAATATTTTCCATTCCTGATACCTTACTTTTATATCTGTGAATATTGACACTAATCCATGATTAACATTTAGAAGAACAGAGAGAAAGCTCTGTGTGCTCTTGTTTTGCAATTCAAGCTTTTTTTTCCGGCGTGAACGATAGTTTGGATCAACTGTGGAATAATATTGTAGAGTTTCCTCCTCAGATCCACTCTCATCATCTACAAGAAAACAACAACAAAATATCTTGCTGCTATAAATATACAAGTTATCAAAGAAAATTACACAATGTTTTTCACCTTTAATAACAATAAATTTCATAGCAGTATTTTGGCTAACATTCTATCCATATCAAAACATTCATTTACACTTTTCTTTTTGGGATATATAATCTCTTTATTTTATATCTTCAAGTCTTCTTTTTATAAACTTAAGACTCAGACAAGTGTATCAATCTTGTACCATTGTTGTTTGAGATGATTTAAAAAATACATTACCATAATGAATTGTAGATTTAAATTGATTAAAACTGTCTTTACTGAAAGTATTGATCAGCTGGCTGGCCACTGAGAGTCCAACACCATATGAAATATTCTCAAATGTTTCTACAGGAGATGGAGCTGTGGGTTCCCACAATAATAAATCATTGCTGATCCTAGAAAGAAAAACACATTGTGGTTGAATTATTAAACATCTTATTATACTCCCACTTGAATTAAAGCTAATTAATGTGCAATAGATCTATAACAGATTTTATACAAGATAGTCTGCAAAAGGATGAGATGAGTTCAAAAGCACAAATTGCTGTATGATATATATTAATGAGCAAAGAGATGCTAATAATCTGCTCCTTATATTTGTTTAAAAAATCTGATTATTATTAATTACGTCAGGCATTTGATTATGCAGCACAAATCCTTTACATGCAGTAATTCAATGGATATGCCAAAGAAAGATACTCTGGCTGCCTCAGGTATGTTAAAGAAATTCGCAAGATGCACTTTCTAGATTTCTTGTCTTAAGACAGTCTTTTGGGCAATCTGGGTAAAAGTTTTGCTTGAAGTGGAAGTGACATCCCAACGCTTTTCCAGTAAGAGGACTGAAGGGGCATGAGTGCTTAATTAATGGCTTAGGTGTCTCACGCAGATATCAAAGTTAGGCGCCTGACGGATAGCTAAGGCTAAAAAAAGGACAGGATCTCAAATTTTTCAAGGGTAGGGTTAGAGAAATTTAATGTAATTTCATGCACATTGTTTAGAAATTTAATAAATTCTTGCTTTGTTATTTCTCTATGTACTTGAGTGTTGATTTCTATATCACCTTCTCCCTCTATTCTTTCAAGCTTGGTTCAGTTTTCCTTTACTATTTTGTATGTTTTATGTTGTACATTACTGGTGTTAATATTGTATATAGTGATTTTTTTTCTTTTCCATGCCTTGTTGACTCTGCTTTATTTAAAACTAAATACATACAAAAAAAGGAAGGGAAAAGAATCCAATTAAATGATTTCTGAAGTATAAAGATCTACATTTGAAGAGGAATTCAAGTAAATTATGGCAACTGTAAGCACTTATAATAAAGTTTCATTTGGTGGAAGCAAAAGACTTATTTTATTTTCAATAGAAAAGGTCTGCCAAATTGTTTTGAGTGGGTGGCTGCTCAGATAGGGACCAGAGTCTTAATTGCACTTATGATAATAACTTAGAATAGCATTTATATAGCACTTGATATTCTTAAGGAGCTGAACAAATGTTATGGGACAAGTTAATTGCTGCTGCAGCTACTGACATAGTTGTTCTTATGAACAATGAATACACTGACTAGAAATACAGGTCATACTAACCAAGCAAACTAATGTTTATACTCACCTATTGTAAAGTTTCTCATAGAAGACTTTGTTTGGCAGTGTTAAGTGAACATTCGGTAACATGAGTTCCAGTACATAATGAGAATTGCTCATTGCTTTATCCTGAAACTCAGTCATCTCAACTGCATCACCTGGCATCACCATCTGAAAACAAAACAAAATAAAACACACAAACTCAAGTTGTTGAAGGTTTTCTGGCACAGAAGTTGCATATAAACTAGAAAAGCTATACTAATTGTATCTACAATGATTCTGTTAATAACAGTAAGATCTTGTTTACCTCTTCGTTTTCAAACATGACTCTACGAGAGGAAAAAGGAGAAGGCTCTGGTCTTCTCAGATCACAGACATCCTTAAGGGAATGAGATCCTCCTTCCTCTTCTTCTTGAAAGTTTCCATCACCCTCCTCTTCTTCAGCTGCTATTCTTTCCAAAATGGAGTGTACAGCCAGTGGGTTTATTTTCAGTACAATCCTGATATTGAAAAAAAGCATGCAGAATAAATTATTAATGATATATACTGAGAATTTTTACAGTAGACATCCACTGGAGATGTATATGTGACTTTTTATGAGTTAGCCTGTGAGAATTCATTAATGCATATATTATATATAAAGTATGTATACATTAATGTTCAAATTTATTGTTGCATGTGCCTAAATGTACTATTGTAAACAGAGAGTAATCACATTGTAAACTTTCATCCAAAAAAGTGTGAGAATACCATTACATTGTCTGGCATAAATCCATGAAAAACAGAACATTCAGAATTTCGATTGAAATTGCCTCTTTATTTTATGTAGCTATGTAGGTATTGCCTTTATATTATAAATGGTATGAACATCTAACCAGATGTCTCCCAAACATTAAACGTCCTTATAAGTGACATGACCTATAATAACTAGGCTCAAGAAGAGGTTCAGTATTAGTATTTTCTCATTTTCCAGGAGGATCTTAACAATTAAAATTTAATTGTGTGTGTGAGGTTTTCACTTTAAGAGTATGACAAATTCAGAAGTAGGACAAACAGTAAAATGAAGATGAACAGTGTACAGACGGAAGAACTAAAAATTAAAAGCAATCATTTTGCCAAGTGTCACACATTTGGCAGTGCCATCATATATTCCCACAGCTCATTGGGATCCTCACACGTTCAGCTGAGCTGGGGAAGTGCCTTCCTGCAGCATGGGGCTGCTGTGGTACCTGCTGACAAGCAAACCTCTCTGCCTCTCTCAGCCACTGCCCTCTATGATGAATCCCAGGCAGGAAGAGACAGTAGCACTATATCAGCAGCACAAGGCAAGGGGCCCAGTAATGTCTCCAGGATCCCTCACCACGTAGCTAGCTAAATCAGGGTGTCTCCTTCCTCTCCCATCACTCACACTCCATGCACCTCAGCAGCTGCAGGCATCACAATACTTACCCATCTTTTAAGAGGTCTGCAGAAAATGCTCCATGCATCCCAGTAGCTAGCCATCCATTTGCAAGCACCTCCAGTCACCCCGTCATTTCCAGGCAACTCCACCAGTCACCATCCTCACATAACATCTTTGGATTCTCTCACCCACCCAGCTTTCTTGTCCAGACAGCCCCCAGTTTTCTCCCCTCATAATTCTCCATTCACCTAGGATTTCCACACCAAAAGTGTAGGAGCTTAGTTATAATTGGCTCATTCCACCCAGAAGTCATATTATCCATTAATAAAGGTCTGTGTTATTTCTGCATGATAAGATTTCTTCGTCTCTTGGGTTCTATTCAATTACAGGGCTCAATAATGACACATTTTACTTTGTGCTTGATGTTTAAAGTAGCTGTCATATGGACTATTTTTAGAGCAAGTGTTATTTTAAAAACGAATTCTGATGAAAAATTAAGGGTATTTTACCGTGGCCAATCAAAGTTGTCAGATGATGTCATATCTCCATCTATGCCACTGGACACTTGAAAAAACTTTATTGAAGATTCTGCCTTATCTTCTTCAAATAAGCCTTAAAAAAGAGAAAAGTTTGTAGAAAAATCAAAAATACAGGGGCTAGGGTATAACTGAGGTGTAACTGAGCAGAACCCTGCTCCATGACTTTAACACTTTTGAAGCTGGTGCTTTTACAATTTTGGTATCTACCATTACCAATAAAACAGGTCACATTTTAAGTAACACTTTTTTCCTAAACAAAAACAAACAAACAAAAAAACCAAAACAAAAACATAAAGCAGTCTTTAGAGAGTAAATTGCAGCCATCTTCAGAAGATTTTTCTAGCTAACAGGAGTCAGTTAGAAAAATAGAGATTGCTGAAGTATAGGAATGCAAATTGCAATTAGAGTATCACTACATTATGTTACATCTACAAAAGGCTTCCCTCAAAAGATACATCTACAGTGCAATAAAAAGCCTATAGCACCGAGCCTCAGAGCTTGGGTTGACAGCTTGTTGGGTTCTGGCTCGGTTCTGGCTGAAGCTAAAAACTGCATTAAAGATGGTCCGACTTGGGCTGGAGCCTGGGCTCTGAGACCCACCTTCCTAATGGGCTTTCAGAGTCTGGGCTCCAGTCCAAATGTCTGCACTGCAATTTTTAGCCCTGCAGCCCAAGTCCCATAAGTCCGAGTCAGCAAACCAGGAACAGCTGCAGCCTTGCTTTGGTTCTTTTATTGCAATATAGCCATACTCCAAGAAACAGAGCACTTTATAAACCCAGAAAGTCTCAACTACAAACCTGGCACACATTAAGTTTAAGCCACTTAGATTTATCTCCCTTAAAAGCATTAAAGCAGTGGTTCCCAAACTTTTCTCTACCATGGCACACCTTGATACCTTTAATTATTTTGAGGCACAGCACCATACAGCCAATTCAGAACTCTTCAAGTAGTTTTTCAAAAAATGCCGTGGTACATCTGCTCAGGACTGACAGCATGCCAGTGTGCCGGGGCACACAGGTTGGGAAACACTGCATTAAAGTTCTCTACACCGAGGGTTCTCAACCTTTTTCTTTCTGAGGGTTCCCCAACACACTATAACTATTCCAGACAAGAAGTAGCTAGGGTCTGTGTGCAGTGAGGGGTGTAGCTCAAGGTACAGACAGGGGGGATAGCTAGGGGCTGTGTGCATGAGGGAATCCCCCATGCAGTTGCTGCTCCTCAAGAGCTCTGTCGTTCCTGGAGCCAGGTCCTGCTGCCTGGGTGGCTCATACCAGCTGTGTGAGAAGTCAAAGGGGCTGGGAGCAGAGGAGCAGCTGCAGTCGCGAGCACCAGCAGCAGCAGCAGATGGGGGAGCACTGTGGCTGCCCACTCTATGGCACCAGTCAGAGCAGCAGCCACCCTGCACTGCCTGGCTCCATCTTCCTGCCTCTGACCTGGACAGATGGTGAGGCCTTGAGAGGGGGAGGGGGAGGGGGAGGAGGCAGTGGTGTGTGTGTGGAGTTATCCCCAGGACTGCCCTGCTCTGGTTAAGATACTGCAGTTGGCAGGGGGCGGGAGGGGAAGCAATGCCTCCGGAGCTCCCCCAATTCAACACATGGGCTCAGGGCTTGTGCCCCATGGGCGCCAGGAGTCACAGACCCCCTAAAACTGGGTTCAAACTCAGGCTCACACCTAACACCCTTTCTGTTTACACACAAATTGTGCTAACCCAGGGCTTGGATCCAGGGTCCCAGGACCACCCACACCTCAGTTGTGAAGGGTACAAGCCAGGGTTCAAGCCCTATTGCTTTTCAGTGTAGACACAGCCCCATTGGACTTATGTGCTGGGAGTCTGCCAAAAGTCCTATTGGCTAACTTTCTTTGTCCTCTGGACAGTCAAGTTTGGTTGACTGTCAAGTTTTCCCACATTGCACCACCAACAAAGGGCTAGAGCAGCCACATTTTGGGAAGGTGCTATGAAGTCTGGGATATGGGTGGTTAGATTCAGGCCTCCTTAATACAATGTAAATGTTGGAACCCCAGGGTGGCACTCAGGGTTCAACAATGCCTAACCTAGGGTTACAAATGAGTGTAGCTGCTCAAGCCCTAGGTGAACCAACTCAGGGTCTGCTAACTCAAGTTCTACTAACCCAGAGATGACAGTGCAGTGTACACATAATCAGACACTAATTAGAAGTGCCAGATTAGAATGAAGGGGCATTCAAGTCTTATATCTATTTTGCAACATTTTTGCACTCTGGTTTCTTGACTTACATAAGCACAGTTCCTTCATTTTAAAAATTATGTAACACCTACCAACCTAAGGTTGCCATTTTGGATTTCCTCTATCCAGTAATGAACTGCTATTGCTTCTTCCAAAGCTTGGTTTAGAATTTAAAAATGTGTATGCTCAAACATATTTTTTCAATATTAAACTAAGCTTTTTGAAGCTTTACATGCAAATCTGGGGACTAACCCTTCAGTGAAATCAACCCAAAATAATGCTTAGGATATTTGCTGCTCCCAATGAATTTAGGAAATTCTGCATCTTTCACTTCAAGATCATAAGCTATTAAGTGACAAAACTGTATTACCCAGAAAGCCTTTACTTTAACTTCAGTAAACTTTTGCCTATATTTATTGGTATATTTCAGCTAGAATTAGAAGTCTTAATTATATAATACAACTAAAAACATTAAACACCAACCTTACTTATCTGAGATTCTGATTCAGTTTTGTATTATGCTAAGATATATACTTTGATTTGGATTGAGGTTCTATCACAGAAATACAGAAATTGCAGTAACATAGATAAAATGCTCCAAGTGTAAAATGAAAGTTGTATTCTCAAGAGAGCAAAAGTTCTATTATAAAGTCATTAGACCTCTTTCTCAATCAAATAGCTGTTTGACAACTGAAAAGTATAATTAGCATTAACATAACATTTGTACTTCTTACCAGCTAACTCTTTAAAGGTAAGCTCTAATTTAACTTGTTCTGGAGTTGAACCTCCTATAAACTCAGTCTTGAACTCCATATCTGTAAATTCAAGATGAAGGATCTCCTTCTGAAGTGACTTTTTAAACCAGGGTCCTCTTTCCTGATCTGATCGTAGGTCAGGTATTGGGAAACGAACAGAAAGATCTAATGCTGGTGAAGTGACTTGCATAGAAACTCTACAGTTTGCAGGTGTATGTGAATCATCCAGAAAAACTTCAGTGAACGCCTTATGCTAAAAAATACAAGGTAAAAAACAAACTAGAGAAGCAGCATTAAAAAATATCCCAACTTTACAATTTTTGGGGGGGTGGGGGGGTGGAAGTTATTGAGCTGATATAATGGGTATAATATGTAAAGCTGCATTTTTATACAACGTCATACAGTACTGTACATGAATTATAGGAGAATCTGGACTACCCATACTTTTTTGCTAAACTGTTAGAACAGGTACTGTCAAGCTTCTGTATTTACCAGGATTGAAAAAAATAAAATATTAAGGACAGAGCTATATAGGTATAGAATTTGAATGAGGGTCATAGAGCTGGTTCTAGAGCCCCATTATTGGAGGGTCAAGTGGGTGTTTTGGAACCCCTGCATTTAAAAAAATAAAAAAACCTTCCGGGAAACAAGGGGCTACTTAGATCCCCGGAAAAATCTTGGGTTTTAAGAATTTAAAAAATTAAAATGTGGCTACAGTGTCAGTATTTTGCTGTTATTTATAATTTATATAGAAGGATGAAGACTCTTCAATCTCCTTTACATTGGATAGCTTTGGCCTGAAAATAATTTTGGGCTCCTTTAAGATTGTTTGGGGTAAGGGGAGAGCTTAGGTTGCCTTTGCCACCTCGTAGCTCCAGGACTGCCAGCTCGCACACAAATTAATTTCACAGTTCACTCACCAGACTAATATGTTTGTTGTAAGATGTGTACATGTGAGATGCCATCATCTCTACCGTGGTAAGTTTCTGTGGCTGAAGCAAAGAATTTAGTCTGTCCACAATACTGATATCCAGTTCACAAAATACTGGACTTAACTTGACTTGTAACTCTGCTTTCTGTGGAACAGAGCTCAGTCTTCCTTGACTACCCTATAAAAATAAATACACCAACATTCTCCATGAAATACTGTAAAATAAGTTATAAAAACAAACATTAAGGATTCTTGCAATATACATCTTCCTATGCAACTATCAAGATTAATAAATTAATTTTAAAGATTACAGAAAAAATATTAAGCTACAGCATAATGCAACAATACAGTCAGGTTTTTTTTTCAACCTTACCTGAGGTCCTCTGTTATCTGAGTGCTTATAATGCAGCTGAAGGCATGAAGTAGGATGCGTGTCATTTCCTTTTTCAGAACGAAATGTTAGCAGCTTGAAAATTTAAGAAAAATACAGTGGTATAGTAAGTAATAGATATAAAACAAACAAAAGTACTAGAGAACAGGAAAAGGCACGTTCTACCCAAAAAGGAGCAACAGATGGCCCTGGCCCAGGCTGCCAGCCAATCCAGTGTAGGATTTCCAGTTAACATTTCAATTCCCCTGGTGTGCTTGGCTAATAACTGTATTTTTAATTACCTCTGTATAGTGAGGTTGAATGGAATGACAGTCAGTAGAGAAAAGGCATTCCAGTAGTTCCATTTGCCCAATGGACAAATCTGTACTGAAGCATCGAGAAGCAGACTTTTGTCTCTGTTCATAAGAGACTTTGATGCCAGTACCTATAAATCTGTTATGAGAAATAAACATAGAAATATGTATAAAATGGATAGCTGTAATCACTTTGAAAATTCAAAAACAGCTGGTGTATATACCCGTGTGTGTATGTGTGTGTGTGCGTGTGCGCGCGTATATACACATATGTATGCTATAAAGGAATACATCAGTACAGTGATACTCAGACTGAGGCTCGGGACTCGCTAGTTGATCTTTAATGTGTCTTCTGTGGCTCTTTGCAGCACGATATTAAAATATGGTGTGATTTAATTATTAACCAATCTAAGTTATTAACCAATCAGGATGCTTTTACTATGTTATTAATCAATTGTAGAATACTTGTTCAGTCTACTCCTGTGGGAATTCTGTGCCACTACACACACCCAGAAGTCATGTCCTTGACAGATGTCCCCCCCCCCCGCCAGAATAATACATTTTGCTGGGGAGGCACGCAATTACACCTTGTGCCCACCAGAGGCTGCTGTGGCACTAGACAAGAGAGCAGCCAGCTCAGGACCAGAGCAGCCAGTTGTGGAGAGGAAGGAGGAGAGGTTGCTTTCCTCACAGTGGCCTGCCCCCTGGGGCCAGGTAAGGAGGCCTGGGACATGGGGGGAGGCGGGGAGGGAAGACAGTGCAGCGCACACAGTGCTGCTGGGGGGGTCACATAGATTGGGGTTCAAAACGGTTAGTTGGGGAGAACAGACTGGGGTAGAGGCACAGGAGCAAGTGGGGTGACAGCATTGAGCCAGGGGCTGAATGGGAGTAGGGGTGCAAGGACACATGGGTATAGAGGGAGGAGGGATGCCTCAGTGGGGGTGCAGGGACACATGGCTATGGGGGGATGAGGGATGCAGGGACACATGGGGACATGGTAGATGTGCCGGATTGAACTGGAGAGGCTAGGGGTCAGCCAGAGTCTAAATGGTGGAGGCTCCCCAACTCCCTAACAATTCCTCCCCACTCCCTAAAAAACCCCCAAAAACCTGTACTTCTCTCACTCCACCCAACAACCCTCTAGGTTCGCTCCCAGGTTCCTTCCCAGCAATTACTTCCCTCGCCCACGGCAACTCTCTTATCCCTGACTCCCTTTGCACTGCTTCTGAGGGGTGCAGGAAATACGTTTCTGTACTGCAGTTTAAATTATTAAATTATTATTCAAAGTATATTAATATGCCTAATAAGGAATCTATTTGTCAAAGATCTTTTTTGTTGTCTGTATTGTTACAACAGATATTCAACAACCTGTATACTTACAGGTATTTTGAAATAAATTACCAAAATAATTGTAACTGGCGTGATTATTTTATGTTATTTTGACAAATAAGATATGCACAATTTTGCAGAGTTTTAAAATATGGTGTGCAGAATTTTTTATATTTTGGCACAGAACTCCCCCAGAAGTATCACTCATTTTGCTGTGAGAATATATAAAAATAGTAAACAGAACAATGACTTCCTACTACTGTGAATCCTTTGGATAATGTTGATCACCAGTTTGGCTCCTGAACCACTGAGGTCTCAGTATCACTGTATTAGTACTTACAATAGGCTCTGGCAATAGCAATCTATGATAATGGAATCTACCTATTCTGCTATTCTGTCTTCAACAACGACTAATACCTAATACTTCAGAGGAACACATAAAAACTCTACAATGCACCTACTATACTATGCCATGGAAAAATTGTTTTCTGACCTCCAGATGATTTTGTTCACTTTTCTATTGTGCACCAACTAACATCCCATTTTACACTACAAATAAAAAACAAACTCAAAACAACAAACCACCTGTGTAATAAGGGGGCTCTACAAGCTATACCTATTTCTTAAAGATGCTGAATAAAACAGAGAAACATCCTGATTTATGCTCAGGACTCTGTGTGTTTGATTGCAGATCCTGCACATGGCTTGATTGACCTCTGTATGAAGAGATTTAGGATGAGTTGTGCACATATGGTTCTCCTTTCTCCTAAGACTTTGCATTTTGGAACTCAAACTGTCCAAAACTATTTTAACATCTAATGAAAAAACAATAAGCTTCTAGTATTTCAAATATTTATGGACATAAAGCTAAGTTGTCAGAGCTTATTGAAAAGAAAATTTGGTTCTTTCTTTGTTGTATTAGTTAATAAGCAAAATTGTACCTAAGGTGGTCATGAGAACAAGCCTCTGCAAATACTTCTCGGAAGGACAGAAAATCTTCTGTTGAAAACTTAACTGGATCAATCTTTTCTATTCGTGTAAAGAAATCAAGTGCCATTGGTGTCAGTGGATTATGGTTCAGTGATGTTTCTGGTGGTGATAGAGGGTCAATATGAAGTACAGATACTGAGAAAGTGCCTACTGCCAGTCTAAAAACAAGTTCAGGCCTGGATTCATCCACTGAAATAGATCTGGACGGAAGGGCTGAAACACAAAATTAAATTACAAATCTCATTGAAAGTTAGTTTTCAATAGGAGCTTGCACATGTATTACATTTATCAACATAACAGTCTGAAGAAGTACATAAATGCAAACTACAGATACTATGCAAATCACAATAAAATTAATTTTATACACTGTAATGTGTTAAATTGAGTCTCTGTTTAATTATAGAAGATATACACATTATATAGAACTACTTTTGTTGAAATGATCTTCCTGTACCTCATTTCTAAATTTGGCCAAATCCCCCCACATAAATGGGTAACATCCATGTAAACCTCTCATTCACTTATGAGAAAACAGATCATCAGGAATCTGTGAAATAGGCATAAGTCATGAAGTGCACTACTTTATAAACTATACTGGCTAGAGGAAAAGACTACAAACTAATTAAAAAAGCACTGGGGAAAGGTGACATTTTTAGTCTCTGGGATTTTGACGTCCTTTTGCCAAGTTTCAAAACAACAATGAAAGATGTCCAACAGCAGTATAAAATGACCAGGAAATAAACACACATTTTACTTACAAGTCCTTCTTAAGGGAGTTTGGTGAACAATAGTGGGTGTAAATGATGAACCTCTTGGTATTGGTGGTGGTTCTTGTTTATTAGGATCATGAAAATCGCCCCAAGTTGGCTGAAGCTAAAACACAAATATGTGATCTCTTATCTGCACAACACAACAGTTCTCAATGATTAATCTATCGAATGCAAAGAGTAATGTAAAACACAAAGGCTATGTCTACATTGACAGCGGCAGAAGACTCGCTCAGTCAATCCAGAAGTCGACGTTATTAATCCATCCCCACAAGTGGTGTACACTGCGTTGACGGGAACGCGGTTCCCATCGGCGCAGTGCAGTGAAGACGGCGTGCAGAAGAGAAGCACAGCAGTCGACAGGAGTTAGGCAAGTGCTTCGCATGCTTTGTGTAACTCCTGTTGACTGCCGCTGAATCGCGGAGGTAAGTGTAGACCATGCCAAAGACAATACACAAAAGTAGTTTTCCAGCTTGCCATTTTCATGGTATATTAACCAATAGTTTGTCTATTGTTTATCTGGGTGTCAAGCTATATTCTTTAGCTCTATGATCATCTTCCCTTTGTATTTTTGAAAGGGAGATAACATTGTCCTTACAACTGACACGTGTTCTTTTGTTATTCAAGAGAAACTAGAACTGCTCTCTATGACCTCTATTCAGCAAAATAGGAATGAACTTAAATCACAGTAATGCTTTACTGAATTACAGGTTATGCTCTTAATTTAAGTAATACAACAACTTTGTGTGCTTTTATTCTCTTCCTGACCTTGTAGCCTACGTTAAAAGGCCTAAATATTAAAGAGAGATATGTAGCACAAGGGTCAGTCACAAATACTCCACATAAACTTATAGCAGCTCAGAAACATACATAATCTATTTCCTGGTCTGCTAGCCAAAGAAATTCATAACTAATGGAAATCCCAGGTTTCAAAGCTGCAGCTTGCTGCAGGAATTACCACTTAAAATCTAACTCCATAATAAAGGAAAGCTAGAAAGTGATTTTGTGCATTAAGGAACCATATAAATTTGCTAGTTGATATTGTCATTGGGAAGAAAGTTGCATAGGTGTGTACTTACTATTGTCTGAGATTTTTTCAATAGTTATTAACAATGAAGAATCAATATGATAAAAAAGAAAACTTTTGCTCTACAAAGATATTAACAGTAAACAATACTATACCACTGTAGCACTCAATGGAGATCCTGCTGGTGTAGTAGTGTATGTACTAGTTAAAGAAAGGTCTAGATCCATAGTTGGTGGGTCTCCAAGAGGTGGAAGAGAGGAGAGGCTCTGAGACATGTCCATGTCAGCCATTGAGAAGAAAACTTCTTCCTCTAAGGAGAAATTATGTATAATCAATTGTGCTTGTCCTAATGACAAATATTAACTTTACTTATACTAAGTTAATCACAGCTGCAGAAACAAAATAGGCTGGATATGACTTCACTAACTAAAAGTTTATTCACAGCATTTCATAGATCACTTATACTGAAGGTTAAAAAAAAAAGATTTTTCCAAAAAAGGTGTGTGAGCAAGCCAACAAGAAACACCAAATTCCAGCAATGTGATAAGTATACAGATAATGCAAAATGTTTCCATTTATTTTCATGTTCAGCTTAAGACTACTATAGACTGCAGTGATTAATTCACATGCCCCATGCTGAATCAGATATGAATTGGCTCCTAAAAAAACCTAGCAAATTATCCATAGTCTTAACATTAAAAATAAACCAGTTCACATTTAACATAAACAATCATAAAATGAACAATATAAGAACAAATAAAATTCTGAGCTACTATAAACCTTTGTTAATGAAGCTGTACTAATCTTAGTATTGGCATCTTTCAGATTCTAGGTTTCTTCTCCATAAAATTCCTGTCTTAAATCCAAATACATTTCTGCAGCATATGAATGTTTAAACTAGGTTTTATAATAGAGAATCAAAAGAAAGAGTTTTTCTAGTATTCTATATTTTATTTAGTTCCTTCAAACATTAGTCCTGAAAGGGATCTTACAGTATTAGTGTATGTTTTGTTGTATATTAGTGTCCAGACTATTAAATGTCCCAAATGAACAATGATTTCAGTCTGGGCTAGTAATGTGAATATGATTTATAATCCTGATTTAAGAGTATAATTAATGGTAGACAGTATATTTAAAAATGTATAAAGATCACTGTTATTTTGCCCTTCTGAAAGGTCAGAATGCTTTAACACTGTACATTCAAAATTCGTATTTTGCATGATGTCGACACTAGGCTGTCTGACACACTAACATCATGTTTGATACTCACCACGACTACAAGGTGTTCTGGCTGTCTCTGTCTCATAAAAGCTCTGCTCAGATGATGCTCCTGCTGATAAAGATTCTTTTTTTAAGTAACGCTTCAGCTCCATCTGAATCCGATATTCGTCTTCCTGTTGCATTGGTCGGTTCTTCCTATCTTTATTTGACAATTCTATCCTGCTGGGGCTCTCTGTATTCAAACAGAGGAAATGGAAACATAATTTGTATTTCTTTTCCAATCTCCCATGGAAAATTTCAACAACTAATCAAAAAGCTGGCTGACAATTTATGAAGTTATCATCTCCCATTTTCAATTCTCCAAATAAGAACCAGCATTCCAAATAAGCCTTGTTACCTAATACATTGAAAACTAACCCTTTCCTTTCTGTACTATTAATTCCAAACCTAAGAGGAAGATTTTGAGATTATGTAGGCAGAATAGTTACAAAATCTTTTTTTTAAAAGTCCTGGTCCCTATTGGCTTTAGAGAGTTTTGGACACATCATCTAGAAATTACATTATAATAAGAAATCCTATTTTCTGGCCCCAATGTAATCAATGGAATGGGGAAATATTTCCAACATCCTTCCAAGAATCTTAAAATCATGACCTATATTGACATCATAATTGAATTTGCAGCATTGGGAATATATCTAGTTATATACTTGATCAAGTAAAATAAGTTTTATTCTTTTATACAGCAGGATTCAAAAAAGGATTGTACACTTACATGAACAATGAGGTCTACACTACAGACCTATATCGATATAACTACGTTGCTCAGGAGTATGAAAAATCTACACCCCTCAGCAATATAGTTATACTGACAACCTCATGTACGGACAGTGCTATGTCGATGGGAGAGCTTCTCCCATTGACATAGCTACTGCCTCTCGGAGAGGTGGATTAACTACACTGCCACTGCTGCTACAGCGGCACAGCTGCATCTGTGCAGCTGGACTTGATGGATCCCACTCTTGTCAGAGAATATAATTTTATAAATTATACCAAACACAACTGTTTCACTGTTGTTTTGGACTTCTCTCCCTCCCCAGCTCCTCTTCCCCGACATCAAATTATACTCTCCACCTGTTATCACATACTAAGATTCAAGCTCTTTAAAGAGGCTATTACATATGTGTACAGCATATAGAACAATAAAGCCTAGAGACCTGATTGAGACCTCTTTATGCAAATAAATAGATAATAAATATTAATAATCTGGTATAGCAATTACTATGTACCTATTCAGGGGACTAGTTTACTGTGCAAGCTTTCTTTACTGCTTTCTATCTCATCAAATACACATTTAAAATTAATATAATATTTACTTGCCTGGTCCAGCAATGGCTGCTATCATGTCCAATAGAAGATGTACCTGCCTTGGTGACAGGAATAGGTGTATAGAGTCTATTTGCCCATCTACATCCAACTTAAAAAAAAAAGATTATTAACACTCAGAACAAAGACGTGCGCCTTAAATTTCCCCAATCAACTATCAGCCACTAGATAATGCAGAGCATCACTCTACAGGACAAGAGAACTAAAGCTCTTATTCTCTACCTTTCATTCTCTCCCATCCCCACCTCCATGCTGCTTTTCAGTGAAATGCAGGTTGCAACTGGAAGCTCTGAAGAATGATACAGTCTTCCTGCAACATTTGGGATTGAACCTTTATATTCTTGCAACTGGGAACAACCTGAAATTTAACTGTACAATTGCTACCAACTTTGGGTTCCATAGCAGTTCTACAAAACATTGCTGATGTGCCAAATACTATTTATTTGATTATGCTATACACAAACAAACCCACACAAAAAACATGCACCCCAGGAAGAAAATCCAGGATCATCATTAAGCAGTTAGGCATTTTGTCTCTCTAATACTCTTGTATATAATTACAACATAAAGCTTATTTTATATACTACATACAGAATAGTAAATCTTTCCCCTTCTGAGATACTTTTTCTTAAAAATTCAAATAATTTTCCATTAATACTTGTCTGTATTTATTATACAAAATTACTGATTTTCTTAAATAATGTTGGGTTATACCTAAGATTTATTATAAAGTATAACAGTATCAAAACACTTAAGGAAGTTAAACTAGTTCTCTCCAGACCACTAGACAGCACCACGAATTAGGCTTGTACTCAGTTTTTGCTATAGGATTACTCCCTTGGGGGCTCATACAGATTTAGGGTCGAATTCTAAAACCCCTTACATTCCCACTTGTTATTCCACTGGCAAGTATTTACATGCAGGAGAAAAGATTTGCTGGAGCAAGCATTTAGATGGTATATATGATAACAGTCTTCATAAAAAATGTCCAGTGAGAGCGAGTACCACAACTAACATTTACGAAAGGGATAACATTACTGTAGACACATGGCAGGTTTCTTTCTATAGTTGCTACAGTTTATAAATTTATTTGATTATGCTGAAAGTGTAGATTTTTTTCTTAAAAGTAAAAATTCAATATTACCACTTAAAGTTCATTAAAAATTCTCTTTTAGATCTCTAAATATCTATTAGTGACATATACCGATGCTCATGCGAAGTCCTCACATAACTAAAGGGCAAAAAGCAACTAACCCTTTACAATTATTTGTACACTGGTATAACAGTTCAGGTCCAGACACAACAAGGGGAGAACAGGAGGTTTAACTCCCACCTACCAAATAAGCAATTAAATCACCTGATTGTATACGAAATTATTGTACTGTACAAATATATTGAGTAGGATCCTTTTTGGAAGTTTATAATGTTCTGAACTTGATGGTCATTATGAGATATGCATGCAGACCATAGTTTTGAATGTGTACATATATCACACATATAAAGGAAATTATAACTGTACAACTAAAGCGCAACAAGGCAATGAAACAATCAAAGAGGGAGGGGCACCTCCCAAAACAAGCATTTATACAACCTAACTTTCTAGTTCAGATGAGGCCTAAATAACCTCTTTGTGGTAGTGGTAGAGATACACTGGAGAGCAGGGATAGGATACAGAGTGAATTAGACAAATTAGAGGATTGGGCCAAAAGAAATCTGATGAGGTTAGCAAGGACAAGTGCAGAGTCCTGCACTTAGGACAGAAGAATGCCATGCACTGCTACACTGGGGACTGACTGGCTAGGCAGCAGTTCAGCAAAGGACATGGGGTTACAGTGGACAAGGAACTGAATATGAGTCAACTGTGTGCCCTTATTGCCAAGAAGGCTAATTGCATATTGGGCTGCATTAATAGGAGCATTGACAGCAGATCAAGGGAAGTGATTATTCCCCTCTATTTGGCACTGGTGAGGCCTCATTTGGAGAACTGTGTCCAGTTTTGGGCCTCCCACTACAGAAAAGATTTGCAAATTGGAAAAAGTCCAGCAGAGGGCAACAAAAAAGATTAGGGGGCTGGAGCACATGATTTATGAGGAGAGGCTGAGGGAAGTAGCCTTGTTTAATCTGCAGAAGAGAAGAATGAGGGGGGATCTGATAGCAGCCTTTAACTACCTGAAAGGGGGTTCCAGGGAGGATGGAATAGGCTGTTCTCAGTGGTAGTAGATGACAGAACTAGGAGCAATGGTCTCAAGTTGCATGGGGGAGGTCTAGGTTAGGTATTAGGAAAAGCTTTTTCACTATTAGGGTAGTGAATCACTGGAATGGGTTACCTAAGGAGGTAGTGGAATCTCCATCCTTAGAGGTTTTTAAGGTGTGGCTTTACAAAGCCCTGGCTGGGATGGTTTAGTTGGGGTTAGTCCTACTTTGAGCACGGGGTTGGACTAGATGACCTCCTGAGGTCCCTTCCAACCTGCTCTATGATTCTATGAGTCACCATGCCAGGAGATAAAAATAGAAAGGGAGAAAAGCCTTTTTAACAGGAAACTTGAAACTGAGGAGTTGGGGGAGTGTGTGCACCGACGTATGCAGGTGTCTGTGGAGGAGAGGGTTTCCACACCTTTCGGTGTGAAGAGCTAGTGGGGAAAAGTCTGAGGGTGTGGTAGTTAAGAACTCAGTGGATGGATTTATGGAGACTTGGGACTCGAAGGGCTGTTGGGGTTACCCTGCAGGGAATAACTAGGCTGGCTGAAACCAGGACCTGATGCTTGTGGGCAGATTGCTAGAGTCAGAGCTCTGAACCAAAGCAGCACAGCATAAAGGCAGCTAAGGTAACAAGGCAGACAATGACCAAACCCCTCATTGGTCTAGGTGATCCCCAAAACATTACAACTAGCTCCTACTGCCTTTTACTTTCCTTGGGAAAACTGGAAAGGAGATTCAAATTATTACATTGTGCTTGTAATTGTGCTTGCACAGGTCAACAAATGTAAGTGCAACACAGAGCCCTGTAACTCAGATCTTGAACTAAAGAGGTTCTTTCCTGCCACCTTTAAACAAATATAATGGTTGACACTAGGAAATCTTTTACTTTTAAAAAGGCACCTTGCTACCAGTAAATCTAGAACTGATAACTACAAGAGCTGTTAATATCTTGTAATAATTTGTTTCGGTATTTCAGACACTGCATTTTCGTGCTATCTTCCTTTTCAGCAAATGTGCCAAAAGGACCTTATATCAAGGATTTTTCTTGACTGAACAAATAGAAAAAGTTCTAAAAATCAACCAGCAATTGCAGGACGTATAACAAAATTCCCCATTGCAGTAGAAACCATATTGGGAGGTTTCTGCTCTCTGTATTTTATCTGTATTCTTTATTTCAATCGCATTTTCAATTTAAATTTTGAAATGATTTTTAGCATTTTCCTTTTGTGCATAGGTATCAGAGCACATTATAAGCCACAAACACACTGCACAGAAGATAATTTAAGAACCAATTTTATAATTGAAGTTAATAATATTAAAGTGAGTAAAATTTCTACCTGCTTAAGTGCTTGTAGGATCGGGGCCTTATATTTCAATTTTTTGTCTATAGAAGGTTTGGAAAATTCAAATAAAATACCCTCTCAGCAGTGACATTTAAAAAACCCCCCAAAACTGCAGCATTATAATTTAATTCACTGTAAATTTTAATCTAAAATTTCAATAGCACAAATTTTCAAATTAGTTTTACAAACCAAGCCTCAACCTAATTTAAATCAATGGGCTTTTTAAGTCAGTCATTTAAACCACTCTGTTTACTGCCATTTCAAAATCAGGTGGTTATAATACACAGAACAAAAAATAAATGGATGGCAACAGGACTTTTCGTGAAAACAAAGCAATTCTCGTCAGAATTACTGCAATCCACAGAATTCAAACTCTCTCTAAGATACCTTGCATCTTCTTTAAGAAACAGACATCACTGTACCTTTGAAAGTAACTTAAATGAAATTTCCAAATGATTTATCATAGCATCTTTTACAATTTGCTTTGGTAGGAGTTGTGAGTATGGCAAAATGCCTGTCTACCAAAGAAAATAAAACCCACAAATACATACTGGGACAAATTCTGCACTCAGTTATGAGTGTGCAACTCCTCTGTGCACTTGTAAACAGAGCGTATCTGCTCATGATATTTAAACACTTATTTCCGTACATTCCACAATGTATTCTCAGCACTCTTTGTTGGTTAAAGAAGAGATGTTTTAACAAGGGTTATTGCCTTAACTTTAAATGCAGACAGCTTAAAATAAAATTACCAAAATTAAACATAGCTGAAATCAATTCTTTTTCCTTAAGGCTCTCAAAACTTTTGCAGTAGACAAAAATCAAAACC
Source organism: Mesoclemmys tuberculata (assembly GCA_007922155.1). Lineage (NCBI taxonomy): Eukaryota > Metazoa > Chordata > Testudines > Chelidae > Mesoclemmys > Mesoclemmys tuberculata. The sequence goes on along the minus strand of ML675611.1, from coordinate 25,856,346 downwards.
AAACAGCTACTTGACTGTGTCCAGTTAGTTAAAGAATATAAAACCAGGGCTAACCTTAGCTCCAGGAAGTACGTCATGTTGCTTTAATGTAAGGCTCAACTTCATTCTACCAATCAGCCTACTAATCTGTACAGGATCAGAGGGAGTGACTTCTGGAAAGTTTCTGGTTAACTGTGGATGTGGCTCATACACAATTTTTGGATTCCAGCTAGGAGAAAGTTTTGGTTCGGCCGCCTTTAAAATGCAAGGGGGGAAGGCAATTAGCATGCATGCATAGTGTCACAAAGTATAGTCTGATAAATCTACACAACATGTAAATGTAAATGACATGTAAATGACAGTTTCACATAAATGCAAATTTCACATCTGTATTGATAAACATACTATCAAATTTTAAATAAACAGGTATGGAAAGGTACTCAGAACCTTGAAGTGTCAGGAAGTGAAGAAATTTTTCTTTGAATAGTAAATTATGGCGAGATGCCAGTCTCTCTCCACAGATTAAGGTTGCAGTCAGATTCCAGTACTATATGTCCTATTTTTAGTCTTCTATAATTTTGCTCTTCAGCTGACACCATCTCCACTCCTACATAATAAAAGTGTTCGACAAAGGAGGCTACCAATATTTTCCCCAAAAAATTCACATGGGTTGCTGGGCTCAGAAGTTTGAGAACTACTAATGTATACGAGTTAGCGTGCAATGAGTTACCGAAACACTATTCAAAGAAGAGTTTCAATTCCTTTATGCTTCAGTATTAGGCTTATATGTATATTACCACACAAGATATATTATCCTTCATCAACTCTACATATTTATATGATTTATTTATTTTTACCAACTGTGTAGCTGAACACACTGGGGAGGATTTTGCTGATGCTGGAAACTCATCCCAGAAGAGAGAGACACCTGAGAGCTGAAGTAACTTGTGAGCAAAAGCTGTGGGCTGATGTACATTAATTCCAGAGCATTCATCAGCGGTTTCATCACAGTACATAGTTCTGGGAGAAAAAAGCAAGGAAATAAGGATGGTAGGGATGGCATGCACGCTTTTACCTTCTATTGTGCCATTCAGCCTCTAGTTTATGTTTACATGTGCTCTTGCTCTTTGATTATTTACAAGGCCATTGATTGATCTGAAAGGAAAAACCATCACTTTCTGCAAATAGGTGGAAATCTTGAGGTTCTTATAGCACACTGTTAATAGCAGTTGTACTATACTTTTGAGGTCAATACATCCTAATATGGAGTTTGGCCTATATTACTATTTTTGTTTGTTTACATTAAGACACTGTAACTGTGTTCTAGCCTCATGACTAAACGATGGTTTTGGAGTGGATAAATCTACAACATATGTGATTTTATATAGTCTTAAAGAAGCACTACTTGGATGGAACACTTTCCTTTATGTCAATTATTTTTGTTTAATTAATTAACAGAATTTAAATTATGCCTAGGAGATGCCCAAAATTCACCTATCTACATTTTCTGTATAATGAAACACTGTGAAATAAAATTTTCTCTAAGAAAATAACACTTAATTATATAGACCAAAAGAACAACAGAACTTTAAAAAGTATCATTACACATATAATGTTATCTTAACTAAAATAGTTTAAGCAGTACCATTCTGTTATGACACTTAAATTAGATGATCTCGTTTAAAACAGTTTGTGTAAGGGTAGCTTTTAATGTACAGGGGATTCTTTTAAGGGGGGAAATGTAGAGATTTTAATACTGTTCAAAATACTTTTGTTGTCATCATGTCACCAAATTAAATGAGCCTATTAGTCAAATGAGCTAAATGAATGCCCCAAGAACATCTACAATTCACAAGTTTCAATTATTTATACAATTTGCTTTGCAAAATCTAGAATTCTACTGATCTGGTAATACTTTTGCAAGATTAAGGTTTCTTTCCTAAATTTACAATTGTGAGGTCAGATTTTCAGCATCCACAACTGGAGCCAGATTTTCTAAAGAGTTTAACTTCAATTCAGACACCTAAATGGAGTGGCCCAATATAACAATTAAAGTTGTTGGGTGTTGCTCATTTAAGAAAATATAGTCAGTCATTTAGGGTATGTCTACACAGCAAAAAAAAAAAAAACAACCCCAAGAAAACCTATGTTGCAGCAAGTCTCAGAGCCTGGGTCAACTGATTCAGGCTCATAGTGCTTGCACTGCAGTGCTAAAAAGAGCAGTGTAGACATTTGGGCTTGGGCTGGAATCTCGGCTGAGAGATCTTCCGCCCTCACCGGGTTTCAGAACCCAAGCTCCAACCTAAACCTGAAAATTTACAATGCTATTTTTAACACTGCTTTTCAAGCCCTAGTCAGTTGACCAGGGTTCTGAGACTTGTTGCTGCTGGTCTTTTTTTCCCATGTTGATGTAGCCTCCTGTCATCAAAATGGGAGCTGTTCAATGTTGCCATCTTTTGAAAATCTGGTACTCTTCTGAAGACTATAGAATGAGTAATCCTGTTAAGAATTGGGTGGAAAAAATGTTACTAGGATATTCACTTAAGGCATCAAAAGTCTACCGCATGGATGATTTGGATTTCAGAGCTCTACTGTGTGAGGGGATACATGCGTGGATGTGTGTGAATCTGTGCACATAAAAATAAGAGACATTCAGTTTCTTTCTTTTTTTTTAATATTGATTTTAAGGAACACTTACTTCTCAATTTGGATTTCAAGTGCGGACCCACTTTTAGAATTTTCCGGTACATGTTCGATTCTCAAAACAGTATTTAAAAAGGTAACTTTCACTCTTCTTAGAACTGAAGTGAGGAAACCAGAAGACAATACAGTTACACCGTAACTATTTAAAATCAGTGAGACACATTTATGACTTAATATATGAATGAAAAGAAAGCTCAGTTCTTCACTGATTGAAAACTAATATGTATTTCATTGTTAAGATTATAAATAGCTTCTAATACAATATGATTTCAAATGAGAATCTAGTTTTCTATCAGTAAATCTTCCAGTTGGACATTCACAAAATGTAAAGCAATCTGAAGAAACTCATTTTAAAATTTCAAAACTGAATCTAATGCCTTGTGCTAAAATACATCTGCCATATGAAGTCTGATTCTTCAAATAAAAATATGAGCTCTACAGAAGACTGTTTTCTATCAGGTTCTTCCTCCTATGGCTACTAACACCATTGCTGATCCAACAGTCACATGATGCGCTGAACCAGCACTGCCAGAACCAAGACCACCTGCCAGTCGGTCCAGTCAATGAAAGGAATTATCTAAATTTATACTTCTATATGAGAGAATTTTGTCCTAATGAAGAGAGGATTCCACACACTGCAGGAAGATCGTTTTGGGGTTTTGTTTTTTTTACTACTGTGATTTCCTTGTCCTCTCCTCCTGTTTTAACTGTTAGAAAGTGGAGTCACAGATAAAAAGTTAAGAGAGAAGAGAAGCTCTAGCAAGTGAGCTCTCATTTTGTAATATCATGGCATGGTGTAGACTAACATAATGTAAATCAAGTTGTTCATTCACAAACTGCACAGTAAAGTCATACCTGTTTCAATAGTTTCTGCAAACTTCTCAAGCCCTTCAAAAGGTTGAGATCCTTCTCCTTGTTCATCTGTCAGTTTTTGGCTAAGACATTCTTTTGCAAGTTGCATACTAGTGGTCATAAAACTTGACCAATACATAGGCTCTGAACCAGATGCTGTAGAATAAGATAAAAGTCTTAAATACATTTGGCCACAAATGTAAAACCAAAGCAAACAAATGATACGTTTGGTATATCTAGGCAAAGGTCTGGTCTACACACAAAGCTGCACCAGTTTAACTAAAAATCTGATTTTATACCACTATTTAAACTGGTGCAAAACCCTGCATGGATGATCTGAAATCAATTTAAAATTGGCTTCTATCTTTTTAGCTTATGTTGGTAAGTTTAGAGGTACAAGATAAATTAATATAACCAATTTTAAACCAGTGTAAGTGTGTCCACAGAAGGGTTGGCACTAGTTTAGCTAAATCAGTTTTTAAAATAGATTTTTAATTACACTGGTGTGACTTCTGTAGGCAAGACTAGGCATAGACGAGGCCTAAGAAAAAATGAGATTCTTTAAATTGTGTTAGCTACCTTGAGGTAGCTGTAATTGAAGATGACTTCCTGGTATTAGGGAAGAGCATCAATTATTAGTTAGACTGTGATAGCAACCAAAATGTACTAGATATTGTCCAAACCCACAGGAAGACCATCTCTGCCTTGAGGCAGCTAACCAGATTTGAAACATCACTCAACGAAAACTCAGTCCTCATCTACCTAGGATTTAAGGTGTGATTTTAGCATGTTAGCTAACACATGTTAATAGCATATTTAAAAAGTCTACTTAGACCAGGCACAGTGCCCTCAACATGTGCTAAACTTGTCAAGTTAAAGACTAAGGAGGAACCTAGAATTTGACTTCACCAGTTTAGCACGTTTAAAAAGCAGTGTGTCTCATCTACACTAGACTTTAAAATATGCTAACATCACATCTTTAAATCCTAGTCTAGACAAGGCCTTAGATGTAGTTTAACACCTTTACAACTATGTTAGTTGATAGTGGTCAACCCTAAGGCTACTAGCTGCCAGATAACACCACTGATGGTCATTTTTTAACAGCTAACTTGATCACGCTGTGACATTTGTGCATATTAAAAGTCTAGTGGAGATAAGGCACATCGATTAATTTGAGATAAAACCTTCAATATAGACAAGCCCAACTGAGGCTAAACTAACATGACTGTAAAGATACTAAATTGCATACATGTTAGGACCTTGGTGGTATTTCAAATGAGATTAGCTACCTCAAAGTATTTAATTGTATTTTAAAAAATTCCAACACCATTCATTAATCTTGTGGTTATAACTGCTTGGTGACAACTGCACTTTATCTTTTCTACCTGCTCCATTTTTAAACAATTTGTGACAGCAAATCCACACATTCATGCAAAAAAATAAAATAAAACTCCTTGACAATGGGGAGAAGAAAAGCATGACCAATGAAAAATTCCTGCCTGAACCTCACAAAAACAGTGGTCAGTTATTTACAAATAAAGAACTAGTACAAAGAACTCATTAATAATGTATTACTTTTCACATACTCATTCATAATAGACTCCAGCACCAAACTGAAGGCCAATTATCCTATTTATTACTACCATTATTTGTAAGATCATATCTTCTTAAATGGACATTAGCAAGTAAAATTAACACAAGATTTAGTTCTAGTACAATAAATTAGAATGAAACAAAGAACAGAAATGTGATTTTTTTTAAAAACTATTTAAATAGGAGTTGCAAAGAAAAAAAATGTTCTTATGCTCTTTATCACTTCTTTACAGTGTCTAAAGGCAGTATAAAAGCATTTTCCTTTTCTTCTCTTTATTCAAATTTCAGATCCTGTGTAGTGTAAAAGACAGTGACCTGTTCTACCCTATAAAAATTAAAACACTTTAAGCCCTTAGGATGTTTGTATAATATGTATCCAGAAACAAAAATGCCCCAAGTAGTCCACAAGTGGTTAATAATGCATTAGAACAGACTACCTTTCAGTATATTTAATAACCAGTTAAAGTCTAGCCAGTTCAGTCTGAACTAGGTGATTGCCAGTGCAGTCACAGAAAAACTGGAGTTCTACCAGCCTTCCAAACATTGTTCTGAAGATGACTTCTGTGTACTAAGGAATAGCACCGAAGGGCTTGTCTACATGAACATTTAATTTGCAGCAAGTTGGGCTGTAAATCTATTCCACACTAAGCTATCATGAATAAAGTGTCCACATGGACTCTGTGGCCACACATTAAAGATTGTTGGTGCACTTTGATCTACTCCCATTTCAAAGCAAGACAGATCAAACCACACTAGAGAACTTTTAGCATACCGAAGCAGGGTCTACACAGACAGTGAGCATGCAGCAACCTACAGTAGAGTAGATTTACACCCAGCTAGTTGCAAACTAGGGCTATGTCTACACTACAAAGTTAAGTCAACAAGTTATGGTGACATTCATCCATCGCTGTAATTAAACCACTGTTGCATGTCCACCCAGTGCTCCTTGTGAAGGCAGAATGCATCCACTGTATGACAGTGAGAGTAGTACCCCATGGATAATTATCCCACTATGAAACTCACCATCATCTGCTGTTGGGTGTTTTGGAAAGGGTTTGCAGTGCCTTACTGGGGCAGGTGCAGTGTCCCATGATGCAGTTTTTTCCATCCCATCATTCCATGGGCTACCTATTGTTTCACACTGCTTTTCAACAGCCCCTGTAAACTGCATGCCTGCCCTCTCTGTCTGAAAGTATGGGTTCTGCACTGCTCTCCAGTATTGTGCTGAGTGTTCTGAACACAGAATGGCTGATCCTGCAGTATTTCATGAGCTGCAAATCTGATGATGACACTGTGGTGTTTGCCCTGCTGTTTGCCATGGACAGAAACAATTAAAGATTGCTGTTGGCTTTCATGGAACAGCTGCACACCGTGGACTTTAAGTCCTGGGCATGAGAAACATGCACTAAGTGGTGGGATAGCACTGTTTTGCAGGTATGGGATGATAAGCAGTGGCTGCAGAACTTTCATATGCGCAAAGCCACCTTCCCGGAACTGTGTGCGGAGCTCGCCACTGCCGTCTGGTGCAAGGACATCAAAATGAGAGCTGCCCTAATGGCAGAGAAGTGAGTGGTGATCACTGTGTGGAAGCTGGCAACACCAGACTGCTACCGATCAGTCATGAATCAGTTTGGAGTGAGGAAGTCCACCGTTGGAGTTGCAGTGATGCAAGTGTGCAGGGTCATTAATCACTTTGTGCTATGAAGGACTGTGATGCTGGGCAATGTGAATGAAATAGCGGATGGTTTTGCGGCAATGAGATTCCCAGTAGGGCGAGAGATGACATACCCATCCCCATTTTGGCCCCAGACCACTTTGCAACACAGTACATCAATAGAAAGGGCTACTTTTCTATGGCATTGCAATGGTATGGTAATTTCACTGACATCAACGTGGGGTGAGCAGTGAAGTAGAATGCACGCATCATCAGGAACAGCTGGCCTGTACAGAAACTGCAAGCAGGGACTTTCTTTCCACATCCAAAGATTCCCATTGGGGATGTGAAAGTGCCAACAGTGATCCTCCGAGACATCTTACCCTTTGCTCCCATGGCTCATGAAGCCTTACACTAGCAACCCTGACTACAGCAAGGAGCACTTGAACAACAGGCTCAGCAGGTGCAGAATGAATATTAAATAAGCCTTTGGCTGCTTAAAGGGGTGCTGGCTCTGCCTTTTTGGCAGGTTAGATCTTAATGAGGAAAACATGACCATGGGAATAGCAGCCTGCTGTGCTCTGCATAACATTTGTGAAACTAAGTGGGAGAAGTTTTCGCAGGGTTGGAGCATTGAAATGGATCAGCTAGCTGCTGCTTTTGAGGAGCCGAATACCAGGGCTGTTAGAGAGGTTCAGTGGAGAGCTATTTGAAGTAAGGAGTCTTTAAAAGAACACTCTGACAATGAGCCAAAGTAATGTGGGTTTCTGTAATGCGCTGAGCCAGGCATTGTTTTCTTACACCACTGTATGAACCTTGTAATGATTGCTGTGTGTGTGGTAATTTTACAATGTAAATACACCTACTGGCACTGTCTATGTATTTTGGCAGCAACCGCCGTATGTAGGAGACAAATAAAGATTAATTCTCTTTCTATACATATATTTTTATTAAACACTGATATAAACATTTCTATCTTCTGCAAGAAACATGAAAATCAAGGGCACATTTGCCAATGAAATTCTCACAGCTGGGTGTATGTTCAGTTGTCATTGTGAAACTTCTCCCTCAGGATGGAGTGCATGGGGTACTGCGACGGCCTGAGAATGTGAGGAACGGGGGAGAGCATGAAAGGCAGTTTGGTATGGTCTGCAGGAGGTGAGCATACATATGTTCTGCCTGAAGTTCAGTCAGGAACCTCGGCATGTCTGTCTGGTTCTTGAGCAGTTGTATCATCCATTTCTGCCCATCTCCTATCCAGACTACCCATCCGCAGTTTGTCATTTTTAGCATCTCTCTGTGCTCTCTCCTCACCATCTGAAGCACCCAAAGACTGAAGCACCTCCCAGAATATGTCTTCCTTATTCTTCTTGTTTTATCTCCTTATCAGATGGAGCCACTCTCCTGGTGTACAGGAGGAGACCCTCAAGGGCATATCTACAGATGCTAAAGAAACAATAGACAGAGGCACTATTGTGAGTGCACTCAAAGCCTTGATCCAAACAAGTTAGAAACACAACTTTCTCACTTTCCTTGTAGGCACACAGCATGGCAGGAGCCCCAGCCATGGTGAGTTCAGGCTGTGGGGGAAGGGGCAAGATGGACAAAGCGAGGGTGGGTTCAGAGGGGCACCACTACAAGTTTCCTATCATGGAGGAAGAAACAAGGCAGCCTTCCCAAGTAACCTTCATCAGAAGTTTGCAGAGTATCTCCAGGAAAGTTTCCTAGTGATCTCTATGGAGGATGCCTTGGACATCCTGGCATGCATAAACTTTTCCACAGGGCCCCCTCTGCCTAGCTGCACAGGGGAATGAGAAGCAGATACAAACGGTATCTGTTATTTCAATCCATTTTCTACTCTAAAAAAAACAGAGCACAACCTCATGTCTCCCTGCAGTATCAAAGCACAATGACTACTTACCAGAACTTCCCTCTCCTGCATCAGGCGTGCCAGAACCAGAGTGCTGGAATTGGCTAGACCCTTCCAGTTAAAAAGAGTTTGTGGCTCACCATGTCTCAGTTACCTGTCCCCCTCTTCCTCCAACTTCACTTCCTCGTCCACCACATCGTCCACCGGGGTTCACACTGCCAGACGCTGTCTCCAGACTCCACCCCCCAACGTATCCGCAGGGCTCTTGGCAGTGAAGGTAGGGTCACCAGTGAGGCTGGCGTGCAGCTTCTTGTAGGAATGGCATGTCTTTGGAGACACACCAGAGTGATTTTTGGCTTGCCTTGCCTTCTAGTATTCCTGCCTCAGCTCCTTGATCTTTGCATGGCATTACTGCATGTCCCTATCATACCCCTTGTCCTCTATGCCATGAGCAATCTGTCCATAAGTATCAAAGTTCCTGTGGCTGGAGCAGAGCTGTGACTGCACAGCCTCCTCTCCCCACAGACCCAGCAGATCCATCACCTTCCATGGACTCCAGACAGGAGTGTGTTCGCATTGAGAAGCTGGCATGGTCAGCAGGGCAGATGTATATGAGCTCTCCAAGCCAAGTTAACAGAAAGAGCAATTAAAAAAATTCCCAGACCTTTAAAAGGGGAGGGGCACATACCTGTGTACCTGGCTGCAGGGCAGTGGAATTCAAACTGGTGACCAGAGTGGTCATGATGGCCTCCAGGAGGAGTCCCTCAGTGCCCAATTAGGGCAACATAAGCAACACAATGTCTACATACACTGACAGTGTGTCACTAACTGTATCAACCAAAGCACTATGCCTCTCATTGAGATGATTTTATTATGTTGGTGTAGTAGGAGAGTTAAATCGGTGGGCGGAGCATTGTAATGTGTTCACATAAGCTGCCTTATGTTGACTTAACTTTGTAGTGTAGACAAGCCCTAAGTGTTTGTGGAGACAAACTCTTAGATTGTGGTAGCTATCAAGATGTGCTTGTGATGCTGGCAGGCCAGATGACAGCTCTTGTCCAGGCTGCAGGCATTAGCTAAGAACTGACAACACCGTATAAGCTGAAAATGCATCCAGATCTCCTATATGTTAGTTTTGCTCAAAAAAGGTATTAGTCTTATCAGAATTTATTTAGTGCTTAGACTCTATTAAATACTTGTAAATTGCTACATGCATTAATTTTTCTTGCAGTGTCCGTATTCCATGTTGTAAGAAAATATGTAAGTTTTACTTTATAACTTTGAAAATGTTTGCTCTGAACTTGTGAAGTCAGACATGGGAATCATCCCCCTGCTTATTCTCCCTTACACTGCCCATCCAGAAGGATGGTCAAAATCAGATGGGCCATAAAAAATTATCACAATACAAAAGGATTGCTTAACGGCCCTATCTGCACCTGGGAAATGCTTTGTGCAAGGAAGCTCCTCCTGTAGGTTTAGAAACTGACTGAAGGACATAAAACAAAGCCACGGGAAAATATGCCATCTTTTTGGCTGTTTAAACTCTGAAGGGCCAAAGACTCTAAGCTAAGGCCAGAGATCTCCAAGAGCTGCCTCCTGGGTCTTCCCTTAAGACACTTTGAATTGACAGATCACTACAACACTGTCACTCTTAGAATTTAATGTGTGTGTATGTTTGCTTGCTTTAACCTGTAAATAACTCATTTCTTTTTTCTAGTTAATAAACCTTTAGATCGGATTGGCTACAGGTGGTGTTTTTGGTGTAAGATTTTTCTAGGATAACGATTGATCTGGGGTAGGTGACTGGTCTCTTGGGACTGGAAGCAACCTGAATGTGGTGTGATTTTTGGTGTAAGTGACCATTTATTACTAAGCCCAATTTGTCTGGCAAGAAAGGCCTGGGAATGACCTGATAAGGAGTAAACAAATGGACTTGAGAACTTTATTTTGAATGTTTTCTAACTTAAACCAAAACCCAGGAGAAGTGAGAATGGATATAAGGATTTGAGACTTACTAAAGCCCCATGAAGGGGGAAACTGAGGATGGGGGAGGGAGGCACTTGCAGGGCCACTCTGAGGCCACAAGAGGGCACATGTGAGGTAGCCACCTAATGACAATCCCATTAGAAACAGTATCACTCTCTCTCATAATAATTCCATGCAACTACAGCATCCTCCAGCCATGGGCAGTAATCAGTTCCCATCTAATCAAATTCAGCTATCTACTCAAACTGGCCAATAGGAGTTACTGTATAATAGATAACTAATAAAGCACTCTCTTCCATATCCAGAATTTAAAGGGCCACCTTTACAATACAGTTTGCCCAGAGTGCACAAATGAAGCATAATACAAACTTGTGGTTCTCACACGGTAGAATTTTCCTGAGTCAAAAATAAGCAGAAGCAAAAAATGAAGATGAAGATTTCTTTATAAAAAAGAAAAATATGGGAGCATATAAAATTTAAGGTATTAAACAGACACTTATGAGCAAACATTTCTTTATTAATTTCTAAAATTACATCTAGATAAGTGTGGAAACAAAGACAGAACTTCAGAAATATTATAGACTTAAATCAGTAAGCTGCTGCTCTATTGAAGAACACTTGATAATGATTGTATTCTCTGTTTCTAAGATAGATCTATTAAACAAATAGTGCTTAGGCACAAATTTGTATAGACATAATATTTTTTTAAAAAAACCAACAAAAAAAACAAACCAACAACACAGAACTGGTTGAAGCATAAGTGCCAGTACAATCTCATACATTTGAGCATTGTAAAGAATTCTCCTATTTTATCAAGTAAAACACTGAGCCAAATAAGACAATGCAGTAAACCTACCAAGACGAGGTCTTGGCCTGAAGACCATCTCTAATCCTTTCACTTCTAGTGCACAGTTATCCTGCAGCAATGAACCCCAGGGAACAGACAGAGAAATTGACTGGATAAACCCATCAGTGACTTCCAAAGGTGCATCTGCTGACTCCAGAATCTCGTTAAGACACTAAAAGAAGAGAATCCAAAATTATGCTCCTATCAACAGAAGCAAAACATTGAATTTAGGATATGTTAAAATGAATTAAATTAATAGATTTAATAAACTGGAAGTTACCCTTTACTTCAATTTTGTCATTGATGAGTGCTAATTAAGCACTAAACTTTTAATTTAATACAGTTCCAGCTGTGGTAATTCTTACTATTTATACTACTGAACTGTTCCCACAAATTCCCATATGATGCTAACAGAAATATTACAGTACAGCAGCTTAAAGTGTTACCACAAAAAGAAAAATTAAAGTTTTAGGAAAGGTCGGCACAGTAAATGGACAAAAACAGCTTGTTCATTGTGACGAGAATTTCTTTGATTAGAACACAAGTCAAATAACTAAATTTGATGTAATGCTCATTGCATACTTGTCTGACTGTGACATCTGAGCCAAATAGATTTGTTACTATTGTACTGCATAATTTATTGACTGCTGGTTAGTTCTAAATATATGAAAATGTTGTTCACAGTAATTAATGTTCAGCACTAATATTTTTTTTGAGTGTTCAAAATACTAACTGCCATTATTTTTTAAAAAGTAAAAATAAGAACAGAGTGGATTAGCTGGTGTTCTACAGAAACACTACTATTCATAGACCCCTCATATTTAACGCACCAATCCTCATACCAAAACAGGTTTCTGAATGGAAGTGAAGGGCACACACAGTCATGCTGCCTTCAGTCACAGACTCACAGCAAAATGAACTGGATGGTTCTTTTGGAGAAACAGCTAATAAAAAAGGAAATCTCACTTCTCAAAGCCTATTCAGTTCTAGAAAACATCCAGGAAATCTTCAGTTATTACTCTTTGTAGCTTTTCATCCATTCTATAAAAATTCCAACCATTTCTCACAATACTACATTTCTTTGTATTAAAAGACCACTTATTTCTAAAAAGAAAACTCCTTTAATTTATGCTCATTTAAATTTTCCACGTTTATACATTGTTAAATAAGATCCAAATTAAACAATTTTCTTAATACACATTTTTTAAATTCTCCATTATAACTATAACTCGGTGTAGTTATTTATGGTTTGCTGCCAAACCGGAAGGATGTATCTGTCCCACGTGAGGTATTTTTCAACATTTTCCTTAATGATTTGGATAATGGAACGAACAATATGCTAAACTGGGAGGGATGAAAAATTTGAAGAACAGAATTAAAATTAAAAAGACCTTGATAAATTGAAGAACTGGTCTGAAATTAACAAAATGGAACTCAACATAGACAAGTGCAAAGTACTATACTTAGGAAGAAAAAAAAATCAAATGCACAAATACGAAATGGGGAATAATTGGCTAGCAAACAATACTGCTCAAAAGAATCTGGAGGTTATTGTAGACACAAATTAAACAAGAGCCAACAATGTGATGCAGTTGCAAAAAAAGCTAATATCATTCTGGGGTGTATTCACAGGAGTGCCATATATATGACATGAGAGGTAATCAACCTCAGCTGCAGTGCCCAAGACTGGACACAGTACCACACTTTAAGAAAATATATGAACAAATTGGAGAGAGTCCAAAGGAGAGCAACAAAAATGATAGAAAGCTTAGAAAACATGACCTCTGAGGAAAAGTTAAAAAAGTGGGTATGTTTAGTCTTGAGAAAAGAAGACTGAAGGGGGGACCTGATACCTGTCTTCAACTATATTAAGGGCTGTTATAAGGGATCATCTGTTCTCCATGTCCACTGTAGGTCCGACAAGACGTCACCAGTGATTAGATATTATGAAAAACTTTCTAACTATAAGGATAGTTAAATACTGGAATAGGCTTCCAAGGGAGGTTGTAGAATCCCCGTCACTGGAAGTTTTAAGAACGGTTTAGACAAATACTCTTCACGGAGGATCTAGATTTGCTGGTCCTGCCTCAGCATGGGGAGCAGGACTAGATAACCTCCCAAGGTCCCTTCAAGTTCTATATTTATATGTTTCATTAAACAAGCATGATACTCTAAACATGACATATAATTTTACCATAATAATAAAGGTCTCATCATTTTATAAAATACCTATATGTGTGTATTTATCAAGCTTAACCATTTTCTAATAATAAAGTGAAAAGTACTGGTGTCCTATTGTCAACATACACTATACAATGGGAAGGAATATTTGTATTTTAAATAGACACTCACAAAAATTTGACACACAAGTACATCCTCAAAACATGTGCACCAGTAAAAACGCTGTATGTTAATCTTGTCCAGTAACATGTCCAATCAGTGTCTGAAAATCAGTACCCAAAGAATTCAGATTCACAAAAGGTTCTCAGGCCTTGATCCTGCAAACAATTATGGATTCAAGAAACTTTTGACACGTGAGTTTAACATAAATGGACTAATCATGTGCCTAAAATTAGGTCTTGCACATATGTGAAAATTGCGACAATTTAACTCAAGGGTTCTCAAACTGAGGGTTGCGATGCCTCAGGGGGCCACGAGATAGTTACCTGGGGCTTGTGAGCTGTCCCAGGCGGCATGCACAGGGCAAACAGCCTCTGCCACCCATGGGGAGGATGGAGAGAATGGAGGCTGCACTCAGAGGCTTGCTGTGTGAAAGGGGTCACCAATACATAAAAGTTTGAGATCTATTGGTTTATCTTAAATTAGTTTTTCAACCCAGGCTGCCATTTCCCTACTCTTCCCATACTTTCGCCTTCAATGTTTTTTTTACCTCATTGGTCCTGCTTACGTTCTTAAGAATTTTACTTTTGTACTGATGTATTTTACTCTTTCAGTATCTGATACAACACACATTCAGAGTAATGAAAAGAGTCCTAAGGACTTTAACAGGAGTTGAATCAGACCCTGAAACAGTTTTGGAAAGAAACAATTTGATTTATCAAATGTATAAGACTGATTACGGTTCGATGCAGGTAAAAGTGCTTCTGAATCAAGAGATAGTGCAGTAACTATGGACATCAACCAAAAAGGTGAAATGTGTTAAGTAGCGTAAATATCAGCAGAAAAAATATTAGCGTACATTAGTTAAAACTTGTTGCTACCATTAAAAAATGGGGTATAAGTTTAAACTTGTGGTATTTCACATGTATTTGATCTATATGTATGGAATTTTCTATATATAAATATTAATAAAATCTAGCATATCAAAATCAATTTTCAATAAACCTGGCCTCACATCTTTTTACAAACTATACATAGAGAAACAAAAAGGAAAATTTATTTTTATCTTTCCAACTATTTTTAAACTATTTATCAGAAAAAATACTACTGTATGTTTATTAAAGTTAAATAGCATGAATAAAAGATAAAGATCTGTTTAGCAAGTGAATGATTAAAGAGTATTTAAAATAAAATTGTAAAACTCCCCACACTTACACCCACTGCTGGCTTGATCCTACGTCTCTGAGGAATTCCCAGAGAAGTCAATGAGAATTTGGGACATGGAAAAGTACTGCAGGGTTAATATCAGAAGCAGCAGTGAAATCAATCAATAAGCATATTTATGTATTCAATCACAAACACTGTGCACCAAATTCTGATCTACATTAGACAGTGCAACCTCCCTGAGGTCAAATAAGTTGCACAAGTATAGTGGAGGCCAGAACTTGCCCTCTGTATACTCTAAACACCAAGACAATGATGTATATATATTCTGTATGTTAAAAGATTTTTAAAAATTGAATGAAACTAGTAGATGAAGAACAAACCGTTCAAAACAGAACAAAAATGAGAAAAGAATTAAGGTTAAAACTACAGACTCCTGATGACATGTAGGCAGCAGGTTTCAAATGACTTGAAAAAAAAAGCAGCTGCAGCAATTTCGCAACACCTGTTTTTGCAATCTTTCTGTCATGCATGAGAGAGCCATATTTAAAGAGTATCTAAGCCATATCTAAAGTACCTGTGCTACTTGCTAATTTACAGGCCAGAAAATACAACCCAGCAAAAAAAATTTTGTTTCTCTAAACTGGAAAATTAACATTATGTGCACATTCTACTAACTTTCTTTAGTACAACAAGAACTTTCCCTAAATCGCTAGGGTTCTCAATGTTTATCTTTAAAGTCCAATAAAACTAACTGAGGCTGTTTTAATATCCACTAGAGGGCACTGAAATCTTATTAAAACATTAAGTCTGCCTGCCTGCTACACAAAAACAGCTGCCCCATAGGATCAAATGAAGAAACTACTACTTTGCATTTTATCCAGGGCATCTCAGAAGTGCTTTACATAAAGCACTTACAACATTCCTAGTATCATATGTATTTTACAGAACTAGACCCAAGTCTACAAGCACTAACATGCACGCTTAGCTTTACTACTAGTAAAGTTTAGTTTACTAGACATAAAGTTAAGCATATGTGTTTGCAGAATTGAGGGTTTAAACAAACCAACCCACCAAGGCCTACAACCTAGATTTCACATAAAAAATATTGAAATCATTACATCACATTGGAACTCATAAGACTGACCCATGGCCTTCCTCGCTGATGAAAGACAGCTAGGAGTTCCGGAATGCATATTTACAGACTTCAACAGCAACTCCCTTGAAGAGAGCATTTTACCACCTTTGCAAAAACAAACAAATACATGGCATATTCAGATCTGTAATTTGACACAATATACCTTACTGATTGCCACCCAGTGTTTAAATTCCCATTCCTATTCACAGTGATTGAATAGCTGGCAAAGTATGAACTCCAAGAACACCTGACCTCTACTACTATTTTGGAACCTGCTCAGCTGGACTTTATACCAGAACAGGGTACAGAAACAATTTATGTTTTACTGGTGGTTGGACAGTCTGTTCATAGTCATGCACAGCTAGCAAACAGTCATTCACGCTACAGGATCTCCATAGTATTTCACAGAGTCAATCACAAGATACTGGTGACTTGCCTTAGAGGCCATTCAGAGTTTATATGTAGGTACATTAAGTTGGCTCCTGTTCTACCTCAGACTGGACCTAGATAGTTCTGATGGGAAAGCTCCTATGCCTTCCAAACTTTCATCTATGGCTTTCCACAGTCTTCTCCCCCATCTAACTCAACATGTATATAATACATACTTAGAGACTATGCTGATACCTCTCAGAGTTACATCTCCACAATAAAAAGTGCACAAATACCTGTAACTAGCTTTCCCAGCAACTCAAAGAAATCAGCACACAGATGAAGACCGGCTCACTAAACCCTAATGCAGGCAAAACAAGTGATATTATTGAGAAGAGGAAGGTGTTGTGAAGAACAAACTAAGGCTATGTTTATACTGACAGCAGCAAATTCGCCGCCGCCAGATTGATTTCTCTGGATTAATTGAGTGGTCTGTGAAGATCTGCTCAGTCGATCCAGAAATCGACCTAGGAAAACCACGTCTGAAACTGGCACAGCGCAGTGTGGTTGGTGCGCAGAACAGAACCAGCGAAGTCGACGTGAGTTATGCAAGTTTTTTACGTTGCTTGCGTATCTCCCATCCAATGCCGCCAAATCGCAGAGGTAAGTATAGACCAGGCCTATCATCCTATCACCTTCCATCCACAGAGTCAAGCCACATACGATCAAAATGATGCACAACCTTAAAATCCTCACTGATAATGGAGATGCAAATGTCAACAGCTTCTAGAAATACTTCCTTCTTCTGACAGCTGGCCAAGAGACTGCCAAATACTAATAGATATAGACCTAGTATTCTGTGACTGCCAGACTAGATTACTGAAACAAAATATCTAAGAATGAATACGCAAAGCCTGCAAAAACTCCATTTGATTCAGAATGTGGCAGTCCATGGGCTAAGCAAAGCAACAACCCACCACTCCACTGTTTCTGTCATTGGCCCCCAGCTGAATACCGGGCCCATTTCTAAGCCAGGGAGCTATTTATTAAAGGTATCAGTGACTCTCGGTTTGAGCTACCACTTCCCCCTCCACAACCAGGTACTATTCAAGAGTAACGGAGCTGTCCACAAAGCAAAGACAGAGTTAGAAACCAAGATGTTTCAAGCAATCAGCCCACTGAAAGATGGACCTCCCTTCCAGAAAGCTGATTGACCAACTATCTTGCCACTATGGTGCCATGCTCAAGATCCACCTCTACCTTTGCTTTCAAACTGCATTTCTAAAAGCACGCAACCCCAATCAGTGTTCCTGCATATGAGGGGGAGGGACAGGAAAACCAATTGCACCACGCTACCTATTTCTTTTATTGCAAGGTGCTCAGACACCCTGGCCACAAGCACAACAGATCTCTCGAAAACCAGACTTTATTTGTTAAGGCAAAGAGGTGATTTTAAAACAAAACAGGTGGTAACCAGGGAAGGGGAGGGGCCTGGGGCTGATCCTTCCGGAGCAGGGGACAGCACCTCTTACCCATTTATCCAGGGGGACCTGCGCTAGACAGCCGGTGCCCTGATACAGATCCAGGCTGAGCTGCTCCAGGCTCAGCTTCTCCTGCAGGAAGTGGCCCAGGTACCTCTGCAGCAGGTACCTGCAGGCCCTTTTCTTGATGGACTCTGAGAAGGGCCAAGGCATGGCGGCGGGGGGCGAGGCGGCTGGGGAAGGAGGGCTGCCGGGCTCGAGTCAGCTCCGCTGGGGGAAGGGCGCCCTGCGGTCCCCCGTGCCCCACGCGCCCGCCGTGGGGCCGGCCCGCGCTCCTTCAGGGGAAGAAGGCAATGACAGGGAGCTCCATCCTCACTGAACCGCCGCCATCTTCTCGGCGCCCCGAGACGCGAGGGGGCGGCCGGCCACTTCGGGGCGCCACCGCAGGGGTGCGCGCGCTGCCCGGCCTCGATCCCCTCAGCAGGCCCGCCGCCGCCACCGCGCCTTTACCCTCCCCCGCTCAGCCCGCGGCCCCGAGCGACCGTGACGCGACGTTTCAGAGGAAGTGACGTCACAGAGCGGGGCGGAAGGGAAGCGAGGAGGGGCGGGCACGATGAGGTGGTTGGAGGTGGGACCGGGGCTTGGAGCTGGGCTGGTCCCGTCCGCCCCGCTAGCCGCCACCAGGCTCCGCTTTAGCCGCAGCGTCCGCAGGCAGGTGACAGGGCTGGGGGATGGGTCCCGGCCTAGGATTGGGGGGGCTGAGCGGCCCGCTGTGGCAGGGGGAGCCGACACAGGGCGGAGCTGACAAGGCTTCGCTGCCCGGGCCGCTGGCTTCTCCTGCGCCTTGGGCTGCTGCCGCCGCCCGGGCTGTGCCGCGCGCCCTTCGCGGGGCTGGCGGGGCTGTTGTGGTGAGCTGCTCCCCCTTCCGGCCCTTCCCGCGTGTGTCTCCAGCCCCAGCTTGTTACCGGGGTAGCGGAGCCCTTCTCGCGCGCAGCCCTGAGGGGTGTGTTCCGGTGCCGCGCGAGCTCCCCGCCCCGGGGACTGAAGCGGGTTGGCTGGGACCACGCGCTGCCTTTCAGCGCGGGCATGACTTGCATATTGTGCCTGTCGCGGAAGCCGTCTCGGCGTGTTCCGCCTGTCTGTGTAGCTGGCAGCACACGCCGCAGGCCTGCGTTTGAACAAACGGATGCAGGGAGAGGCTGAGCCAAGTGACAAGGCAAGCGAACAGTACAGATTTTGCTCCTGTAAATGTTAATGACCCGCTTCACTTTCACTCTGAGTTGGAGCTTTCCCTTTGAATTGATAATTTCCGGCTTCCTCTCTTCCCGTCCTGCATCTTCTGGTGCAGCTTTCCACAGGCGTCAGTTCCTGTCCCATTCGAAGCTAGCAGATGCGTGGCTTAGGACTTGGCTGATAGCAGGTTCTTGTAAAGCAGTGTCAGTTGCTCGTGTATTAGTGCACGTCTCTTTTATAAACACAGTATACAGTTTTCTTATCAGTTACTTTAATACCATATGGGTTTATTCACAGACCTGTGAGTTTGTTATGCTGAAACTTTGTTGTTAATGCCCTGTCTTTTGAGGCTCCTCAAATTAAAAAAAAAAAAATTCCTGCTTGATCTGTTAATAGCCCTATAGGGTCTAATCTTCCTTTGTGTTTGCACAACATTGTGTCTTAAAATAATACCTTATGTTGGAGATATCTCTTGTTTTATACCATTGATCTTTCATAATAAGCATTTGTGGCCATATAAAATTAAATATGGTGTTTCTGTACACAGAATGGAGACTGATTATAATCCCATGGAGTTGTCCAGTAACACAGGGTTTGAAGAAGATTCTGAATATAAGGACATTGAAGGAACAGATGTGAAGGATATGAGACTAGAAGCAGAAGCTGTTGTGAATGATGTTTTGTTTGCTGTCAGCAACATGTTTGTCTCAAAAAATCTTCCATGTGCAGAGGATGTGGCATATATCAATGTGGAGACAAGGGAAAGAAACCGATATTGCCTGGAGCTCACAGAAGCAGGACTCAGGGTAACTTGTTTCTCTTTATAAAACTTGTTTGTTTACAATAAACATTAATTGAAAGGTATCTAGTAAAATTTTCAGTTGTCGTCAGAGCAGCCCAGTTGCTTTTCTTTATTAAACATTTTTGAGAGTCTATTTCAAAATTCAGTTTATAGGTAACTATTAGTTTGCTATTTCAGTGATATCATAAAGGGGGGGATTTTACACACTTGTCTTACATGAATGGAAAACTTTTAAGTAGAACTGATGCAATGACCACTATTTGAACTAAAGCTCTGTATGTTTTAATAGTGTTCATGCCCTGCATAATTGGGATTTGGTGTACAATTTTCATTGATTCTATTTTCAACTTGTGTTAGTAAAACACGTAACTGATGCTAAAGTTAAGCGTTAGATAAAGATAAATTTTTGAACTATAAAAAAAATTTCTGACAAATAGATGCAACCTTGGAAATTAAGAGCTGAAACTTGCAGTATCTTTGACATACGCTATTGTGCTCAGTTTACTTTCAGAACTGAAGTGTTAAGCCTCATAATAGTCAATTAACTGTTAGCCAGAGGAGAGAGTACATTTAGCACCATGTTTAAAGAAGTGAGGTAACCATCCTCATCTGTTTTCTCCAAAGCTTCTAGTCTAATAACACAACAGAGTTAACCTACATTATGAAAAGTAGGCATTTATCAAAAACATCTACAGAATGGTAAAGATGGAAGTTGATTGAAGTGTTTGGTGTTATGGGTGACTTTTACTGTAGTTCTTCAATCTTCTAGTCCCACAATTGTCTGAGAAAAGTGCACCACAATTGCAGGAGGCTTAAAACAGTAGATGATATAGTATTGTTCGCACATCAGACTACCTTTTGTGGAACAGACTACTGTAATCTTTACTTTGTCTATCTGATTTAATGAGAAACACCAGAAATTGATTTCTGTGCATGCATCTTCCATTCACACTATTTAAATTACTAGTGCAAATACTCGTGGTGAAATGAGAACTTCTAGCCAAATTCAAAAGTAAGCATCTGTAACCTTAACGTTTTTGGTGCTCTTAATTTTGTGAGAAAAGAATATTGGAAACTCATTTAAAGGACTAATTGTTACTAATGCCTCTAGTAGGGAAGAGAGCATGGGATTTATTAAATCAACTTCTCTTGGTGAAAAAGACAAGCTTTCGAGATTGTGGAGCTCTTCTTCAAGTCTGGGAAAGATACTCAGGCCAGTCTACGTTTGAAGTGTAGAAAATACCTATGCTAACGGGAGGGATTCTTTTGTCGACATAGGTAATCCACCTCTCTGAGGCCACATCAACACTAGCAAGTTTACAGCGGCACAGCTGTACCACTGCAGCTGCGCCACTGTAAGATCGCTTGCGTAGCTACTCCATGACGACAGGAGAGAGCTCTCCCACTGACATTAAACAACCTGAACTAGTTGCAGTAGTGCAGGAGTGCAGTAGTTGCGTAGGCAGGAGACGCTCTGGGTTTTTTTGTCACGTTCCTGCATGACATAAGGTTTACTGACACAAGTGGTAATGTAGACATGGAGGGTGGTAATTAGGTTGATAGAAGGATTCTTCTGTCGAACCAGTGCTTTCTACACCAGGGGTTAGGCCACCTCAACTATATTGCTTAGGGGTGTGGAAAACCTAAGCAGCGTGACATAGATGTGTCAACCTAACTTTTTAGTGTAGACCAGGCCTGACTGTCACAGTTAAATACATGTCACCTTGAATGGTCTCTTACAATATGTGTTAACTACTTATGCTAAACAATCTGTTCCATCTTGTATTTAGCTGTGACACAGGGTACCTTCCTTGATCTGAAGAGCTTTGTGTAGGCTCAGAGGCTTGTCTCTTTCACCAACAAAAGATATTACTTCACTGACCTTGTCTTTCTGATATCCTGAGACCAACATGGTTATAACAACACTGCAAACAAAGTATAGATTTGTCATGTCTGGCAGTCTTTCTGCTTAGTGTACTAATATGAGTGATTTTGTAATTCCATTATGGTTCCCATGATGAAAGGAATAACTACAAAAATTTTAACCATTGGTCTCTTTGTTGCAGGTGGTGGGTTATGCTTTTGACCAGGCTGATGATGGCTTACAAACTCCATATCATGAGACGGTCTACTCTTTATTGGACTCTCTTAGCCCAGCATATCGTGAAGCTTTTGGAAATGCACTGCTACAGAGACTGGAAGCTTTGAAAAGGGATGGGCAATCGTGATTCATTCTGCAGTAATAAGCACATGTTGGTGAAGGGTTACTGATCTTTGAAATTCTTAGTATGAGTTACTGAGATTTTGCTTTCAGATATAACCAGAAACATATTAAGGTTTATTTCTTGCCTGAACATCTAGGTTCCTTACAATAATACTGACTTGTAAAATATGAGTGTTGTTATGGATCTACTTTGTCCACAAGGCCATTTTAAGCTATCTTGGTGGATTTTAGAAGTAGTACCTTTTTTTCATTTAACTCTACTATAGATCATCACTTGAAAATGACTTGCTTTCTACAGCATTTGAAGAAATTTGATCTCTTTGCAAAGGAGTATGATCCAATGTTTCTTAGAAAGAAACCTTAACTGATATTGTGCAAATCTTGAATGACGTATGAAAGTAGAAAAATTAAGAAAATATTACTATCTGTAAATTTTAACTCTGCTCCTTAAAACCAAATTTTAATTACTTGCTCTAGCTAAACTAAAAAGAACTACTTTATTCCACTTAGAGGATATATATTTCAGATCAATTTCTTATGTGCAAACCTTTATTCATAAGATATGCAGTTCACACTATCATAGATCAGTTAAACGTTGCTTACTCTGGGCTTGCCTGTGCTTAAAATGCTACAGTGGTGCAGCTGTGCTGCTGTAACTGGCATTGTAGTGCTTCAAAATCTCCCATCTGAGTAGGTAATCCATCTCAACAAGAGGCTTGCTGAGGAAAGAATTCCTCCCTTGACCTAGTGCTATCTACACAGGAACTTAGGTCAGCTTAACTACGCTGCTCAGTGGGTATGGATTTTTTACAACTCTGACCAATGTAGTTAAACCCACCTGATTCCTAGTGTGGGCCAAGCCTCAGTGTCAATGTTTCAGTTAAAAGCAATGCTCAGTATTATTCATTGTACCCTTATCTGCAGCAAACTTCAAACAATAAATGCAAGGTAACTGTTGGCAAATGAATGTATCGTCTGAATTGCAAATGAGCTAAGCACAGAAGTAAACTAGGAAGAACAGGTGACATTTTTTCTTATTAAAGGATAACTTAAATTTAGACTGTACTAAAGTTGTAACTTTGGGGGAAAAAGTGGAAGACAGTTTAGTCTGTTAACTCGTCTGATTGTTTACATGATGTACAGAATATACTCAAGTATTTTTGCTTCAGCCTTTACTTTTTACAATGCAGTGCTTAGGTATTCCTATAAGGCTATCCTCTCTTCTCTCAATTGTACAGTGTCCTGTCCTAAACAACAGTAAATATGTAATGTTAATGCATTGTATTGGTTTGAAACCAAAGGCTGTATGAAACATTCAGAGATTGATATTGAATTGGGAGACAGTTATATGTATTTTCTATTTTATAACAAATACAAAGGTCTTTATAAACTTATTGTGCTACTGTAAGTTTTCAAATGTATGGGAGATTTTTTTTTTTTAAGTATTCAGTTGGTTTAAAGCACCAGTACTATTGAACTAACATTCTATGATGATATGATCAAACACTTTTTTGCGTTCTTGTACTCTTCAGTATTTATGCATCATTGTTTACATAATTATGCCTTTACTCTCCCATGTTTCATGTTAGAAACAAAGTGTGAATCCAAAGAGAAGGCTAGATCATCAGCTATTGTAAATAAACATACTCCACTAATTTCAACAGAGCTAGACTGATTGACACCAGTTAAGAATCAGTCACATTAATTTGCGGGACCAGTTAATCTAGTTGAGCTTTATTATAGTTTTGTGGTAATGATACTGTAATTATGACTGAGAAAGCACCTATAGTCAGAGCTCTTGTTTTCAAATGTAATGTTTTTGTTTCCTTAGGTTGAAACTTTTCATGTTAATCCTCTGCCCTAAAATTAATGTATATTTTGGTTAAAAGTACTTTTCATGCTCTAAGAAAATCGTTCAAAATATTTTTTGCAGTTTTGTGGCATGTGTTTTAATCCTCTATGAGGAAAATGTACTTTGCCAGGTTTATTTCTGAATATGTACCCGTATAACAATGAACCTGTTTTTTTCGACTAGACACTTCAATAAATGCACAAACTTATGTAGTATTAGCTTTTTATTCTCCTCTCCAAAATAAAAACGTATACTTAACCTTTCTAAACTTGATAAATTCAGAGGCAAGTCAGGTAAACAAATGGTAACTTAAACAATACCTTTGGCTGCAGTGTACAAATATATAAAAGCATTTAAAATTGTCTTGCACTACTATTCAACATGCCAATGTAAAAAGGGAAGGAGGTTAAATATTTCAGAAATATGGGCGAACAACTTCAAGGGTAGTATTACGTTATAGTAATTCTTCACTTAACTTGAATATCTGTCTCTGACAAGGAATATTTTAAAGCTCTTAAAGCTTTACAGAATAAACGATGGAAGGCCGTGTAATCAGCAGATCTCAGCTGCTTCCCTAGAAAAAACTGATTACAGTATAACTTGAAGATGACAAGGCAGTCATGTCATGCACATCATGGAATGGGTGTGCTTGTAAGATGCAGGAAACACTTAAATAATTATACTAGAAAACGCTGCTTTGTGTGAAAAAGGCTTATTTTAAATGTCTATTGCTAATTGGCATTTTCAGTGCACTTCCTTGTTTGTTTTGTTTTTACATTACATACCTATCTGCATCCTTGATCCTATGTTGCTGGGCATCTGAGAGACCCTTAGATCCAGTAATGGATGCATCTTTCATAAGAATGAGAAGGATAAGCTGACAATTATATACAAGTGGGAACAAATAGAAAAACACCTTGTTAGTCAGCATGAAAAGTCTCCAAGATTAGCAATGTTAAATCCCTTTGTATTCTCTTAAGATGGCCATCTCAAAGAGCTGCCTGCTTAAAGGATGTCTGGTAACATTTTTGAAGAATGGAGTTGGACTCAGTACTATCACAGATTTTATGCCATGTTGAACAATGTGCTATGTACTTCGAACTCTGAAGTGTGGCTATGTTGGGAATACAAATGTAAAATAGAGTAAGATTATTTCATCTTTTTATAAGGAATGTTTGTTTGCTATTACCATCACTGTGCTTGTATGTGCTGTAATGTCAAAATTACTTTGCATATCTCAGAGCTGTCTTTCAGATACTAGTTTGTCTATTACATTTTTTAAAATACTAAATACTATTGAACACTTTCTCAGCTCCTAAGGAGAATGGAAATTGTGTGCTAAAGCTCATATCATACTTTTAACAGTGCAGTCACTTGTTTACAGTGTTTCATTTCAGCTATAAATCTAAGCAAACTGAAATGTCAAAAAGTTTGATGCTGTTCACTGTACAACTGCATATATTAATAAGTACAGGGGTTAGTGCCAAAATTTTAGGGGTATTTGTAGTAGAGAAAGGGAAATGTTAGTACCATTATACAAGGCACTGATGCAGTCTCATTTGGAATACATGCACCGTTCTGGTCTCCCATGTTTCAGAAAGATTAATTCAAACTGGAACTTTTCTGGTGAAGAGAGACTCAAAGAGCTTGGCTTGTTTAGCTTAACAAAAAGAAAGACTGAGGGGAGATATGATTGTTCTCTATAACTATGTAAGAGGGATAAACATCAGAGGGTGTGAGGAGTTATAGAAGTTAAGTGCCAATGTGGACACAAGAACAAATGGATATGCTTCACATTAGATGGTTTCTAACCCTCAGCGGAGTGAAGTTCTGGAACAGCCTTCCACTGTGAGCAGTAGGGGCAAGAAACCTAACTAGCTTCAAGACTGAGCTTGATAAATTTATGAAAGGGTGGTATGATGAGCCTCCCTACAATGGCATGTAGCTGATCAGTTGCTGCTAGCAGTCACAATCTCTAATGGGGTGATGGGACACTAGATGAGGAGGACTGTGAGTTACTACAGAGAATTCTTTCACAGGTGTCTGGCTGGTGGGTCTTATCCACATGCTCAGGGCCTAACCACCATATTTGTGGTCGGGAAGGAATTTCACCTGCATCAGATTGGCAAAGACTCTGAGGGGTTTTCACCTTCCTCTGCAGCATGGGGCACAGGTCACTTGCAGGTTTAAACCACGTAGTGGATGCTCTGTAACTTGAAGTTTTTTTAAATCAATTTGAGGACTTCAGGAACTCAGCCAGAGATTAGGGGTCTATTATAGGAGTAGGTGGGTAAGGTTCTGTGGCCAGCAGTGTGCAGGAGGTCAGATGAGGTGGTTCCTTCTGGCCTTTAAAGTCTGAGTCTATAGAAGCTAAAATGCTGAGAACAAAAACAAACACCTATGCTGTAGACTTTTTTTATTGATTGTAAAGAGAAATTTGAAATTAACACAGTACATTATTTCTTCTGCTAAAGACAGGAGGCTTGAAAGATATGGGTTAGTTAACATTAACAAAAGCTGAATAATATGTTTCTTAAATTCTCAGTGCATACATCCAATGACAACATAATTGCTCAGTGGTGTATGAAGATGCAGATCTTGCAGTATAAAGAACGTGTACTATGAACAAATCCACAATTATAAAATGTCTCTTTGGACATAAAATCATAGATAGGTAAAACTGGAAGTGACCTTAAAAGAGGTTGTCTAGAGTCTAGACCATCCCCTATGCTGAGGGAGGCTTCCTATTACTGTTACTTCTGAAACATGTAATGGTAGTAACCAATTGTCTGATAAGAAGGATCAGAACTGCTTTACCTATCACTATTCCTCTTTCCTCTCCCCTTTCTTCCTAGGAAGGTGTTGTGTAAAAAGTGCAGGGTTGAGGGACAACCTGGGTGCTTCTGGCTAGTCTTTATCCTCCACTTACTACAGATGAATTATTACATATGGTAAAATCTTGATTTTTGAAACATCAGCCTTATTAGCTAGTTTTATGAACCATTTTTCCCAAGAGGGGAAAAAAAGAATCACATAAGAGAAGTGATATCCTAATGCTTTCAGTGCACTAGAAATTGCTTGGCAGTGTTTCGAAGGATAAGGGGGAAAAAGCAATATTGTGTACTGTGCTGCAACTTCGGCTCTGTAATTTTGAGATGTTCAGTTATGAACTCAATCCCCAGTTAGTTCATAAAAGAGGGGTTCTACCCTCTGAGTGAGAACGCCTGTGAAATACTGAATCCCTTCCTTAAAAAGCAAATCAACCCTTGTGACTTTTGCTATTACAAGCCCATCTATGTACCAAAGCGTTCTAAATGGCTCCTCCCTCACCTAAGCCCAGGACTGGACAGGTCCCTCACCTAGTGGAAGCAGACAGTGCAACCGACTCCGGGTTACAGTGGAGGGATTTGGAGGGTTTTTTTCAGGTCAGATCCTGCCTCTATGACTCTCTCCCCGCTATATGTTCCTGCACCTCCTCCCCTGCACACCCCTCCTCTCCCCTGGCGCTGTAGACCCTGGTCCCTCGTCTAGGTGACGGTCTCCCCCGCTGTAGGTCCCTTCTGTGCTCTCGGAGTCGGGGGGCACGGCGGCAGGGACCGCCCCGTGCCCGCTCCCCGGCCCGGCGCTGTGACTGCCCCGCCCAGCGCCTGGGCCGCCGCGGGGAAGGCCGCTGCCGCTTGGCTCGGTCGCTTAGTAACCGGGGCCTGGGCCGCCATGGCGGAGGAGGAGGAGGAGGTGGCGGCCGCGGCCGAAGGGACCATTCGGAGCCAGCGGGTCTTTCTAAACCACCTGGACTCCTACAGCGGCGGCAGCATGGGGAAGGTGACCCGGGGAGGGGCTGGGCCCGCGGGTGCCCCCCGAAGCCCGCTCGAGCCGCGCTCAGGCCCACGGCCCCACCACGGGCGGGGGGCGCACCTCTCCTGCAGCCGCAGGCTGGGGCCAGGGCACGGGGGTCCCCTGCGCACCCCCAGTAGGGAGGCGCATGCTGGGCTGTGATGCGGGCAACATCAGCAGGCCCCTAGGGTTCCTCTGATACCCTCCTCTTCAGCAACCACTTGCTGGGCTGCCAGGCTAGCCGCACTATAAGGTGCCCCCCGCCACTCCTCCCTCAGGGGATCCTAGGCGGAGGTGCAGTGCCACACAACTACGTTCGGATTCAGGGATTTAAATCTGAATTCTCTCAAATTACTCTCTGTATTTATCTAATGTAATCAGGGCATCTGCCATCTCGGTATCTACACACTACCAAATTAGGCCCCCATCCTGCGGGTGACTTCACATGGGCTTACGTCACCAAAGAAGTCAGCGGGGCACAGGGCAGAATGCAGGGGTCCCTCCAGGTCTAAGACGCTAAAGGATCAAAGCATTTAGGAGCGGTGTCAGGATTCATAATACAAATTATGTTATTTTTCTCCTTCCCAAAGGAACAAGGATAATATGCACTTTTCTTCAGAACTTGTCTAGACTAAAATAAAATACCAAATTGAAAAGTCTACAGTAAATAATACCTTTGAAAAGTCTAGCATTGACAAGGCTGTATATATGTAAGGCTGCCCCCAGGCTTTAACTCACCAGTTTAGCATGTTAAAGGCAGTGTGCCTTGGTTTTGGTCCCTCCTTGAGTTCAGTTCAGGATCTGATGTGAACAAAATCTGAAAAGGCTAGCTGTTCTCAAGATAATTCAACTCAAGATGGCAGAAATCTCATGAGAACCACACATATGGGCTTTGGCATTTTCAAATCTGATTGATTGTCTTTAAATCCCAAACCTTAACAACTAAACATGGCTTCTTTGTCTCCTTTCTACCCAGTGATACTGCAGATTTTTAAAGGAATTAGAAGCAGATAGTGTTTCTAAAATGAAATGGGCAACTATGATTTCCTGTAACAGGCACTGTCTCTTTTTTAAAAAAGTAAAGCGCAGTTGCTGAACGACAGCAATGAAAGGCTGACATCTTTATTTGTGAAAAAATACCTGAAATAGGCAGAAGTTGTGCATTGATATTGAAAAGGAAAATGGTATACCATTTTAATGTACAGACATTAAACTGTCTCCTTTTATTTATAAATAATTTTTTTCTGTATTGTATCTTTTAGTATTTATCTAACTGTGTTGTTGGGGCATCACTTGAAGAGGTGGGAGAAGAAGAGGAAGAAGAAGATGAAATTATGTCAGCTATAGATGTTACTTTCAGTAAACCAAAGGAGGGAGCCTACCAAGTAGTGGGGACTCTTTCTAAGACCCAGAGTGTGAAACCAGATTTTGCTCAGGAAACATATACAGTGAGTAGTAACAGTCTTGTTAATTTGGCAGTAAATAAGTATTTGTCTTTTTAGGTCACCTTTAAGACAAACTTTAGATTACTCTAAACCATTAAAAAAATACAAATAACATATATTGTAGACTTGTGGGTCTGAGTTCTATATTTCTAAAATTATTTTCTACAGTCCAGAAATACTACATTTGTATTTTATTCCCTCTCATCCCTGTACAGCCTTTCTTTAGGTGATCTCATCAGCTCACAGAGGGCCTGATCCACAGAACATTGAAATTAATAGAAAGACTCAGACTGACTTAAGTGGTCTTTGGATCAGGCCCACAATGGATAGAATGACATCTGTATGTGGATGACTCGCTGGTCTACTTTTCCACTCCTAATTTGTCTTTCAGTATCCAGTCTCATATCTCAGCCTCTCTCTCCATCAGCTCCTTCTGTATGTCTCATTGTCATGGGGCTTGTACACCCCGCGATTGAGTCTAACTTCCCACCCTGTGTTTCAGGGTAGTCTGGCCTCATGGCCCAAATCAATTCGGCTGCCCTTGAAGTCTGGGCAGTGTGGCCTAACGGCCAGTGTCAACAAAGTGGCCCTTTCAGTCATGGCTGCAGGGCCTACTGGCTGGAATCAATAAGATCACCCTCCTCTGTGGGGTATTGTGACCTCCTTGTCTGTTGGGGAAGTGAGGTACCACTTAGGGGTTTGTGGCATCAAGAGCAGGAGGGCTTGGGCCCTCTCTGCCCCTCTGTGCCACAGTCCAGGACACTGGCAGTGGTGCTCATCACCAACTCATCAGGGATTGTCCTGAAACACACTGACCAGGTCCCTGATTCCCCCACTGTAGCAAAGGTTAAGTCCCCTGAGCTACTACCTATCCCTTTCCCTGAAGGCAAAGTCCATAGCTCTCCCAGGACTCCAGGGTCATCTCCAGCTGCAGCTCCAGGTGGCTCTGTTCCCTCTGGACCTCCTTCAGGTGGTGCGGAATTTGCCTGGGTTGCAATTCTGGAGGTCTGGAGAGCCTGCAAGGTGCATCCTCTCTCCTCAACAGTCCATCTCAACTGAACTGGGCTGCTTGCTTTTGTACTGAGGCTGCAGGTGGAGCAATCCCATAGAGTGGATTAACCCCAGCCAGACCAATGCATGGCTTGTATACCCTGTCACACTCACCAGCACCTTAAGCTTATCATGGCCAAAACTGAACTCCTTATCTTCCCTCCCTACTCCTTTATCCATTTCTTTATGCTTCATGAGAATAATGTTTATTATGTGAGCAATGTGAGATGCATGATGGCCTTAACTATTCCCTGAAGCTAAGATTTCAGTGGTGACTTGTTCTTCTGGATGCCTTGATAGTTGAGTATCCAACTTGAGATACCTAAATGACCAGATTTTGAGAAGATGATGCTTGTCTCTTTTTGAAAATAAGTCCCTTTAAGGTGTCTCAAATTGGAAAATCTTAATCTGAATTTCTGTGTGCCTGAGTTACTGAATCAGAAAATTGTGGCTAATAGTACTTAGCAGCAACACAGTGTTTTTTCATATGTGGATCTCAAAATATTTTTAGAAGTTAGTAAACATTATTAGCCCCACTTTACATTTGGCCTAATTAAATAGAGAAACTTGAAACTGCTATAAAAGGTATGGTGGTCTCGTGGATGATAATGGATCTGTCTCCTCAGTAATCTGATTTCTGGTTTTAGTGCTACCACACATTTCCTATGTAACTTTGGAAAATTACGTAAGTTCTTGGTTCCCAAATTTGGACCTGATCCAGAAAACTGCTCCTTGAAACAAATGCCTGTACTTACATAGAGCACCTTGCAGGACTGGGGCCTTAATGTGATTTGCTAGGCAGATAGAGGGACCTGGACATTACATATTTTACAGAAATGCTGAGTGTTATACTCTTTTACAAAAAAGGAGCAAATTTTCAGTTTTTTAAAATAAAAAAATTAATAAAAAATTTCATGAAATGTTTTAGCCAAAGAGACTTAGTCTTAACATTTAAAAGTATGAGGACTTACTTTTTTCATTTTTCTTTTTCTGGAATTACAAGGGGGATAAAAATCAGCCTGTTAGTGGGATTGTGGTTGCAACTTTAGCTAGGGAGAAACTCTCTCCTCTTTATAATAAGACAACACCCAACTGCAGAGCTAGGCCTGGAACACTAGTCCTTTAGTCTCAAAGGTCTTTCAAAGGTTTTTATGACTTGAAAAAGAACAGGATGATTTCTGTTGGCAGTCAACTATACTGACTTTATATTTTTTCTGAATTGCAAGTAGTCAGTAGAAAGCAACACATATAGGTCCTAATCCTGCTTCCAGTGAAGTCAATGACAAAAACGCCTATCAATACCAATGAAATCAGATTTAAACTCATAATTTCATTTGAAATCAATAAAAGAAGAATATAATTAAGAAACGTTTGTAAAATTTTAAAAGATTTTTACTTAAATCTTTTTGTTACCATTAAATTGCACTGGACATTTAAACAAACCCCCAATCCTAAAATCACAATCCAAATATTTTTTACTTTTGTTGCCCAGTGTTAATTTGTGTTTTACAGTTGAAATGTTTACATTCTAGAGAGTGAACATGCTATTTATTTGATTCATACTGGAACTTCTTTACTTTTATTTGGCACCCACAGTTTGATATTAAGTTGTTAGAAATTATTTTGATATCCTCTGCAGGCTGCACCCAGAAATCTATTTGCAGCAGGAAAGTGAAAGTTAAAAGTTTTGGGCAGGGGAACTCATTCTTTCTATAAAAGATTATGAGATTGTTGGGTTTTTTTTTCTTTCCCCTTCAGATCTCTACTCGAGAAGAACTTCTAGGCCACCTACTTGAGTGTGATGTTATTATTTATAACATCACTGAAGATGCAAATCAAATTGAAGAAGCTACTTGGGCTGCTTCTGGTTAGTATAATCAGGAGTTGAACAGAAAACTGCTTGTCACGCAGTGATATTAAGTCAATGTACATTTTATTCTCAGTTATTAGAATAACATATTTGTGACACTGAGTGGAAAACTCTCATCAAATCAAAATTCTCCATTCACCTTTGCTTTGCTTCATTCTCTTTTGCCTCAAATCCCATTATTAGAAATATAGCTTCCTTTCCATTTCAGGCATGTTGTTTTCCTAGCAGCAAAGAAAGCACTCCTCCACCAAGATGCTTTATAGCATCTGGACTATAGTCCAGATATTAGTTTGGATATGCAATTAAAATGTGAATCAGTTAAATTCTGTTTACAGTACAATGCATTCTTTATTAATACTGCTCATGTATAGTTTTGTTTTAGGCTCTGTGGGGGCACTCTACAGTTCAGCAAACAGAGAGTAGGGCAGGAGGGGGTGGAGAAGGTACAGGAAGGAATCTGCTGTTATGTGGATTCTCCAATCCTACTCTCATCAGGGCTACTTAAGGGGCTATGGTGTCCGCTCATTGAGCTGGAATAGCCTTCATGGAATGGCTCCGTAGCCACTCCTTGACCTGAAAGGGGACATTTATTTCCCCCAAACAGCTGCCCCCTGCCCAGCTCATCTATTTGGGTTGGTAGCTGGGTTGAAGATTTGTCCCTTTGCAATTCAAACCAACATCAAGATTCAGTGTTTTGCAAAACAGTTTCAACTATATTTTGATTTACAACTGCAGTAGAACCATTATGGCCCACCACTTTGTAATACATACATAACAATGAAACTCAGGTTAACTGCTTTACAAGACTCCAGCAGTGAAAGTGAAAAATAACAAATTATATTGTCATGTTTACAGTCTAAATATATAAATTACATCATAGTTATTTGAGTGAAAACAAATAAACCTTAATCCTAACTGTATTATTTATCTCTGGATTCAAATAAGGGTGCTGTGTAATTATTCTAACCATGAAAATGATATATATTTTAGTTTGCTATCAAGATCTCAGTAATTTGTCTGTATTGACAAGTTAATTTAGGTAAGAGTTGATAATTCCTGGTAATTTAATCCCATGCTATTACCTTAATTTGTTAAGCAATAAGAAATATATGTTTAATATCAAACTAAATGAAAGGTATATGTTGCAAAAAGTTATGTCACATTGAACATTATAGTAACTGAGTAACTGTTTTTTGTATGGAACATTTTAATTTGAAAACATAACTACAATAGAAGTAAAGCTGCTTACAGTAAAGTATGCACTTTGCTTTGATTATACAGCACTACATGCAGAGGTACAACATTTTGAGAAACCAAAGTTATTCATCTTAGTTTCAACAATAATGACATGGGCACGAAGCAAACCTCTTGACCCAGTAAGTAATATTCATTTTCTCTGAATATCCTCTTTTCTGTTAAATGTTTTTAAGCATGTATCCTCGTTATAATGAACATGGTCAATATCAGCAAATTTATTTTCACTGTTGGTTTTTGCACCTATGACATTGATTGCAAATTTATGTATATAGGTGTATATATATATATTACATTAATTAAATGGGATTATTACATGTATAAATGGCAGGATTGGGACCACAAATTACCATGTGACATTTTGTAGCATCTTTTTGAAATTCACAAATTTAAAGTCTTTTTGAAACTGTATATGTTAATGTTGTAAGAAGCAAATTTAAAAGTTTTTCTATGCTTGTTTTTCTTTTAAATAGTTTTGATACATCTACATTTTAAAAAGCATTGATCATTTGATTTTTTTTCTCAGCAAAGATTTTGGAAGTTTACTTTGAAAAAATATCTTGGTTTAGATCATGTAGAACTTTTTTCAGGAAAGTAAGACATTTTTCTTTGAGTTTTTTCTCTACAGGATGATTCAGAAATTCCTTTTACTGAAGAAGATTATCGCAGAAGAAAACCTCACCCTAATTTTATGGACCATATAAATGCTGAAAAAGTGATTATCAAACTTGGAAAATCCGTAAGTATCACAAAATAAATTATTTGAATATAGTTCTTTTTTACTTAAACTGAAGAATTACATCATCTTAATAATAGAAAATGTCTGCAATGTTTAACAGATTCCTGCAAGTATATTACCTCCTTGAAAAATGTGAATAGCTCCCAGATGTAATAATATGAAGTATGTAAACATACTGAAAGACAAGGGTGCTGATGGATTGAGGAAGGGTGGTAGAAAGGGAATTTAGTATGTGTATTTAGAAAAGAATAATAGCAAATAAATGCTGTTACTAAGTTATTCTTATTTTTAATTTAAATACTTAGAAGGCTCTCAGATAGATACTATGGCAATAGGGCACATACATTTTGAGCAGTGAATACTTAGATAGATACCAGGCCTGCAACAGACCGCATTGCCAGACTGCTGTGTCTGGTGTAGATGCACAGACTCATCCCAAACACCAGTTGTGCATATCATCACTCTGATCACTTCGCTTGTATGTCATATTTCTTTCCTTCACTCTTCATCTGTCTTTGTCTTTTAAGATTGCTAAGTTCCTTGGGGAAGACAGTGTCTCTCTTCATGTTTGGTCATTATTGCTGTATAAATAGTAACAATGGTGGCCCAGTTCCTGCTTTCCTTCCTCATGTTTAAGTCCTTAGAGCATTGTAGAAGTTAGAGCAGAACAGTGGAAACCAGGACATGTAAGTGTGTACTCCAGGGCAAACCACTCATTCTGTATAGGCCTGGCCTTGCAAGGTGCTCAGAGCCTCTGAGAGGTATCGAGACGAGGGCACCATGGGACATGAAAGCACTCAGCTCCTTGTTTAAGGAACTCAGCATTTTATTGGGTTAGGCTGTATAATAAGCTTGGTGAATTGAGTATAGCACCCTTTGTTTCGTATGGCCCACAGAAAGACTTGCACTAGAAATCATACTTGGTTCTCATATGATTAATGGCAGTGCAGAACATTAGCCATGGCATGACGAGATCGTCAATGTTATATAAAGTGATCTGGAAAGCCACAGTGTAAATTGCTTTTACTTACCCAATATGTATGTTGTGCAATTTCCCTCACAGGCACAATATTACTCATTATGGAGGCCAGAGCTTACACCTGCCCTTCAAAATGTCTGAGAATGGCCCCTATAATGAACCACATACTGGAATAGATGTACTATTGGTCTGAATCTCTGGCCATTCCTATGTCCTGAATCTCTGCCTAAACAGGCTATTAGAGTCGCTCGTATACCATTAATTTTTAAATATTTGCATGCATCAGAAAAGAATGTTGGAAAGTTTTTTCATGGCAGTATTATTTTGCAGCAATAGGACAATTTTCTTGTTACTTAGTCTGAAAAATAGCCACATAAAATCTCTGTCTTTGTTGTGACAACATTCAGTTTGGGACATTCAATACAAAGAACAAAACAAATACTAACACAGAAATGGTTTACAATGGCTAAAATGTGACATCTAGTGGTTTTAATGCATATTGCAAAAAAAAAATGGAAGGGCACTATTTGTCAGTAAATGAGTAGATCTATATTGCAAGATTACAGCTTGATTATTCAAAATGTTAATAAACATTTGATAGTCACAACGTGGATAATACATTCTTATGCACATGACTTTTGGCACTAAAAAGATATTTTTAGAAGCCCTGAATCCTTTCAGTGGCCCATTAGCTCATATTTCAATGGTCTATGGTAAATATTCCATCTATAATCTCCCTTGATTCTCATCTTTTTATTCCAGTGATTATTAAAAAGTTGTTAGAGTCAATTGATCTGAGAAATATTTCCTGTTATTGTGAAGTTTTATTTATTTAAATATGTATATCAGGTTCCATTTATGTAGTATTGTGTCTATAAAGTCTCACTGACAGTGTTCTTAGTTATATGCTTCTGAAATGTTGTAAAAGTGATTTCAAGAGGTGTATTATCCTCAGTTAAAAAAAACAGATTGTCACTTCTGCATTTATTTCATTAGTGCTGAATGCAGGCTCTTCTCTAGAGAGTCACATAGATTGGATGGCTGAGATATTCACATGAAGATGGCTAAGAATGTTTTGTTTCCACTGGAAAACTTTTAAATTTATCTTAGTTTAAAGGAAACACTTGAAAGTCCTCTCTATTAAGAAAACCTTAATAAAGAACCATATTCCATAGTCTCTCTTTTGATAAGAGCAAATGGTCTGTTGCTCAGACAACTTCCTCTTCCTGTTGGGGCCTTTATATAATCCAGGTACCCAATGACAGTGCTGCCTGTCCATCCAATCAGAGGCCTGGGGTGTGGCTGCTGTGAGTCTGTAGGCCTTTAGCATGAAGGTTGTTGGTCAGGAGTAGCAAGTCAGTAACCTGCTGTGATACAGCAGCTAAGACATGCTATAATGGTTAAGGCTGACACCTCAGGAGCTGGTGGGCTTGGTGCCTTATACTAATATAGCTTATTTCTTTTCCCACATGGAAATATGCTATATTGGTGTAAGCATATGTATATTAGTATAACTGCATCCACATTTTGGCCAGGTCCACACCACAAAACTTGCCTTAATTCAACACATCTTTGTGTCCACACTCAATTTTGAGTCCTGTTGGTAAAACCCTGACTTTCTGTCAGTGACTGAAATCCACTTCCACAGCCATGACCCATTGGTAGAATGTATGTGTGGACTCTACATTACCTGTATCAGCAAAAACAGTCCTCTGGTAATGGTCCAAAAATGTCCCTGTCTCCACAGCCGTGGAGGTTTGTGGTCCAGGGATTGTATTGTTGTTACAGTTCTGAAGTCTGTTGTCCAGGGATCAGAGTAACCAAAAGCATGCCACCCTCTTTGAAATTGCCCGCATATTGTTGAAATGCTTCTTTTCCTGCTAGCCCACGTTGGCAAGCAAGCCTGTGTGACCACACAGATATGGCTCCTCTAAACCTCCGCCAGCATTTCCTGGTCCAGGAAAGAAGTCCTGGATTTCCTTGGCCTGTGGGGAGAGTGAGAAATGCATGCCCGGATGTGAAAATAACTGCAGAAATATTCAGGCATTGCGGAGGGCATGCAGCAGCTAAGATAGTTCCCACGGCCTACCCACAGTGCAGCGTGTCTTTTGCTGATACAAGCTCTGAGTAAGGACATGCAACACCAGCATAAATAGTCAACGGTGCATGCACGCTAGCATTAGCACAATGTCAGAAGCTGTATGCTAGTAAAAATGCTACTGGGAAAAAGTTTCTAGTGTAGACATGACTGGGGAGGGGTTATACTGCTTACCATACTAATATAGTTAAAGCGTTAAATCTTGTGTGTGCAGATCACAGTTTTTCCTTGTAAAATATAAGTAAATGTGGGTGTAGAACTATCTAACCTGTACTCCCCAGTTACTCTAAGGTAAAATATTACACCCAATTTACACAAGTAAATGCATGTACAAGGCAGTGAAGATTCAGGCCCAAAGTACTTTCAAAATAATCTTTTCTGAATCCATAAACTCAAAGTGAGTTATCCTGTTCACTTCTTTGACTTGCATAACTTATTCCCCACTTTATCTATCCTTTGGAGTTTTCTAGAATCCCAATCCCAATTGAGGCAGACTGGTCTTGATAGAAGTGCCTTTTCAAGGAAACATTAGAATAGCAGCATCATAGAAATGTAGGGCTGGAAGAGATCTGAAGAGGTCATCTAGTCCATTTACTTGCACTGACGCATGACAAATTATATCTAGACCCTCCCATGACAGGATTTGTCTAACCTGTTCTTAAAAACATCCAATGATGGGTATTCCAAAAACTTCCTTGGAAGCCTATTCCAGTACTTAACTATCTTTATAGAGTTTTTCCTAATATCTAACCTAAATCTCCCTTACTGCAAATTAAGTGCATTGCTTCTTGTCCTACGCTCAATGAACATGGAGAACAACTGATCCTAGTCCTCTTTCAAACAGCCTTTAACATATTTGAAGACTATTTTCAGGTCCTCCCATAGTCTTCTTTTCTCAAGACTAAACTTGTCCAGTTTTTTAAACCTTTTCTCATAGGTTTTTTTAATTTTTGTAGCTTTTCTCTAGACTCTATTCAGTTTGTCCACATTTTTCTGAAAGTGTGGTGCCCAAAACTGGACTCAGTACTTCAGATGAGGCCTCACCAGTAATGAATAATGTGGGGCAATTATCTCACATGTCCTACATATGACACTCCTGTTAACATACTCCAGAATTAGCCTGTTTTGAAACTGCATCAATTGGTGGCTTATATCAACTGTGAACCACTATAACTCCTAGATTCTTTTCAGCCCAGCTAGTTATTCCCCATTTTGTATTTGTGCAGTTGATTTTTCCTTTCTAAGTGTTAATACTTTGCACTTACCTTTACTGAATTTCATCTTGTTGATTTCAGAACAATTCTCTAATTTGTCAAGGTCATTCTGAATTCTAATTGTGTCTTCTAAAATGCTAACAACTTTTTGCTGCTTGGTGTCATTTGCAACTTTTTTATATATACTCTCCACTCCATTATCCAAGTCATTAACTAAAATATTGAATAGCATCAGAAGCAGGACAGACTCTTGTGGGACCCCACTAGATACACCCTTCCAGTTTGACAGTGAACCATTGATCTTTGAGCATGATCTTTCAACCAGTTATAAACCCATTTTATAGTAATTTCATCTGGACCACATTTCTCTTATTTGCTTATGAGAATGTCATTTGGAAGTATGTCAAGAGCCTTACTAAAATCAAAATATAGCACATCTACTGTTTCTTTTGTGTCCATTATACCAGTAACTCGTCAAAGAAGGAAATTATATTATTTTGGCATGAATTGTTCCTGATAAAGCCGTGTTGGTTCTTACGCAGTTTCAGGATAAGCCAACAAAATTTAATTTACAAGATTGTTCATAGTGCTTTTTAAAACTTTCCTGTTTTACTTCACAGAACAAAAACAAATTTTCAACCTATGTTGTTGCTGCAGGACTTCAGTATGGAGCTGAAGAAGGAATATTTCACTACTTTTTTAAGGTAGACTTTTTCAAGATAATTTTGGTGAAGTTTAGTTTAATATTGCACAGTTCTTAAAGGTAAACTGAAAAGGAATTTAACAGGAATTTAACTTCTAACTGCAGTATTACCATACACTGAATGTCTCTACTAACAAGGCAGAGGACCTGATGCAATGCCCATTTCCTTGTTCGAGACTTAAAACCTACACTGGTATAACTTTGTTGACTAGCAGTGTGAAAAAAATCACACATACTCATTGACATAGTTATTTTGGCAAAACCCCCATTAGAGATACAACTGTACCAACAGAGAAGTACTTCTGTCAGCATAGCTAATGCTGTTTGGGGAAATGGTATTACTGTGCTGGAAGAACTCCTTCTGACAGCGTATGCTGTGTCTACACTAGAGGGCTATACTGACATAGCTATGCCAATATGGACTCATGGAAATTTTAGGCAAGAAAGAACCTTGAGAGGTCATCTAGTCCAGACCTGTGCTTAGGCAAGACCAAGTAAATCTAGACCATCTCTGACAGATGTGTAATAAAATTGTTCTTAAAAACTTACAAGGACTAGGATTCTGCAGCTTCCCTTGGAAGCCTATTCCAGTATTTAAATATCCTAATAGTTAGAAAGTTTTTCTTAATAACTAACTCAAATCTCTCCTGCTGCAGATTAAGCCCATTATTTCTTGTCTGGCCTTTAATGGACATGGAGAACAACCAACTAGCATCTTCTTTATAAAAGTCTTTAACATATTTGAAGACTTATCAGGTCCACACTCAGTCTTCTTTTCTCAAGACTAATATACCCATTTAAAAAAAAAATCTTTCCTCTGAGGTCAGGTTTTCTAAACCTTTTATCATTTCGTTTGCCTTCCTCTCAACTCTCTCTAATTTGTCCACAACTTTTTTAAAGGTGTCCAAAACTGAACCCAGCTAAAGTCTCACTTGTGCTGAATGCAGAGGACAGTTACCTCTAGTTTCTTACATACAACATTCCTGTTATGCCAGGATGATAGCCTATTTTGCAAGTCCATCATATTCTTGGCTTATATTCAATTTGTGATCCACTATAAC
The DNA here is from genome assembly GCA_007922155.1 of Mesoclemmys tuberculata. Lineage (NCBI taxonomy): Eukaryota > Metazoa > Chordata > Testudines > Chelidae > Mesoclemmys > Mesoclemmys tuberculata. The sequence continues at coordinate 25,816,012 of ML675611.1, read as the reverse complement.
CCCCAGATCCTTTTTAGCAGTAATATTTTCTAGCCAATTATTCCCCATTTTGTATTTGTGTAGTTGACTTTTCCTTCCTAAGTGTCAGTACTTTGCACTTCTCTTTGTGGAATTTCATCTTGTTGATTTCAGAACAGTTCTCTAATTTGCCAAGGTCATTCTGAAATCTAATCGTGTCCTCCAAAGCGCTAACAACCCCTCCCAGCTTGGTGTCATCTGCAGCTTTTGTATGCATACTCTCCACTCCATTATTCAAGTTATTAATTAAAATATTGAATAATATCAGATGAAGGACTGACCCCTATAGGATTCCACTAGATATGCTTCCAGTTTGACAGCGAACCATTGGTAACTATTTTGAGTATGGTCTTTCAACAAATTATACATCCATTTTATAGTAATTTCATCTGGACCATCACTCCCTTGTTTGCTTATGAGACTGTCATGTTGGATTGTGTCAGACACCTTACTAAAATCAAGATATATCTATTCACTAGGCCAGTAACCCCGTCAAAGATGGAAATTAGGTTGTTTTGGCATGATTTGTTCTTAACAAATCCATGTTGGCTATTATTTATTACCCTATTATCCTCTAGGTGTTTAGAAATATAATTAGGTTTGAAAGGGTTCAATTTTTATTGGTAACTGTTGGTAATTGTCAATTTTACCACAGGCACAAACCAACAAAAATATTTTTGTTTATAATTACCAAAATTTCCAGATAAGCAAAGTATGAAAAATGCTGCTTGAGAAGTTAGTAGAGACTGACATTAAATAATTTACTGACCCTACCTCCTAATTTCCCACAACTTTGAATATTTAAATGGATAGCAATAGAAAAAAACATTATTATTCCTTGAAATTATATATATATATATATATATATAAAAAAAAAAATCAAATTCTGCCAAGCCTGTAAATATAGCTATGCTGGCATCAGCTCTGTAGTGTGGACATTGCCAAAGAGAGTCATTTAAAAGCTTTTTAGCTTAAAACATATTCAGTCTTCCTACAGTTTTGAACCATATCCCAATATGTCATATGTTGATAAGGACATATCTGTCATACAGTCTGCCTATTAGGGGTAACATAAAAGATGTCTTTTTTCCATATTATGTGATTTTTTCCCCCAATGGTTTTTTATAGTTATTTTCACTTTATATCCTTTGGGATATAAAATAATAGTAATAAAACTTCCCAGAGCTGAGCTATATTGTCAAAAATGCCATTAATTTTGTAGGGTCAGTAGTAGGCTGTCAGTCAGCAGCTCGCAAAATTGATTCCTGGGCTGCAGCATACACCCATATCCAAGAAACTGAACATTAAAATCCAGGGTGTACCTACTTTCACCAACTGTACAGATGTTCCTTTTTGCAACACTAATTAAATATGACTCTTCTGCTTCATTTGTATTTATTTTCAGACAGCTTGGCTTGGTGAGACTCCTGCAATACCAGTTTTTGGAGATGGAAACAATTTTCTTCCTACCATTCATGTTGTTGATTTAGCAGCGTAAGTATGCTTTCAGGGATGGCCTGACCTGGAAATGCTTCATACCCATATATGTACCAAAACCATACCTACTAGTGGAGATTTCAGGCAGCTGCTACCATATTTGTTTTTTAAAACTTTTCAAAATGGAATTGCACCACAGTTGAATTTGACACATAATTTTGAAGCAAATGGAGATTTAAATATTTCCAGCATAAAATAAGGCCTTCTGGAAGTAATATCTTACTGTCACATTCAAGAAATTTTTAGAAGTACAATGTCCAGCACATACTACTTGTAAACTGACATGGAACTGCACCACAGTTTTTGAAACCAGAATAGAAAGGTCAAGTTGTAGTTTGGTGTATATTTTCTAGAGACATTGCTCCATATTTCTGAATTGTTTTGGCCAAACTGAGCTATCTAGTTATATTTTCTTATGAATAAAAATCAACATGAAAATAGCATGCTTTAGAAAATTCACCTTTAGTGTTTCTACACACCCTTTGCTGTGGGGCTGTTTTATATTACATTTCATATTAAAGACACAATATTTTTCCTTCCACTAATGCACATTGATTGCATTTGCTATATTGCAGGGTGTTACAAAATATAGCTGATCATAGGCCAAGGACTCACTACATTGTGGCAGTGGATGAATCCATACATACTCTTCAGACCATAGTTAAGGTAAAATAGTTTAATTTTTTTGTTTCTTTATTCAGGTATCTTTTTAGTCCTGTAAATCCTTAGTCCTTACTCTGTTAAAAGTCCCCAAATCTTCTCTGAATTATTCTGTACAACAATTATATAAAAACTAGTCTTGAAATCCTATAGTGCATACTTCCTTTAAACAAAATGCAAAATGTGGGTCAAGTCCTGCAGTACATACCCAGGCAAAATTTATTAATTTCAAAAGGGGTTTTGCCTGTGATAAAGGGCTGCTGGATTAGACTTCATGCTTTCATTCAGTTCACATATACTGTAATTAGACAGTCAGTGTCTTTTTTAAATTCTTTTTTTGTTTGCATTGTGGGAAGATAGCTTGTTTTATCAAGTGCCCTTGAAGCTAGGATGACCAGATGTCCTGATTTTATAGGGACAGTCCCAATATTCGGGCTTTTATTTATATAGGCGCTTGTTACCCTCCATCCCTTGTCCCGATTTTTCACATTTGCTATCTGGTCACCCTACTTAAAGCAGAGTCCAGCAATGTAATGTGGAAGCTGCTATGAAGTAGTGTTCTGGTGATTGTAACTCTTTATTATTTAAATGTGCTTTAGAAGTAATTGTCAATTTATTTGTCTACTAACATTGAAAATTAAACATACTGGCATGGAGATTCTCAGACTGTAATCCATAGACTGCAGAGACTTTGTTGGTAATCTGCAGAATAAAATATTTTGAGAACCATGTAATGGGAGAGATGGCCCATGATTGGTTCATGATTGGCTGTTGGCTTTATGATGTGGTCCATGAAATAGAAAACTTGCAACACCTCTTTTTAAAAAAGGATCTGATATACAGCCCAGGAAAGGTACTGTACCATGTCTCTAAATTTAAACTAGTGTGCATGTCAAAAATATGGATTAGATGAGTACCCACTTTAATATGTGTACAATATTGTTTTCTGACAGTGCATCAGCAAAAATGTTGGACCTGGAAAAATCCAAAAGGTTCCAAGAGAAAATGCATTCTTAAACAAAGACTTAACAGTTAGTATTTTGTTTCTTTTTTCTAATATCTTCTTTGAAGAAGCGATGTGAGATGAAAATATAAATACTAGGCAATGTATTCTTTTCTTATAATTTACATCAGCACAAAGATATGACACAAAAATATATACAGAAAAGTGTATAAATCCAGTAAATGAAGAAGCAGGTTATAAACTTCATAACAGAAAAAAGAGAATTAAGAGTTTTTGCTGCACTTTTTGTATGTAGAGCCTAATCCTGAGGCTTTCCAGTGACGTATTAGAGTGTATGTGAGTTGAGGATGCTGAGCACCTCACAGGAAGCCCACGCAGAATTGAGCTTTTATAGAGGAAATATGATGTAAATAGTGAGCTACAAAAATTATTCTGATTATGCAATACGACGAGACAGATGTGAATTGTTTTGTATTCTTCCAAGTAGCTTGGAGTAAACTAGGTGAGAATTGTCACATAGAATGTGTCCCTTTAATATCTCAATGCAAGGGTAACTGGGTGAATATGTTCTGTGTTATCTGAGTCTCTTCTAGCCTTAAAATCTATGAATAAGGATAGATTCAGGAGTTAAGAAAGATGGATTAACAACTGCAGCTTCATTGGTTACAGTATCACAATGCACACAGATGGTAGTCTTTGCAGCATGGAGTTGGGACTCCAAGAGAGACTGTCAAGATAAAAATCATACCTTACATAATTAACTCTTTGTCATTAATAACAAGATAGGTTATTAAAACTAAAATAAGTTTAAAAATTGAATTATGGTTTTTAGGCCTGAATCAAAGCCCATTGAAGTCAAAGGGAGTCTTTCCATTGACTTCAATGCACTTTTGATTAGGACTCTTTGTTTACTTTTTATCCTTCACTTTGCTTAGAAAATGAAAGTTCCACTCTCTGGTTTCCATGTATGAGCATAAGCCAGTGGTATAGTGGCTGGATTTCCAGTATATCATGGGAACATTTAAATTAAAAATAAAACCTGTTTTTATTTAAATTGTTAAATAATCTTGAAAATATATTAATTTTTGGTTTTGTAAAGCAGCAACCCCGACTCCCTCCAAAAAATGTTAAACAAGACCTACATCTTGGGGTTAAGCTACTGGCAGTGTCCCTTTAATACCAAACAGAATTCTCTGTTCAATTAAATGTATTTTTGCTCCTTTAGCAAACACATTTGGATATGTTACTTGTGAACCTGCGAATGGAGGCTATATTCTTGAAAGAGAACTTCAACATTAAGTGGGTTGCTCAGACAGGACTGATGGAGAATATTGGGCAAGTCCTCAAAGAATACAAGCAAAGTCGAGGATTACTGGTAATCATTTTCTGTATGCTATTTTGAAGTGCTCTCATATTTTTCAAAAAGGAGTATATATAAATATACATGAAGTGACAATATTCAAAATGCTGGTAAGAGATGCAAAATAAACTGACAAATACTATACACTGAGAACTAATACTGAAACAAGGACTGAAGAACTAGAGAAGAAATGGTTTTCCTCTTGTCCCTAGAGCTGAAATCCTGCAGGTGAAAGAATATTCTCAGGAGAGTGCTGTGGCTCTGGAATTAGCTCTCTCTTGCAATATGCCACAATGTGGTGGCTTTTTTATGAAATAAGAAAAATGTTTATTCGGGTGTTTTGATTTTAGGTTTAGTTTATACTAGAAAGGCTTTGCCATGGCTACACTGGTACAGCTGTAACAGCAGAGACCCCTAATGGAGATGCAGTTTATACCAGCATAAAGAGATCTTTCATCGATCTTTCACCTCCCCACATAACATACGCTACATTGACTAAAGGACTCTTTTGCCAGTACAGCTGCAGCTATGGGTTTGTTTTTTTTTTTTTGCCAGTATAACTATGTCAGTCAAGGGTGTGGATTTTCTCACATCTCTGACTGACACCACTGTGTCACCAAAACCTAGTAGTGCAGACCTGGCCTTAGGATCAGTATGTGAGAGAATATTTTATGTCCTTAGTGTGCTCTGTTTACAAATAAATCAGGAGGCTCAGTTACAACATAGTTTTTCTCTCACCGAGTTCCAGTTTGTAATATGGGCAGGACCTTAACACTGTTTCCTAAGTGGGCTAAATATTTGGCTATGTTCAAATGAGCAGGAGTATAGTTACTAATTGTGCAAGAAAGTTTTTGTGCCCTTGCAGTTATTGTTTTGTCTTTAATTTTGTAAAGGTGCCTGTCTATGACTGTGATTGTTGTGATATGATTGTCTAAGGAGTAATCCTGCCCAAGACTCCCCGGATGCAGAAGGTCCAGAACAAAGCAAAACTCTTGTGGTTCATTGAAAGTCCCAGCACCCTTGCACAGAAAAGGGTTTTCAGGGCTAGGCTGGGCTGCTAGATCTGTGACCACATGGGTATACCACTTCAAAAAAAAAAAAGAGCACAAATAAATTCACGAAATACTGAAATAAACATACAATTTAGTGATGGGAAAGGGATGATTTTAAAGCTTTTATTATTAACGGCCCAATGTATGACCAGCCTGATCAACTGAATATTGACAGGCAAAAGAGTCTTATATTTGTATAAAGTTTTAGGCCCCCATCTTGCTTCAGGAACTTCTAGTGCAGATCCCTCCCATGCCCAGAGTTTTACTGAAGTTAGTGGCACTGCATGTAGGCACATCTTTTTTTGTATGGCTGGTATAGAGCAGCAGCTACAATTTCACCTGAAGTTGATCGAACCAAACGGCTTCATCAAGAGTAGTGGAATTTACTGCAGGGATGTCTCCTTTCATATTTATAAATTGGGCAGTAGGTGGTAATATGTCTGCTGGTCTGTCATGGGGAGGCACCTGTGTCTGCACTAGAAGATCCCGATGCAGATGAATTTTGGACATACTACTATGAATTACATTATAGAGTGGTATTTTAGCAAGTATATGCTTAGCCCTGAATCCTAATGCCAATGGATTGCTCAAATGGCTTGGCAGTATGCTGTGGATTTCTGTGAAACTGACAGGCAGGAATCATATGGATCTGTGGGTCTGGCTTTACAGCTGGAAATAACCACTATGTTTATTGTAACATACTTCATGTAAGAAGGTGTTAGAACAGTGGATCCACATAGTAGTATGTTCACTACTCCACTCATATCCCCACTTCATCTTGAGTTTTAGGAAGCCAGTTTTTATTCTGTTCAGGGAATAGACTCTTCAAATCCTGCTTTCCTTTGCATAACACAGCCATACTGATTCCACTGCAAGAGATTTTCCAAGCTTGTGGAAAGATGCAAGAATTGTCCCTCAGGGTCAAATTCTGTTACTAAGTTATTGTGTGAGCCAAAGTCAATGGGTGATTGGAAAATTTCTTACCAATAATTGCCTTTCTGATAGCAGGATCTTCTACAATTCTTGATGTTTGGGCTGCTGTCCTCTCTTTGCACCTCACGGAGGCAGATCAGTGTTTTCGAGTCACATGGTCTGCCCATACCCCTTAGCTCCTGTTTGCTTTCAGATGAGTTATTCCCAAGCTGTTAAATTTGCATATCATTAAATATTCCAGAGACAATGAAACAACTGTGTACATTAGACCAAAGAAGATGATCATGTGGTAATGATTCCAGATAATATCTGACTCTTTACTCATGGACCATCCAGGGTGAGTAGAATTGTGGGAAACACTGCTAGCAGAAAGGAAATTATCTGTATGAAATTTTCCATTCTGTACCCAGCATTTCCCACAATTCTTGATATCTGGGAAGTAGCAAGCAGTGAACAGATATAGGGAGGGTTATAACAAAGGTCAGAAAAAAAAAATGGTTACTCCACATCTATACTACTTGATCAAAGGGCAAAATCATTTCCAGACTGCTTGCAGCATCTTCCTGACAGGATGCCTCTGCAAAGGACAGGAATTTGACCTTGTCACGTTTGATAAAGGTGGTAGCATTTGACCAGGTGGCGGCCTTACAAATTTCCACTGTAATGCATTAGTTCCTTCTGCCCACAAGGTCTCCAGAGATTGTGTGGAGTGTACCCTGACCCCTTCTGGAAATGGGAATCTCCGTATGCTTCCACAATGCATAGTCTAATCTAACTAGCAAAAGAGGACTTGGAAACACTACATCCTTGGCATTTTGGATGAAAGGATACAAACAGGGTGCCTGATTTCCTTGTGGATTTTATAAATTTGAGGTAGATTTTCAGAGCCCTTCTGACATCTAAAGTATACCCCACCTCTCCTCAATAGGATGATGTGGCCTTGAACAAGTGAGAAAAGAGTTCACTTTTAGGATAAATGATTCTGGAATTCTGAGCACGACCTCATCCTCATGAAACACATCGTAAGGTTCCTGCATTGAGTGCATCACCAGCTGCAGCATTCACCTGGCGGATGTGATGGCTATCAAAAAGCAAGTTTTGATGGACAAATAAAACTCGACAGGGATGGTTTATGAGGGCTATCAGTGCAAATGGCAAGTCCCACTTGGGAAAAGAGGTCAACTGCCAGCCTGGCTAACTAGCTTGCCCTAAGGAATCTGGTTTCCTGGAACTCTCTGCTAGAGAACCCATGGATCCTGCAAATATGTTACATCTGAAATGCAATGGTACTGGGTTGGAGACCTTTGTCAAAACCTTTGAGAAAAACAAGATAGCCAGAATTCCTGGATTTATTGAATTTACTTTGTGTTCCTTGCACCACTTGCAAAACTTGAGCCAGACAGAGAAGAATGCTTTCAAGGTCAATACTCTTCTACAAGAAAGAAGTGTTCTGATGACTTTAGAGGACAGACCCAGTTATACTAACATTTCCCTGTCAATAGCCAGGCTGTTAGATGCAGTTGGTGTGAGTCCAGATGAAGCAAAGGACTCATGAGAGGATGTACTGTCTCTTTGGGAGCTGTAGTGCCAATTTTAGCTCTTTTAGTTGCAAGAACCAGGGTTTCCCCAGCCATTGTGTGGTTACCAATATTACTGTTCTTATTTTATTTTCTGGACCAACTTTTCTAATAATGGGATGGGTGGAAACGCATAGAGGAGGCTCTGTGACCTTCTTTATGATAGGGTATCTCTTCCCCATGGAAGTACTTCCCTGGTGAAGTACTTGGGTTTCTTTGTATTTATGAAGTTTGTGACTAGGTCAGTTGAAGGCAGGCCTTAATGATTTGACTATTAACATGAAGATCTCTTGATTCAGGCACCACTTAGAGTTATTCATCTTGCATCTGCTGGAGCCAGTTTGCCTTCTGGTTCAGGGTTCCCATTATGTGAACTGCCTTGAGGGAGAGAATGTTCCATCCACTACATGATTTCCATTACTTGGCACGTAGCACTGGGCCTTTTCTTCCTTGTCGGCTGTTCACATATGTCACTGTGGTCATGTTGTCTGACTGAATTAGGACATGGTTACTCTCTAGGCTGGACTGGAACCTATGTAGTGCCAACTTGACTGCTTTTAGTTCTAGGAGATTTATGCTGTGGGTCCTTTCCTCAAAATTCCAGATGCCTTGAGCTGTTTGGGAGGTGTGCTCCAGTGTGGTGATGGTTGTGAGGATCAGGGGATCTGGAAGGCTGTCCACACATGTCACAGAGGCAGAGAAACTGGTAGAACACGAGTTGAGAGAGCATGACCAGTTCATGTGGCTCCAAAACTCTGATCCGTCTTTGTGAGCTGCAGAAAGAAGAGAGCAGCCCAGATGTCAAGCATTGTAGGAGACTCTGAGCTGTAGAAATAGGAGGACATCCAGGGGCAGAATTTATACACTGAAAGTTCATCTAAAACAGATATCCAGTTTTATTTGTCCATATATTTTCTATTGGTCCTAGGGAAAAGATCAGTCAGTTAAAACAAAAAATCACACTCATTGCTTAATTACTTTTCTTTATTTTGGTGGTACAAAAATCTTCATTTTCTTTCAGCCAGTGAAAATTTGTGTTCTTGGTCCTCCTGCAGTTGGAAAATCTACAGTTGCTGAAGAACTCTGCAAACACTACAAGCTACATCACATTAAAATAAAGGATGTAATTTCTGAAGCAATAGAAAATCTGGTATGTGGATAACCCTCTTTAGGATAATTATTTTAGTTTTCATAGTTTTCAAATGTATAATGTTTGAAATCCTTTAAGAATTAATTAGAAAACTGCAATTTGAAAGTTGAAGAATGACCGTAAGAAATAATCTTGTTTTAGTAGAATTCAGTGAGGAATTTAAAATATCCTAATTCCACTGTAGATGTCCAACTGTGGCTGTTGAAACTAATCTTTGCCTTTTCTATTTCACAGTATCTGCAAAAGCCAAAAAATACTTTATTTAACCAAGGCTGTAAGGGCATGATCTTGTGATATGCTGAGTACTGAACACTCCTCATTTTAATTGATGTAATTAGTGAAGATTGCTCCTCAGCACTTCACAGTATAGGGTCTAAAACGAGCTGCATATCTATGTAGTAAAATTTCAGCATTATCACTCTGTGTGTCTTATGTTTTTATGTGTGTCGCTCTGAAACCTAGAATGTCTGAGTCAATGTGAAGTATGGAAAAAGCTACATGCACAGTTGAGAGCTCTTTTTGTTCAGAATATCACCAGGTTCAATCATCACTAGGATTCATAGTCTGTTGTCATTCAGTTTTTAAATTCTCAGCTATTTTGACTTAATGAATTATAGCCATATGGTGTATGCCTACAATAAGGCATGTATCTATGCCCATGTTTCTCACCCTTTTAAGTAGCAAGTACCCCCTAACTTCTGAAAATTTTAATAAGTACCCCAACACTCAATTTTCCACAGGATTTTATATTTACAGACTACTGTGTGCCATATGTTGGAAGAAGGCCTGGGAATATAAGGCCATGATATGACAGATGTCAGATCTAGTGTGGGTAGGGTTGCCACCTTTACACGAGGGGTGCACAACTCAAGTTGTGGGCAAGTACCTGGGCAAGAGGTGATGTTGGCCAAAGCTAGGAGGCTTTGAGCGGCAAATTTTTTGCCATAGATTTGAGAGGAGGAAGGAGTGAGAGAGGAGAAGCGGGTTGGGTGGGGGGAAGGGAAGGAGAGCGAGAGGGAAGACTGTGGTTGCTCTTTTTCTAAAAAGGATATGTCTTCAGGAGTACTGTGGTGGCAGTGGGTGAAGGGATTGTTTGGACCTGTAGTTCAGAGATAAAAAGACACAAGGACATAGTCAGACGCATGCAGGCAGACATGGAGGCGCACACACACACACACATAAATAGGCATTTATTCTTTTTTATTGACTTTTACAACAGTTTTTGAAACAAAATAACACATGAATCATAAAAATTATAGAACAGTAAAAACAATATAACTCAAACATTATATTAATAAAACTCTAAACATAGGTATCTCTGTGACTAGAACTGATACTTCCCCTCTAGAATTGTTCTACAAATCAGAGACTGGATTTTTTGCTAGTTTTAGCAAAATAACATAAAAACGAGTTCTTGTAAGTGCTGGATTTAGTGAGAAACTTGGGCCTGTTTGGATGACGTAAGCATTCCAAATCTCAGTTTTAACCTACTTATTGTTACTATCCGATCATTTTCTGGGTAAAACAATTTCTTATTTTACTTTTTAGCCCAGTCAGGTGTGAGAAACTAGTCTCTCACAAATATGTTGAGGCAAATGGGAGAAACTCTGTGAGAGCCATGTTCCTCAGCTGTAGGTATTCCCGTTCATTTTTTGCCAAATTGCAGGGATGTCACCACATGAAGCTCAATTTTTCCAGAACTTCAACTTTTTTTAAAAGCTCTTACTTTGTCATGCAAGATAAATAGATTTGTGTTGTATCCCTGAAGCCAAAGGTTCAAGTAATTGATTTTATCAAAAATGTCACAAAGATAGGCTAATTTGCAAATCCATACTTCATTTTCAAAATGCTGTAAGTATTCAGATCTTATACCTCTGAGAAAGACAGTAACTTCATATCTCAACTCGAACAGGCGATTCAACAGCCTTCCACATGACAACCACCGGACTTCAATGTGAAGAAGTACAGTAATATGTTATGACCCCATGTCATGGCACAGTGATCGGAAAAGACATGAATTCAGAGCCTGCACTTTTATGAAGTTTACTGTTTTCACAGCCATTCCTAGCACGCTGTTTAAATCTTCATTCAATTGCTTTGCAGCCAATGCCTGTGTATGGATAATACAATGGTTCCACTTGATTGAAGGATTTATAGCTTTTAAGCAAGTAACAAGACCACCTGGCTGCCAACCTGGGAGGTGGGCGACTGCCACCTGCTCCAAGCTAGAGCAGAGGAGGCTTCCGCACGGGCTGGGACCCAGGGATTGGGCAGGCGGTTGCTGCCTGTCTTGAAGCCAGGGCATGGGAGGCTGTCTCTCAGCTCAGAGCTGGGGTGTGGGTGGCTGCCATCCAGCTGCAAGCCCAGCTCGCAGGGTGCAGGAGGCTTCCACCAGGCTCCCACCTGGGAGCTGGGACTGGGCAGGACCCAGGTGGCTGCTGCCCGGCTTCCCAAAAAGCCACTGGCTGCCACCCAGCGGCTGCCGCCCAGCTTCCCAGGACTGAGGCAGCTGCTGCCCACCTCCCAGCTAGGAGGTGGAATTGGATGGGAAGCAGGCAGTTTCTGCCCGGCTTCCCAGGACTGGGGTGGCTGCCACCTGCCTCCCAGCTAGAAGTTGGGACCAGGCGGGAAGGCCCACCTCCCTACATTGGGTTTTTTGCCGTGTACCCCCTGCCTGTGGGTATGCGTACCATAGGCTGAGAAACTATGATCTATGCCATGCTAAGAGTCCTAGACCATTGCAATATCAGAGGTAACTCAGCCCAATCACCACCCTTGCTCTGCATCTAATTTGCATGTAAGACTGTCATTGGTTGTATGAGGAAGGTTGCACAAATGTCAGATTACTTGGCCCAACTACCACAGTTCTTCAAAACCATTCACACAACAACACACAATAACCCTGCACACATATAGCTCCTCATGCCAGCACAAACCCCTCATCTGCCACCTGCACAAATCAACCCAAATCTCCCAGCACAACTCCCTTTGCACACAACACAGGCCCCTCCACATCAACACTACCAGCATACACAATAACCCCAAATACACATAGACTGTCACCGTAGCACAGCCCTCATTTGCCACCTGCACAAATCCATGCAACTCTCCACACACAAAAATCTGCACAACCAGCCAAATTGAACTCTCCTCTCAAAAATCAACTCTACCATCCACACAATGCAGTCAGCACACACAGAAACCCCAAACATCGCTCTTAAGCTTAGAATGTCTGTTGAATCAATATGACACAATGGAAACAGCTATAAGCATGTTTGAGAGCTCCTTTTATTTAAAATCACCAAGTTCAACTATCATTGGGATTCACAGTCTCTTATTGTACAGTTTTTAAGTTCTCAGCCATTTTGGCTTTTTTACATACATGACTTTTTGAATTATACCCATGTGACAACATAGGCTTTCAGCTACTAGTCTGAAACTAAGATGAAGACAGTGGGCCAAATGTTCTCCTTAATTATATCTGCCCAATACCAAAGGCAGAATTTAGCCAACGTATTTCTGAACCTTTTTTTCTTTTTTTTGGTATATAGGAGAAAAGTATTGCTCCTAAAGAAGTAGTGGAAACTGAAGAGGTGGGAGAGGAGGGAGAAGAAGATGATGAAGAAGAAGGGGACAATATAGAAGAGGCACAAGAACTCTTAGATGGAGTCAAAGAAAATATGGAGCAGAATGGTGGTAAGGCACAAAAGGACAAATGGTAGCCTGGAGTTTAGTTAGCAGTTGTAACTTTTATACAAAAGAAAAATCAGGAAATTGGTTTGTGCCTGTTCCTTTAGACTGTTTAGCTCCCATTGAAGACAAGGGTCATGCCCTCAGTTTGCAGTGTTATGAACCTTAAGAATCCAATATAATGTGTTAAATTCTGTCCTCAGTTACCTTCATGCAATTCCACTGAAGTGATTGCGGTTGTATGAGAGTAATGGGGCAGAATTTACCTAATGTGCCTGTTAAAAGTTATGTATGTTTTTAAAAACTGGAAAACTATTATAATAGTAGTAATTCTTTATTTCAGGTTTTATTGTTTTCTATATATATTTTATGCAGCCCTTTTGATACAACAAACTGACATTTATTTACAACTCTATAGTCAGTCTCTCTAGATTCTTGGCCAGAATATTTTCTAATTAATTATATCATGCTTATCTTTCAAAAGTGAGAGCCTACTTAATGTCACTTAAAATAAAAAGCTAGCCACATCTTACTGGTTTTCTTGATTGCAATTAACCTTGAAAAAATCAATTAACTTTTTGTTCTTTGATTTCCCCACCTTTAAAGGGTAAATAATGCTTAGCCATGTTTGTAAAGTACTTTAAAGCTTGTGGATGAAAAAAAATGCCATATTAAAGTATTAATTATTATTTTTGGTTAAAGTCATGTGGACGTTTGGCTTTGTGCTTCCTAACATCATGGAGGTGTACAATGATTTTCCATGAAAAAGCACTGTATGATGCACGCTTTGGCCTAATTAATGCATGCTTTGTCTACAAAGTCATATGCTTATAGCTCACCCAAGGGATGCATTGATGAGCACTGCTGCATCATCTTATGTGTGCTTTGTTTTATTGTTAAAACAATGAAACCTTTTATAATCAAAATATTCTTTCTGATTACAGTGACATATATTTAACTAAGACTTTTAAAAAGTGAAGCAAGGGAAAGGAGGGAGTTGTAGTCATGATTAGAGGAGGAGTAAGAACCTGAGTTTTATTCCCAGGACATCAGGATTTTATTGCCACATTTATTCAATGACCTGGGCCAAGTCACTAAAACCACTTCGTGCCTTAGTTTACTGATATGAAAGCGAGCATAATATCTATCTCACACGGGTTTTGCCAAGAGCTTTAATGTCAGGCTGAATATGTGTTTGTAAAACTGTTTGAGGCCCTCGCTAAAATCCAACATTTTGCAACCTGTACTGTTCCACTATATTGCTCTCTCTAAATGTTTCTATGCATTGTCAAATAAACTCAGAAATTAATTCTAGATGCTTCAAGAGATACTGAAGTCCCTGGGGTCTACCAGTATGTTATACTACATGTTTTATTTTTTGGATTCCTTTGATCTCTGAATGATAGTTAAACTTGTCAATCATAAATAGTTTTATTAAAAGAGTCCTTCATTTTATACCTGTTAATTATGTGGTACTCTGAAGGCTGTGTAACATATAGTACATATTACATAGGTGATTTTGAGTTACCAAAAGTGATCCAAAGCAAATAGTTGGGCATTCTCAGATTTGAACTCAAAACCTCTGACAAGTGTATAAAAATGTGCATCTTCTTCATAAACCAAATACAGGTTAATGCTATTGGAATGCATATGTTAAATTTTCAGGTCGTCTAGATGATCAGTATGTGATTAAATTCATGAAAGAAAAGCTAAAATCGATGCCTTGCAAGAATCAAGGATATGTTTTGGATGGGTTTCCAAAGACCTATGACCAGGCAAAAGATCTTTTTAATCGTAAGTTGCAGAGTTCTGCTGTACTTGTTATGTATGCATAGTATTATTTGCTATATGTTAATCATCAAGACTGTGCTGATTGCTATATAGGACACAAACATAAAAACAGACCATTTCTCAGGAAGCTTACAATTGAAGGATTGTATATCACTTAATTTTAGTTAAGGAAGTCAGTGTTTTCAAAACATCAGTCCTGGCAAATAAACATACATACATGGGGTGCTCAGTCCTTCTCCGTGCTGAGCTAGTGCATAGTGGCTGGGGGAAAATAAAACAATGTAGGAGCCTATTCCACCTATGCAAGAATTCCACAAGACTCCCTTAAGAAAAGACTCTAGCTAATGGGCCAGCCCAGACATCATGAGCCAGATCCTTGACTCATATAAATCAGCATCTCTCCACTGAAGTCAGTGAAACTATGTGATTTACACCAGTTAGGGATCTAAGCAGGCATTGTCTACATATTAGGAAATGTGTCCACTCCTGTCCCCCAAAAAAGCTAGGGTATGTTATCTTGCCAGCAACAGGAGTTGGCCAGCAGATGGTGACTGTGCATTCTGTGCACAGAGAAGTAGAAAAGTATGTCTTGTAGCAAAATTGTGCAGGGCTGGCAGGATCTGTGTCAGAAGATGTTCAGCTACCATAGCTATGTGCAAAATATAAAAGCCTACATATAAAAAGATAGAGGATGCACTGAGCTCATTTTAAACAATAAAACTCTTTTGACTCTTTTGAATCATGAAGACATGGCATCATTTGTGTTTCTTATTTAGAAATACTGAACTTTTTTTCTGAATTATTTACCCACCTATCTCACAATGATGTCATCAGGATTTGTTTGTTAGTGTCATTTGGCCATATTAAGAACTGGTACTACATAAAGAACAGGTATTATTACTAGCATCTCTTTAGCCAACTTTAATAATATAATTGCCTCAGGTGACAGTGTTAATTGTATTGTACTTTTATTTTAGTTGAAGATGATGAGGAAGAAGAAGAGACAAGAAGCAAAGTGCCTCGGTATGATAAATTAATCACTCCTGGTAAGTTTACTATACTACAAAGGGCAGAGTTTTAAAAGAATACTGACACCATTAAGAAGCCCAAAATACCACTCTTTTTTCTCACACTCCATCCAATAAAATATAGTTGCCTTACCTTTAAAAAGCATGGAATAGCCCAGATCTCCATCATATCTAACACCAAAGTTCTAGTAACCTCGACAAGAGCTCTCCCCAGTAAAGGCTTGTCTATACAAACATTTGGTTTGCAGCAAACCACGATGTGAATCTACCCCACACTAATCTGCTGGGCACTAAATGTCTATCTGGATCCTGCAAATGTGCATTAACAGTTTGTTACCATGCTTTAATCTAGTCCTGTTTCAAAACAGGGGAGATCAAAGCATGCCAACAAACTGAGGCCAGAATAGGGTAGAGTCACACTCCTGTTTGCCATGAACTAAATGTTCATGTAGACAAGCACTAATGAGTAAACGATTGGACTCCTAGTGTGGAAAACACCATCAGTTCCAAAACAAAAGCTTTAAAGTAAACATGAAATTTAAGTTTTTAGAAGACAAATCCTGAATAAACATCCAGCCATGAATCTGAATTTCTATCCTACGTAGTGCTGCCCCAGTTTGTACTTAAAAGTAAATACTGCTCAAATATTAAATGGCTAATTCACTTATGCAATGAAAATGCCATTGAAGGTTGATTACAATTTCCTGCCCTATTTTAATTATTAGTGATATCATCAGCTATCACAGAAGAAACACAGAAACCTGAACTCAGGTCTTGGCAGGTGAAAAAGAAAATTTCAATTCAGCTTTAAGCAGAGCCCTTTCTAGCATCAGATTGTGGAACACATTAGAAAATTTATTTTCTGTTTATAAAATTTTGTTTCTGAATGTACCCTTCTTGGATCTACCATATTTAGGGCAAATCCTGCAGTTTTTCACTTTCATTTCAACGAGAGCTTTGACTGAATTAGGACAGATAGATTTGGCTCATTGTAGAGGGTTACAGGATACATGCATTTAGAACACACAGTCTGAAGACCGTTCTACACTTAAAATGCTGCAATGGCACAACTGTGCCGGTACTGCTCTAACACTTCAGTGAAGATGCTACTACATTGACGGGAGAGCTTCTCCCATCAGCATAGTTAATCCACCTCTGGAGAGGCACTAACTATGTCAACAGAAGCCTTCCCGTTGCCATAGTGCTGTCTACATCGGAGGTTAGGTCAATGTAACTGCGTCGCTCAGGAGTATGGGTTTTTCATACCCAAGCAATGTAGTTATACTGATGTAAGTTTATAATGTGGACCTAGCCTGAGATTCTGCAAAGTGCTCACTGTCTGGTGCGATATGATGAAAACCCTAAATGACCTATTCAGTGGGAGTTGTAGACACATAGTATCTTCTGCAAGGCACTCCTTCTGTTGTTCAATTTAAGGATGGCCCTGATCTCATTGGAAGAAAGATTTGGCCCAGTAAGCAGACCTCCAGACAGGCAGTAACAGATGATGAAACACTGACTTCTGAACCAAGCAGCTTCTTCTATTCATAAACTGAGACACTTGTAGTTCACATTTTTAAAGTGAAACTATGAATAAATCATTGAGATTGACTGCAGATGCACTATTTGGACTCTGGCAACAAGATCTGTAGGGGAGGTCTAAAAACCAGCTATTCCAAGAAACGAGTGACTGTATGAGAGAAAGTTGCTTTCTCAACCCAGGGCTGTGTTGAGCTGGAAAGCATTTTTGTTTGTTTTCTGAGTTTTATTAACTGTTATGCTGTGCCTGGTTCTATATATTTATTTCTCACTGAGAAAAGAGACGTGACTGCTTGACTTTATTAAACTGCTTCACCAATTTATAATAGATAAAATCATAAAATTATAAAATCAGATAAATTAGTCCTTACTTCCTTCGACTTTAATGGCAGTTTTATCTGAAGCGTGGTCTACATTAGCAACTTATCGACACCCCAGAGCAATGCAGATATACCAACCTACCTCCTAGTGTAGACAGTGTGATGTTGATGGGAAGACTTCTCTTGTTGACAGTTATTGTACCTCATGAGAAGCCTTCCTGTTAGCATTGGTAGTGTTTTCACTAAAGCTGAATAAAAATATGAATACATATTTTTATTTTATAAAAAGTAACAATATGAGACTGTTAAACTAATACAAAGTAAACTGTTTTCACATGCCCTTCTAGTATTTTTCCTTACCACCATACTACAGGTATCAGTGATACTAAATTATCACTGATAATTTTATTTTTATCACTGGCATATTGTATTTTTATGTACTGCTTGGGTGCATGACAGTTTACTTAACCCAAGCACAGGCACATTTATTTATGAGATTAAAAATATTAGTCTATGGTAATCCAGTCCTTGAAGAATTTTGAATACATAATTAAATTTTCCAGTCTTATACGTTGGCCACAAAATTAATATAGATCTTTTCAGATTTTGCTATTTAAAACACTTTGATGTTGTGTATAGTAGCTTTCTTGGGGGCTTTAGGACTAAATTCCATCACTGTTACTCATGTTGAGTAGTCTCTTTCTCCATGAATAGTCCCAATGAGTTCAGTAAGTAAGGGTGGTAGATGTGGTCCATAGTTTGGAGTTAAACTTTACAATTTTTAACTGAGGTAGCATTGGAACATCAAGATTATTTCCAAAGCACTTTTGTTTACTGTTAAATATTGGTGAATTGCTACAAGTGTACAGTTGGAGATAGAGCATTTTGCAGTGCTGTTTTGTATGGAGAGAGATGAAGATTTGATATCTGCTTCTGTTCACGAGTGCTTTGGAATTTGTTACTCTCAGATATCTAATGATAGCAGAAAAATAAAGCAAAAATTATGACATTGTATTTAACTCTCAGAAATGTGTTTTTTTTTCCACAGAATATATTATTTCTTTGAATGCCTCAGATGAATTCCTAAAAAACCGAGTTATGAATCTTCCAGAGAGTGTTGTTGCTGGAACTCATTACACTCAGGACCGATTCTTGAGAAATCTGAGTCTCTTCAGGGAGTTAAACACTGAAGATGAGACTCTTCTCAACTATTTTGATGAACTTGAAATACATCCACAGTTTATTGGTATGGAGTAAAAGTAAACTTTTACATAATCGGTTAGAAACATAATACATTTTTGTTCCATGGAAATACTTTTTACAAAGATAAAATGTCATATTTTTCATGGTAACTGGGTACACATTTAAGAATGTGCCTGTACTACTGCAGGAGTGTTTGTTTACTCTTATAACTTGGGAACATGTAGATCCAACTGTCATTGGCTCATAGAGTGTACCCATTTTAATGGTCCACTTTTGGAGTCTAAGTCATCCTTTTATAATGAGAACACAGACTCCTCTCTTGAGGGCCTGATTAATTATTACAGTAATATCCAGTCCTTGATTTTCAATATCATTCTCCCAATAAGCCTTTTTCTCAGCTGTGTTCTCACAAGTCATGATAGTATATATGAGATCTGCAGCAGATGAAGCATGAAGATGGCTAGGGCACTGGGGAAGGAAGAAGTCTTGTATTGCTTCTGACTGACTATGACATAAGGTATTTTTAAAATCCTGCCTCAAAGAAAATTTCTTCCAACATACCATCCACAAAACCTGATCACTGGAACTGGGGTTCGTGAATCTAGCCTGATTATTCAGAAACAAAGTGAGAGCAGGATACCAGCATTGCTTAAAGCTATTTTTGGTCTATGCTCAAAAAAGCTATAGCTTGATATGGATAATGACACTAATTGTCACCCTGTCTTGAATGTTTCTTGTGGATTCGGATTATGAGAATGTTACAGTGAAACAACATTGGTGATATCTGGAGTCCCCAGATGTTTTTTCTTCCATTCAGTCCTTGAGGAGACCATCTACAGAGTATGATTCAGACTGTGATAATTGTATTGGTAGGAAATCTTCTGGTAATGGACAAGGACTATGTGTTTATCCTTTTAGATCTGTCACACTGACCATGAAGTGCAGTTGACATATCTTTAGACCTTTGAAAGCATATGTGGAGTTGTTCATGAGGGATTCCCCATTCCTTTTTTGGCCCAAGAGGTCCCAGATGCTAATATTAGGTAATTTTTCATCTGTCCTTAGGGTTCTCATATTGTATTTCAGAAGTTTCTATTCTATTATCCCTCCTGTTCAAAGTGTATAGGAGGGCACATGGGGAAATAATGAGAATGTTTGACCAGATGATTAAGTTGATTGATTACCTCAATGTCTTTTCTAAAGTGGGGCTTGGATGTAAGTTAGGTAGCTAAGTCTCAGTTCAGGGAAGACCAAGGTAATACTATTAGACCGAGGAAGCAAATGGAAGAAGTGGTAATTATTTCTGCCTTCTTGATTAAAGGGTTTGCCTGTCATTTATTAGTCATGTTTGCAGGTGCATTTCACCTGGAAATCCAGGTAGTAGCACTTGCCTAGAATTGGTTGGTTGGTTTGTTTTTTTTAATTTGTGCTTCGTAAGAAGATTTTTTTCTCTTTTGGATGTAGACTTCACTTCATGATTAGATTACTACATCGTCCTCTATCTTGGGCTACACCTGAAGACTATTTTAAAACTCTATCTAGTGCCAAATGAGGCATCTGGCTTGCCTAGTCATGCTTCTTACAGGGACATCACACCCTTGCTTCACAATCTTCAGTAGCTTCCAGCAAATTTCCTTATGCAATTTAAAATTTTGACTTTTATCTTGAAATCAGCTGAGGTGTGCAAGTTTATAGCTTTCTGATGCAAAAGGGAGATGACTGAAGAATAATTTCAGTAAAGGCTCTGCAACTCATTTCTCTCCACCCTTCCCCATAGAATCATAGGGTTAGAAGGGACCGCAGGGGTCATCTAGTCTAACTCCCTGCCAAGATGCGGGATTTGTTCTGGCTAAAACTTCCAAGACAGATGGCTATCCAGTCTCCTTTTGAAAATCTCCAGTGAAGGAGATTCCACAGCCTCTCTAGGCAGTCTGTTCCATTTTCATACTGTTCTTACAGTTAGGAAGTTTTTCCTGAGATTTAATCTGAATCTCATGCCCCAGTAGGTCCATTGGAGTCCAGATTTAGTGACCTGAAGATCAAAAAGCAAACCTGGTTGTTTTCTCCCACTTCTCCTGGAGGAAGCTGATTGGGTGTACTGGGTTTAGTGATTGCCCCATAGGCTGAAGAGCCTAAGGCTAAGCCAACCCTAAGTACAGAATGAGCTTCATCTGAGAGGAATCAGGTGATTCCAGTATAAAAGTAGGAAGGTGCAATGAATGGGGAGAGAGGGATAGATAAATTCATTAATAAATAAATAAATAATCAATCAATAAGGAAGTTGTGGCATGCAGGGAGGCCTGGGAGAGAGCCTGTCCAAGTAGGGGAGGGACAATAAAGGGCTCAGATAGGAAGTCTTAGGCAGAAGAAGAGAAACCTTGGATTGTGTGGATTTATGAAGGGACTTAATTTTGGGATTTTGAGTTTTAATTATAATTTATTTTATATTTATAAGACTAGTCCTCAAGGAGAGGTATCTTTTGACCAAGAAAAAGCCTGAAGTGAAATTTACTTGAATAGTCCAAGAGGGGAGACTGAGGCAGGCTACTTGTAATGACCCTAGGCCATAAGAGGGTGTCTGCAAGGCCCAATCAAAATGAGGTTATAATTTTTCATGAAGTAGGGAATGTGAGTGTGGCTTTTTCTTAATATTGATCCAAGTATTTGTATCTTATGATTTTACTATCATCAAGGATTTTAGAAGATTGCCAACTATTAAAAATGTGGCCTTCTGAAGTGGCTGTTTTTATGTCTGCACAGTGGTTTAAACAGGAGACTAAGTATTAAGTTTCCTGGATTCTTCTCTCCACTGACTCATTGCATGAGTTGTGTACATCACTTAACTTCTGTCTGCTTTCCCATCTGCAAACTGGGAATCATAACACAGGAATGTTGGGAGATTAGTCAGTGGCTGAGATCACTGATAATGGATCTTTTATTCACTGAAAAGCAATGTTATAATTTTAACAGTGCTTGCCTTTTAAGACCTCAGTTGTGGGCTCCACAGTTCTTGTGACCCCTTAAGGGTGCATCTGCACAGCCTAGGACAATGAGCCCCCCGCCCCTGCTGATAGACTTGGTCTTGTGGGGATCGTGCTAGCACTCTAAAAATAGCTGCATGCTTAGAAATTACAGCTTGGATTGAGCTCAGGTTCTGAAGCCTATGGAGGGTTGTGGGCTTCTAGCTGTAAAGCACTAGTGTGAGCCCCACAAGCCAGAGTCTGTTGACTTGGGATTGGAGGCTCACTGTTGTGGACTATGTAGATGTCTCATTACCGTCAATGCTAATCTCAGCTGTATTTTAAAAAGACAAGTACACTTCTGAGACTATGCAGTTAAGTATGACTTCTGTAGCATTTGTACTGCAGTCTTAACAGATCACAATTTGAGAAAATTCTTTGCTGAGAATACTTAGATACTATGCTGAGAGAGGTCTTAGAAATACTTTAGATGGATAGATGGATAGCAGAACTGGAGAACATAAAATACTGAAGTTTCTATCCATGGTTAATAGTACAGTATTGTTATAAGGGGTCCTGTGGGGAAAAATAGTATGTGATTATCTAATTAAAGATTATCATAATTCATATGCATAAAAAGGTGAATTAAGATTGTAGACAACTTTAGTTCTGGACTTTCTTGACTTTACAAACTCAGTATTTTTAAAAAATGTTATTTCTTATTTTAAAAAACGGGGGGGGAGGGAGTTAACCCATCTAGTGGAATCATATTGACCCTAACCTGGGGCAGGGTTTGAACCTCTAGCTCCAGAGTATAGCGCCCTCTACTAGTTGAAGTAAAAGAGTAACTATTAGCAGTAGTGGGCTGTTATCCTTTATATGGACCAGGTACTAGATGGGGATGAGACACACACACTTTGCCTGTGTGTTTCACAACTGTTGGATGACAACAGAGAAAAGTAAAGACTCAGGACTCCTGGGTTCAATTCCAGATTCTAGAGGGAAATGTGTTCTACTAGTTCCTTGCTTGTCCTCCCTCCAACCTCCTCAGCTGTTACTAAATCCTTCCCAGGTTCCTTGCACCAGCCATCATCTCCCTTGGTGCTTATTTAACAGCCCCCTAAACCTCTGCTTGTCTGGAACCTCCAGTCCCTGCAACCTCCTTTCTTCCTGCTTCTATTCACCTCTGGCCACTCCTTTTGCCTCCTGTCTCTTACCCCCTTGCATTCAAGTCAGGCTCCTCTATGTTGCCTGGGCATCGGTAGGGGGAGTGTTGAGAGCACAGAGACATTCCTGCTGTTCTCAGTGCCAATGTCCACTGCCACAGCAACCCTAGCAGAGGGGAAGAGCAATTACAAAGCAACTTGCTCAGTCTCTGTGGCTCTGGGTTGCAGCATGCGTAGTAATTCTGTGAGGATAGTGCATGTACAGTTTACTCACAGATAGAATCTGTGTGGAGATGAAGCATGCTCACTACAGATGACATCTTTGGAGACCGTAGATGCCAAACTTCTTGTTAACAAGACCCTCCTGAATATATAAGAATTACATTCTTTTCCCAGAGGCTCATCACTTGGGCAAATATGGATGAATTTTCAAAGGGACGGCAAATAGCACATTCCTGACAGCAGACCACACCCCTTACCAAATTTCAGTGCCTGGCTCCAAAGTATGGCAGTGCTGCTGTTTCCCAACAAAACAATTGTAAGAATTTTTTAACAGTGGGCAAAACAACATTCTCAGAAATGACAATCATTTTAGCTGAAATGCTCTCTTTCTCTCTGTGTGTATATATATAAAATGAGCCAGAGCAGATACCTGGCATAGAAAACTTCAGCCAAGATGGTTAAAGTTTGGCAAAGTTTACAACTGAAAACAGGGTCTTTATAATAGAAAGTGTTGGGCGACCTTAACTAATATATCAAATATAGTAGCAGGGCGACTAATGAGAATGAGGTTATGGAGGTAGAAATTACCACACTGAAATGTAAGTCAAACTCAAACAGCTTTATGGGACTAAATTGAGGGACCCAGATAATCTCCATCCAAGAATATAGGAACTGGCACATGAAATTGCAAGCTCAATTGCAAGGGTTTTTAATCAATCTGTAAACTTGGGGGTCCTACCCTATGATTGGAGTTCCTGTTTTTAAGAAAGGGAAATAAGTGATCCAGGAAACTACTGGCCTGTTAGTTTGATCTCAGTTGTATACAAGGTCTTGGAACAAATATTGAAAGAGAAAGTAGTTAACCTCTATGTCCTTAACGGTAAGCAAGATAAAATACAACATGATTTTATAAAAGGTAGCTCGTGTCAGACCAACCTGATCTTCTTTGGGAAGATAACTCATTTTTTAGAAAAAGGAAATGCAGTCGATCTAATCTACCTGGATTTCAGTAAGGCATTTGATATAGTTCCACATGGGAAATTATTAGTTAAATTGAAGAAGATGGGAATTAATATGAGAACTGAAAGGTGGATATAAGGAAGTGGTTAAATGGGAGACTACAACGGGACAGGGATCGGTCCTGGGACCAATCTTGTTTAACATTTTTATTACTGACCTTGGCACAAAAAGTGGGAGTGTGCTAATAAAATCTGCAGATGACCCAAAATTGAGAAGTACTGCCAGTATGGAGGACCATACATATGAATATCATACAAGATCTGGATGACCTTGTAAACTGGAGTAATAGAAATGGGATGAAATTTAATAGTGCAAAGTCATGCACTTAGGGACTAACAAGAATTTTTGCTATAAGCTGAGGACATATCAGCTGTAAGTGACAGAGGAGGGAAAAGACTGGGGTATATTAGTTGGCCACGGCATGACTATGAGCCATCAATGTGATGCGTCTGTGAAAAAAGGCTAATCCAGTCCTGGGATGTAGCAGGCGAGGTATTTCCAATAGAGACAGGGAAGTGTTAGTACTATTATACACATCACTGGTGAGACCTCATCTGAAATACTGTGTGCAATTCTGGTCTCCTATGTTTAAGAAAGAAGAATTCAAATTGGAACAGGTACAGAAAAGGGGCTACTAGGATGATTCAAGGAATGGAAAACCTATCTTATGAGAGGAGACTCAAAGAACCTGGCTTGTTTAGCCTAACCAAAAGAAAGCTGAGGGGAGATATGATTATTCTCTACAAATACATCAGAGGGATAAATACCAAGGAGGGAGAGGAGTTATTTAAGAGCCAATGTGGATACAAGAACAAATGGATGTAAACTGACCATCAACAAGTTCAGTCTTGAAATTAGGCACTCCTCTAACCATCAGAGGAGTGAAGTTCTGGAACAGCCTTCTAAGGGGAGCAGTGGGGGCAAAAAACTTAACTGATTTCAAAACTGAGCTTGATAAGTTTATGGAGAGAATGGTATGATGAGACTGCCTACGATGGCATTTTCTGATCTATGACAGCTAACGGTAAATATCTCCAACAGCCGGTAATGGGACACTAAATGGAGAGTATTCTGAGTTATTAAAGAGAATTCTTTCCCAGGTGTGTCTGACTGGTGGGTCTTGCCCTCATACTCAGGATTTAACTGATTGACATATTTGGGATTGGGATAGAATTTTCCCCCGAGTCAAATTGGCAGAGATCCTGGAGGTTTTTTGCCTTCCTCTGCAACATGGGGCACAGGTCACTTGCAGGTTTAAACTAGTTTAAATGGTGGATTCGCTGTAACTTGAAGTCTTTAAGCCATGATTTGAGGACTTCAGTACTCAGCCAGAGGTTAAGGATCTATTACAGGAGTTGGTTTGTGAGGTTCTGTGACCTGCAATATGCAGGTCAGACTAGATGATCATGATGGTCCCTTCTGACCTTAAAGTCTATGAGTAAATATTTAAAGGTCTCACAATAATCATTGACTATAATAATGAATTTTGTTATAAACTTGTAATTAATGAGGGCCCTCATGTTCTTTGTTCTCCTGTTTAAAAGATGTAGCAAAGTTTGAAGATCCTGAGAACAGATTTATTGTAAAAGAGATCATCAAAGAAATCGGGGAACCTCGAAATTATGGTTTGACAGATGAAGAAAAGGAAGAACTAGAACGGAAAGCAGCAGAGGCACGCCTTGCCAAAGAAGCAGAAGAAAAAGCTGAACAGGAGCGTAAAGAAGCTGAGGAAAGGGCTGAGAAGATGGCAAATTGGGAAGAGTGGGTAAGTTAATACAGAGTTTTGCACAAACCTAATTATAGACCTGTTTTAGAAAATAGCAGCTATAGGACCTCCGGCAGTGTTATCATTTGACTTAATGCAAAAACGTATGACTCCAGTATGCATGTGATGCTTGGGTCTGAGTTATGCAAAATGTTGTTCCATTTCAAAAGTGTAGTATCTGCTCTGTAGTCTTCTATACCAAGTTGCATATTTGGTTTCATATTTTCTTCCTAGGATGTATTTTGAGACCCTTGTTAAAGAATTCAAGTATTAATATAGTTACAATAGAAGCTTTTGTACCAAAATATCCTTAAAACAAGTTTGATGGCCTTGCTCCTCTTAATACCCTATAAATGTCCAGTGAGATGTCTGATATTGATTGGAACACTCAGAGGAAAGAAATGAAGAGAAAAGACTTCATTAGCCCTTATACAAGTAAGAACAAGTGTGCCTTAGTGAGTTACATGATCACCTTACTCTTCCTCTGGGGATTCTGCCACAGATGGGCAGAAACTACAGCACTATTGGAACTGCACCAGATGAGGCTTTCAAGGAGATGCAATGAATCAGTGTATCTTTGTGTGCATTGACCATACTCCTTTTTTGGCTAGCTTCGCTCACTTTTTTGGCTGCTCTGAGTCCTCACACAGCAAACATAAAGACTGCAGTTGTTCTGCAAGCTGTAGCCATTGGAAGGGACAGAACCCAGAAGAGTCCAAAGATTCCCCCTTGCCAACTCTTCAGTCACCTTACTGAGCCTGTGAAATCAAATTTAATTAACATTATGACTTTTTTTTGCAGGTGCTGAAATGAACTGAAAAAACTGAGGGTAATCCTTTTGTGGAGCCAAATTGTAGCAGTAACTACAAGATGCAACTGATGCATCTTGCTATTTGTAATTGTTCATATAATATGAGCTTTTTCTTCTTCATCCTGCCAGGAACTTTCCACTTTACTTTCTTCTCTCATCCTGTCTGCTAAAGTCTGGATTGTCATCCTTATGATTCCACTGATAAGGATCAACATTTATCAGTTATCTGCAGTACTTAACTCAGTCTATAGAAATATAGGAATTGCTATACTGTATTAGACCAGTGGTCCTACCTAGTACCCTGCCTCTAACAGTGCTGTGCCTCATACCAACTGCTTCAGAAGAATAAACCCTTCATTAGGCAATTATGGGACACCTGCCCTCCTGGACAGTTTCCTAATAACCCTAAATAGTTAGAGATTGGATTATGCCCTCAATTTTGCCTTTGTCTTCACAGACAAGGTCTGCTCCAAGACTACTGCATTGGGTAGCACAGTATGGGGAGGAGGTGAGCAGCCCTCAATGATGAAAGAACAGGTTCAGGACTATTTAGAAAAGCTGAACATGCACAAGTCCATGGGGCCAGTTGCAATGCATCCGAGGGTGCTAAGGGAGTTGGCTGATGTGATTGCAGAACAATGGGCCATTATCTTTGAAAAACCATGGCGATCGGTGGAGGTCCAGGATGATTGGAAAAAGGCAAATACAGTGCCCATCTTTAAAAAAGGGACAGAGGAGGATCCGGGGAACTACAGACCAGTCAGCCTCACCTCAGTCCTTGGCAAAATCATGGAGCAGGTCTTCAAGGAATTCATTTTGAAGCACATGGAGGAGACGAAGATGATCAGAAGCAATCAGCATGGATTCACCATGAGCAAGTCTTGCCAGACAAAACTGACTGCCTTCTATGATGAGATGACTGATGGATGTGAGGAAAGTGGTTGATATGATATGTCTTGACTTTAGCAAAGTTTTCAGTACAATCTCCTACAGTATTCTTGCCAGCAAGTTACAGAAGTATGGGTTGGATGAATGGACTATAAAAGGGATACAAATCAACAGGTAGGGTTCAAAGATTCGATGACTAGATGGCAGCTGGTATAAAGTCAAGTGCCTCAGGGGTCGGTCCGAGGGCCGGTTTTGTTCAACATATTCATTAATGATCTGGAGGATGGGGTGGATTGCACCCTCAGCAAGTTTGTGGATGACACTAAGATGGGAAGTGGTAGATACGCTGGAGGATAGGGTTAGGATACAGAGTGACCCAGACAAATTGGAGGATTGGGCCAAAAGAAATCTGATGAGCTTCAATAAGGACAAGTACAGTCCTGCAGTTAGGACAAAAAAATCCCATGCACTGCTACAGACTGGGGATCGACTGGCTAGGCAGCAGTTCTGCAGAAAAGGACCTGGGTGTTACAGTGGACAAGAAGCTGGATTTCAGTCAACTGTGTGCTCTTGTTGCCAAGAAGACTAACTGCATATTGGGCTGCATTAGTACGACCATTGCCCACAGATTGAGGGAAGTGATTATTCCCCTCTATTCAGCACTGGTGAGGTCACGTCTGGAGTATTGTGTCCAGTTTGGGCATTCCACTACAAGAATGATGTGGACAAATTGGAGAGAGTCCAGCAGAGGGCAATGAAAATGATTAGGGAGCTGGAGCACATGATTTATGAGGAGAGGCTGAGGGAACTGGAATTGTTTAGTCTGCAGAAGAGAAGAGTGAAAGGGGATTTGATAGCAGTCTTCAACTATCTGAAGGGGAGTTCCATGGAAAATGAAGTTAAGCTGTTCTCAGTGGTAGTAGATGACAGAAGTAGGAGCAATGGTCAAGTTGCTGTGTGGGAGGTCTAGGTTGGATATTAGGAAAAGCTTTCTCACTAGGAGGGTAGTGAAGCACTGGAATGGATTACTTAGGAATGTGGTAGAATCTCCATCCTTAAAGGTCTTTAAGGTGCAGCTTGACAAAGCCCTGGTTGGGATGATTTAGTTGGGGTTGGTCCTGCTTTGAGCAGGGGGTTGCACTAGATGACCTCCTGAAGTCCCATCCAACCCTAATCTTCTATGATTTTGAGGACTTGTATATCTTTCAGAGCCCTTGTTTGTTTTTTGCTTACTATTTACTGTTATAAGTCTGGATATTCATGTTATCTATAGATGTTTAATAATTTTTAGAATTCTGCTAATCGTTTGGCCTCAGTGCTATCTTGTGGTCCTGAGTTCCACAAGTTAAAATGTGTTGAATGAACATATTATTTCCTTGTATTAGTTATGATTTGCAACCTTGTAATTTAATATACTATCTGTAGGGTACCTACTGTCGTGTCCCCTTTCTAGTCTGTCCAGCCTCTTTCCCTCAGGGTTTTTTTTCCTACTGCATTCAATAAGAACGGGACCGCAGATACCCCAGTCTTCCCACCCCTTTCTTTCCTTTCTTTTTCTAGCAAGATGGAATGAAACAGGCAGGAAAGATCAGAAAAAAGGAGCAAGTCAGGGCAAGAATGTGTTTGGGGAAAGGAAAGAGGAGAGAGAAGATCAAGAAGAGCCTCATTAGACTGAATTCCAGAGGCAGTTCACTACCTTTCAGAGGTTGAGTGACTGGCTACCCATTGAGTAATCCCTTCTCCTCGCAGAAGATGGGTATTCTTGTTAGTGCTCAAACGTGGACATTTCTGTTAATGAACCCACTGTCTTATCTATGCCCTGTCCAAAGGCTTAACCCACTCAGGAATGAAAGCTCCGCACTGAATGTAAAGTGAATGCTCAAGTTTAACCTATACAAAAGCATTTGGAAATCTAAACAACTATCCATCTTTTCTAAACATAGTAACAAGAAGAAAGCTAGATGCAAGACCTCCATTTCCCTCTGGGTAAAGGTTAACATGCTGTCTGTGTCCATACTCACAGATCACATCCAAAGTTTGTTAAATGTCATTCCTGAGCTATTAGAGACAAGGTGGGTGAGGTATATCTTAGTGGACCAACTTCTGTCAGTGAAAGAGATAAGCTTTTGAGCTTCCACAGAGCTCTTTCGTGACCTGAAAAGCTCTGTGTAAGCTTGTCTCTTGTCACTGGCTGTTTAAAAAAAACCTGTGTGAGATACTCTGTAGAACCATCCAGTGAGATCAAAGGGCTCTCTGTGAAGTTCAAAACAGTGCACAAAAAGGCTCAACAAGTTTCCTGCACATGCAAAAATAAATTTTTTGTCTGGGACTTGAATGTTTTTTTAATTTTTTGGCAATATGAGCAATGGAAAACGTCTTCAGACTCAGCTAGCCTTAGATGATAGAAAGGGAGAAAAATCCAAAGAAACAGAAGATAGATGGTCTCATTCTTCACTGGACTGAGTCCTTTTTCCC
Organism: Mesoclemmys tuberculata; assembly: GCA_007922155.1. Classification (NCBI taxonomy): domain Eukaryota; kingdom Metazoa; phylum Chordata; order Testudines; family Chelidae; genus Mesoclemmys; species Mesoclemmys tuberculata. The sequence continues at coordinate 25,785,923 of ML675611.1, read as the reverse complement.
CCCTTCTCCCTTCTCCTCCCCTCCCGCTCCCATGTTTCCCATCCTCCAACTGCAAGAACCAGAGGTACAAATTGTTCTATTAACCAACCATTTTAAAGAAATGACCAGTGTTTCTAACTGATCATGTTTTTCCTACAAGCCACCATTTCTGATTTTGGCAAATGCTATTTAGTAGAGGATTGAAACATTTTGTCTTATTATTACTTCTAGAATAAACGTCTAGAAGAAGTGAAGAGGCAGGAGCAGGAATTACTTGAGGCCCAGTCCATTCCACTAAGGAACTATTTAATGAAGAATGTTATGCCAACACTTATGCAAGGGCTAAATGAATGTTGCAAGATCAGGCCTGATGATCCAGTTGACTTTCTGGTAAGATAATTATGTTTTCTGAGATACCTTTGACCAGGTTCAAAGAAAAAATGCACTAAAACAGTAGCATCTCTTTGATAACAAGATTTTGTGAAATCAAAGTGAGAGCCCAGTTCTTTTCCAACTGATACCTGTTGCAAACTCCATTAACTTAAATGGCAGCAGAAGCAGACCCAAACTCAAATTGCTACTGTTAAGGAGACCAAGAGTTGTTATGAAAAGTAGAGTATACAGAAACCTAATCTTTCTGGACTGGATTGACACCTTAGAAACAGCCTGAGTAAGGGATGGCATATAGCTGCACTGCCCAGAAGTATGCTAGAGATTCTCACAATTTGGTCCTGGCTCACCCTCTGTGCTAGTTGAGTTGCACTGGCTGGTATACTCTGCTGCTTACCCACCCCCTCTCACCATACAGGTTCTCCAAAGCAGGGAAATAAGGAGGCTCCTTACACTCTTAATCCCCTACACAAGCACAGCCAAGTTCCCAACTGAGCCATAAAAGAAGATGAGCAGAATTATTGCTATCCTGCTCATATTACTAAGGCTATTTCTACACTAGTGGTTCTCAACCTTTCCAGACTACCGTACCCCTTTCAGGAGTTTGATTTGACTTGTGTACCCCAAGTTTCACCTCACTTAAAAACTACTTGCTTACAAAATCAACCATAAAACTACAAGTGTCTTTCATTACTGAATAATTGCTTACTTTCTCTTTTTTACCATATAATTATAAAGTAAATTGATTAGAATATAATATTTTACTTACATTTTAGTGTATAGGATATAGAGCACTATAAACAAGTCATTGTCTGTGTGAAATTTTAGTTTCTCCTGACTTTGCTAGTGCTTTTTATGTAGCCTGCTGTAAAACAAGGCAAATATCTAGATGAGTCGATGGACCTGCAGGGGTATGCGTACCTCCGGTTGAGAACTACTGGTTTACAACTACAGCTTATGTCTGCAGAACTTATGTCGCCCAAGGGTCTGAATAAGCCACCCCCCTCAGCAACATTAAGTTATACTGACATAAGTGCCAGTGTAGACAGCACAATGTTGGCAGGAGACCTTCTCCCGCCGACAGAGATTCTGCCACTTGCAGAGGTGGTTTTATTATGCTCTCCCATTGGCATACAGTATCTTCACCAGGTGCCGCAGCACTATCTATATGTGTAGACATGCCCTTAATTTTCCAGTAAAACCATACATTAAAAATATTTGCATGCGGGAAAAAGGAAATATTTAACAGATTCTCTCTCTAACGGCTTATCTACACTTAAGCGCTGCAGCAGTATGCTTAGTGAAGATGCTACCTAGGCCAACAGGAGAGCTTCTCCTATCAGTGTGGGTATTCCACCGCCCCAAGAGACAGTACCTGTATTGATGGAAGAAGCGCTCCTGTCAACATAGCACTGTCTACACTGGGAGTTTGGGGTAGTTATACCAACATAAATTTTCAGTGTAGATCAGGGCTTAGTCAAGGCTTAGAATGAATGCATCAGTTTTGTGCCACTGTGGGCAATATGTAAAGTCCTTACATTGTTGCTCACTGCCCAATGATATATAGAACAAGACTGATATGTATCTCTAGGGAGCAGGGGGCGCTCTCAGTGTATTAACACCTTAGCAAGAACTATGATCTACATTAAGGAGAAAAATGTTGAGATAAGATGGATACATTCCTCGATTTTTATCTTTTTGGGGACAGTGTGGCCTTAGTAGTAGGTGGCAGGGTTTTTGTTAGCTTGAAATAATGCTACACTTTGTGTAAAGAGGGGTGATGGTATTAAGAAACTCCTTATAGAAATTGATGACATATTTATCAGGGCTTACAGCTTTACCATGTTGGAGCTATTTAATAGCTTTTTGAATTTTGTTTAAAGTGGTGTCATCTTCTAATCATCTGTTAATTTGGGGAAATTTAAAATAGAACACAACAGTTTTACAGACTCAACTTTAGTTTATGACTCTTTTGTCTATAGGCAGAATATCTCTTCAAGAACAATCCTGAAATGGAATGAAAGAGTACAGACAGATGTAAAACACCAACACATCCACACACGAATTAAAAGGCAGAATGTTTCTAATGTATTTTACAAAAAACTGATTCTATTGAAATTATTTTCTTTACATTTCTTTGTATATTTTCACTTTTATTTCTGACATATTACTTTTACTGTTCATAGTACAGAAGGTAGCTTTGCATTCCAGCATACTATGCTTATGCACACAGCATGAATTATGCACATATGCATCAGAATATTTGTGCATATACCTATTTGAAATTATAACCCAAAAGAATCCACTTCCTGTCATCATAGAAGGGCAGCGCTACTGGCAGTGTGTTTGTTCCTTGCCTCCCATTCTCTAGTTCAGTTGACATGAATAGCACCAGCAAATTCTTTTCTGGTTCCATAGCACAATGGAAGGAAGGAGCAAGGATATGGGATTCCTTTCCCTAGTCTTTGAAAAGGGACAGCTGCTGTTACTGACAAAGGGAAGGAGATGGGAGCATCAAGGACTATCTTTCTACTACTGCACCAGGTGGAAAGCTTTTTCCTCTCCTCTGCTTATTAGAAGACTGTTAAGGTGCTAGGGAGGCTTTCAATCCAGGGGTTTTGAGCACCCTACATCAGGCAAAGTGAGCAAGTGAGAATTATTAGCTGGGCTTCACTCTACCTGTTACAGAAAAGCAGATAGAGAGTGGAGCAAACAAAGTGCTCCCATTCTGTACCAGATACAGAGGCATACCAATACACTAAAGTGCCTGTGTAAATGGCTGGTGACCAATGTGGATCTGCCATTAATTTTGTATGTTGCTTTGGTATTATCAATATTTGGTGTAATACTCAAAGGATATTCAATATTTCTGTACCATTGAAGTTTAATAAAATGTTTTAAGATTGTCATAGAAATAGTTCTTCAAGGAGAATCTAAAGAGGTCCTGGCTCAGTCATTTGGAAGGCTTTCATTTGGTTATTCTTTTGATTCTGTATTGACCAGATGAGGTTTTAATAGTATTCATCTTCAAATTTTTTTTATTACAGAAAATGTAACACAATAGTATCCCTAAACTCTAGCATGCCTACAGGGGCTATTTGAAAAGGAAAAGCGAATAAAAAATATCAACATTTATAAGAAGAATCCTATTACTACTACATAAAATAAATGCAAAATATTTTATCTTTAATACAGGACTTCTTTGATCTATTAATTCTCACTGTGTCCCCATTCAAACGCATAAAATCCTTCTTCTGTATGCTATATATCTTCCACAAGATATATATGTCATATGTCAAGTCAGTGACAGAGCCAGGAACAATGGGTATTTCTAACCAGACCTTTTGTGAATCTAAAAATCCCATTTATAGCCAATCCAATTATCATTCAGATGGGATTCATTTGGATAGTTTTTAAAATATCTCATATTTAAAATTAAGTCTTTAGCAGTGTTCAGACAGTTAATCTCCTAATGGGAGAGCTCTGTGTTTGATAGGAAAGATCAAAAGTGAATTTTGGTTGGGACTTTATGTGAGAGACTATTTTCTTCCAAGAATAAGCTTTACTGCATAAATCCCTATAAAGACTAGTATTTGTTTTGGATAATGAACTGAATTTTCTTTCTTCCTTATGAAGTCCACATTTATCAGGATTTGTTTATATGAATAAAATAATATTTCACACCACCCCTCTAAATTATCTTAAAGTACATTAACCAGAATGCTGCTGAAACATTAGAAAATGTTTTAGGAAACAACCCTGCATGTGCAGGAAGATAGACTAGATACCTTGAGAGAGAAAACCCCTCTAAATTTAAGAGAAAAAGTTTAAAAAAAAAAAAAAAGAATTGAGATGCAGGAGAACTCTAGGTTGGCTATCAGGAAAAGCATTTCACTAGGAGAGCGATGAAACACTGGAATGAGTTACCTAGGGAGATGGTGGAATCTCCAGCCTTAGATGTTTTAAAGCCCTGGCCTCACAAAGCCCTGGCCTGGCTGAGATGGGTTTAGCTGGGGCTGGTCCTGCCTCCAGCAGGCAGTTGGACTAGATGACCTCTGGAGCCCTCTTCCAAGCCTGATCTCCTAGGATTCTGTGAACTCAATCCCTCAGCCCTCCCAAGTACAAAATCCCAGTTCCAGGCCATCTAGTTTAGGCAGCCCTTCCACATGGCATGCCCATAAAACCCAGGCTGTATCTGTGAGCCCCCGCAGGAGACGCTCTAGGCTGCAGCGCTAGTTTTGACTGGGACAGTGACGTGACTCCAGGTGTGAACATGCAGGCGGCTTCGCCTTGTTACCGATGTGCAAAACGCGTCCCGTCAGGCCGGCTCACGCCAGAGATGAGGTGAGGCCCGGGGCTGTAACGTCTCCGGGGCTAAAAGCAGGAGCGGGATGATTTGTAAAGCCCCTGACGGGCTGCGCGAGGCACGCACCGCCGCGCTGCTTTCTCCAAAGCGCCCCGTGGCGCCGGCCACCCAGAGCTGGCGGCAGCCATGCCAAGTCCGCCGGGGCGCGGGAGCTCATCCTAAGCGTGCCTACAGCGCGTTCCCTCGGCACCGAGCGCTCTCATGGCGCCGTGTCCAGGCCCGGCCCGGAGCGAACCGCCCCACGCTCAAAGCGGAAAAGGCTCGGGTCACAGTGCGGTCGCCGCTCCACAACAACACAGGCTCCGCCCTGAGGCGGAAGAGAGCGGAAGCCCCCTCAAATCTAGTCCCCGCCCCCGCGCGCTCAGGGCGGGAGGGAGACAAGAGGGCACCAGGGCCCACCTGTTGGGAACCGCCCACACAGCTCCCTGCGCACGCGCGCGCGCCCCTGCCTGGCGGCCGTTAGAACCTGGTTTTCAAACCGCGCCGCCGCTCTCTTTGCTCAGAACTACAAATCCCGTGTTGCCGGCCAGCGGCGCGCATGCGCAAGCGGCTCTGCGTGTCGCGCGCGTGGGGGCTGGCCGCGTCGTTGCGTAGGCCCCCGTTCTAGAACGTTGCTGTGGTAGCGTCCGGGCGCCATGTTAGGAGGAGGCCGGAGGGGAAGAGGAAGGAGAAGCGGCGGCGGCAGCAGCAGCGGCTAGGCCTGACGAACGGCTCCTTCCTCCCTCTAGGGCCCCACTCCGGCTCGTATCATGGTCACGGCCTCCGCTTCCCGGCGGGACGAGTAGTGACCGGTCAGGAGGCGGCAGCCGGGGGGGAGGAGGGGAACGAAGAAGAGGCGGCTGCGACGGAGGAGCCGGAGAGACGATGCCGTTGTAAGTTGGAACCCGGCAGGGTGTCTCGAAGGCTTGGGCCTTCTTCCGCTAGCCTTCTGCCCTAGCCTGCTGCCGGGTTCCCCGCGCAGCTCGCTCGCTTCCCCAGACCCTTCTCCTGCCTAGCGGGGCTCCGCGCTCTCCCCCCCTTCCCCAGGCCTGCAGACGCTTCCGGTGCCGCAGCATGAGGGAATGCGGATTCGCTGCCTCCTGCGCTTCCCCGGGCTCAGGTCTTCGGGAGGCCCCCTATGATAGGGTGGGAGGGATGGCGAAGCCTCGCAGTTCCGGCCCCCTATCATGAGCTCATTCGTCGTCCTGCCAGGAATCCGTGCGGGCCGGCCTCCTTTCCAAAATAAGGGGCCGCGCGGCCTCTGAGCTCAGACAACCGCGCGGCAGGGTCAGCCGCCCGCTTCCCTTTCCCGCACAGTGAGGGGCTAAGCGCGATCTCCAGGGAGCCTCTTCCACAGAAGCGATGCACGTGGAAGGGCTGCTCTTTCTACCTCTATTTCTAATGTGTGGTTCCTTCACACTAAACTGTGTTGTCCTGCAAATGTCTCTCCCATCCCTTTGGAAAGAAAGAAGCAGTTCTGTTCAGGTTGTTCTGTAAACCCATGATATTAGCGCCCCCTGCCCTGTGGAAGCTAGTAGTCTATCGTATCTGTACCCACCACCATTCCGGCTCCGAAAAGCAGTGGGGTTTGTGCCTCTGTTGGCTGCAGTTCTTTGAAAAATTAGGTTTGGTGCTCAGGGTGTCTTTTTCTTTGCAGCAGGTTTGATAACCTTACATAAAGATGGGGCAGTGTAAGAGACACATGAAGTTTTGCAGTTCCTTTGTTTCCTTCTAACAATTTGATGGCTCTTGTTTGGTATAGGGCAATTACTAATGTCGAAACAGTGGACACCCTGGTATGGGCAGGTAATTAAATATTTTTGAAAGATCAGGACTTTTTGCACAGTATTTGCATATTTTACAGTATTGAGGAAAGGCATATGATTGAAACATAAATAAGAAACTACATGCACAGTCTTCTTAAATCCCAAGAATGTTTTCCAGAAGCACAGCACTGTATTCCTGTGACATTATTTTGATTGCAGTAACATCAAAAGATCCCAATCAGGAGAACCCACAGTACTAAGCACTATACAAATGTTAGTTTTATTATTTACTTTTATTATTGTAGCACCTAGGAGCCAGTCATAGAATAGCATCTCCATCTGCAGACTGAACAAATGCAACAAAAAGACAGTTCCTATTCCAAAGAGTGAGTAAATAACACAAAGATAGTCCCTGCCTCAGAAAGCTTAAAATAATCTAGGATTTTGACAGTGTACAATGTGACTAAACAAAGGGTGTTTCAGCAATGTAACAGTAAAAATAGCCTTGATATGTTCTATTTGGTTAGCGTGAATGTACATTTTTTGTTAATACTCAGTTTTTTTCGTTCCTATCACCATGATTATGGTGGCTGAATATATTTTGTTGGGGGTGTACTTTACAAGATTTTTATAAAAAGGCGTTTATAAAAAGACTGCAAAGTCTTTATAGCCAAATAGTGTGGCTCTCATATACAGTAGATAGATTTCCATATCCATAGTGGGATTTATACCTTGAGAAAATGAAATTCAGGGGAGTAATTCTTTTTGTACGTACTTTTCTATTTGTGGATCCATTCTAATGTTGCACCATTGCACATGTAGGCCTGCGAGTAGGCGAGTCCCAAACTCTTTGAATATAGTACAAGTTTGAGATTCTCTTAGTAGGTTATTTAATTGAAATTAGCATGGTTTCCTTGATTTATCGGACTTAACTCTGAAATTGTGAAGTCTTTTCCAGATTAAATTTGTCATACAAATTTCCATCTTGAGAGAACTTTTTTGAAATAGAAAATGAAGGAATTTATTTATTGCATGGTACGATTGGACTGCTGTAATGTATTATTATTTTATAGTTGTTTAAGAAGTACTGGTAATTTTACAAATCATAATTTTAATTTTAAAAACTTGCACTGTTGATCTCTAAAATGAACTGGTTACTCTGCCTACTTAAAAACTGATAAAAGTTTTATTTATTAAAAATCTCTGTAGTAGTGCTTTGCGTGACTGCAGAATAACAAGGAATTTAAAATTCATTAGGCAGCCATGACTCATAGACTCATAGACTCATAGGTCAGAAGGGACCAATATGATCATCTAGTCTGACCTCCCGCACAAGGCAGGCCACAAAACCCTACCCATACACATTTATAACAACCCCGAACCCATGACTGAGTTATTGAAATCCTCAAAAGTGAGATTTGAAGACCTCAAGCTGCAGGGAATCCACCAGCAAGCGACTCATGCCCCATGCTGCAGGGGAAGGCGAAAAACCTCCGTGGCCCCTGCCAATCCGCCCCGGAGGAAAATTCCTTCCCGACCCCAAATATGGCGATCAGCTAAACCCTGAGCATGTGGGCAAGACTCACCAGCCAGCACCCAAAAAGGAATTCTCTCCAAACAAAGTGGTACAATATATGCAATCAATGTTGTTGTTTAATCTCCGACTTTATAAAGTGATACTTCTGGCTTCTTTTAGATCAGTGGTGGTGTTACTTAAAATCTCTCTCTCTTGGAAACTTAGCATGCCACTTTTCCCTTGATAGTTACGGTTTCCTCCTACTTGATGCAAATAGTTATTAACCTTTATGCCAAAAGGAGAATAAATGTATTAAAGTTAAAGGCAAGCAAGTATTTTCTTACACACAAACATACCTCTAACTCAGTCATTACTGCTCAGTCCACTTTCAGGACGTGTGTAGCTAGAGTCATCCTAGCTTTTCTATCAACTTCTTGTAGGGGGTTCTAGGGAAGATGGAATTAGGCTGTTTTCAGTGGTAGTAGATGACAGAACTAGAAGGAATGGTCTCAAGTTGTAGTTGGGGAGGTCTAGGCTGGATATTAGGAAAATTTTTTCACTAGGAGAATGGTGAAGCACTGGAATGGGTTACTTAGGGAGGTGGTGGAATTTCCATCTTTAGAGGTTTTTAAGGTGTGGCTTGACAAAGCACTGGCTGGGATGATTTAGTTGGAGTTGGTCCTGCTTTGAGCAGGGGGTTGATCTAGATGATCTCCTGAGGTCCCTTCCAACCCTAATCTATGATCTTTGTTTGGTTTTGTTTGTTAGTGCCTGTAGCCCCAATCAGGATTTTGCACCCATGCGGGAAACCCTATATATCCAGGCACAAGACTTTCCCTGCTCCAAAGAGCTATCACTCTTTAGATTGAGTTTACAAAAGCGTGCAATATTAAAAAACAAAATTCAGTGAACAAAAACTCAATATAAAGAATGTTAGAAGTCTGACACCTATAAGGGATTTTTTGATTTTTATGCTTATGGCACTCAAAAACAGATAGATGAGGATTCTGTTTTTAATACTATTAGCTGTAAATTATATAATCCCTTTGATTTGCTCATCCTGCCTCATAAACATTTAAATACTCCTATGATGTGTTTAAGGGATATATGACTGTCACTTAATCCATACTTCTGTGACACCATTTCTGGGGTGGAAGATGCAAGCTGTTTAAAGGAACGCATCCATTTTAAATTTTGTTAAGAGAACTTGTATTAAACCGAAGAGCGATAGATGTTTCCACGATTTAAAAAAGTAATGCTATGTTATTTACAAACATGCATTCCTCTGGATTGTATGAAAAGGAAGCATTGCATCAACAAGAACCTGAAATTGACTGTAAACTGGAGACAGGTTTCCCTTAGGGCTGGCCTGTGCACAGTAATTACAGTATAAAAATGCTTCTAAATTGGTGCAATCTCTGGGTTTAGAATTGACCTCATTTTCATTGTCAGTACTGAGAAATACAAAGAGTGAATGGATTATGAATAATGGCTATTAAACTGGATTTGTGGACTTTTCACTTTTAGTAATATAAGTTGGCCTACGAATATTTACAACTGACTTTTTAGGTTGTCAAAAAAAAGATGCTTTTATTTTAATAGATAAAAAACCCAGAAATAGATAAAATGACAGAAAAATACACTGGGCCATCTGGTCACTTATAGCTACTGTGAGTGTTTTAAAAATGCAAATATATACTGTCTACATGTACATGCTTCTTGCTGTCACGGTGAGCTCTATGTTGAGCTGGGGGCAGTACATGGCCCATTGTTTGCATCAGACTTCACCTGATTCTAGATGTGAGTTTTTTGAATTGTTAAATTATTTGTACTTTATTTATTAAAGTTGGGTTTATCCTCATTTCATATTTCCAAAATCTAAGTTTTTATGCCAGGCCGGTCACTATCCTATCTAACTACCTAAAACATAATAATTTCTAACCACCACTCAGGTACAAAAGGTATAGTTCTGTTTTGTTTAGTTTTTTAAATCAAGAGCTTGTAATTATGATAAAAACAAGCTAAGGCAACATTCAAATTTGTTTGAACTGATTGGTAATGGAAGACTTTTGCATTTGTGAATGGGCTGAAATCAGGTTTTATGAATGATACTGTGTGTTGGAGAGAAGTAAGTAAACTTACAAATCAGTTTTGTCTTTACACAATTGTTTTTGTTCCAATGTCTTATCCCAATGGGCAAGCTTCATTCCTCATGAAGAATACAATTTAAAAAACAGTTGTTTATCGTTGTTCTCTTTCTAGTCTCTGTACTGAGGATTATACCATAACAACAATTTGGAGAAACTGCACTAGCAATGTGATTCCTTCTCCCCCCCCCCCCCCGAAGAATAATTTTCCTCTTTTTTCCTTCATAATACATCAATTTCAGTCCATCCTGTAGTGACTTTTTAATATGTTAAAGTTACACAGAATTTGAAAATTCCACCTAACTGCCATGTAGGAAATGTTCCTAGGGAAAATAGCATTCTGAAGAATGCAGTATTTTTAGTCAGGTTTCTAGTCCTTACTGTTCCAAAGATAAACTTGTGAATATGAAGCAAAGTACCGTCGCAATATCTCTGTTCACTTCTTCTAATGTTGCATAGTCCAATTTATGAGTTGGACTTAGATCTCCCATGCACTTTCTACAGCTATCATCTTCTAGCAAACAAAGGATTCTGCAGTGCTCTGCCATTTGTATACAGACACCACACTAGCTTAGGGCTGGTCTACACTACACAGTTAGGTCAACATAAGACAGCTTTTGTTGTTGTCTACACTACAGCCTTCCTCGCAGTGATGTAAGTGCCCTACTATATGGACATAATAACTCCGTCTCCACAAGAGGCATAAGACTTATATTGATGTAGTTAGGGTGACACACGTCCCTTACATGGGCTGTTGGTTGACTTATCAATTTCACGGCTCCTGTGCTACCCTCCACTCTCTTGGAGAGCTGGTTGGCTTCGGACCCTGCTCCCTGTTGGGATCTGGGGTGAGGGAGACATTCTCAGTTCCCCACACTGCCCATCTTAGGTCAGAGCAAGCGCTCCTAGTGCGAATGTGTAACACGGACCCAAAAGAAGGTAGTGTGGACATGAAGCACCGCAGTATTTACTAATGTAGGTCGACTTGCATTTCTAATGTAGACATTCCCTTAGACAGTAGTCATTTTGCTTCAGATGACACATGCAGAGTTCTCTAGAAGTTTGTAAGGTATTTTTGTCCCAGGAGGTTATAAAATTGCTCTTGCAGGTACATTATAATGAGTGTGATCTTTAATAAATGCCCTGAAACTTGATTTAATGCAGAGTTAAGATTGCCCATCTTAACTTAAACTTCTGAAAGCTAGGACATGAAGTGTTAAGGTACATTGTCCTCTTCCCCACCCATGCAGCCTTATTTCTAACAGTTCCTGTTTCCTTCAGGAGCTGGTAAAAAGCCAGTGGGAATGAATGGTTCAGTAAAGGTGTTGAAAAGGTTAGCAAACCACCAAGGGAAGTGGTAGATTCTATATCTTGGTGTTCTCAAATCAAGATTGGATACCTAACTGGAAGATGCTTTAGTTAATCACAAATTATTAGGTTCAGTACAGGAGTCACTGGATTAGATCTCTGGCCTGTGTTATACAGGGAGTTAGACTAGATGATCTGATAGTCCCATTGCACTTTAAAATATATAAATCTACAATAAGTAAATATGAAGAAATACTCAAAGAATGTGTTGTGTTGTATTCCACAGTTTTGAATTTCAGCATTTATCTGCATGCATTCCAGCTGTGTTCACTGTGTTAGGTATTGATTGCTGGAGGGATATATTGAAACATCTTGGTAGAGCTGTCCCTGTGTTGAGAGGGGAAGTGCATATATATCTTGAGAGATGAAGTATGCCTCATGTCAGCATTGAATTTTTTAAAGTTGTATCAGTAGGGGTACACAAGTCTTTTTGAGGGGATTGTCACTAATCTGATGACATGTGACAGCAGTCTCCAGGACTTAGTTAGGGGTAATGTCTCAGAAGGAATTCTCAGAGAAAGGGTGAAGAGTTTTAACAAATCTGAAGTGGCTTGTGTGGAGTAAGTCATTGTTTGAATGCAGGGTAGGTATAGGTAGCTTGTTTGCTATGCCTCACCTAAATTGAACATTTTGTTTGCAAAGAGAAGGGTTAGACTTTGTCCTACAGTGCTCATGTGCTCTGTTCCCAGAGTCTTCTGCAGTATCTGTGAGGATGGAGTGGTGCTACATATGGTGTTGGCATTTTGGGACATCACTTAAAGGGGGCAGAGTTGTGTTGCATGGGTGGCATGTACTTTAAATTTTCATTGCCTAGTTTTCAGAGGCTTCAGTTTAGGCAGTCTTCACATTTTGAAGGGGCCCCTGGGCACCAATGGGAAACTCAGCTGTGCATTAATGAAGTTTTGGGGCATTACATTTCCTTAGTTTAAAAAAAAAAACATGCTGACAGATCTCCCTCTCTACTTCCTCTGCTTCTTTTTCAATTATTACCCTGCCCACAAAATGCACAGGCTGCATGTTAGTCTCAGCACTGCCCCAGGATTATCTCTCTATCCTCTCTCCTCAGCCCTATTCCTTACACAGGGTCAGCCACATGTTGAGGGTCTGGGGAGAGAATGCAGGGACTAGGATCGAGTAAGTGGGGATATTTTTTGAAGAGTGGGGACTGAGACTCACCAACATCCCCCACTGCACAATTCTGACCCTCTCCTTTCCATTTTACTTTCTCCATTCACAGTTTCAAGACCTCCCACACACACATCATCCCTCACTGCTCTGACCCCCTCCGTATGTCCTCCAGTTATTTAGACTCCCCCACCACTGCCCTGACACAGCTTCAGCTCCTCTAGTATTCCATTCATCATGCCCCCATTGTTGTGACTGCACACCCCTTACAACTTCAAACACTCCACCCGACACGAAAATATCAGGCTCATTTTCTCCTTGCCACACTTTTGCACCTAGTAAATTTGGAGGGCTCATGAGGAGGAGGAGGGAAGATGGTGAGTCTTTGAGGACTACACCTAACTGCTGAAAGCAAGTAGGGTCAGGAGAGTAGAGATGCAGAGTCCTTGCTTCGGATATGTACCTAGTGTATGGGGAAGAGACTCAACACATCCATATGCAGCATAGTAGTCTCCAGGAGGTGTGAAATGGCCTAGTCATTTCTGTGAGCTGTTCTCAGATGAATAGGAACACCCCGTGGAGATAAATGCAACCTGAAACAATAGCTATGAGATGGGAACTGCTCCATTCATTGCAGTGAATGTTCCCAGCCTCCCTTCCTTGGGCATTTAGCATCCCAGCTGTCTATAACCCCCCAAATCCCAGCTAACACATGGGGGGGCAAGGATTCCCCAGAGAGGCAGCACCCCCAAGATACTGGCTCACCTTGCTCTCCCCAGGTTACTGCTGCCACATTCCACCCACCCTCTGCGTGTGGCGTGTTGCTCTATGGCCATTGCGCCAAGGGATGGAACTGTGAATGGGAGGTATTTACTTCAGTGCCCAGTCAGGAAAAATGGAGCAGGGCTGGAGAAAGGTGGTGGCTTCAAATGGGAGGGGAGATTGAGACTAATACGCCTCCAGCCCCTAATCCCAAATTCCACCATTTCCTCTCTCCAGGCCTGATCTCTTCCCCCTCCCCCCCCCCCCCCCAAAAAAAAACAGTCCCTCCCATACCACCTATCCCTATTTATCTCCCTTAGCGCAGCCCCAAACACCTCTTCCCTTCTTTCCCTGCACTCCTCCCTAGTATCCCTCACTGTTCCAACCCCTGTGTTTCCTAGCTGTGTACCAAAAATGGTATAAGAATCTCAAAATGTTATGAGCAGCTCATGTTAAGGGGATCTGTATATCAGGAACTATTTGACCAACTGACCCAGTGACTTGCTTTCCTTTGAGCAACTTTGGTTTCCTTGTTCAAGAAACATGATTACATTATGCTAACTGCTTATGAGAATTTCTTTTTCTCTCTGTTCAACTAATGCTAATTTCCTTGGCAGTACTTGAGTAAAATCTGCGGTTTCTAGAGCTCTGGAAAAATATCACTCTTAAACCAGAAATTTTAGTCTCAGGACAAAACTTCCAAAACTAGCCTCTGATGAATGCAGGCAGAGAGCGAGGAATGTGCACAAGGCAATATATTCTGAAAGCTGCTAAGAGTAGCTCATAGTGCCTGTGGGTAGCTCAGGTTCAGTGACCACAGCATATCACCTTGAGTCACCCATTACTGTGGCAGCAGATTGCTTGTGAATGCGCTTGCTTCAGTAGAACTAATTTTGTCTGAACACCTGCATTGTGGTCTTTTGGATACATCTGTTTGGCATGCTCCAACTTAGAGTTACAAACCTTGCACTTAACTTTTTCTTGCTGTGCACTAGCTAAGATAAACCCAGAGCCACTGAGTTCTGTTGGGGGAGGATGCGACCTGAAATATGAGCCCCAGGTGTCCATGCAAAAAAAGGCATGATTTTGTAAAATGCTGGGATTTTTTTTAACAGAGGCTGTATTTTAGAAGACCTCACATTTGGACTGCTAACCTACCCACTACTCCCATGAGACACAGCAAATTTCAAGAGACTCTGGATCAGTGTGTGGGTTTTAAGGCACCATGAATAATCCACCTTTAAACAGAAAGTGATGCTGAACCAGGGTTTGACAAATTTGCTTTGTAGCTAAAGGAGCCAGACAATATGAGCTCTCCCCTCCTGGCCACACCCCTCTCCCACAACATGGGCCTAGCTTTGGGTTGCCCTGAACAGAGTGCGGCAGCCACCCTCCTCTCTTGGCCCCGCCCCTTCCTCTCACTCCTCTCCCACAACGTGGACCCAGTAGCAGAGTGCCTTGGCCACAGTGCTCCCCCCCCCCCCAGCCCTGCCACATGGACGCTGTGGTGTCCTGGCCGGAGCATGGCAGCCGCTCCCTCTGGGACCCAGCCCTTCACTGGGAGAGATACTAGGCACCAGAATTAAATTCCTAGGCACCGTGATGACCAGGTGCCCAGGGTTCGTTGAGCTCTGTGCTGAACCATAGTGTAGCAGAGCTAGTGCTCTGTTACAACTATGAAGGTACAGATAGCAGCTCGATGGTTAAGGGCTGTAGCAGGATTTTTCTTTTCATGGGATTTTTTTGAGTGAGTTGTTCTCTACAGATATCCTTTTTTTAAATGACAAACCAGCCTTTTTGATTTTTTTAAAGCAAGTGTTAATTTATCTAGTTAAGAAATTAGTGTGGCTTTTTAAAAACACTTTCAAGATTTTTTAGACTTGGAGTCTCTCCTTTTTTCAAGCCACCTTCATGAAAAAACAATAGGCAGAGTCCTGAAATTTCACACATTGCAAGAGTGCCACACTTTTTAGTAAACTGGGGTATTGAATAAGGCATTAAATACATACATTGTGAGGGAATGTCAACTAATCATGGTATTTTTATTATAAGTTAATGATAGAGGGATGTTTTAACTATATTAGCTAACATGATGCTGATCATGAATTTGTGCCCTGATCCACAACAGCTTTGTGACATTGCTTTTGTAGGGAAAGGTTGATCTTAGTCATACTACTGTCAACATAATATAATGCAGACTAGAATTTCATATGCAGCTTTATGTACAAAATACTCAATTTGGTTTGATTGAACTGAGGCTTAAAAATCAAGCAAAGTTTTAAAAAAATCAGTAACTTTAAAAGTAGTTTACAATGATAGGGCCCAGTATTGTGAACTACAGTAGTTCTGGCTGGAAACTGAATGAATTTTTCAACTTGCTGTGTTTCAGACATTCAAATCAGGTCCAAAATTGTTTTGTGCTGTAACTTAGCACAAAACAAAAAGTTCAGAGTGTGTTTTATTGACTGACATCTCTTATTAGAGACCAAATTTAAAGCATTAGCACAAGGGCACAAAGTTGAGGTGACCTGGAAAAAAAATTTAAGTCTTAATAGTTTGTATAGTCTGAAAGACTTTACAGCAACTAGCACTAGTGATACAATGACACTAAAGTTATGAGTGAAAGTTGAGCAATGGGAAAGGGAGTTTTAGATTGTCTGTGCTAGCACTTATGTTTGCAAAACTTTTGTTGCTCAGGAGGTGTGAAAAAAACCACCCCCTGTGTGGTTTCAACCCCTCTTTCCACTGTTGGCTGTTTCCAGCTCTGAGCGGGGTTCCCATTCCTACTGGGAGCTACAGCTGCCTTGTCAATTTCACAGCTCAGCTCAGCTGTGAAATTGACAAGGATGCCAGGTTCCTGTGGAGAGCAGGGAACAGGGAGAGGAGAAGCTTCAGGTGGCTTCCCCCAGTGGGAACAGGGGAGTGGGGGGAGGCAGCTCTCAGAGAGCCCAGGATCCTGTGGGGCAGCTGGGCTCCCTGTGAGGGAGCTGAGAGATGGGGCTCTCAGCTCCCCACAGTGCCCCTCTTAGGTCAGTGGAAGTGTTGCTGGTGAGGACGTGCTCCACCAACTCGAGGAAGGCAGTATGGATGTTGCTGTAAGTTGACCTCTGTTGGGTCAACTTATTTTTCAAGTCTAAACAAGGCCTTAGCCTGTGTTTGTCATGTGGGAATATTAAGGGCTTGTCTATACTTGAAATGCTATAGTGGTGCAGCTGTGTCTTTATAGCGCTTCTGTGTACATGCTACCAATACCCACGGGAGGGGTTTTCACATTGGCATAGGCAATCCACCTCCCTGACACTGCAGTGGTTAGGTCGATGAAAGAAAAATGGAGATTAGGTAGGTGTATCTATGCTGCTCAGAAGTGTGGATTTTTTTGTAGTTAAAACAGCTTAATTTTCTAATTTAGACCAATCCTTAAATACGGGAGCTGTTGTCTTTTAGAAGTGTTTAAACATCACTTAGTTACGTCACACTAGCTAAATTTATCTCCCTTAAGTGAATTTCATCTCTTGCTAGCTGTCCTAGACTTTGTCTGCACTAATTTACCATGCAGCGTATCATTTGTTTCTCCTAAAGTGACTTAACACAAAATTGCTTCAAGTGGCTTGCAAAATGATAAATATAATATGGAATAGCCTAAACTTCAACAGATATAAATATTTGTTTATCTAAATATTTCAGCCTGAAATATTTAGATAATCTACTTGAGGTGACAGAATTCTTTATATGGTTCAGCTATTTCTTCCAGTACTGCCACAGTTCAGCGGTAGCCTTTTGAAGTTTCTTGGAATGCACTGCTTCTGGAAACACTGCTGGGAACTATGGGATAGGTACATAGAGGAAATTGTGACAGAAATTGTTTAGAGTAGTGCTACTGTAGATGCAGGGTAGACATGCGGAAATTCTTAAACTGATTGAGTATGTTTGGTGTGGACACACTGAACTGTTTGTGTTTACATGAATGCAATAGCAGATCATTTACAAACTCTTCATTTTTCTAGTCGAGACAAGGCCTTGGGATTTTCTTTAGCACTTATCATAGTATTTCAACACTCCTTGGATAGCTAAGGCCTTGTCTATGCTATAGAGTTTTGTCTACAGAAATTATGCTGACTTATGACCACCGCTGTAATTAAACTGCTGTTGCATGTCTTTGCTATGCTCCTAGTGTCTGTGAAGAGCCTTCAGACTAGCAGCTCTTGCACTGAGACAGAGCAGTGCACTGTGGGTAGCTATCCCACTGTGCAACTTCATTCAGGGTGCTTTGGAAGGGTTCGCAATGCCTCATAGGGCAGGCATAGCATCACATGATGGTTTCTGAATCCCATCGTTCCGCGGGTATCCTACTAGTCTGGAAGCTGCCTTTCAACTGCCCTGTCAGCTAAGCTGATGTTTCTGAACACAAACATAAGAAGCCCACAGAAGTATGTGTGGCAAGAGGGGGGGGGACCGAGATTGTGTATGTTGGGGGTCAGTGAGTGTGTCTGCATGCTGTCACTTTACGTTCTGACAGCAGCACTGGAGACAACCAATCCTGAGGCAGAAGCTGCTGCACAGACAGCTGGTGTTTCCTATATCCCCAGCTCAGTGGAGACTGGTACACCAGCAGGGGGAGAGGGATGCCCTGACATCAGTCCCTCCCTCCCTCTCTGGCTTTGCAGGGCACATCATGAGTTTTTCTCCCTCCTTTGTAGTGGTAGTATAGACAGGAATGCTTCCTCCCCTATAGTGGTAGTATAGACAGGAATACATTTGCTTTTGGGGAAGCTGTGTGAGCTCTCTGTGGTGAGCAATTTCAAAATATATGGGGCTTTGAAAGGGGAGGGACAGATGGCTGCTGGGCAGTGGAGTTTAAAACTGCTGACTAGAGCAGTCATGATGGGCATTGTGGGATTGTAGCCAAGGGCAGTGGCATTGTGGGATTGTAGCCAAGGGCAGTGCCTACACTGACACTTTGTTGCTTAAACTTTGCCAAAAGAAATCTCTACACCTCTCATCAAGATGGTTTTATTTTGTCAAAAATAAGGCAGTTATTTTTGGCAGGGGCATGGCAGGGGTGATTGCTGTGTGTACATCAGCACTGTTTTGCTGAAAAAAGCTGACTTTGGTTGACAAAACTCTCTAGTGTAGACCAGCCCTAAATCAGCATGGTGAAAATCCCTAGCGAATTTTGAGTTTTCTGCTCCTGCTATACTCATGGGAGGGACTGCTTGCAGGGTATTAATTATCTTGCCAGTTATGGTAGAAATGTTTTACTGAAAAGGAGAGTCTGTCAGCATGCCCTGAAATTCATCAAGATCTGTATTAATATAATGCCAGAAAGCTTACTGTTGCTAATACTGTCCCAACTAAGACAAATCTTGATAATAATGGTAATTAGGCTATATCAGTTTCCCGGGAGATGTCCCAATAAGTTATGATTAAATGTGTCCCAGATACCTAGAAAATATTTTTACATTTGTTATGCACCAGATTCTGCTATGGAGAAAAGCAGCTAATTAGAGAATCAGATGTTAAACAACAGTTGTGGAAAGCCAGAGGACTGTACAGGACATGTAGGACAGGATCCTGTTCTTACAAAATCCATGGTAGGCTCTTCAATATCAATACAAAAAGAATAGGACTTTATCTTTTTAAAAGGTCTTGCGGATAAAATAATAAAATCTATGCAATAAACTGCATGAAACTCAATTTATATAATTTAAGAATGATGGCCAGAGCCAGTATTGTCTATAAGACTTTAACCTGAATTTCAGTGAGCATATGATATTAAATCTGATGAGCAGACTGCTAAACTGTTCTCTGCATCAGAATCTAAAAGCTCCATTACTCTGTAGAGCAAATACAAAGCTTGAAAAATGTGTGCAGTGCTTATTAGCTCAGGCAGTAAATCTAATTACCAGCAAAACTTCACCAGTTTCCCCAAATCACGTGCCACTTGCTTGTGTTTGGAGCTTACAATCAAGGCTACTTCTCCTACCCACAAACACCAAGTAAAACAACTTATTTTGCTCTTCTCAATGGTGCAAATCTCTCACTCATAGTCAGTTTATGCTGACTCCACAGGGGGTTTTCATGGGAAGTCCTACACAGAGAGTCCTTTACTGGCATAGTAGGGGCTACCACATGTACTGGTCTACAGTTTACCTGAAAACAGAACAGGGGGCCAAGAAGCAGTGGTGCTGCAGCCAGACTGAAGACCAACAGCCATGGGTCCCCTGCCTGCAGCTAGGACAGCATAAGAATGACCATACAAGTCAGACCAGCAGGGCATCTAGCTCCGTAGTCTGTCTTCTGACATTAGCCAGTGCCACATGCTTCAGAGGGGATGAACAGATAAGGGTGATTATGGAGTGATCCATCCACTCTTGTCCAGTTGAGGCTTCTAGCAGTTCAGAAGTTTAGGGACAGCCAGAACATGGGTTGCGTCTCTGACTATCTTGGCTAATAGCCATCGATGGACTTATGTTCTATGAACTTACTTAATTCTTTTTTGAACCATGTTACATTTTTGGCCTTTACATCATCTCCTGGTAGCAAGTTCCACAAATTGACTGTGCATTCTTTGAAGTAGTAGTAGTCCATTCTTTGTTTGCTTTAAACCTCTGTCTATTGTGTGTGACCCCTGATTCTTGTGTTGTATTAAGGGGTAAATAACACTCCACACATTCATGATTTTATAGACCTCTATCTCATCCTCCATCCTCTTTTTTTTTCTAAGGCCTGATTTACAGTTACCTGGAAATTCAGCGGCAGTCAACGGGAGTTACATAAGCTACTCTGTGTAGCTTGCGTAACTCCTGTCGACTGCTGTACTTCTGTTCTGCACAGTGTCTTCACTGCACTGCACTGACAGGAACGCAATGCAGCGCTGCGCCACTGGAGGAGGTGCTTTTACTAGGTCAACTTCCTGATCAATTGAGTGGGTCTTCGATTAAGCAGTCAGTGATCCAGAAAGATCAATCTGATGGTTGTGACTTTGTAGAGACATACCCTGAGGTGAATAGTCCCAGTCATTTAATCTCTTTTCATAAGGAAGCTCTTCTGTACCCCTAATGATTTTTGTTGCTCTTCTCTGTTTCTTTTCCAATTTTAATATATATATCTATTTTGAGATGGGGCAGCCAGAACTGTGCACAGTATTCAAGTTGTGGGCGTACCAGGGATTTATATAGTAGCGTTATCGTATTTTCTGTCTTATTCTCTATTCCTTTCCTAATGGTTTCTAACATTGTTAGATTTTTTGACTGCTGCTGCACCTTAAGTAGATGTTTTCAGACAACTATCCATGATGATTCCAAGATCTTTCTTGAGTGGTAACAATTAATTTAGACTCCAGGATTTTGTATGTATACTTGGGATTATGTTTTCCAATATACATTACTTTGCACTTTTCAATACTGAATTTCATCTTTGATTTTTATTGCCTAGTCACCGAGTTCTATGAAATTGCTTTGTGACTCTTTTCAGTCAGCTTTGAACTTAACTGTCTTGAGTAATTTGTATTGTCTGCAAATTTTGCTACCTTGCTGTTTACCCCCTTTTTCCAAGTCATTTATGAATATGTTGAACAGCAGTAGTCCAGTACAGATCCTTGGGGGACCCTACTATTTACTGCTTTCCATTGTGAAAACTGACCATTTATTCCTCCCATTTGTTTCCTATCTTTTACCCAGTTACTGATCCATGAGAGGACCTTCCATCTTTCCCACACCAAAAGCATTTAAGTAAAGTAATGAGTCAGGGGGAACTTATCAGAGACTTTCAGAAAATTCAAGTACGCTATATCAGCTGGATCACCCTTGTCCTCATGCTTGTTGAGCCCCCCCCACAAAATTGTAATAGATTGGTGAGGCATAATTTCCCTTTACAAAAACTGTTGTCTCTTCCCTGTTCCTGTATGTGTCTGATAATTCTGTTCATGACTATAGTTTCAACTAATTTGCCTGGTACTGAAGTTAGACTTACTGGCCTGTAACTGCAAGGATGGCCTCTAGAACATTTTTAAAAAATTGGTGTTGCATTAGCTGTCCTCCAGTCATCTGGTACAGAAGCTGATTTAGGAGAAGGCTTTTATGTATGGAGGTTCTCTGCTGACAGCATCCACTCCAAGCAGACACTCCACCTTTCTTCTTGCTACTGTTTCTAGCTCCTGTTAAAGTTCTTCATGCCTTCCTTTCCCCTCCATATACCACTGTTCATTCTTTTGTTCTTATCTCCCAACCTATTTATCAGGACTTAGCAATTTTTTAAATTGTAAGTTTATATTTTAGATATATAAAATTAGAAATTTTAGTTGCAAATGACTTCAGAATGTGATCACAAAGGGATACATAATTGGCAGCAAAAATTATGGCTGGTTGCAGGGTTGTGCGTAGTGGAATAGATTGAGGATTTGAAGCTGTAGACTGAGCAAAGAGTCCTATTTGAAAATCCTGCTGTATGCATATATGAGTAAACTTCAAATACTCATAAGTTCAAAACCACAGACAATTTCTTTCAAGCTGGGCTTTTTCTTAGATTTCATTGAGATCTATACAAATCAATTTTGATCAAACTTGGGCAGTCTTTGGTTATGCATGTGTAAAGCATTTGATGAAACTGTTTGAGTTCTACCTGTATAACAGCTTTTCTCAAATATTTAGCTTACTGGTTCAAAGATTAACTTGTGCTGAAATGAAGCATGGAAAAATTTCAGTATAAATGTTCATTTCTCAAGTTACGAATAATTGGAAAAGGAGGGATGGGGACTGTAAGGGAAAACATATTGCAATTTAACTTTGTGGATGCTGTCACTTTTGTTGTAATATAAGCCAAAATAAATTAATCATATCCAGAGAAATTTGATGCAACAAAAATTAGTGTAGACCTCTTGTAGTCTGTCAACTTTGTGGCTGCTAAATAAGAATCCCTGAAGTCTGCTGTTGAACTGCTGTTTGTCTTGCTCATATGTTCCTCAGAATAAACTTTTAGTCCAAATACCTTTTCACTATTCATTGTTCTGTTTCTTAGAGATGACAGTTTTTGGCCTAAAACATTAATTCTCTTCACAGATTTTCATGTGAATGATTGATTGTTTTTAAGAAACTTCAAGAACATCCTGTGGTCAAGGATGGTTATATATTGCAAGGTTTTCTGTATAGGTCACCAAACAATCTCTGTGTTATGTATAAAAAATTGAACTTAACTATTTTATATAATCAGCTCAAATTTAATTAATTGATTCTTGATTTTTTTCTGTAGAGTTCTTTTGAAGTTGTACTTTTTTCTCTGATTCTTAAGTACATAGTTGAGTACATTTGTCCACATTTGCTTCTCTCAAAACAGTTGCTGATGACAAATTTCTTGCATTTTTAACATCATTAAGGCCTTGTCCATGCCCACAAATTATATCAGTTTAATTAAAATTGTTTTAAAATCAATATAATTATACTGGTGGACATGTACATTGGTTTACAACTAGCTTATGTAGTTTTCAAAAGTACTTTAAGAATAAAATATTTAGGAAGCAGATCTGAGTAAAGTGACATAGTAACTTTTCACAGTAATAACTACCCCTTGATCAAGAGTAGATTAAAATCATGACATAAACTCACTTTGAAAGTGATGATTTAAGCTGGTTATGAGGAATAATTGCTGCAAATAATAGTTCTCCTGTTTTTTCCTTGATTTGTCTTTGTATTGGTTATTCTATGATGAAAGAAAATAGCAGAAGTTGTCGTGTTTCAGACAGTAATTTTATCTAATTATCTTTTAGTCCAGTTACAACCCAGGGATCACAACAAACACAGCAGCTACAGAAGCATTATGGTATTACCTCACCTATCAGTTTGGCTGCCCCCAAGGAAACTGACTGTATACTTACCCAGAAATTAATTGAAACCCTAAAGCCCTTTGGTGTTTTTGAAGAAGAGGAGGAATTGCAGCGCAGGTGAGCGAATTCTGCAATAGTTGCTTTCTGATGTTAATTTAAAGGGTATTTCAGGAAAATGAAAAATGTTTCCAAAATTAACAAAGTACTTAAAACATTATTGGAAGAGTCTGGACTCTTTCAATAATGTTTGGAATCAGTGAGAAATCCCTCAGAATGCAGAGCTCTAACAGTTTTTTAGTTGCCCTAAATTAAGGTTAGTCTTTGCCCTTGGTAGTATTTAGTTGGTGTGTATTCCCTCTTCTAATACTACTCCCTTCTACTTTCTTCCACACGTTTCCTGTTAAAACTTTCTGAAACTTGTTTTTTACTATTCATTACTGCAGAAAACGTGAACCTGAAGAAATGGTAGAAATTTCACATCTTTGGGATGCACACACTTAAAAATGTGTGTGTTGGTCATGCATATCCTGTATCCCCAAGAGGACTTATAGGCTCAAATAAATGAAATAATTGTTTACTCAACTAGAGTAACAAAAATAGTGGAGATATTTTCAAACTGATTTCTTTTCAGTTGCTGTATTAAAACAGCTTAAGATCTGCTGTTAGACTTGCAATGTATCCTATTTAACTTTTTCATGTAATGATGATCAAAAACTTAGTAGAGCTCATTAGTGTGCTATAATTTCATTATTTGTGAATTCTGATATATCAACAGGATTCTAATTTTGGGGAAGTTAAATAATCTGGTAAAGGAATGGATACAGGAAATCAGTGAAATCAAGGTATGGCTGTATTTTCCTTGTAAATTTATTTGTATTAAAATTCTTTGTATACAAGATAATTCCAGCATGTATTCCCAATTCAAGAGATGTATTTCACTTAATCTGTTGAGTCTTCTCATTAGAAGATAAAAGTAATTTTCATTTCTTTCTGGGTGTTCTTGATTTCACTTCTAATAAACACTTGCTACAGATAGAAGTTTGTCTTGCACACCTGTATTAATGGATGTTGAGAGATTTATATTTAGCTGCTATTTAATTTTCCAGTTGGAGAGGGGAAGCTATTAAGCATTTAATTGCATGAGATTGATTAAAATTCAGTTTTTGTCAGAAAGTTACTTTATACTTAAAGCTATCAACACTTAGTTTTATGTGAGCATTTGAATTGGTGGTATGGAATAACAAAGTTCTTGTGAGATTGAGATAAACATATTTTGCGATAGGTAGAGCGAAATGCAAGATCTTATTTTTCTATTAAGTTTAACTCTTCAGATTTTGACACATGATTACTATTTTCATTGTTAATTTTTTTTCTCCCTCAAATGCTCTTGGAAACTCTCAGGCAATACTTTTTAAGCCTCTCACATTTTCTAGGTCTTGGGTACATGAACTTGAGGATCACATTTGTGTATGAATTTTTACTTAATATATTTAAGACCAAAGATTACTATGATTGAAAGCCTTTTTCAATTTGCTTTGTGTATAATTGATTTTAATGTTTTCTCTGTATAGTTGGTTTTCCTTGTGTGAATGTCTACTGAAATATAAGCAAAAGAGGAAAATCCTTAAAATAAAAGTGAAAAATGAATGTAAAACCAAAATCAGCAAGTGGGTCTTGGTTGCATGGATTTGGTAGTTTCAGATATTATACTTGCCCATCTTGATGATTTTGTCTTGGATACATTTATATCTAGTAAGTTTCTTAGAAGCAAATCACGGTTGAAGGAAATAAGCCATATAATATTGTAAACATAATTAATAGATTAATTAATAGATACACCAAAGTTTTTATACAATAGACTTTTCCAGTCTCTTCCAGATGTGAAATATGTTACTTCACCAAGCTTATAAAACATTCCATATCCACAAATAATCTTAAGATTGTTGATTCCCAGGTAATACAATATTTAGAATTAGTGTAATCAAATTTTTAGCATTGTAGTATATAAGTATATTTCTCATAGCATATACATCGTTCCTGATATCAAATTTTTACTGCTGTCTTCCATCAAATTCCATTATGGTTGTCTAGCATTGGTAACTAGATAACTTTTTTGGCTATTTAGTTTGTTCTCATTTTGAATAAATACAACATAAAAGGAATAAACTTCAATCTATGCAATTAAGATCTACTTTCTGAATTAGTTTTGTTTGGATTGTAGTATTTTATTTGGTAACAGTTGTCCATTGTCTGAAAATACTTTGCTTATAAAATAACTAGTTGTATATTTGCTCCATTAGAATCTTCCACAATCTGTAATAGAAAATGTTGGAGGAAAAATTTTTACATTTGGATCCTACCGACTAGGGGTGCACACAAAAGGTAGAACATCCCTTTTTTATTGTGAAAAAAATTAGTATTTGACCTAATGAAGTATTTATAAACTGTCATATATGAAAAGTTACTTTGATTTTGAAGTACCATATGGCTATCAAAGTGTATATAGTTTCACTTCATACCTTAAGGGGGGACAGAGTTCCAAGTAAATTGTGTGGAACCCTTTCTGTTCAAGGTCTGGGAAATCAAAGGGCTGAAGTCACACACAGATTCATGCATCTGATTTTTTTTGTATGGGCAATGGGTATATCTGGATTCTCATAGCTTTAATACACAGTTGTGATAACTGTTGAAAACCTCTCTCACCCAAAGATATATATGCAGGTGTTTCCAATGGTTGTGAATGCACATTGTTACTTTTAGAGCATAGCTTGAAATATCTTATACTTAAGATATAGCTATATGAAGAATGACTTGCATTTCCTTTGTTGCTAGAATGTTATATTGTAGGCTATTGTTGGTATTCTCTGTATTTGTGTTCATAGCCTCACAGTATTTATGAACATGTGTTTTAGGAGCTGATATTGATGCATTGTGTGTTGCACCAAGGCATGTGGACAGGAGTGACTTTTTCACCTCATTTTATGAAAAACTGAAGCTACAGGAAGAAGTAAAAGACTTAAGGGTATGTTGGTCCTCTCATGAAGAGTCGTTACAACACAAATGATGATGTAAAACTAGTGAATAGAAATAATACAAAATAAATAAGTAAAGTAAAAGTGGTTTACATCTATTAAGAGTAGGAAAGACTGTAGTCAAATCCTGCAAGATTGACACCACAGTTTTAGTTGATCTAAAATGAAAATAGCCATAGTATATATAATAAAACTGTAGCATCTAACTTCTGCTTTGTATTAAGTTATATGTCAGTTACTTTTTATTGCAATCATTTTGAGTCTAAAAGAGGAGAAATGTCAATATAAATTCTAATGTCATGGTAGTAATAATTTACATTTGCCAATGTGCTGTTTGTGGATATTCTTTTCCATATTTGAAAATAAAACTGAACTTTTTGTTTTCAGGCTGTTGAAGAGGCATTTGTCCCTGTTATCAAACTGTGTTTTGATGGGATAGAGGTAAGATTTAGCCAGCTTGCTTTCAGTCTTGTTTCACTATAATCCTAATAAAAACATTAGGATTCTAAGGTTCCCTGGGATGTATGTATAATTCCTAGTAGTTTTATGTCAAAGGAAGAATCGTTCATTTCATGTTAACTGCTGATCACAAAAGGCTGAACTATGAGTACTGCAGGTTTTGGTACTAATAGAGTACTTTTTGTCTGCAGTCAGTAAAAAAAATTGATGTGGTTTTTTTTAACTAGTACTAGCAAGAATTAACACTTGTGTTCAAACTCAAAATTCTTGTGATTGAGAAAAATCAGTCAATAAATTAAGTCTATTGCTAAAAGAAAATAAGGTAATCCTTTAGGTCCCGTTATTTTCCTGTTAACATCTTTGACTCACAACATTGCCAGCTCATGTCTCCTCCTTGGTCTTTTGACTTCTCCCTTTTTGCTTACCTACTTCAATAAAACTCAGTTTTTCAGGAGACATGGATGCCTTTTGCTAGGCCTCTTAGCAGAGGTTCCAGAAATTAATTGAATCATAGAAAATTAGGGTTGGAAGGGACCTCAGGAGGTCATCTAGTCCACCCCACTGCTCAAAGCAGGACCAACCCCAACTAAATCATTCCAGCCAGGGCTTTGTCAAACCGGACCTTAAAAACCTCAAAGAATGGAGATTCTACCACTTTCCTAGGTAACCTATTCAAGTGCTTCACCATCCTAGTGAAAAAGCTTTTCCTAATATCCAACCTAGTCCTCCCCCACAGCAGCTTGAGACCATTGCTCCTTATTCTGTCATCTGCCACCGAGAACAGCCTAACTCCATCCTCCTTGGAACCTCCCTTCAGGTAATTGAAGGCTGCTGTCAAATCCTCTCTTACTCTTCTGTTCTGCAGACTAAATAAGCCCAGTTCCCTTTGCCTCTCTTTACAGATTATGTGCTCCAACTCCCTAAGCATTTTTGTTGCCCTCTGCTGGATTTTCTTCAACTTGTCCACGCCTTTTCTGTTGGGGGAGGGGGCGGCCCGAAACTGGACACAGTGCTTCAGATGTGGCATCACCAGTGCCGAATAGAGGGGAATAATCACTTCCCTCGATCTGATGTCAGGGCTCCTACTAATGCAGCCCAATATGCCATTTGCCGCCTTGGTAGTAAGGGCACACTCTTGACTCGTATCCAGCATCTGATCTACTGTAACTCCCAGGTCCTTTTCTGCAGAACTGCTGCATAGCCAGTTGGTCCTGCTCAGCCAGCAGTAGTAGTAGTAGTAGTATGTGCATGGGATTCTTCCATCCTAAATGCAGGACTCTGAACTTGTCCTTGTTGATGCTTATCAGATTTCTTTAGGACCCATCCTCCAATTTTTGTAGGTCACTCTCTATCCTATCTCTGGCCTCCAGCATATCCACCACTCCCCTCAGCTTGGTGTCAACCGCAAGCTCGCTGAGGGTGCAAACCATCCCATCCTCCAGATCATTAATAAAGATTTTGAACAAAATTGTCCTGAGCACCAACCCTGGGGCAGTTCGCTTGATACCGGCTGCCAGCTAGACAGTGAGCCTTTGATCACTACCCACTGAGCCTGATGATCTAGCCAGTTTTCTATCCTCTTTATAGTCCATTCATCCAACCCATACTTCTTTAACTTGCTAGCAAGAATACTGTGGGAGACTGTATCAAAGCTTTATTAAAGTGAAGTTATATCACATCCACCATTTTCTCCACATCCACAGAGCCAGTTATCTCATTATAGAAGGTAATCAGGTTGGTCAGGCATGATTTGCCCATGGTAAATCCATGCTGACTGTTCCTGATCACCTTCCTCTCTTCCAAATGCCTCAAAATGGATTTCTTGAGGACCTGTTCCATGATTTTTCTGGGGACTGAGGTGAGGCTGACTGGTCTGTAGTTCCCTGGATCCTTCTCCTTCCCTTTTTAAAAGATGGGCACTGTATTTGCCTTTTTCCAATCATCTGTGATCTCCCCCAGTCACCATGAGTTTTCAATCATGTTGGCCAATGGCTCTGCAATCACATCAGCACCCTCAGATGCATTGCATCCGGCACCATGGTCTTGTACCAGTCCAGCTTTTCTGAATAGTCCTGAACCTATTCTTTCACCACTGAGGGCTGCTCCCTTCCTTCCCGTACTGTGCTGTCTAGTGCAGTCGTGTGGGAGCTGACCTTGTTTGTAAAGACGGGGGCAAAAAAAAAAAAATCATTGAGTACTTCAGTTTTTTCACAGCTGTCACTCCCCCATTCAGTAAGAAACCCACACTTCCTTGACCACCTTCTTGTTTCTAACATATCTTTAGAAAGCTTTTTTTAATTCTTCACGTGCCTAGCTAGTTGCAACTCCAGTTGTGCTTGGGCCTTCCTGATTTCACCCCTCCATGCTTGAGCAATATTTTTATACTTTTCTGTAATCATCTGTCTGAGCTTCCATTTCTAGTAAGCTTCCTTTTTGTGTTTAAGCTCACCAGAGATTTCTCTGTTCAGCCAAGCTGGTCGCCTGCCATATTTGCTATTCTTTCTGCACATTGGGATAGTTTGTGCCTGCACCCTCAAAGTTTGTTTTTGTTTTGTTTTGTTTTTTAAAATACAGCCAGTTCTCCTGGACTCCTTTTCCCACTCCTATTAGCCTTCCAGGGGATCCTGCCCATCAGTTTCCTGAGGGAGTCAAAGTCTGGTTTTCTGAAGTACAGGTTCCGTATTCTGCTCTTCTTCTCCTTTCTTCCTTTTGTCAATATCCTGAATTTGACCATCTCATGGTCACGGCAGCCCAGGTTGTCATCCACTTTTATTTTCCTTATCAATTCATCCCTGTTTGTAAGCAGCAGGTCAAGAGGAGCCTGTCCCCTAGTTGGTTCCTCCAGCACTTGCACCAGGAAGTTGTCCCCAACACTCCAAAAACTTCCTGGGTTGTCTGTGCACTGCTGTATTGCTCTCCCAGCAGATTTTCTTCCTGGTGCTGAAAGGTAAATAATTTTACCGTACAAATTTTTTACAAATTATAGGATTGTTAGTTCGTAGGGGGTGTCGTATGGATAATTTCACACAAGCAATTGTAATCAAGGCAAGATTTATTAAAAACAGAGAAAATAGTGTAGTAAAAGGTAGTTTGTTTGCATCTAGATTTGCATTTTAGAGACATTTTCAGCTTAGCTACTGAAAAAGCAGAAGTCTGTGGCTTACATCTCTTAAAAGTGGCCTCCCCTCAAACCCATCTATCAACCCATCAGCTTTCTTTGTTGCCAAGGTACAAACTCTCTTCTTTTATCCAGAGATCTTATGAAATCCCTCTGACTGGGTTAGGTTTTCCATTGGCAGATATTTTAGGAGTTTCAAAGTCGTTTGCCATAGGAATGCTCTCATCTTAGCTCTTTTGAATCATAACACCCCCCCCCCATGTTTAGCTCTGAGTTATGCGTCTTCATCTTGTATCCTTTCTAGTCAGGTCTGTATCCCTTCTTAGGAGTATGGGAAGAGAGTGATTGCCTCCACAGAGAATTCTTCATCTGGAAAGATTTCATTCTCTCGGCCCCTTGTGCGTTGAGAGTTAGGATTTCTGCCTCATGACCCCAATAGCTGCTGCAGATCGGAGCACTGGTACTGACCCTGCTGCTGTTGACTCTGGTTTCTGTATTTCTTTACAGATGCTATTTTGGATTGAACTGTGTGCAGGGGATTGGGATTCTATTTCTCTTTCTTCTTCCAGCCTCCTTTATTTGTATTTCCCTTGTCACTCATGCTTTTGAGCATTTACATAGAAAGTGTTCCTGCCTACAATTTAGCTTTTCTTTGGAGAAGTGTCTAACTTCTTTCTGTGTTTTGAATTTGATTTTACATTAATACCTCAAGAGGTAAATCCTCCACAACTTACCCAATGTCTTCAAGCCTTTCTAGAGATTTCTGCCAGTAGCATGGCAAATGGTTTACTTTTGGAAATTTGTACCAAAGGTGCGTTTCTCACAGTATCTGGTTTGGCAGTACAACATGTGGTTTAATTGCTCCATATTCTCTCCTTCTATGTCACCATCTCACAAAATAATTTGTACCTCCCACTCCCAGTGGGATTTCATGTCTCTGTGCCAGTGTCAGTGCAACAAGACACAGACATTTGTCTGAACTTGGTAGCATATATGCTACACGAAGTGTCAGATTCAGCTGGACACAGAGATAGCTGAGATGTGACCTATTTTAAATTTTTATTAATTTTCCTTCTCCAAAAAAATAAACTTACAGACATTTAGCTGCTTTGTCGCAGTATCCGAGTAGTTTGAAACAGTTTGTATCCACTTGTAACTGCACTTAATTCTATATTACTTTTTAAAATAAATCTTATGTTCATATAACGCTAACAAGATGACATCTACATGTTTTCTCCTTTCAGTTATATGCCCCTGGGCACCACAGGACTTTGGAAATTCCTACAAGAATAGTGCTTGGGTGTCTCAGACATGCACTTGTAGAGGCACACTTTCAGGACTGTGGTTATATAAGGGACATGCACCTCCCCAGCCAACTCAGTTTTTTCCACAACTAGCTGCATATGCAGGAACTTTGATGCCTAGCTTAAAACCTTTTAAACCTTCCTTGTTTGTGTTGGTTCATTTTAGTAATAATTTTGTTATAGTTCTTTTGGTAGCATCATTACAGTTTTTGTCTCAGCAGTCCATTCTGAGATTTTGGCTGGGTACCATAGCATACGGTTGGTGCCCAGTCTACTTTGGGGGAGTTATTGAACGTACCAATACTCATTGTTTCTGTCGTTCACATCCTGGACATGGAAGAAGAGACAGAACTACCTCCAGACTTTCTTCTTGAAGGGAAAGGGGCTTGATAGCAGTGCAAAGCCCCAAAAGGCAGATCAAAGGAGACCAGCAGTGTTCTCACCTGATTCAAGGGTTCCATACTATACTACTTCAGAGGCATTTCATGTGTCAATGCTTGAGAGTCAACACATGTTTCCTTCTGGATCTGCCAGTGTCATCTGTCTAGTGCTGCAGGTAATTTTAGGTCGGAAAATGTCAAGGAAGATTTCTTTTAGGTTTATCTGATGCCAAGCCATCTTCAGGTCTCGTAGTGCTGCTGACCCAGAATACTAGGAAGCCTTGGTTTCACTCTATATCCTGAGGCATAAAGAGAGGAGGAAATAGAGCTCCATGCCCTAGGAGCTTAGAGATTCTTCCTTCCTGAGGAAGAATAGAAAAGACAGTCTTGGTATAGGTAAAGTGGGCTTCACTTCTGTTGTCCCTTGTGCCGACAGAGCCAATGGTCTTCCAGTTTCCTCTTCTATATTGCCCTTTGCATTGAGTTACTTTCCAATGAAATAAAAGAAAGGGGTCTTCCTCACTTCTGATTTTTCATTCATGAAGATGAAAACGATAGGCTAGTTCTTGAAAAATATTCTTTTAATTAACTACATCTATCCTTAAATATCCCTCAAATAAAATATTAACATTCAGTCTTTTTTAAAAATCTGAGAACAGCTTCCATGTCAACTTCCAGGCTGTGTGTGAAACTGCATTAAGAAGTTCATTTAATTGAAGGCAGAATTTGCAGCTTAATAGATGCTTATACTTTTAAGACCTGATACTTTTAGCACAGTACACTGAAATTCCAGCCATTAGAGATGAGAAGAATTTTATATTTTCAACTTGGTATGTTGAGAATTTATTTTTAAAGCCCATCCTTCATAATATAGGAAAATGTCCCTTGTCAGCCTGTGTGTGGTAGACTGCAGTCTACTTTATCTATTTTTCCTATTTCAGATTACACTCATTGGGGTTCAGAACTTGTAGATGTTTTGAAGCTGCTTTTTAGATGTCACTGAACATCGGTCTTTCTCTTCTTTCTTCCTGGCTCTCTGTAGTAATACTAGCGACTGAATCTTTTTACTGGCTAGGATAAGCTAATTGCCAGGCATCCTGGAAGAAACAGAAGCACAGAATGGGCAGGTGAAACTTAATGTGTGAGACAGAAGCTTCTGGCCTACATTTAAATCCTTGTTACATTGACTGGCACATCCAGTCTGAGGTTGGAAATGCAAACTTTCCTTGCTCTTTAGTTGCTTTGTAAACATCAGTGAATAACATTTGTGTCCTATATAGCACTTCAAGAAGTGGATATATTTGTGTTCAGGTTCTGATTGTATGTGATTGCAGTGGTCTGCTCTTTTGAGTCTAGTAGCCATCTAGAAGCTGCAATAGTAATGATTGGTTATGGCAAAAAAGGGAGAAATTTATGGCAAATCTCCAAAAGTCATCCCTTTAAAAAAAAAAAAAAAAAAAGAAACTTCATGATCCCCTAATGAAAATGTTACAAAATGTGAGGAAGTAAAATCTTTCTTTTTAGAATAAAAACAAATTATTAAAACCATTTAATAATGTGTTTAAACTATAAATATTAAAAATATGTATGCCACTACACTGGGTACATCTAGAGTCATATTAGTATCTTTTTAAACAAACCATGTGGAGCAACTATTTATTTGATGATTTGCTTGGATTTTAGACCGACTCTTCCATTTAAAAAAAAATAAAAAATTAAGACGCAATGCTTCCCTTAGGAGTTATAGCCATGGCAAATCAGTAGCCTTAATTAGTAATATTTGCGCTTCAGCAAGTTCAGTGCCAGGCAAATTATTCACTTTTTTTCTGCAATTCAGTGGTATTTGCAAAGAAGTTTGACAGACCAGTTTTCCTAGTCAATCCTAGTTTAGTTAAACTGGGTTGTTTCTTGCATCCTAGAGTTGTGTTGGAAGTAATATCGTAGGAAGCAGGGCAGATGCTGAAAGCATTTCTTTAAAACTTGTTAGGGATAAACCCATTCAGGTTTAGGCCGTTTAGTTTGTGAAGAGACACTAGTTACCCTACAGGGAATAAGTGCTTTTTCTTTCTAGTAGAAAAGTTTATTAAAATAATGAACTAAATAACTTGATGGTGGGCTAAAAGTCAATTTTTGGTTTTTTGGGTTTTTTTAGATTGATATTTTGTTTGCAAGATTAGCGCTGCAAACTATTCCTGAGGATTTGGACCTTCGAGATGATAGTCTACTTAAAAATTTAGACATTAGATGCATACGAAGTCTTAACGGTATGTATATAACTTTGGATTTTTAACATTTTAAGTACCAGTTTCTTTGTCAAGTTAAGAGTTTCTAGTAAGGGAGCCAGATCACTAGGTATATAGCTGAGTTGCAAAGCTTAAGTGAACCCCTGGTGATTCAACTTGCCTGGATTTAAAGAAACTTGTCCAAGCCAGTACTATAATATGACATTTTGAAAAATAGGCTGTTCTTTCTATTGATCAAATTCTTACGCCTTCTTGTGAGATCATGTCTTAAACAGTAAATCGTAAAATCTTCAAATCAGATTGGTTGTGAAGGTCTCCTCTAGAGCATTATTATTAATGAAATAGAGGTACATGTTTTGCGATCTCTTCAGTGACAATTTAGAAATGTCAAAAGACTACTGGTTTGAGGCCTACCTAGTATCAGGATGACTTGCCAGGTCCTGTCAGACTTGGCAAAATCTGGCAAGTTTTTATAGTTGATGTAATTTCTGAGATGTGAAGTACATTTTGATATGTCAAGGAAAATGCTTAAGTTTCGATGAAAATTACATTGTTTTTATAATGTTGCAACTATGCTGCAACTCTACTAGGGGCCCTATGTTTTCTCACAAAATAGGCGTAAAATCTAAAGTGAGGGCTTTTTGGTTTCTGTGGCAAAATAGAACTGCTGACTGCTTTAAGTAAATTTAAAAAATAGGCATTTTTATTAAGTTACATATGGAATAAAAATGCAATCAGGACAGTATTCCTTGTTCTGTTAGTCAATTTTATTTGGCCTTTAAATTTTCAGCTCTATTGTGCCTTCTGTTTGTGTGAAATTTCTTGGGAAAGGGCCATGAACTCAGGCTCCCAGCAACTAGCTGTCTATCTGAGTTTAACAGCTATAGTTGGCACCATACATTAATTGGAGGAGTTTTGCTAAAATTGGTGCAATTAAAAAGTTGTTAATATGATGTCATCTGAAAAACTTCAGAATTGGTACCCCATTTAGTTAATGGGATAGTTTATCTCTCAAAGCTGTTGTTTTTAAGCTGTTCCTTTGAAAACTCACCACTGCACTATGGTTCATGTTTGAAAGATGGCACAACCATGAGAGCTATAAGCTTAATTTTTCAAGATAATTATTTATATTCAGCAGTCCAATTTTAAGTCAAATTCCAGAGCAATGGAATTGCATAAAAATCTAGTCCTATTTATAAGAAGTTTGTGTGCAACGTCTTTGCTCTTCATAGTTTTGTTGTTTGTATACTGCTGCTATTCAGATTACCTCCCTTTTTGTATGTTTTTTATATGAATTACCCTTTCTTACCCAAAATGCTGCGGTACAATATAATAAAAAACATGAAAATATATTAAAAACAAACACTTTTCACATTCAAAATATAAGTGAGACAAGTGTGAAACATAATTTCTTGTACTAACCTTTGGTAGATTTTAAGGTGGGATGGAGGGATAGGTTTGTTATCTTTAACACTTAGAGGTAACAGGTGCTTTCTGTTGGCCAGGTTGCAGGGTAACCGATGAAATTTTACATCTAGTACCAAACATCGACAACTTCAGGCTAACACTGAGAGCTATCAAACTGTGGGCAAAACGTAAGTTTAGTCCCCCAAAACAGATTCTCAATAAATTCTTATTAGTGCCTACTGATGATGATGACTAACTCTCTTCTTCTTTTTCTCCCCTCCATCAACAGGCCACAACATCTATTCCAATATACTAGGTTTCCTTGGTGGTGTTTCCTGGGCTATGTTAGTAGCAAGAACTTGCCAGCTTTATCCAAATGCAATAGCATCAACTCTTGTACATAAATTTTTCTTGGTATTTTCTAAATGGTATGTTTTTATTTTAGATTACAGTAAAATAAAATTGTTTGTAGACACTGAATTTTAGTCTTGTTTCTATGGCATTTCTTCAGCTGGTATCAGGGTAAGTTGGTAGTTTACAAGGTAGAGTGATGTCTCAGTGTTAGTGAATTGTGTTACATGGTGAGCTAGACAACAGTCTTCTATTAAAGGTTGTATGACATAATACTATTTAGCCTTTTTAAAAAACCACAAACACACAACAAAATTTTGCAGATTTTTAACTGGAATGTTTTTTAAATACTTGTGGTAACGCAGGATCTGTTACTTTTCAGATGTGACCCTTGCATAATCCCAAATCAGAAAAAGTACCAAATGTTCAAGAATCATTGTATGTTCTTAGACATTAAAAGAATGGTGGTAGCATGAAAGGGGATTGTTAATTAAAATGGAAAATAAATTGTGTACAACATGTAACCCGCAAATCATAGTAGCCTAATACTGTACCTGTACCTATGTGTTTCTTCATGTGTCGTGCCGTACCAAATTCACAGGTCATTCTGGTCAATTTCGCAGTCGTAGGATTTTTAAAATAATCAGTTTCACGGTTTCAGCTGTTTATATCTGAAATTAAATAGTGCTGTAACGTGGGGGTCCCAACCCAAAAGAAGGTGGTGGCGGATTGAAAAGCTGTTGTAAGGAGGTTGCAAGATTGCCACCCTCACTTCTCTGCAGTTAGGGAGCTTCCTTCAGCCAAGGGAAGTACCCAAAAGCGGGTCTGGTCTCCCCCCCAAGAATGGCAGTGCAGGGAAAGAGACAGTCCTATCCCTCCCCAGCCCACCAGGACTAGCAGCTCAGAGCCCCAGTTGGAGTGCTCCCAGTAGCATGGGAGATCAGACCCACATCTGGAAACCTTCCCTGGCTGCAGGAACTCCACAGTTGCTGCTTTCAGAGCTCAGCTCTGAAGGCAGCATAACTGCGGAGCTTCCTGCAGCCAAGGGAGGTACCTGGATGTTGGTCTGATCTTCCTTCAAGCAGCTCTGCAGGGGATGAGGAAGTCCTGTCTCTCCCCAGCCCTACCAGAACTAGCAGCTGGAGCCTGGTGCATGGTAGGAGTCCCCAGCTGGGGCACCCCAACCCTGCCTTTCCTACAATAGCTGGATTTCACAGTGGAGTTCTGATTTCACGGTTTGTGATGTGTTTTTCATGGCCATGAACTTGGTATGGCCCTACTCGTGAGATGGTGAGGGAGACTTTCTAAAATCCTTGTTTCTAGTTGTCATTTTGTGTCAAATTCAGCACATCTGCTTTAACTTGCTAACATGAATATCATTATTACAGTTTTCACTTTTTCTGAAAGTCCAGTGGCTTCATTGCCTCTGGTTCTGATATTTTTAGTTAGATTTCTAAATGGAAAGTTGTTGACTTCATGTCACATGATGCCGATTCAGCAAATAGATTGAAACTCACTATTTATAGTGCAGTGCATATGCTTTGAGTGTACATTATCAATTTTATGTGAGGACTTTAAAAACCTGTTGATTATGTGCATTGCCCATGATCATGATGCTCAAAGATTGAGAAACCCCACTGCAGATAACTGTCATTTTTATAATATTTTTAAAAAAATCTAATTGGTAGCTGTTAGACTGCTAAGTGTACTACTTAACTGGGTGTGCTCTTCAGGAAAGTAACTACTCTTGGATTAAGGGCATCTTGAAGAGAAGTGTTGCATTTAATTTAGAAAGTGTTTTGTTTCTGCATGTTTTTCTTTAGTAATCTGGATGGAAAAATCTTTAATTTTAGTGCATGTAGTTCATACAGCAGCGTACTATAGTCGCAACTGACAGTTTCTTCTCTAGATTGTTGATGAACAGAACTAGCATGAAGAGAGAATTAGTAGTACATCTCTTCAGAGGTGATTCCTTCAGTAGTTCAGCCAGAGGTTATGGGTCTGTTACAGGAGGGAGGTGGTCAATGTTCTGTGGCCTGCAGTGTGCAGGCAGTCAAACCAGAGGATCAGAATGGTTCCTTATGACCTTAGAGTCTGAGTATATGTTGAAGATCAATTTAAAGAAGTTTGTTTTACAGTCACTTGCTTTTTTTCATACCCTTAAATAAGAGGCACAGAAAATGCTTTGTGCTGATGTGTTGGAGAAAATTGTTATAAATCAATGTAAAAGTCTTTAGCTCAGCAACTAAAAACCTACAGTATACCGACTTGACTTCAGGAAAAAAAAACCATCTGATACGGTGCCAAGTGGGCAAAATGAAGAAGGATCAAATTCAAAAGTATTGTATGTTTTACAAAATAAGTCGTTATGTCCATTAGTCTTATTCAGTGCTACAATCTTTTTAAACAGGGAATGGCCAAATCCAGTGCTATTGAAACAGCCAGAAGAATGCAATCTTAATTTGCCTGTATGGGACCCAAGGGTTAGTGTATTATTTTTTCCCCGTATAAGTTACACTGTACAGTAGAGTAAAATCAACTGCTTAAAGAAAAACCAGGGAAACTATATTTGGATTATACATGAACTGAATGTGTGGATATTACATTTTCTGTTTGGTAACTTCAGCTGTAATTCTGTACTGCACAGAACATAATTAGTTTACATTCTGTAAACTACATTTAAGCTCCAGATTATACAGTAACGATGCTGCTTGTCCAATTTCAACAGTAAGTGATCTAAATAAACAGTTGCTAAATATTCCCTGTACAATTTTTATATAAATAGATATATACACTAAAGCAATTTATTAGTGCGTTGATCACACTTCTTTATGACATTTCACTTTCTGAGTGATTAATTTAGGACATTTATTTTCAACATCGTATTTTAACTGCTTTGGTGAATTTTTCGTGAATTTTCCAATAATGTATCCTTTGCCTTTTGGACCAAAAGGGAACACATTTAAAAAAAAAAAAAAATCTAACTTTGCCTTTCAGTTACTATGACATCTCTTCTTCGTGACACCTCCATCATTTATATTTTTTCACTTTAAAAGATGAAGAATATTCAAGGTCTCAGAATAACATCCTGTACTAAACATAGCGGGTATTGTCAAATATGCAATGCACTATTTCACCAATTGTGAAATGTTAGGGTTCATCTATTTTTTTTTGGTGGGGGGGGAGGGGAGGAACCAGTGTGAGCACAATAAGTTTGAAGGTTGTACTGCATGACTGTTTTTAATATATTTTCTCGTTGCTTTGACAAAAGTCTACATTTAAATAACGTCTGGGTTGTGATATAAAGTAAGATTAAAACAATGTTCTTAAGTCACCTCCTGTAGTAGGAGTTTGAGGTCAGTGTGTGATGTTAGGAACCATATGTGCTGAAGTAGCTAAAGAAAACAGGGTAAGTTAAGGACAGGGTTTCAACCTTAACTTTAAATTTACAACCAGACAAAACACAAGATTACTAGCTTAATGTTATTTAAATGTAATTTTGTCTTTGCTGCTTCCTTCTTTTATTTCCCCATGTGCTTTTTTTTTTTAATAAAGGATATGTTAACACAAATGCTGCTTCCCTCAGGATGCCCAGAGCCTCTTCTCTTAGTCTGGCTCTTTATTTTCAGTAGTGTTACAGGAATAAACCATACATCATATTTCAAAGGGTCTCAAGACAGCTATTTCTCTGAAGGTGTCCAGTGTTCTCAAGTGGTAACGAGGTACCAGTGTTTCAATATGATCACAAGTTATATTCCATTACAGCTGTAATAATAATCCTATAAAAACCCGCTAATCTATTTCATTTGGTATTTTAGCTTTAAAAATTCCCTAGTATCAACACTGAGGCATGCTGATAGTTTATGATCTTCCTTGTTCCCTTTGAGTTTGGAATAACTTCCACAATGTAGTTTACCTATAGGAATATGCAGACAAGATGTTATCCTTGAGTATGCTAAACTTCTGCAGTTGTTCAGTCTAATTTGTCTGTATACTGTTACGTTGGAATTTAAGAGTCAT
This sequence comes from Mesoclemmys tuberculata, assembly GCA_007922155.1. Classification (NCBI taxonomy): domain Eukaryota; kingdom Metazoa; phylum Chordata; order Testudines; family Chelidae; genus Mesoclemmys; species Mesoclemmys tuberculata. The sequence goes on along the minus strand of ML675611.1, from coordinate 25,746,394 downwards.
TTTAGCAAAGAGAGAATTCCAAATTTTTTTATTTTGTGTATGCTTGAAGAAAACTGATTGGCTGTTGTTATATATAGGTAAATCCCAGTGATAGGTACCATCTTATGCCTATAATTACACCAGCATACCCACAGCAGAACTCTACCTACAATGTGTCCGTTTCTACACGGATGGTCATGGTTGAGGAGTTTAAACAAGGTAAGTATTATCTTATGCTCTTATATATTCCAAAAGGCTTTAAAATAATTCCATCATAGGCAAAAGCTGTTTTCAAATAATTAGTTAACAGGCATCCTTCCTAAAGCAACTGAATCAGTCAGTTTTCTTTGCTTCACATTTTGTCATAAGTTTCAAATTCCATAGAATATTTATAAAAAATCCTATTTATTCTTTCCAGAGATGGATCATTATTAATTGGAAAGTAGCATTCTCTGTAAGTGAGAATCATAGCCTGACAATTGGTTCTTTCTAGGCTGTTCCAGTGGTCTTACAATCTGCATTACCATGTGAAAGACTGCAGTGCAATTCTGTCTCCCTTGCTGGCAGGTGCTAGTGATGCCAATGAGGCAGTATGTTTACTCTAAGAGAATTTGGGAGACTGGTACTTTGCCTCATTTGAGTAAATCTAGGCAGTCAAAGCACATATGCTGGACAATCTTGGCCAGTCAAGGGCTTGATGCATATGGGGAAATACTGATAATTCTCACCAGCGCGTTCTGCTTATTCTCCCATCTCTAAGACTCATCCTCCCCAACATGTAATCCCACATGTTAAAGAGGATGTAAACCCTACAAGGAAACCTCTCTCTCTCCTTCCTGGGTTTATCATATTTCCTCTGCAGCATTTTCAGCCTTATGCCAAGAAAGTGAACAAGAGAAGAGAATAAAATTCTCCATTGTATTGCAAAGCTCTACTACGTCACCAATATGGTCCAATTAAACTTGTAAGAAAATTTGTTTTGAAATATTAATATTTCTAACACCGCACACTGGGTAAGTGATGACCATACATATAAGATAACACTGGGAGTAAAGCTTGTTGGAAGAGAAGTCCATTGAATTAAAAAGGGCAAATTAGCAGTTTACTTGAAATAACCTTTGTTTAGTTTATGGACTGTTTTTGTGGATGCTTGGTGTGGATCAATTGAGTGAAAAAGATTTAAATGTGTTTTTATAATTCAGGTCTTGCTATCACAGATGAAATTTTGCTGAGTAAGGCAGAGTGGTCCAAACTTTTTGAAGCTCCAAACTTCTTTCAAAAGTACAAGTATGTATTTTATGGCATGGGAGACATGTTTAAGTTTTATCATTTACAAAAAAAAGTAATGATACTTTAAAGCAAGGCACTTATGTCAGTATAGTTAAGTATGGCTGAACACTTCCATTAGAAACCTTTAAAGTGTTACATCAGTTACCTAAAAAAACAAGCTTTCCACTTTGTTGGAGGGTTTTTCCCCTAGCTATTATGAGATCAGTTCCCCCTTTTTTCTTATAAAAAATTTAAGTAACTTAAAAACATGATTTTATTACTTTTTTATTCTTTTCCAAGTATTATTGATCACCCTGATAGACTATAATCAGATATGAAGAATGTTACTGCAGAGCTATAGAATTAGTATGTTAAAACTAGGATACTTCAGTTACAAGTTGGTTTGACCAATTGCTGAAATGTTCTAAATGGTGGTAATGAACTATTATTATTAGAAAGAACCAAAAATCAATTGTAAAATTGTCTAGTTTCCCTGCAAACAAAATATTTTATTAAGGAAACTAACTATAGAAAGTAGACATTTAAGACTATTCCACTAGAAAGATGGGTTTTTTTTGTTATAATAGTAAACAACATACATTTTAATGCAAGATATCCTTTAGTACATCTGGCAGCAAAGCTTTTTTTTTCTCAATAAGAAATTAAGCTTGATCAAGGCTTCAGAATTTATTAATCCTTATTGCATCTAGTTTATATCTAACTGCTGTGTAATGTCTTTACAGTAAGGAAAAAGACTTGCATAATTTTCATCTTTAAATATTTATTTTAAAGAAAAATCTAGGAAATGAATTCTTGATGCTTCTCAGACATTTTAAGGGTTCCTACTGGTATGTTATGATTGTAGGGGAAAGGCTTGTTGAAATGTATATTGGATTTACTGAAAATTGTAATTTATAATAAATACAAATTATTAAAATATATGGACTACATTTTATTTACCCTCAGTTTTGTTGGAGACCCACTTTTTTGAGTCAAGATTAAATATTTTCTACAGTTCTGTTCCTGTGTTGGGTGGTTATGTATTAATCTCAACAAGACTGAAATATACAGTTTTCCCCCATTAAAAAAAGACTGATGACCATCATAATGTGTCTGTGTTTTGTTTCTGTATCTTTTGCATGATAAAAGCTTTAAAACAGTTGAATAGCTTATATATTGTATCTTGGAGATTCAATTTGAAAACTTTTAATGGACACTGTAAGGTGATTTCATTTTTTACAAAGTGAATTTTTGTTTGTACTCCATTTTTAGCTCTACCCTCTAAGAAGGCTGAAAATGCATCCCCTTTCAGTTTGCAAAATGATCTTGTTTTCTAATTTTGAAAGTAACAGACACTAACAGGGCTGAGTTCACTTGAAATAAGACCTATTTAATATAGCTTTATATCCTGGCATGTGCACCAGCATCAATAATTACAGTAGCACAGCAACGGATGTAGTCATTACAATCAATGGTGCCCAAGCTTTGTAGGTTCTACCTAAAATGACTGACGACTTAATTTCTTGACTATGGAGTGGTATGTGGAAGCCTATTAATATACAGAATTGGGAGGATTTTGAAAGTAGTAATTATAATGTAGAGAAATCTTGGTCTCTTAAAACTTTGATTAGTCACTTTTAGTAACTAAATACAAATGCACTATCACTAATAAGAAATTATAAGAAACGTTGGCTATTTTGGCCAAATCTTTTTATTTGAAAACTAGGTTATTTTTAACCTTGTTTTTATCTCTGTACAGTTCAAACCTCTTATTGCTGAAACTTAAAAATGTTTGGTGCTGTACAAGACACAAGATGACACGGTCCCTTCCTTGAAGTTCACCTTTTAAAATAATTGATCAAACCTGTTTTTCTTATCCCATAAATGCAACAAAAATCTGTGTGTATCACTGTTAATTAGAATTACCTTGATAAATAACATGTCAATTGCAAAATAGACTAATTTCTCCTAAATGAATTTTCAATTTAAGCGAATTCCAAATATTCTAGGATAATTTGGGGGTTACTACATATCCTGCATTGCAGGCGATTAGAAATAGAAAGGATTTTGTGATTTATCTGAATAGTTGCCAATACTTGCTTAAAATTGCAGAGGCCAGAGCTCACTCAGGCTGTTTGCACTTGTTACTGTTTCCATTTTCTAGATGGGAGAACTGTTTTAAGGAGATAACAGAAAACATCACATCTGGACTCTGTGCTCATACAAAAATTAACAAACAAAAAATTACCAGCATGGTGCAACATCTGAATGTAGTTACATGGCAAAGAGAAATGAAGGGTTCAGGCTCTTTCCGTATTAGAATTGAAGAATAAAAAATGTCTGGTAATGAGAAAATATTCTCTATATACAGTTACTATAAACACATTGTACAGACTTCAGTAGAGAATATCAGTTGTAGTAAAATAAAGAACTATACACAACTTTAGAGAGGTTCTTGACTTATTAATGTCTCTTGTGCACATAATAGCACATATGTGTTCAGTAACTAAATATAACTAAACCTAGTCTCAGAGAAACCTTATTTTAAAAAAGGCAAGTCAGGATAGGTACCTTCAATTGTTCACTACGGTATTTTTTCCAAAACATTCTGAATAAAAGAGGCACAATAGGATGTATGGCTTTTTATGTTATGGATATTAGAAATGGAGTGTAGACCACTAAACCTTCCTTCAGTAGCTTAATTTAAAAAAAAAAGGTTCAGGAAGAAGCATAATGAAAGAGAACTCAAATCTTTCTGAAAGGAATATACTGTACTTTCTAATCATTACAGCTAAAATATTCAATTATTGTAATAGCAGGATTATTGTCTTCTGACCATGGTAAAGCAGTGAAGATATAGTTAAATTAAAAGAATAATGTAAGAAAATCAGGGATTGAAAATACAGTAAGATGATATTCGCTATTAGTCATAGGACCGATGATAATTTTTAAGGTCCAATGTCTTGTGAAGCACTAGTGGCTAGAAACTAAGTCTCATTGGAAAGCTGGAACTATTAGATTTCCTGTGATGAAATTATTTCTCCCTCTGCTATGCAACACAAGATCCTACCTTAAAAATCACAAAACTCTAACTATCATCTTGTATTTCCTCGTCTACTCGTCCTCTCGATTCCAACTTGTGTTCACTGACTTTATCTAAAGAACGATAGCTAATAGACTTGAGTTTATTTAAAATCTAGATTTCATTAAGTATAGCTTAATTAAGAGATTTATAATCAGCATATGAAGCATCCTTCACTAACCTAAAATTTTAGATTTATCAAGCTGTTTTCATAGATTTGTTCTATAAGGCCTTCCTTTAAAGAGCAGCTTCTAACAAAACACCAGTAAATGAATGTTTTCAAATACCTGGAAATATGTCTACTTCACTATAAAAAATCTATTTAATAATAAGGTTCATTTCCCATTGTGAGAGATCCTGTGGGTGTGTCAAGTAGAACAATTAAGAAATATCTAGTGCTTATTAAGAGGAATTGGTATTAAAACTACATAGTTATATAGTCATGAACCTCATTTTCTACTTCAGGTGCATGAATTTTATGCAATATTGTTGCTGAACTCATGGAACAGAACTAAAAGAATCAGTTGTCATCTGTAGCTGACACTGCATATTTTTAATTAGTGTTTGTTGGTTCTGTGGAATGTAAATGGCTTTAGTGGTTTCTCAAGTATTTTTTTAAAAAACCAGTAAAATGTTTTACTAAGACAGAAAATTACTTAGTATTATCATGAGTCACTTGATGTTTTTAACATAACCAAATTAATCTTATAATAAAATTTCATCTTAGCCACTTAAAAAGCAAATAAACCCCTTCCTCCCACCCCCCTCTCGTTTCTTAAAGTATAGATAGGGTCTTTGAATTCTATTAGCCCGGAATTCTTTTAGTGCATTTCCCCCCTTAGATCTAGGTAAGGTATGTATGGAATTGTGTTTGCATATTGATTGATCTGTTGGGTTTGAGTTACTTTTATAGTGATTTGCAGACTTGCATGTTTCCCTAGGATTTGGTGAAATTGTATCTCAACGTTTCACTGATACTGACCTCAGTTTTCTGGGTAGAAGCTTTTGCTGTTTTTCATTGATTTATTTATCCACTAACTTACTGTGTGTAACCATAAAACATACTATGATACAGCCCTTGATCTTTCTGACTTTACAAAATTTAGGTCCCTGAAAAGACTCAGGTAGGCATTAATTTTACACTGTATGAGTAATACCAAAACGGGGCTACTCAGTGTGTAAATTTACTTGCCAAAATCTTTGCAGGTTCAGGCCTTAGGCATATTGCATGTAGCTTTTGAGATCATTTTACAAGATCTGCTTAAGGTCGTTATTCCATTAATCTTAAAACAAACAAGAAAAACCCAAGATTTAATTCAATACTTGTCTTTAAATGAAGTTCCCTCCCCATCCACCTCTCCTGGGCTAAACTGTGGAGTTCTTTCATATTCTGGATTTTTATACAGTTAGTCTGAGATTTTTGACTCAGTATATTGAAAACCTGTAAATATAGTAGATTATTCAAGAGTAAATCCTGAAGTCTTAAGATTAACAGGAGAGAGAGACTCTAAGCAACTTCAGAAAAATTGTTTGGAAAAAGTCTTAAAGTGTTGACACTACTTACATTGCATTTCATTGCTATGTTTGACTTTTTGATAAAATAGTCAAACCAATGTATATCTGGTCATCTAGCTATGACTTTAGAAATAAGGTAATTGTGGCCAAATCACCTCGCTTCCTTTTTTCTGCACTCTGAATATTTATTATTTTTTATTTCTTTTGGTTGCACAAAGTGAATAGCCTTCTGCAGTGAGCAATTTAAGTCATGTTATCATTTAGTTGAGATACTAGCTTAAGTCCTACTGCATTTCCATATATTTGCAACGTTTTATTGATATTAGTGCAGCTGTGGATGTCAATGTGAGTTGAAATGTTTTTGGGAAAAAATCTAATACCACACTCTTTGCAGCAATTAAATAGCCTCTTATAGATTGTTTAAGCTCATTATAAGGTGCATTTTATTTTTAACTGTTTAGTCTTCTGTCTGGGTTCGTAACTTAAGCTAGCGAGGATGTTAATATGAACTGTGAATATCCAGTGTCAGACATAAATAGAATAGCCTGTTGTCTTTATCTCCAAAGGCATTACATTGTACTTCTAGCAAGTGCACCAACAGAAAAACAGCGACTAGAATGGTGAGTATCATGCATGCCATTTTTTTTAATTCAAATTTCAAAATACTTTTATCCAACCAACCTTGGATGTAAACAAAGAACTAATATATATTTTATGGAAAAAATTAAGTGAGGATTCAGTGTTCCAGAATTAAATAGATAAAAGCAATGAATTTTATTGCTCACCTTTCACTAATCTGGAAATTCATTAAAGAAATGGAATGAAGGAGAACGTTATTAGCTGCAGTACTCTATTTAGAAGGACCTGCAAAGGTTTAAAAAGATAATACTGTATGCCCTTGCGTCTGGAGAAGGCCTGAATAGCTAGATCTAGTTCCCTCTCTGCTGCTTTTATTTGGGCTTCTCAGATGTTTGAATTCTCTAACTTTAGTTTAAGCAGCAGAGGTGTTGAATTTTCAACAAATATCTTTTTTTCTCAAATGTTCTTTAGGCATTGGAGTTAAATAGCTGTTTAAAAAAAACCACCATAACAGTCTGAATATAAATTAATTCCTCCTCAATTGTTCTGCCTTCAGCCTTTCTTGGTTAGGGTATTATTTGATTTCTGAAGACTTATGCATAGTATCTTAATTACTGCATCTAGCCAAGTCTTCCATTGTTAATGTCATTTTGGGCACAGGCAGTTTGGATAAGGCCATAATAACTTTAAGACAAGATGATTTGGAATTCCACTGAACAATGCTACATGGATTTGTTGGAAAGTTATATTAGAATATTGGTCTGGAATGAACTTGTCTGGCCAAGTGTTTAGTTACCATTGAGTTAGCCAGAATATTTTGGCTTTTTTCCTTCCAGAAGTGTGTGTTTCAGGTATTTTTAAATTGCCACTTATTAGTAAGTTTTTTGTTGTTCAGGGTGGGCTTGGTGGAGTCAAAAATCCGTATTCTAGTTGGAAGCTTGGAAAAGAATGAGTTCATTACACTGGCTCACGTGAATCCTCAATCATTCCCAGCACCCAAGGAGAATCCTGACAAGTAAGCCAAATCCTTGCTCCTTAATGCAATAATTGAAGGACAATTTATGCAGATATCTGTAACTTTACAATTTACATGATTCAAATTATTTATTGAAATGGATGAACATTTTAATTAAGTCTTAACTTGTAATGACTTAAGTTGTTAGCAATTATTGGTAAAACCTGGTATTCCCTTATGTAAAAATCACTTGGCTTGCATACAGATATTTGTGTAGCAGTAGAAAAATTTTAATGGAGTGATACAGCTTTGCTATATACCATAGTTTCTCAGCTTGTGGTACGTGTACCGCTGGGGATATGCAAGACACAGACAGGAGGTACGCGGCAAAAAACCCAGTGAAGGGAGGCAGGCGGTAGCCTCTGACTTCTGAGGAAGCCTGGTGGCAGCCTCCCACTTCCCACCCAGTCCCAGCCCCTAGTTGGGAGATAGGAAGCAGCTGCCGGCTTCTGGGGGAAGCGGGCGTTATCTGTCGGCTTCCCGCCCGGTCCCACTTCCAGGCTGGGAGGTAGTCAGCAGCGGTCACTGGCTTTTTGGGAAGCCAGGCGGTAGTTGCCCACATCCCTCCCAGTCCCAGTTCTCAGGTGGGAGCCTGGCAACAGACTCCTGTGCCTTGTGCACTGGGCTCACAGCTGGGTGGCTGCTGCCCACGCCCTAGCTCTGAGATGGGAGACAGCTTTCCACACCCTGGCTTGAAGACGGGCAGCAGCTGCCTGCTGCCTGCCCACATTCCCAGGTCCTAACCTGCGCGGAAGCCGCCTCCGCCCCTGAGTGGAGTTGAGTGGCAGTCTTCCACCTCCCAGGCTGGTAGCCAGGCAGCAGCCGCCTGCAACTTGCCCAGGTGACAGCTCCCCTCCCCAGCTCAAAGCCCAGTGCCCAGAAAGCCAAGCAGAGAGCCCAGCGGCTTGCCCAGTCCTTGAGCCGGGCTCTTCTGGCAGGTTTACTTCTCAGTTTCATTGCTGTAGCTGAGCAGTGAAGTTGACAACTATGACAGCCTCGGATTTTACCAGTATAAAAATCTTAAGCGGGACTCACACACTGTGACTTGCCCAAAGCCTGCACCCTCCTAGGGATGGCCATGGGGAGCACTGCTATCCACTCTGGTGGGCTGCTAGTGTCTGCTCATAACTCACAAGTTCCCACCTGTGTGAGGAGAACACCACATGACCCCGCCATCAGGCCATAGTGATTGGCTGGTGTTGACCTTTGCTCCTATCTGAAGGAAGGGGAGGAGAAAGGATGAAAGAAACAGCAGAGGGTTTTGTGATCTGCCACAGCCACACAGCATTGCAGAATGCTTTACGAGAAATACCGTTTACCGTCTACTGCTTTACGAGAAATACCGTTGTCCAGCAGTAAAGGGGAAAAAGATTGGATTTCTCAGAGTGGAAAAATTGTGTTGGGGTACTTATTAAAATTTTCATAAGTTAGGGGGTACTTGCTACTGAAAAGGTTGAGAAACACTGCTGTGTACAGTGTCATACTTTTAACTGTGGTATTCCCCTCTTGTGCTTCAATTGTCTGAGCAACTATTATAAAAGTCTGTTGTTTTGCTTTTAAATATTAGTAGCATTGCTACTCAAGCAGGAGTCTTAGATTCAGTGAAATCAGTGAGACTATCAACGTAACTGACAGCTTAGTTAAATTTAGAGTTTTGAAATACATGTATAGCTAATACTTTTTGTGTTGGTACCTGTAGAAAGAAAGCAAGTCCATGTTTCAAAACTGACATTAGGCTGTTTGACAAGTTCTGGTTCTATTATTTTGCTTTCCAGACTGTTGGGACTGTTTGTGGTGGTGATTTGTGTTTTTTGTCAGAAAACTGCTTTTAATATTTACACTTGTCATTTTCTCCTATGTATTAGTTGCCATAGCCAGACTAGTGAAACGTTCTTTTTTATTCAGTATGAAGTTGGGAAATAAATTTTGTGAACAATTCTAATGTATTTTTGTAGGTGTGTAACATTTTGACTTTTGATGTATTATCTGTAGCATGTAAAGAATTTACATACTGAATTTAGCTTTAAAATCAATGCTCAATTTTTATTGTGGAGTCTCTACAGAAATTTCATGTGACCTTCCACACAGGTGCTTCAACAAGGCAGTGGTTTCTTGGATTGGACCCACTGATGGCTGCTGTAAACATAATTTAGTTGCATGCCCAAAAAGTGTATTTGGGCAAGAGTATTTATAGCTCTGTTTAAACAAAGAAATTAACTGTTGTTCAAAGTAGTTGCTAACAGATCCTCTTGAAATAGTGCTGAAAATGGTCTGACTAATGATGTAAACACATCAAAATCATTTTCACTTACAGAAAGCATTCTTAAAATCAGTTTTGCTCTGCCTACATGAAGGCCATGTCTGCACTACAAACTTATGTCAACTCAAGTTATGCCAGCATACAGCCGCAGTTAGTACATTGCTTGTGCATGTGCATACTTGGCTCCTTGTGTCGACAGTGCACATGCTCACAAGGAGTGCTTGTGCTGACGAGGAGTGTGGTGCACCATGGGTAGGTATCCCACTGTGCAACCCATCACCATCCAATGCACTGTATTTTTGGAAAGTTTTGGCAATGCAAACATGCTCAGTCACTGGGAACAGGGTGTCAACTTTCCAGTTTGCAGCTGTATCCATCCCATAATGTTATCTGTACCCTATAGTTTTTGCACCTTTTTTTTTCAAAATCCCACAAACCTGTATGGCACTCCTGACTGGTACACCATCTCTGACAGAAGGTTAGAGCCTGCATGGCACAGTTCTGTACTATCATCATGAGCGTTGCAAGCACAGGGCACGTGATCCTGAAGTATTTGTAGACCTGCAGGAAAAACTGAATCAGCATGGATCACGACCCTTCCTTGGAGGACAGATTGCTGTGGGGCACAGTAAGAACCGATTTGAGGTTGTTGGTGGAGTTCACAAAGCCGCTGCAGGTGGTGGGACACCGCTTCTGGGCCTGAGAAGCAAGATTGGTTGGTGGTATTGCATCATAATTAGGGCTCTATCAAATCCATTTTGGTCAATTTCACAGTAATAGGATTTTTTAAAATAATCAGTTTCAAATGTTTATATCTGAAATTTCACAGTGTTGTAACTGTGGCAGAAGGGGGGGGGTCCTAACCCAAAAGGAGGTTGCGGGCAGGGGGTTGAAAAGTTGTTGGGGGGGGGGGAGGGGGTGTTGCAGGATTGCCACCCTTGCTTTCCATAGCTGTGCAGCTTCCTGTAGCCAGGGGAAGTACCCGAAAGTGGGTCTCATCTGCCCCCTCTAGAACAGCAGTTCAGGGGAAGAAAAAGTCCTATCCCTCCCCGTGATTGCACTGTGGAAATGTGCAATTCCAGTTTCCTCTTGGTCAGTCAGGAATCAGTTTGGAGTTGGGAAATCTGTGGAAGCCACTGTGATGCAAGTGTGCCGGGGCATTAATCTATTCCTGCTCCGCAGGACTATGACTCTGAGCAACATGCAGATCATAGAGGAAAGATTTGCAGCAGTGAGGTTCCTGAACTACAGTGGCACAATAGACAACACACATCCGTATTTTGGCACATGACCACCTTGCCACTAAGTACATCAAGAGAAAGGACACTCTTCTATGGTTATGCAAGCATTGGTGAATCACTGGGGATGCCTCACTGATGTCAATGTGGGCTAGTCAGAAAAGGTGCACAATGCTCTTATCTTCAAGAATCCAGGACTTCAGAAAGCTACAAGCAAAGCCTTTTTTGCAACTTACCACTGAGAGTGTTGAAATGTCAATAGTGATCTAGAGGGACCCAGCTTACCCCTTGCACCCCTGGCTCATGAAGCCATATGTTGGCCCCCTCAACAGCACCACAGAATGATTCAAATACCAGCTCAGCAGGTGCAGAATGACAACTGAATGTGCTTTTGATCATCGGAGGGGGTTGCTGGTGGTGTCCACTTATAAGATTGAACCTCAGTGAGAAAAAAGTCAATGGTTATAGTTGTCCTGCACAACATATGTGAAGCAAAGAGGAAGAAGTTGCCACATGGGTCGACAGCAGAGTAGAGAGGCTGCCTGCTGAATTGGAACAACCAGATACAAGGGCTATTAGAAGAGCTCAGTGTAGGGCCATATGGCTCATGAAGGCTTTGAAAGACCATTTTAACAGAGACAAAAGTAGCGTATGGTGGTGTGCTCTACCTGGTCCTGCCTTTTTGTGGCCTGTCAGAATCGTGTTGTGATTACTGTAGGTCTAGGAATATACTATTGTCAGTGCACCTATTAATTTTGTTTGTGAATGATCCTGTGAGTTGTATGACACCATGCAGTAACAGGTAATGGATTTCTTTCAGAACTGCTGAGCTCTTGACAGCATATGCTGTGTCCTAATAAAGATAAATTGCCTTTTAGTTAATAGAACATTACTCTGTAACAAAATTAGTGCAGCCTCCCCTCTCATGCAGTTTTTAAACAAATATATTTAAAACTTAATGAATTAAGAGAATAGAACTACTTCTTTGAGGTTTGGTCCCTATATGTGTTCCAAATGTGGGTGCACATGCCCACCATACACTGGAACCGGAAGGTTTCCCCTAGCAGTGTCCGTTGTCTCACATGTGCATCGTGTGTCTCCTTGTGCTCATAGCCGAGAGTGTAGTAGGCCATGCGGGTCTCTGCGTCTCCAGTTCCCTCTTACTGCTGCATGGTCTGAGTTAGAACCCCTATCCCTTTGCACTCTTAGGACAAAGTCACTCTCTTAGTAAAAACTATATATGTAATTGTTCATAGCTCTTTGTGGCTCATCTGTTATACTTACTAGTTCTTCTTCAAGTGCTTGCTCATTTCTATTCCAGTATAGGTGTGTGCTCACCTCAAGCACCAGTGGTGGAAAGTTTTTTCCATCAGTAGTATCTGTCGGGTTGGCTCTGGTGCTCCCTGGAGTTGCACAGTCACGGCACTAGTATAAAGGGTCCCACCAACCTTCTGTTCCTTTGTGCCACCCATGACAGTCACTGGAAATACCTCATCCTTGTGTTGCACAAGTACTTCTTCAGTGGGCTTTGATTCTTCTTATTGTATATAGTTACCTTTTATTTGTAGTTAAGTGTCAGTTGCTAAGGTTATTAATTAGGATAGCAAACCCTACTCAGGAACTGGGGCATGCCTCAGTCTCTGGGGTTTAACCATTGTGCTTCATGCCACAAGCCTACATTCCAGCTGCCTTAAGTGCCTGGGGGGAAATCTCATGTGTGGAAGCACTGTAAGATCTGCAAAGTCTTCAGGCTTCACACCAAGAAAGACAAGAAATACTAGGCTTACGTTTATTCTCATGGAGGCAGCACTTCATCTTTCCTTGGAGCCAACTCACTTGGAGTACTTCAGCCTCGGTAAGAAGTACCCTGACTACTCTTAGAGGGACTATGCCCTCTGTCCTGGGGTTCAAGAACTGTGTATCGTGCCCGCACTCCTTTTCTGTGTGAAATGAGAACCAGAGGTGTTGTATAGCCTTGGTGAAGCTCATATCGTGGCTCAGTGCTCAATCTGCAAGTTGTTCCCACCTCAGACCCAAGAGCTCCACCAAACTTATTTCAGCTATTCATACACCAACCATGGCTTTCACAGGTCTGTGTATATGAAGCTTGTGATTGTCTTTAATGTCCATTGGGGTGGAGTGATAGGAGTAGTGCTGTGAATCAGGATGGCCCATAGAATGTTGGGGGGGGGTATAAGAATTTCCTAATACTGAGCTCTCAATGGGATGCAGAGGGAGGTGAGCCTAGGATTGTTAAACCTTCATGTCCACCAGAGTCTACAACGTCTGTGTTTGCTGCCTAAGTAGACCCATTATGTCCTGGTGCATCTCCTTCTCCTTTTCCTGCTGGAACTCCTGGGCCTTGTTCCTTCTCCAGGCTGTCTGCAGTGTTCATTCTCCAGGCCCTGTGCCTACTGTCCCCTGCAGCACTGGCTTGCCGGATCTCATTGAATGTGTCATCTTGAGTCGCCTTCTTGCTCCTCCTTATCTGGCCCAGGCATTCTATGGGTATGGGGGGGGAGACCCTGAAGGCCTCAGTGGCAGCATCTGAAGATAAAACAGAGGTACTGCTGTCAGTGTATTCACTACTGAAAGCAAAACTGAAGATACTAAACTCACTCCCCGTGTTCCCCTAAAGTTTTAAGCATTACATTTTTACTTCTGCTTGGGACTGCTTATGCATGGTGCCAGTCACTGCCCCAGCCTTGGTGAGTGTGGCTGCCAGAGGTTGGAGAAAAGAGAAGGGAATTGCTTGTTGCATGATTCTAGTAGCATAAGGCAGTGGTACTGAATACTGGCACCATTTTACAAAGGTGGTGGTGGTTTTTAGCTGCCATCTCACTCCTGAGGATGATAAAGGCAGAGAGCACAGCTGCTGCCATGTCCCAAACCTTGCTCAGCTGCTGCTAGCTTGTGTACTACAGTGATGCCTGCTGAAGTTATTGCTGAGTGGCATGGGAAAGAGCCCTACCATGAAGGAAGAAATAAGGCAGCCCTCCCTAGAAACTTTTGACGATGGATTAAAGAGTACCTCCATGAAAGTTTCATTGAGATCTCAGGAGGATTTAAAGGACATCCCTGCATGCATAAACAGACTGCCTTGTATGGTGCATACTGAAGCCCCTCCAACTCTACAGAGGAATGAAAAGCAGATACCAACTCTACCTCTCTTGGTTGTACCACTATCTCTTCAAGCTTGAGGAAATCAATGAAAAATCAAAATACTGTGTCCTGCTACTTTCCATGTAATTGGAAAATGTATCTACCCACTCCTTCCCCTGCATGGGGCTTCCTTCCCCTGCACTGGGCTTGCCTGTCCTCAACTGGCTGGATTGTAGTGGAATCAGAAACAGATCCTGGCTTGCTGCACAGCTGGAGCCTCCAGTCGCGTGTCCCGCTCCATGCCTCTTCCTTGTCCACCACCATGTTGTCCTCGCTGTTCATGGCAGGGGCTTGTGACTTGGGCTTTTTGGCGGTATCCCCGGTGCTGTGGGGGCTGGTGTTGGGGTCTCTGCAGAGTATGGTGTGCAGCTCTTTGTAAAGGTGGCAAGTCTGCAGCTTGGCACTGGCTCGATTGTTGACCTCCCACGCTTTCCAGTATGCCTGTCGCAGCTCCTTGGCTTTCATGCAGCACTGCTGCTGGTTCCTGTTGTACCCCTTCTGCTCATAGATGTTCAGTCTGCTCAGAGATGGTGACATTTCTGTGGCGGCATCAGAGCTGTGTCTGCATAGCCTCTTCTCCCCACAGGCCCAGGAGATCAAATATCTTCTGTCTACTCCAAGCAGGACTGTTTCTGGCGCATGTAGCCAATGGTCATCTTGGCAGTTGTATATAATAGTGGAAAGTTGCTAGGTGTGCTCCCCAAGCTGGGCAATTAGGAAAAGAAATTTCAGAAATGTCCAGGATTTTAAAGGAGAGAGGTGCTTGGTGACCGCTGGGCAGTGGAGTTCGCAGTGGTGCTTAGTGTGGTTAGTGTGGGTCAGCTGCTCGAGGGCAGTTTGGATCGACATAACTAATACAGTGTCTACACTGTTTTGACCTAAGTACGTTGACCTGGCTCTATGCCACTCCGGAGGTGGTGTTGCTGTATTGGTGTAATAGGGTGCTTATAGCATTGGGAGATCAATTTGAGTGCAGACACATGCACAACTAGGTCAATGTGTAAGCTGCCTTGCTTCAGCCTAACTGTAGTGTAGATGAGGCCTAATAGTTGAACCATGTTTGGCACTGGTTTCAAGGGAGTCACTATTGACTCACTTTTCTGTCATTGGCCTAATTACCTAGTGTAAACAAGGTTTATACATATAAGCCACAACTTTCAAACCTGGGTTCCTAAAATTATGCTCCTAAATTCCTTTGAAATCAATTGGATCAGGGCGCTGAACCAGTCTTATCAGTCTGCCAGTGTCTTTACCTACACATCACATTTTACAAATTGCAGAGGCTTTTTGAAGTGATGGAAGGCCTTGAGCTGCCATCTTTCTACCACTAATTCAGCTTAAAGTTTCCAGGCTAGTTGTGGTATATGGAGATGAACCCAGCAAGGGAGACTGTCTACCTGAAGGCTATCCAAATGGAGTACACTTTATATTCAGACCTCAGGGATATTTCAGTACCTTAAAAGTCAAGCATTATACTGTATTAAAAACTATACCGCATACTTAATAAACTTCTATCACAAATTTGGATGTGGAAACTTCATTGAAAATGTGACTTCTCATACCTTGCTCAATTCATATCAGTATTGCTCTCTTAATTTGTCATGTAGGTCTGATGCCAGGTTTGGAAGAGCAGTCCCTGTATTCTTTTGTTAAATAATTCAGACCCATATCCTTTGAGAATAGTAATGGTTAATCACTCTCCCAAGAGTGGGAGGATATATAGAGAAGCACTGCTTGAAAAGAGTTTACTTACTTGTAACTGTAGCTCTTTGAATAAATTGCAAATAAACCAAGGACAACACCCTCCTTTTCTCTGGAATGTAGGTTCTTTAAGCATTAAGGGGAAAAGAAATGAGGACAGTTGAACTAAGGTCCTTTATCTACCGTTGCTTTGGTCTGTGTGGATCCACACAAGCGCGCGCATGCATGGCTCCCAACTGTTGCTCTTTGCTAGAGGATTCTGAACTGAAATGCCAAAGCATGTGTGCATCTTAAGTAAAAATTTGTGTAGGCAAACTACAATTAAAAAGGCAAGTCACTTTTCTTGTTACTTCTAAAGTCTTTTGTATAAACAAGATAAACTTGAAAATGAAAAAGCAAATTTTAGAAAAGTGTTTTGTATGTGCCTTTTAAAATATGGTTAATGACACTGATTAGTAGGTGGTATGAAATTGACTTTTTGTTTAATATTATGGTACAGTACCAATTCTGAATAGTTGTCATTTCGTATCAGAGGAGCTAAGATGTAACCACGTTACCAAATTTTGCAGCAGTGTTACAAATCACATTATCTGAGTTTTAAATTAAATAACTTAAATTCTTCTTCCAGTATTACATGATTGTTCTTATATAACTTTTCAGGGAAGAATTTCGTACCATGTGGGTGATTGGGTTAGTGTTTAAGAAGACAGAAAATTCTGAAAATCTGAGTGTTGATCTTACATATGACATCCAGTCTTTCACTGACACAGGTAAGTCTGGCTTCTCTAAAAGCTTAAAATTAATTCATTTATGCTGAATGTGTATGTGGACTTTGTTTCAGATATATTCTACTGTGGCTTCTAGATGGAAGGGTATAATATTGGTTGTTTTACTACTTATTGAATGTACAGAAAATTAGTAACAGCTTTTATTTCAATAGTTTTAGTATGTAAATTCTGCAGTCATTTGCAGGATAATCAACTAGGCGCTTTACACTTTGGACATAACTGACTAATTTAGTCACAAGAATTTAAATCTTTGAGAATCTGTACCTTAAAATATTTTAAATATTTGTTGTTCAACATGGTAAATTACATGGCCTTTAATGAAAGCATAAAAACATTTATACTTAATCAACAAATGTGACCTAAGTAT
>ML675611.1:25713719-25724439 GCA_007922155.1 Mesoclemmys tuberculata | reverse complement strand
CTACACTGAACTGGGTTTATTCCTAGCTCTGACGCACCCTTGTGCAACTTCAGATTAAAGTTTGTCATGCATATGTACAAAGGGGGATGAATTATATTTGCATCAGCAAATTAATTCTGGTACTCTCATTTGAGTGCTTTCAATAATTTCATTCATTTCTATATCTTTCAATAAATTGAAATTGGAGTTTTAAAACCTTTTAGGTCTAGTCCACCCCTAATCAGAGGTTTTCTAGTGTTTTATCCAGCCTAAGTTTTTACATGGGGGATGGGGCTTCCACCATTATAATTAGAGGACCAGAAGAATTTGGTTTATTTTCTGAAATGTACCCTCCCTTATAGTCATACCATCTGCTAAAAGTCTAGGTGTGAGCCAGATTTTTTCTCCCTCATTAAGGTTCTTTCCATTCATGTTCATTTCAAAATAATGTAATTGTCCCCAAAATATCACCTTCAGGAATAAGAACAGCTGTTCATATTTTCAGTGAAACAGACTGTCTCTAGGTGCATCCTCTCTGTATTATGTCACATAGCGGTTGTACACAAACCTTACCAGAAGGCTTTCATTTTCCTGTACTTTCTTATTCCATGAGAGGAATAGCTTCCAGCTATTAATAGTTAATATAACACAGTTAGATAGCATAATGTTGTTTGGAGTATGCAAACAAACCTTCCTGAAAGCTGTGATACTCAGTGCTTCGACAAACAGCTTTTTCTATCCCAGAATGTATTGATGACTCTTGTTCTCCTTTGATTATAGACTAGATTGATTTAATAGTGCTAACAAGATGTGCTTAGGTATCACTAGGACTATTTTAATATACTAGGCTTTTTGATTAAACAAGTTTCATCCCTAAACAAAACACTTTTCTGGAAATCTACTCAATTTTATCAGATTTAATAATTTATTTATAAAGTGTTAGCACTATTGTGTTAATCTAAGGTCAAAAGAGAGTGTGTTATATATTTTCACTGTCCACTGTTACAAGAGCGATACGAAGGTTTAAGTGTGGGAGGGGAGAGTGGGGGGTTACAGAAGCCCTGGTTCACTCGGTTTCTTGGCAAACACCAAAAGCATCATTCTTTAGTTGAAAGTTTATTGATTAAACACAAGAAAGAAATTGAAACAAACATTTATGTTGAAAATGAGTAATTACAGAAAACTAACTTCATAAAACCTATTAAAGTCTTTCCTTTTTGAGGCAAAATAGCAATGTCTCTTATTTTCACCAAACAACCTTTCTTTGATTTTTACTGTCACTTCTGATGTTTTAATAGACACAAGGTGGAGAAGAGACAGGATAGAAAAGGTGGGGGAAAATATGGTTGTGATTGATATTTTTGGAATGCTGGATGGCTGGTCAGTTATGAATGGATGCTTTGTTCGGCAGGCTGACCATGACACGTTGCTTGGACCCTTGTTCACATTTTGTTCAGGGACGTCATCTGGTTGGGTTCTTTGTCCTTAGGGCAGGGTTGTGGCCATCTCATCTCGCTGTGCTGTTGCAGTTCAATTGATTTCAGGATTCGATGAGAAATCTTCTTCAAATGACTAAAGTAAATGTAAAGCAACTATAATTTTACATTCAGATGGTTTAAGCCAGACAATTGATTGTGCAGTAGCAAAATATACTGCTGTGATGCCTCCTTTGTATTTGTAAATCAGGCATCAAATTGTTATATATTCCATGGTCTGTTCTGGGTGACCAACGTTGCTCACTGCAGAGTGTTTAATTTTCCATTAGTGTGGCAAGTATCACATCTGCCATGGTTTGTGTGGATGCCATTTAGGGTTGCCCATGAGCTTTGTGGAAGATCAAAGCCAGGGATCTTCTGTGTCCAGTCTTTCATGGAGCGTTTATTTGTAAATTCTCGTAAACTCCATTAGGTTTTCCAAGTTTCATCATGGTTCAGGTTGCATTGTTGAAGATTAAATGCGTGAGTCCAAAAGGGTTTATGCAACTTCAAGTGATGGTGAGGGACATTGTTATGATCCTGGTGGATGTGAAGACATTCGTTTTCCACGATCCTGTGGAATTCCCAGAACGTTGTGGCATCATGGCAAATGGATGGGGGAGCAATGTCCAACAGCACCAGCTGCCAAGGTGTTGGGGCCAGCTTGAGGGTTCCAATGATATGATGCATTGCGTTGCAGTGTTCAGTTTAGACATCAACAAGTCGAGTCTGACTACTTCTAGTCTATACCAGTGCACAGTACTTGGCTATGGAGTACACAAGGGCCATTGCTGATGTCTGTAACACTGATGTTGGACGAGATTGTCCCTGGTCTTTGTCTTGGCAGCTACCTTCTTCAGATGATCAGGGAATCTTAGTGTGCGATCATCCAGCTTCACTCCAAGATAAGTCAGGGAGGGATCATGTTACGTGTTGCCACAGGAGGTCACTTTCAGGGTGCACTTAGCATTCCTGTTATCAAGATAGAATGCAGTGACTCTTCTTTTGTGGGGATTTGGCTTGAGCCTCCATTTCTGGCAATAAACCTCCATGGTGATGAGGTCCCCATTCATGGTGGATTTGATGTCACTGACGGTGGCTTGCTTGTGTTGCCAGGACAAGATCATCCTTGTATGCAAATTTGCACAACTTTGTTGGAGGCGTGTTGCTCGTGTAACATTGAAAAGCTTCAGCGCAAGTACTGAGCCTTGTGGGAGTCCATTATTGAGGAACTGAGGCGATCTGACTTTGTTACCCAAGTGAACACGTAGCTGCCTATTGCTCAGCATTGTCCATAACAGGTGTAGTGTTTTGCAGCAGAGAATGATCTTTGTGAGCTTCAGCATCAGGCTTTTTATCCAGACCATATCATAGGCTGATGACAGGTCTACAAAGGCTGTGCTGGTCCTAGAAGGGGGCAGAAAGTAACACACTAAGGAGGGGAGACAGAAGAGTGTCTTGCATGCCTCTATGGTGCTGCCTATTAAGTATCCCCACTGATGGGCTGATTGGATGTCATGTTGCTGACATGACTTTTAGGAACCTCAGGTGAAAAACCAAGTTTCTTAAACAAGAGCAAAGCCTGATGGCCTTCCTCTCAGGATGGAATTCTTCTGTCAGGTTTGTCCCTCTGTGTTGGGGTTGGGGAAGATGAGGTGTGTTAATTAAATGGGACAAGACAAGAGCACTGGGATGTGTTGAGCTGAGATACATTAGGATAAGACTTATTTTTCAAAGTCTCTTTTTTAAGAACCTCAAAAAAGGTGAAATGTGAGTGTCTAAGTAAATCCCGTCATTATTTTGTTCACCACTTAGCCTAATATCTGCCATACCAATTTTGGTCCATTAATTTCAGGACCAATGTCATCTTGTTTATTAAATTCAACCTCATATCAGTAGGCCTCTTTTTGTTTGAACTAATTCAGTCTTTCTGGTTTTCTTGTATTTATTCATAACATTCATTATTGAAAACAACTTGACCTATTTTCCATTCCCAAGCAGGCAAAAAATTGTTGTGATATCTTATGAACTTCCACATATATTTTATAGTTGAACTTACAATTAGGGTAAATTTTTAAGCCCAGTAATCACAACAGCATCTAATGGCCCCGATCACGTATCAGGGCCCATCAGTGTCAGGTATTGATACAAACCCAACAACAAACAATCTTTGCCCCCAAAGAGTTTGTAAATTAATGTCTTAATTTTTTTAATTTGTATAAAGATAGATGAGAAACCTCTAGACTACTGGGTTCCGTCTTTGAATTTATTCTTCTATACCTGCAGTGAGGGGGTCACATGCTTTTTCAGCCCCATATTTGAAAGAAGAAATTTTCTTTTTTTTTTTTTTTTAAATAGGCAAGCTCCAATACTTCATTTTTTTATCAGATGTGATGCAATTGTCAGTGCAGGAGGGGAAGGTCTCTTGTGTTTTCTCCGGGCGAAGGAAAGACTAGCCGCCTTGTTGAGTGATACTCTGGAATGCCAATGCTTTCTTCCAGGGAAAGTAACTGTGTTTTCCAAAATGCTTCAATGTGTCTTATTGTTCTTCTAATTGTGTAGTTTATAGGCAAGCAATAAACAGCAAGATGTTTGAGATGGATATGAAAATTGCTGCAATGCATGTAAAACGAAAGCAACTTCACCAACTGCTACCTAATCATGTGCTTCAGAAAAAGAAAAAGGTAAACCTACAAATTACTGACAAACATAACAAATGTTTTGGTATAATTAATTACATTATAATTTAGTGATTCCCAAGTATCTTTGAGTGTGCTAACAAAATAACTAAAACCCACTTTAAAAGGGCAGTATTACCTGTGTAATCTACACAAACTTTCTAACCTACCTGATACAGCAGTACTGATATCCTGACATCCAAAATCTATTGGCCCTTTATTGATAGCTCCCAGTTGCATGAATACCAGTGAGTTAATATTGTATTATTTGTACATACATTTCATGCATGCCTTTATTCCCACATCATGGAAGTATCTGCTTCTGATTTCAACTCTTTTCCTTAAAATCATGCAGGTGTGCCCTGATGATTTTTATTGGAAATACTAGACTAAGCAGATTTTTAAAAATCATCTTAATTTAGAGAATTCAAAGCTATTTTGCTAGTGTAATTTGGAAGCCAAATTAGGGAAATATTACAACACATCATCTCCATGATTAAGGATTATCTGCTGCATGCAAATTTAAGAATTTGGTTTGTTTTCTAATATCTCCCTATTGCACTAATAGTTTTGAAGTTGTGTGTAGGCTTAAATGACTAAAGAAATTGTATGACCTTTTATGACTGAGTAGAATGCTGAACGCTTTGCTGCTGCTGCCTTTTGTAGCTAACATATGGATATTTCCTGGTATAACTAAAGCTATGGGTAGAGAATGCTTTCAACAGTTCATGTGACTCACTGTATGCTCTGGCCTAACGCTTGAAAAGGTCTTCTTTTGACAATTTTTTTTCTGTCTTAGCTATATCCTTTTAGTCATGGATAGAGAAGATTTAAATGGCAGTTAATGAGGTTTTAAAATTGGTACTAAACTTGTACAGCAAACTTTTCATAAGGGGCTGTTTTCTCTAGAGCTTTTTTTCCTTTAAATGGATGGCAGGCCTATATGATCATACATGAGAAGAAAGGCAGCCTGCAAAACAGCATTTCATAAAGGGCAGAAGCAATTTAAGATCAAGCTATTTGGTTAGTTTGAGCATGTTTATTTGTAACAGGAAAAAGTGTTTATGGGCCAGATAACTAATGCAAAAGTTCCCTGCCCCACTCTTTGAATGTAGTCTAAGAGCAATCATATATTAAATCTGACTTGTAAAAATAAGTCTTTTTGGAAAAATGCATGTCATGATTATGTATGCTGTTCTCTTGTCTGCATTGATATAAATAATTCAGTATAAGACTAATATCTTTTAAAACCACTGTCACCATTTTAAAATCTCAGAATTGTGTAGCTAAGTTTTCACATGGTAGACTGAAACAAACCCAGTATGAATCTAATTGTTTGGTATCTTGTGTCCAACATTAGCCAATGCTGGCTGCTTCCGAGGAAAACATAAACCTCACATAATGCATCTAATTAGGCCGTTCTCAAGCGTGAATAGAAACTTGGTGATCAGCTGAGGATTGATATCCTTGGTGGTAGATATAAATGGACTCTACTAGTCTAGAATACCAGAAGGTCAACATCCTAATTTCTTTTACTTCTTGATACTATGCACTTGTATTGGTTGAAGCTGAAGCATACGTATGTCATGCCACAAAATCAAAGAAACTTGAAATGATGCTGAAATTCTAGACACAATGTAGAACAGGAGAAATTGGTCTTGTATGTTATATTATCTGGGCACAAATGATGGATCATTCAAGTTCTGGCCTTAATTTTGAACATACAAATTAAGTGGTTCCAGTAGCAGGCCAATGGAACCTTCATGTGTAGAAAAATTTGAAAACTCTGCACATCTATTTTGTATAACTTTTAAAAGCTTTTATATTTGTGGTTCAGGTCACTCGATGTTATTTCAAGTTGATATTGGGTTTGCCTCTTTGGTGTGCCTTTTACAGCTTACTAATGCTATTTTTCTCTAAAAATGCTCTTTATTTCTGCAACTGATGTCAAGACAATTGACCTTAAAAAACTTTTATATAACATCAATTAGAGCTCACTTTAATTGTTCCTAAAAAGAGTTTGCTAGTATTAAATCAGCACTCCTCTTCTTCATTTTCACAAAATTAACAGCTAACGTTTTAGTATACTTGAAATATGCTTCACTGCCTCTCAACTGATTCTCAGTCCTTAATGGGATAAGTAACATCTGTGATCTATTGTCTGATTGGTTGTAGCATTCAACAGAAGGAGTCAGACTGACAGTCCTGAATGACAGCAGCTTAGATTTATCTATGGACAGTGATAACAGCACGTCTGTGCCTTCCCCTACTAGTGCTATGAAGACAAGTCCGTTGAACAGTTCTGGAAGCTCTCAGGGGTAATGATTTTAATCTTAACTTTTGATATTAGAGTTTAAGATCCTCTAAAAGTTACATGTGTTAGAGAACGTATGTTTACTGTGTATGTTCCAAGATCGCATATCATCATTGTTTATCTCAGACTTCACTCATCAGATGGGGAGGGGGAATCACTGCACTATGTCTTTGTCTACAGCTAATAAAATGCATTTTCATTTGCTGTTAGATTCCATTTATAACGATACCCTGTTTTCCAGTCAATTGCTTTAAGTCTGACAGCATGGTCACTTTCATATCCTTCTATGTTAATATGCAAAGTATCTGAAGATAATGTGGACTCGCTACAGCTATGCAATACACAAATTAAATGATAAAGCATTGAGTATGGTGGAGAGAAAGCTAGCTTATTTTAAGGCTTATGACAGCTGCTCTTTAATCATTCTCATTTGTTAAACTATTTCCAGGATTTTACATTACTGAGCACTCTACTTAAAGAAGAAGAAAAAAAAGCAAGTGTACAGTTAAGCGTACTGCCATGGTTCTGAAGGCTGAAATCTAATTTAGCCTAAATTTAGATTTTTTTTTAACTCTTCATGCCCCCATCCTTTTTGGTACTGCAACATATAATATAATGATTGCAGCCTGGATTTTGACATGTTAAATCCCAATTTCTTGATTAGGCAATCCATGGACTAAGTTTGTACTGATAATGTGCATGTGACTTTTCTGGTGATATTAACACACGCTTATCATGCCAGCCCTCTCCACTTGGCTTTCTCTATTCTGAAGGTAAAAAGCTGGATGGATTTTTTTTTTTTAATTTTTGGAGGACGTTCATTTAATTTTTTTTTTTCATTTCAAATAGCTTTAAAATCTTTATTGAAGCTTGGGTTATTTCATATGAAATAAATCTCCTCCAATAGCATTTCACTATAGTGAAATAGTGCAGGTTTATTACAGTAATGTTGCAAATACTGTTCTGCTTACCTCACATTATAATATATTTCATACAATTGAAATGATATTTGGCATTTTCTAATAGTATAGTGTTGATACTATTGGCTAAATCGTGTCAAGTGCAACTGTCTGTCCATGCTGATTCTACATGATGAAAAATGAACAATATAATACCATATGCATATTTTAGTTGTCTTTGTTCTCCATTTTGCCTTTTCTGTGTTTTAGCAGAAGCAGTCCTGCTCCAGCTGTAACAGCAGCATCTTTGACCAACATACAGGCTTCTGAAGTCACTGTGCCACAAACAAATTCCAGTGAAAGCTCAGGGGGTAGGGAAAATCACATACTATATTGTTAGCATTGATTTCTAGAGTATCTTACTGAAACTGTATCATAATTTGAAAGATTTGAATTTACTGCATGTTGTAGCCTTATCTCATTGAACTGATTTACAAATTAACCACGTCCTGTGGGATTCTGGATATTTTGCTCTTAATTTTCAAAATAGCCATAATATACTAGAATTTCAGTGGTCTACATTTATTTAAGTTGCAAATCCTCCAAAATGGATATTCATGTTTGCTGTTCAATGTAGTGACAAAGTTTTTTGCTCAGGGTAGGTTCAGTATAAGTGATGGCTGTCCTCCCAGTTGGGCCAATGAAGGAGAAGAGTGGCTAAGTACTGGCTAAAGCCCTGCCAGTGCTATTTTGATGGATACTTCTGCTCCATAAAACTTGGAAATGGGAATGAAGAGGGGAGACAATGTGGAAGTGGGCTTTTGCTGGTCCTGATTTGCTGGAACCATTGCAGGAATGAAAAGGATCTAAGTAGGAACAGCATTCACACTGTTCAGTGATACTTTTTCAGACAACTGCCAGCTGTGTACTTCCCTCTAGTCAGCCCAGCTGTGGAGCAGGTAAAGTTGGTTCCATGTTGCTGAGGTGAATAGACTTTTTAATGAGAGGCTAGAGGCAACTGGTTAAAATTGTCACAGGAAAATGGAGTCACAACTATCTTCACTTCTGAGATGGGGCTTGTAGCTGCGAAGAGGGAGCAAATCAGAACGCCTGAAAAGGAAACTGGGTCAGCCTTTCTAAAGGCCTCTGCTTCCTGCTAGACTCCTCTATAGTCCTGAAGCAGCCACATGGAGCCAATCTGGCTTCACCACTTCATCCTGTGTCATAAGTCACAATTCCTCCAATGTAAGCCACCTTGTCTCTAGCCAGTGCTTGAGATGGTCAGGGTGACATGCTACCCTGGATTCTGGAAAATGATCTAAACAAGAGTGGACCTAATTTGCTAATTCACTCATCTCAATCAACGATGTGGTATGACCCGTTAGTGCTGATGAGTGATCACTACTATAATTTTATACTTAATGCTCGTCATTCTAAAGATGCCCAGAGGGCTACGCCAACTGCATATGTGCAACCATCTTTGGGTATCAGATTGAGGCAGCTAATTAGTTCACAGCATGTGATACAATGCTTAAGGGAATGGGGCACGTTTTCTCATGAACACCTACTCTTAATGGACTTACAAAACAGAGAACTTCCAGTCTCCTTTAAGATTTTCTCCTAAGCACCCAGACACAGTAAATTGAAGGCTGCTCAATTTATCTAGTTAGACAAAGTCTAGGTTTTAATCCTCCCTTGATTTAAACCTGTGACTTCAGGTACAGTAAACCTCAGAGTTAAACACCTCGGGATTGCAGGTTGTTCGTAATTATGATCAAAACATGATGGTTCTTTCAAAAGTTTACAACTGAACATTGACTTAATACAGCTTTGAAATTTTACTGTGCAGAAGAAAAATGCTGCTTTTAACCATCTACATTTATATGAAACCAGCACAGAAAGTTTCCTTACCTTTTCAATCTTGTTTAAAAGTTTCCCTTTATTTTTAGTAGTTTACATTTAACATAATACTGTTCTGTATTTGCCTTTTTTTTTTTTTTTGGTCTGCTGCTGCTGCCTGATCGTGTACTTCCGTTTCCAAATGAGGTGTGTGGTTGACCAATCACTTCATAACTGGTGTTCGTAACTCTCAGGTTCTACTGTAGTCTGTGTTCCAAATCTGATGCTTAGACACTACACCAGTGTTTCCCAACAGGCCGTCAGGCCTGAGCAGGTGTGCCACAGAATTTCTTGAAAAACTACTTGAGTTCTGACTCATGAATATCCATGAGTTCATTTGGATACTATATGGTGGTGTGCCTCAAAATAATTAAATGGTATCAAGGTGTGCCATAGGAGAGAGAAGTTTGAGAACCACTGCACTACACTATGTGTTACTCTCACTCAGTGCCAGTGGGTCCAGATACAAAAACCAAGAAAACAAATTACAGTGGAACTGATGTGTCTGAGTTAAATGTTAATAATGTTGAAATTATTTTACAATTTATTCTATTCATTTCATAGGTACTTCAAGTGAAAGCATTCCTCAAACTGCCACACAGCCAGCCATTTCTCCACCACCAAAGCCTACCATCTCTAGAGTTGTTTCCTCAACACGTCTGGTAAACCAACCACCAAGACCGTCAGGGAACACAGCAACAAAAATACCCAGCCCTGTTGTAGGGGTAAAGAGGCCATCTTCCCCTCATAAAGAAGAGTCTCCCAAGAAAATAAAAACAGAAGAGGTATTTTATCCTTGATCATAATTGTGTCCATGCATAAGATATATTAGTACATCATTGTTGCCGGCTCAGAGAGTTGATACATGTGGTACTATAGTGGGAGATCTTGTTACATTGTGTCTTTCTGTTCTGGCTGGATAATCCTTAATAAGTACATGTAAAATAAATCAGTTCTGTTAAGTATTGATAGGTCAAAATGATGTTAGTGTTAAATGAACTTTAATAAGTTGTTTCACACACGTGCTTTACACTAATGTATTCCAAGGCACTTCACAATAAAAACAGAACCAAGGATAAAGGCTAGAAGTTAATCAATTGAATCTGGCCATGCAACATAGCAAGTTGCAGATTTGAATTATGTAGTAACACAAAAAGCATGTGCTGAGTCTTTAATTCATTTTTTTAAATACCCATTACACAGGCTTTATGTGATCAGTCAAAATGTATTTAACTTATTTCTGGGATTGGTAAACAGAAAATAGTTCAAAAAATTTTTTCTTTAAAAGATAACATTGACAGAAAAGAAATTGCCTAAAAAAAGTAAAGTAATTTTCTTCCTTGATTATTTTGTTTAAACTTAAATAATAAACTGAACTTTGCAATGCAATTATCACTTTTACTGACCATTATTCTTAATTGTTAAGTCAATAGGTTAAAATGTACTTTGTTCATGCATTCCTAACACATTATTATT